>OY283146.1:43582178-44182178 GCA_958299785.1 Medicago lupulina | reverse complement strand
ACTAACCTAAAAATTGGGAGATTGAATGGAACCTAAACTTAGAGAATGGGGATGAATTGGAGCTTTCAATAGGCATGAAACACAAAATGGTTAGTGAAGCAATATGCAATGATAATGAAATGTTAGGCAACAAGAACAACATAATATGGAGGGATGTGAAGAAAAAATGCATGCTAACTAATCATGACTTATGAAACAAGAAATTGAAAGCTAAACTTTGCAAAATTAGGAAGCTAGCACCTAAACTTGTAAGATAAAAGCTAACCTATTAACAAGATTGAAAGTATTGCAAAATCGTAAACAAAGATCAAACTTGACAAAAATAGAACATATTGCAAGAATTGTAAACAAAATCGACTAACACAATTGAACATATCGCAAAATTGTAAGCAAAATCAATTAACTAACACAATTAAACATATTGCAAAAATTGTAAGCAAAATCAATCAACTGACACAATTGAATGAATTAGCACAACATCAGGGGTAAACTTATCATAAAATTAAGTGCCAAACATCAACGTCACATGACAAGTTTCGGATCAAACATTGCACGAGAAAATTCACGTGAAAATGCACAAAATATACGAATCAAGAAATGAAATTGACACATATTATTTCCATCAGTCCTGAACATGTGAAAATATCGCTAAACAGCCAAAAACATATCGAGAACACGTAGTAATTTTTGGAATTTTCACAAGAGAAAAAAAAAAGTGCACATAGGTTCAGATAGCAAGGAAAAAGGTGCAATTAGCAACAAAATTCAAGAAATCACAAAAAGCTCAGGGCCCATAGTCACAAAACCCAACCCCACGGATCTGATGGATCCGGATCAAACTAACGCTTTAGGAGCGTTGGATTGATCCAGATCCATCAGGATCTTGATCAGACGCTCAGTATTAAGGGAGAGTGGACCGGGTATGGAGCGACCCGGTCCAGAAGCTTGTATAAAAGGGCATTCAACCCGGTTTCCCTCATTCTTTCTCTTCCGTTCTCTCTCTTCTCCTTCGTTCCCTCTTCTCTCTTCACCAACCCTAACCCTAATCCGGCCAATCCAACCCAGAATTTGCTCATCTATGGCTTAAACAACTCGTGCTTTCATCCTAAGCATGAATCCGTCAAAAACAAACAGTTTTAGCCGTTGAAACGATGTGAATCTTCGCGTTTTGGTGTCTGTTCGAACCGTTCGAATTCTTTATGTTCTTGGATGAAATCTTTGTGAAAACTTCGGGGATTCACTCTGATTCACACTCGTTGTGAATCTTGAAGTGTTTCCTTGCCTTTTTCGAACTGTTTTTCGTGTTAGGGTTAGGGTTTTGGACCGAACGGCTTGAACTAGCTATGGATTCACATCGTTTGAGGTTTTGTAGTGATTTTTCAACGTGATTAAAGGAGGTTTGAGAGTTACCTGAGTCTGTTAGCCGGAGATTTTGGTTCGTTCCTCTGATTCTTTGGTTCGGATCCTTGCTGGTGAGTTTTCTCTCTTCTTCTCTGACCCAACACTGTGAAATCCTTCGCTTATTTCCCTTTTTCTTCTCTGATCTCACGCTGTGATCACGCTTGCAGCGCGCTACCTCCGGTGGCGTGCTCGCGTTTGGATTGCAGCTTCACCAGTTCAATGATGAAGATTCTTGTGAATCTCTGAGAACTTGCTGGAAAATTCGTATGAATTTGCTTCCATTTTGATCCCGTGTGTTGAATTCAGAGGCTGAATTGAAGCTTTCTGTGGAACGGTTCTGAATTGGCTTTGATTCTGAGTTAGGGTTTATAGAAATTGTTCATTGTGTTCTTGAGGTTTTCTGGGTTTGTGATGATTCTGATCTAACTGACATGAGAGAGAAAGATGAATTCTGTTTGTGACCTGGCTTCCGATCTCTGACTTCTGATACGCGTGGCCTTTTATAGGCTGCCATGTGTGTACCTGACCCAATGATCTTGTGACATGTGGAATCCTATGCTTGCGTGGCACCTCTGGACAGAACTTGACTTAAGGGCCTTTTTGCAAATTTGTAAAATTAAGGGACTAAACCGTAAAAGAAAAAGAATGACCAAACTGCCAAAAAAAGAGTAAAAAGGACCGTTCTGCAAATAGAAATGAACAATGGACTGACTTGCAAATAAAAATAAAATTTGGACTAAACTGCAAAAAGTTAAAATAAAACTCGTAAAAACGTAAATTTGAAACCAACGTAAAGTGAAACAATTAAAAACGACAAAACGGACTAAAAGGAACGAACTACCAAAAATGAGGTATTTCAAAATACCTCTCTGCCCAAAATTTATTTGATGTGAAAAGACCAAAATGCCCCCTAGGGACTAAAAAAACGACCCAGACTGACTCAGACTGACTCAGATGCAAAACTAAGATGATTTTGTACAAAATTTGATTAATGATTCATGCAGACAAGTTGAAAAGACTCAGGGACAAATTGCAAGGACTAAAATGGGTTCCTTTGTAGGAAATGACCAAAATACCCTTTTGTACGATTTTATGCAAAAATTAAAAGACTGAAGCAGTAACGTATGCAGCTGAAGCACAGTGGTAAATTGCAGAGTAATACACAGTAAATTGAAAAAGTATTAGGAATAGAAATGAAATTTAAACGAGTATTTTTAGGTCCAAAATGAGGGTATGACAGCTGCCCCTATTTAAGTTTCTTTGTCTTGAGAGTCAAGAGATGGAGTCTTTGGCTTGACATGACGAAGATACTTAAATATCGACATTTGCACTGATTTTGGGCATAAAAATACGTTCGTAAATGTCATGTATGCCACGCAACATTTGTGTTATGAATGCAAGACAGACTGAGAACTGAACTTAACAAAATATGTCGTATCCATTGCGGGATTGGTAGACATTAACAGAATAGCAAACAACAGAGTATGTCGTATCCATTGCGGGACTGGTTGACATTAACAAGATAGCAGATAACAAGACTCACTGGGGAGACTCGATAGCAAATTTGACAGGTACAAGCTGTTCTTGGATGCGAACTAGCCACTTGACCAGGGATATTGACAACAAAGGGCGCAAGTTGCTCCTGTATTTGAGCTGGTCACTTGGCTGAAAGAAAATATAGAAAGCACAAGCCGTTCTTGGACACGAACTAGTTACTTGGCTGAAAGAAAAAGTAGGAAGCACAAGCCGTTCTTGGACACGAACTGGTTACTTGGCTGACAGGAAACAAAATAGAAAGCACGAGCTGTTCTTGAATCTGAACTGGCCGCCCGGCGGATATCAAAAGGATAGGTACAAGCTGTTCTTGGATACGAACTTGCTACTTGACCGATAACAAAACAAATTGACAGGTACAAGCTGTTCTTGGATGTGAACTTGCTGCTTGACCGATAACAAGAGTGAATTGGCAGGCACAAGCTGTTCTTGGATGCGAACTAGCCACTTGGCCGTTAATGGAAACGAATTGTATTGTAGAAACAAATTGAAATTGACTTGACATGACGGCAGGAGCTTGAATTTGAAAGGATAGCTAAAGTTTGCAGTTGACAAGATTGTTGGATTTTGAAATTGACATGACAGGTACACATTTGTCATTAGCAGAAGAAATTTGAAATTGACATGATTGATTTTGACAGAGATCAACATAGGAATTGAGAATGCAAATGTGTATGAATAACATGACAATTTTATCAAATGCATGAACATATAGGATGCATGATTATGCATGTATGAATGCTTTGAAATGCATGATGATTGGCACTTTGCAGACATGATTTCGCGGAGACAGGCAAAACATTGGAATATTGGGCACGTACTGGCTCGTGCTCTGACATATACTTGCAAAAGTTCCTCTTCTGGGGATGCCGTCGTTTGAGATGCATCATGACCATCGTTGAAGGCAGGAAGCTGTAAAGTCGTAAAGGAAGACAGTCTGAACGGTATCGCTGCTTGTTGGAACAGTCACATAAATGCTTTGGACGTCGCATCTGTGGTCAATGCTTTTGCATGTTTGCTTTTTATTTCTTTTTCATTTTTATTTTCATCATCCCATTTTTGCCTGGATCGCCCTTTCGGGTTTTCGACCCACCGGGGAATAGTTTTTTTTTTGTTGCCCCTGTTTTTGCCTGAATTGCCTTTGAAGGTTGTCAATCCATCGGGGTGCTCATTTTTGCCTAAGCCGCCCTTTCGGGTTTTCGACTTAGCGAGCATATTCATTTTTCATGCTTTTCATTCTGTTTTTTCATTCTTGCCATTGACCACAGACCGTCACTGGGGGGAAGGCTTGCTAGTAACTTGAATTGGAACTGATATCAATGTAGATTTGCTCATGCATGTTCATTTGAATGTACCTAGCTGTTCAGGCTTGTTTTCAAAATACTCAAAAATTTTCAATTTTCATAATGTTTATTCCAGACGTACATCATTATTAACATAGAAAGAACCCTTTTTGTATAAAGCTTTGGAGATAGAATAGAAAAAGAATTAGAGTGCCAAACAAAAGCATAGGCTTAAATTGACGTGTAAGGGTGGTAGTCGGCCAAAAGCGCGACCCCACAGATTTACAAATCTTGAAAAATGGTAATTTTATTGGTTGGTGGTACATTGAACACAGTAACTACTATGGCATCTAAAACTCTTGAATCCGCAGGCGTCGGAACCTCGGATGAGAACAGCCAATCATCAGTCGCAAAGATCTCAAGGGGAATGATAACTCGCCAGATATAGTCAATTGTCTTTTATTTCAATCTCATTTTTGCATGAACCGCCCTTTCGGGTTTTCGGCTCATCGAGACGCTCATTTTTGCCTGAGTTACACGTAATCTCAGCGAGCTTTTACATTTTTGTTTTTTGTCCCTTATTTTTCCTGGATCGCCCTTTCAGGTTTTCGATCCACCGGGAAGCGCATTTTTGCCTAGGCCGCCCTTTCGGGTTTTCGACCTACCACGCTGTTCTTTTCATATCTAGACAAAATATTTCTTGACTATATCGGCATTCACAGGATTCAGAAGTTCTACACCATCCATGTGTGTGAGAATCAGAGCACCGCCAGAGAAAGCCTTCTTGACAACATACGGTCCTTCATAGTTAGGCGTCCATTTGCCCCATGGGTCGGGTTGCTGACTCATTCTTCTCTTCAATACGAGTTCACCCTCCTTGAATTCCCGAGGACGGACTTTCTTGTCAAAAGCATTTTTCATCCTTGTTTGATACATCTGACCGTGAGCCAAAGCATCCAGGCGTCTTTCCTCAATCAAATTCAACTGGTCGTACCGACTCTGGCACCATTCAGCCTCAGACAACTTTGCTTCCATAATCACACGGAGAGACGGTATCTCTACTTCCAATGGGAGGACTGCTTCCATGCCGTATACAAGAGAAAAAGGCGTTGCCCCGGTTGAACTACGGACTGTAGTGCGGTAGCCATGTAAAGCATAGGGCAACATCTCATGCCAGTCTTTGTATGTTGTTACCATCTTCTGCACAATCTTCTTGATGTTCTTATTGGCGGCCTCAACTGCACCATTCATCTGAGGTCTGTAAGGAGAAGAATTGTGGTGTTCAATCTTGAATTTCTCACATAAGGCCTGCACCATGTCATTGTTCAGGTTGGTACCGTTGTCAGTGATAATCTTGCTAGGAACACCATACCGACAGATGATATTGTTCTTGATGAATTTGACTACTACTTGCTTGGTTACATTGGCATAAGATGCAGCTTCGACCCATTTGGTGAAATAATCGATTGCCACCAGGATAAAACGATGACCATTTGAAGCTTTCGGTTCAATTTTTCCGATCATATCAATGCCCCACATAGAGAAAGGCCATGGAGAAGACATGACATTGAGAGCGTGCGGAGGCATATGGATCTTATCAGCATATATTTGACATTTGTGGCACTTCCTGGCATATTGATAGCAATCACGCTCCATGGTCATCCAGTAGTAACCAGCCCTCAACAGCTTTCTAGACATAGCATGCCCCGATGCGTGGGTCCCAAAGGTGCCATCGTGCACATCGTGCATTAGCTGTTCTGCTTCACATTCATCAACACATCTTAACAACACCATATCGAAATTCCTTTTGTACAGAACATCCCCATCCAGCAGGAACTTGCTAGTCAGCCTGCGCAGCGTCTTCTTGTCTTTGTTGGAAGCATCCGGCGGGTACTCACGGCTTTGTAAAAACTGCTTGATATCATAATACCAGGGTTTGTTGTCGACTCCGCCTGAACCCGTTTGTACAATTGCATCACTGACAGTAAACACATGAGCGGGCCGGTCTAAGCGTTGTACTTTGATCATCGGTACATGATTCCAATGGTTTACTCGGAACATGGAGGATAAGGTAGCAAGAGCATCGGCCATTTGGTTCTCCTCTCGGGGAATATGGTGCAACTCGACCTTTGTAAAATACGTTAACAGACGTCTCGCATAATCACGGTAAGGGATCAAATTAGCATGATGGGTCTCCCATTCTCCCTTTATCTGGTTGATGACTAGTGCAGAGTCTCCATAGATGTCGAGGTGCTTGATTCTCATATCAATTGCTTCCTCGATCCCCAGGATACATGCTTCATACTTGGCCACATTGTTGGTGCACTTAAACACAATCCGAGCTGTAAAGGGAATGTGATGCCCCTGCGGAGCCACAATTACTGCGCCAATTCCTCGGCCATAGGCATTAACAGCACCATCAAAGACCAACCCCCACTTGCTATCAGGGTCTGGACCTTCACCGATTAGTGGTTCTTCACAGTCTCTTGGCTTTAAGAACATAACCTCTTCGTCGGGGAAGTTGAACTTCAAAGATTGATAGTCATCGAGCGGTTGGCAAGCGAGATGGTCAGCCAGGATACTCCCTATAATGGCTTTCTGAGCTTTAAACACAATATCATACTCTGACAGTAACATTTGCCAACGTGCGATTTTTCTAGTGACAGCCGGTTTCTCAAAGATATACTTGATTGGATCCATCCGAGATATCAACCAAGTTGTATGATTTATCAAGTAATGACGCAGGCGCTTGGCTGCCCAGGCTAATGCACAACAGGTTTTCTCGAGCATTGTGTATTGAGTCTCACAATCGGTGAATTTCTTGCTCAAATAGTAGATCGCATGCTCTTTCTTTCCGGTTTCATCTTGCTGACCGAGCACACATCCCATAGATTCATCCAACACTGACAGGTACATAATCAATGGCCTTCCGTCCACGGGCGGGACAAGGATCGGTGGCTCTAACAAGTACTCTTTGATGCTATCGAAAGCTTCTTGGCATTCATCATTCCATACCACAGGTTGATTCTTCCTGAGCAACTTGAAAATCGGCCCGCAGGTCGCAGTCATGTGGGATATAAATCTAGAAATGTAGTTCAAACGCCCGAGGAACCCTCTGACTTGCTTCTCGGTTTGCGGGGCCGGCATTTCACGGATTGCTCGGACTTTGTCAGGATCTACTTCAATGCCCTTTTGGCTGACAATGAATCCTAACAACTTCCCAGACCTAACACCGAACGTACATTTGTTTGGATTCAGCCGAAGCTTGTATTTCCTCAACCTTTCAAACATCTTAGCCAAATATTCGACGTGTTGCTCTTCATCGCTTGACTTGACAATCATGTCATCCACGTACACTTCGACTTCTTTGTGAATCATGTCATGGAACAATGTGGTCATCCCCCTTTGATAAGTAGCACCAGCATTTATTAGACCGAACGGCATTGCTTTGCAGCAGAAAGTTCCCCACGGAGTGATGAACGACGTCTTCTCCCTGTCTTTGGGCGACATTTTGATTTGGTTATAGCCAGAAAAACCGTCCATGAAGGAGAACACCTTGCACTGGGCAGTATTGTCAACGAGCACATCGATGTGAGGTAATGGGAAATTGTCCTTCAAACTTGCTCTATTCAAATCTCTGTAATCAACACACATCCGGACCTTACCATCCTTCTTTGGCACTGGCACAATATTAGCAACCCACTCAGGATACTCAACTGTCATGAGAAAACCCGCGTCAATCTGCTTTTGCACCTCACCTTTGATCTTCAGGGCCATGTCCGGCCGAGTCCGTCTCAACTTTTGTCTGACAGGAGGACAGTCTGGTTTTGTCGGTATTCGGTGTTCCACGATCTGGGGATCCAAGCCCGGCATGTCCTCATATGACCATGCGAAGATATCTGAATATTCGCGGAGAAGCTGGAAGATCCTTTTCTTGACCCCTTCCTCCAATGCAGCACCGACCTTGATCTCTCTTTTGTTATCCTCGGTACCCAGGTTGATTAGCTCGATCTCCTCCTGATGAGGCCGAATGGTTTTCTCCTCTTGCTCAAGCAACCGGGCAATCTCATCTGGTATGTCATCACTATCCTCATCTTCGGCCTCAAACACCGGGGATTCAACAGTTTGGAGAAACATAGGGTCACTGTGTTCAACGGGTTCATTTTGGTTCGATCTGCGTTGACATGTTTGGATGATTTTTAGAAAATAATTTTCATGCAGATCTTTGAAATTAATAAGAAAATACAGATGTTTTGGTTTTTTCTGGCATTACCATTATTTCCAAGGGAAAAGCATTAAAGAAAGAAAAAGAGCCGTGAAAGAAACGACGTTTTTTTATTGATAATGGTGATGTCGGAACAAACATGCCCTTTACAAAAGTGTCACTTCCACCTCGGGCAGGGCGGAAGGATTGTTACTTTGAAAACAAAAGCCTAGACAACAAGACATATTACTTAGAATCATGCACAAACACAGGGAGATTGATAACGTTCCAGTTCTTTGCCATGCCTCCTGGTATCACAAATGTGGGCCTAGACCCTCTTTCATCACTGCCATCAAGAATTGCATTGGCAAATCCAGCACTACGGAACGTTCCAGTTGATACGCCTGACGTCGGAGAGAAACCGAGACCCTCTTTGCGTTTGTTGTCCAGCAGCTGTATCAATTGGCCCCAACCGGCGGCCTGACCCTCATGAACGGCCTTCTGCGCGTCTTTCAAAGAAGCCATGGCAGCACTAGCTCTCTTGGGCTCCGTACCCTCGATAGTCAAACCCTGGAATGCAGTTCCTTCGGCAGATTTAGCTTCGATGCAAGAGAAGGATGACAACTGACTGACCAGATAAGCTTCTTCCCCATGCACTGTCACAAGTTTACCATTTCTTACGAACTTCAGCTTCTGATGGAGGGTAGAAGTGACTGCCCCGGCCTCGTGTATCCACGGTCTCCCGAGAAGGCAACTGTAAGAGGCATCTATGTCCATAACCTGGAAAGTAATCATGAATGTTTCAGGGCCAATAGTCATGGGGAGATCTACCTCTCCGAGCACAGTTTTACGGGAACCATCGAAAGCCTTGACTAGGAAAGTACTCCTTCTCAAAGGGACTCCTTGACAACTTAACTGATCCAAAGTCGACTTAGGCATCACATTCAACGACGACCCAGTATCTACCAACACATTGGACAGCATATCTGCTTTGCCGTTCATGGAAATGTGCAGGGCCAAGTTGTGGTGCTTCCCTGCCTCTGGAAGTTCATCTTCACCAAACCAAAGGTTACTGCAAGGAGTGATGTTAGCCACTATCCCACCAAATTGATCCTCTGTGACTTCGTGGTCGACATAGGCTTGCTCTAATATTTTCAACAATACGTTCCTGTGAGCCTCCGAACTGAGGAGTAGGGACAGGATGGATATCTTCGAAGGAGTTTGTAATAGCTGGTCAACGATCTTATAATCGCTTTTCTTGATTATCTTCAAAATCTCATCCAGATTGGAATCTTCGATGGACTGGCCTGGACGGCTGGTACTTTCAACAACAGGAGGGATTGACAATGGAGTAGTCTTATCAGCAGGAATCGCAACTTGCACATCATCTTTCTTCTGAAACAAGAGGGGCCGGACCCTGCCGCTCCTCAAAGCCGTCACTTCGGCGATACTGCCTACTGTGCTCGGGGACACCAAAGGTACTTCTTTCCCGTTTTCCAACATAGTCGCGCTGTACTTGTACGGGACGGCTTTCGCAGAAGTATATGGCACTGGCCCTGGTAGCCGTATTACTAGAGGCTTAACATCTTCCCTGGCAGACACATTCTTGACAGGAGTATCGTGGAAAATCGGCACTATCATACAAACATCACTGGCAGTCAGGTAGTTGTCATTCATCAAGCTTTGGATATCAGTCTGGACTACTCTGCAACCCATAGGGTTCTGAAGACATTCACAGCAAGCAACGTGGTCGTGGCTAAACAAGGAAGCTTGGCACAGCTTGATATGCAGTGGTACTAGGGGAGTAGCAACATTACGGACATTGAGACGAGGGATTTCTTCGCATACTTCAATCATATTCACGGCGGCATGGTTGGGGAGCGGATTGTCTAGCACATGTGGGACATTGTTTTCAAAGGATAGCTTTCCCTGGTCGATCAACTTCTTCACAATATATTTCAGAGCGTAGCAACCCTCTACATCATGACCTAGGGCGCCTTGGTGGAAATCACATCTGAGATCGGAGCGGAACCTGGGAGGCAGCGGGTTTGGCGGAGGCTTGCCAGGTCTAGTGGTGCAATACCCCTTATGTAACAGAGTTGGGAGTAGTTCAGCGTACGCCATCGGTATCGGCGGGAAAGATGGTCTAGTTTGAGGGCCTTGTTGTTGTTGCTGTGGTTGTTGTTGCATTTGTTGGGCGATGGCATTAACAGGGACCTGAGGCTGGCCCGGTAGTGGAGGGTACTGATGGTAGAACGGCGGATAAAACGGATTCTGGGCATACTGTAGGTACTGGTACTGTTGAGGCAGTTGTGTGGCATTGACAGGAGCGGCAGTGGCAGATTGATTGGCCCCGGCAGACACCATTCCAACTTCTGATTCCTTTTTCTTATGGTGACCATTGCCGTATTTCTTTGGTGCATTCGAGGACTCACCTTTCTCAAACACGATAATCCCCTCTCGGACAGCTTCCTCCAAGCGGGTCCCCATAGTGACCATCTCAGAGAAGTTGCTTGGGGCAGCAATAATCATTCTTTCAACATAATCTTTCTTCAGGGTCTTCAAGAATGTTTGAGTCATTTCTTCCTCGTCCAAAATGGGAGTGATACGGGCAGCTGCCCCTCTCCACCTCTGTGCATATTCGCGAAAGCTTTCGTCCTTTTTCTGAGAAAGAGACCGGAGGAATTCCCTATTCGGCTTGAGCCTAGTGTTGAATCCATAGTGGGTCTTAAAAGCAGCAGCCAGATCATCAAAAGTACGAATATCATCCTTGCTCAAACCGGTATACCACTCCGCTGCATCTTCCATTAGGCTGTCCTGGAAGCAATGGATCATAAGTGAATCGTTGTCCGCATGGTTAGCCATCTTCTGGACGTACTTGATGATGTGGTTCTGGGGGCAGGTCAGCCCGTTGTAGCGGTCAAATTCCGGGACCTTGAACTTCTTGGGGACATCCACCCTCGGCACTAAACAAAGATCGTGAGTATTGACAAGATCACCGCTCCCACGGTTGGCTTTGATCTCACGACGGAGTTCTCTAGCAAGCTCCTCCATTCTTTCCTCCATAGTTCCTAATACAGGAGTCTTTCCACGGTGATCATTAGCATTGGCGCCCTGAGGCGTAGAATGTACAATTGGATTGGTGAAGACCGTTGACTGAGGCAAAGTAGTGTGGAGAGAGGCGTGCCCTGAGACGGGGATTTGGTTACCATTGGCAGCGCTAGAAGCACCTGCTGTGGGATCAGGAGCAAAGAAAGGTGGGAGTCCGTATGGGTACCCCCTTGGCATGGCAAAGCGATTATCGAGAGATGATGTTGGAATTGCCTCAGTGGTCTCTGGAGTAGACGTGGCTGGTTGTTCTTGAGCGGCTATCAGAGCAGTCATGGCGTCGAGAGCTTTAGCCAACTCTTCCCTCATAGAAGCTAATTCAGTACGGAGCTGCGCGTTCTCTTCTTCCATGGCTATTTGATTTCTTCTTCTGTACTGCCTTGTGTGATGTACTCGGGTAGGCTGATCAGTCCTTCGAGCACGAGCCACTTTTTAAGCTGAGGCAGAAGAACCAGGAGGCAATGAGCACTTGGAAGCTTTTTGTGACTGATGAATGATGCACATGATGCATGATATGTGCAAATGCAGATGCAAAAATGACTCTTTTTATTACCAAAGGGTTTTCTTAGACAAATTAGAATTCTTTGCAAACATTATCAGACTAACAAATTATTCAAAGCAAATTGTTTTGACAAATCAAACCAAGGGAGTAGGTTTCCGAAGCATATAATCAATAGTCAATTCTATCATCCAGAACTAAGGAGTGACTGGGTAGTATTCAGAATCCGAGTCTGAAGCTGAACCGCAATAATGGGCAAAGAAATCTCGATGACCTCTGACTCTCCTGGAGTCTCTCCTCAATAGATCATCCTTCTCCTCAAGCTCTTTCCTAACTCTGGCTAGTTCCTTCTTCAGCATCCGGTTCTCATGATCCTTCTGCTCGTCTCTGCCATCGAAAGTCATGATCAAGTTCTCAGCCTCGCTGTAACGGGCTTTCCATGCTCGCTTCTCCTCACTCTCCATAGCTAGATGTTCCTGATACACCTCTTGAGTCGCGGGAAGCAACGGTAAAGGTCTAGACGGAGTAGATGTAGATACATGCCTCATAGCAGGGTAAGGCATGCCAATCTCCTCGGCTCGATCTATCACCCACTGAGTATAGGCTTCATGAGCAATACCGGATCTCACACCCAAATGCTTCACATCCTTCCTTCGAACCTTAGACCAAGCATCTGTAAAAGCTTTCCTTTGCCCGGAGGGGGCATTGGAATAGTAGAAGAATTCTTGTGATGTAGCAAGGTTAATGGGCTTCGCTCTCATTGGGAAGCCGAACTGTCTCATGGCTAACTCGGGGTTGTAGTTGATTCCTCCCCGGGTACCGAGAAGAGGTACATTGAGGAAATCCCCACAACCAGTGATAATCTCCTTGACTCGAGCTGCTGGAGTGATCCAAACCACCTCATCGGGAGTAAGAGCCATAACCCGCTGCGAATAAGACCAATTCTCCATGTTGGCATGGAAAGAACTCGGGAGGTGAGAAATAAACCACCTATATAGAAGAGGTATGCAGCAAAGAATATATCCACGGCCTTTGAGAGTCCGATCATGGATGGCATGGTATGTGTCAGCTAACAAAGTAGGAACCGGATTCCTGGAATGGAAGATCTCAATAGCATTCATGTCCACGAAGTTGTCGAGATTCGGAAAGAGAACGAGCCCATAGATAAGTAGTGCAAGAATGGCCTCAAGAGTGTCCTGACAAGTAGATTCGAGGTTTGCCCGCTCAAGTAAGTACTTCGAAGTGAAACCCTGAATGTGAGATTTAGTAACGAGGTTCTTAGACACATCGGAAGTCTTGAGATAAAGATCCTTAGCAATCACCAAAGGAGTAAGAGAAGATCCTGGGCCCGTGAAAGGTACCTTCTCGGCTATAGGTAAACCCAATAAGCAAGAATAAGCCTCGAGTGTAGGAACCAACTGAAAATCCGGGAAAGTGAAGCAACGGAAAACCGGGTCATAGAATTGCACCAGAGTGTGCACCAGCTTCTCTTCTACATTAGTTCGGAGAATACCAAGCAAACCACCGTATCGGAGACGAAACCCAGTCGGATTCTTAACCTTAAGTGCCAACTCCCTTAGGCTAGCCAAATCAATTTCTTTGAACTTGTAAGACTTAGTCCTCTTCATGCCTGGTTATATTTGCAAAGAATTTTAGTTTGTCTATACTCTTTGATAAATGCATGTAAAAATGTTGTGCATGAATGCATGTATGCATGGTTTTGCTTAACAAAGAAAGCACGGTGGGCTAAAGTAACAAGTGGACACGGTGTCCGGTGAAACTAAGGCTTTGATAGTAGTAACCAAGGTTCTATAAAGTTCCCAAACCACAACCTCTCTTTCGTATATCATGGTAGTACAAAGCGACGCTTGTCCATGATTATCCGTAAGAAGGTCTAGTTTGGGTGTAGTATCGCGTGACGACTAAATTTCGAGGCAACACTCGGTTTAGCCACCGCACTACGTCCTAAGAAAGGTCCAAGATGGGTTTGGTAACTACGGTTCATAGCCTTCATCGGTCAATTGGAAGTAAAGTGCCTAAGCATGACAACACACGCCGACAACATCACCTCCAAAATGCCTCAGCTATGTGAGATTGATCGCGTAATCCAATGCACGAGGCAACCCCCGGAATGGATTGTCGATTATATCTCTTCCTAATCTTAAGTTCACTTAGCCCGGGTATAGGGCTTTTGATATTCTCACCCCACACGTACATAAGAAAATTTTACATGTAACAATAAAGCAAAGCATAAACATAAAGCATGTAAAACTAGGTGTAGCCCTAAAACTAGTCCCCAGTGAAGTCGCCATTTCTGTTATCGCGATTTTCGGGTGTCAAATCATTAATTAGATTTGAGCCTTTCAATCATTGATATCTCTATTTTTTTTGGGGAAAGGTAAAATCGAGAGAAAACCTTAGAAATTCTGAGCTCGGGGCTGATTTCACTACGGGAAGGTGTTAGGCACCCGTAATGACTATAGTATCCTATAGGAACCGTTTTACTAGTCTTATGTATACGCTTTGCTTTTATCGCTATTTGTAAAAAAGGGATCGGTTTTAAGAATGAGAGAAAGAAGATTTGAGTATTGTTTTTATTGGACTTGGAGAGATTTTGAGTCTCTTGCCTACATACCCTTTTAAGGGATCAAAAT
This sequence comes from Medicago lupulina, assembly GCA_958299785.1. NCBI lineage: Eukaryota > Viridiplantae > Streptophyta > Magnoliopsida > Fabales > Fabaceae > Medicago > Medicago lupulina. Next base: position 44,167,475 of record OY283146.1, on the reverse strand, counting down.
TCCATGTAGTTCTCTTCCAAAATATTTTTTGTGGGTTGGTTCCATTTTAGTTTTGAAAATAGTTTTGAAGAAAAGAATGAGAGGCCATAAAGGCATGAGATTTGGAAACAAGTGAGGTTAGTCCAATTTATTTACAAAAATGGTTAAAGTTGAGAATTAGCATTCATTTTGATTTGCTTAAGAAAATAAAGGAAAAATGGGTGAAGTTTTGACTTCACTTTATTGCAAAAATCTTTAAGTGATGTGTTAGTTTTTTTTCTAGAGAAAGAAAGAATGAGTTTTTTTTCTAAGTATCACGCTTCCTAAATATACATCTAGCGGTGAACATACAACGTGTGTGCGTGTCGGTGCTTGTGTCGGTGTACATCATTATAGTCCATAGTCCTTTACATTGGGTCCTATTTTACATTCTATGGTCTTGCATGAAATTAAAGAAAGTAAACTAAAACTAACCTAAAAATTGGGAGATTGAATGGAACCTAAACTTAGAGAATGGGGATGAATTGGAGCTTTCAATAGGCATGAAACACAAAATGGTTAGTGAAGCAATATGCAATGATAATGAAATGTTAGGCAACAAGAACAACATAATATGGAGGGATGTGAAGAAAAAATGCATGCTAACTAATCATGACTTATGAAACAAGAAATTGAAAGCTAAACTTTGCAAAATTAGGAAGCTAGCACCTAAACTTGTAAGATAAAAGCTAACCTATTAACAAGATTGAAAGTATTGCAAAATCGTAAACAAAGATCAAACTTGACAAAAATAGAACATATTGCAAGAATTGTAAACAAAATCGACTAACACAATTGAACATATCGCAAAATTGTAAGGAAAATCAATTAACTAACACAATTAAACATATTGCAAAAATTGTAAGCAAAATCAATCAACTGACACAATTGAATGAATTAGCACAACATCAGGGGTAAACTTATCATAAAATTAAGTGCCAAACATCAACGTCACATGACAAGTTTCGGATCAAACATTGCACGAGAAAATTCACGCGAAAATGCACAAAATATACGAATCAAGAAATGAAATTGACACATATTATTTCCATCAGTCCTGAACATGTGAAAATATCGCTAAACAGCCAAAAACATATCGAGAACACGTAGTAATTTTTGGAATTTTAACAAGAGAAAAAAAAAGTGCACATAGGTTCAGATAGCAAGGAAAAAGGTGCAATTAGTAACAAAATTCAAGAAATCACAAAAAGCTCAGGGCCCATAGTCACAAAACCCAACCCCACGAATCTGATGGATCCGGATCAAACTAACGCTTTAGGAGCGTTGGATTGATCCAGATCCATCAGGATCTTGATCAGACGCTCAGTATTAAGGGAGAGTGGACCGGGTATGGAGCGACCCGGTCCAGAAGCTTGTATAAAAGGGCATTCAACCCGGTTTCCCTCATTCTTTCTCTCCCGTTCTCTCTCTTCTCCTTCGTTCCCTCTTCTCTCTTCACCAACCCTAACCCTAATCCGGCCAATCCAACCCAGAATTTGCTCATCTATGGCTTAACAACTCGTGCTTTCATCCTAAGCATGAATCCGTCAAAAACAAACAGTTTTAGCCGCTGAAACGATGTGAATCTTCGCGTTTTGGTGTCTGTTCGAACCGTTCGGATTCTTTATGTTCTTGGATGAAATCTTTGTGAAAACTTCGGGGATTCACTCTGATTCACACTCGTTGTGAATCTTGAAGTGTTTCCTTGCCTTTTTCGAACTGTTTTTCGTGTTAGGGTTAGGGTTTTGGACCGAACGGCTTGAACTAGCTATGGATTCACATCGTTTGAGGTTTTGTAGTGATTTTTCAACATGATTAAAGGAGGTTTGAGAGTTACCTGAGTCTGTTAGCCGGAGATTTTGGTTCGTTCCTCTGATTCTTTGGTTCGGATCCTTGCTGGTGAGCTTTCTCTCTTCTTCTCTCACCCAACGCTGTGAAATCCTTCGCTTATTTCCCTTTTTCTTCTCTGATCTCACGCTGTGATCACGCTTGCAGCGCGCTACCTCCGGTGGCGTGCTCGCGTTTGGATTGCAGCTTCACCAGTTCAATGATGAAGATTCTTGTGAATCTCTGAGAACTTGCTAGAAAATTCGTATGAATTTGCTTCCATTTTGATCCCGTGTGTTGAATTCAGAGGCTGAATTGAAGCTTTCTGTGGAACGGTTCTGAATTGGCTTTGATTCTGAGTTAGGGTTTATAGAAATTGTTCATTGTGTTCTTGAGGTTTTCTGGGTTTGTGATGATTCTGATCTAACTGACATGAGAGAGAAAGATGAATTCTGTTTGTGACCTGGCTTCCGATCTCTGACTTCTGATACGCGTGGCCTTTTATAGGCTGCCATGTGTGTACCTGACCCAATGATCTTGTGACATGTGGAATCCTATGCTTGCGTGGCACCTCTGGACAGAACTTGACTTAAGAGCCTTTTTGCAAATTTGTAAAATTAAGGGACTAAACCGTAAAAGAAAAAGAATGACCAAACTGCCAAAAAAAGAGTAAAAAGGACCGTTCTGCAAATAGAAATGAACAATGGACTGACTTGCAAATAAAAATAAAATTTGGACTAAACTGCAAAAAGTTAAAATAAAACTGGTAAAAACGTAAATTTGAAACCAACGTAAAGTGAAACAATTAAAAACGACAAAACGGACTAAAAGGAACGAACTACCAAAAATGAGGTATTTCAAAATACCTCTCTGCCCAAAATTTATTTGATGTGAAAAGACCAAAATGCCCCCTAGGGACTAAAAAAACGACCCAGACTGACTCAGACTGACTCAGATGCAAAACTAAGATGATTTTGTACAAAATTTGATTAATGATTCATGCAGACAAGTTGAAAAGACTCAGGGACAAATTGCAAGGACTAAAATGGGTTCCTTTGTAGGAAATGACCAAAATACCCTTTTGTACGATTTTATGCAAAAATTAAAAGACTGAAGCAGTAACGTATGCAGCTGAAGCACAGTGGTAAATTGCAGAGTAATACACAGTAAATTGAAAAAGTATTAGGAATAGAAATGAAATTTAAACGAGTATTTTTAGGTCCAAAATGAGGGTATGACAGAGGAAATGTCAAGTTTGGTGGCAACCAGTCTGACAAGATCATTGGTACAAGAACTATTTATATACAGGTTACTAAAGATACTCCAGAACCTGATCAGATTAGCGATTCTGAAGTAAGTCCAGAAGTTGAACCAACCTCAGAAGCTCAAGCTGAATTAGCTTTTGACGAAGCTCAAGATGGCTCTTAGCAAGCAAATCAATCCAAGAATACATTCAAGTACAAGTCTTCACATCCTAAGGATCAAATCATTGGAAACAAAAACAAATTTAGAAGAACAAGATCATACTTCAAACAAGAAGAGTCTATGATAGGATTGTTATCAGTGATTGAACCCACTACAGTTGATGAAGCACTTTCAGATGATGGATGGATATTAGCTATGCAAGAAGAGCTTAATAAGTTTCAAAGAAACGATGTGTGGGATCTGGTACCCAAACCACCTCAAAAGAACATTATTGGAACAAAATGGGTATTCATAAACAAGTTGAATGAACAAGCTGAAGTAACCAGAAACAAAGCTAGACTTGTTGCACAAGGTTACAGTCAACAAGAAGGCATTGATTACACTAAAACATTTGCTCTAATTGCAAGATTGGAAGCAATCAGGTTACTTTTATCTTATGCAGTTAATCATGACATAATATTATATCAAATGGATGTCAAGAGTGTTGGAACAAAATGTGTTTAACATTACCCTTAAAAGTTTTGAGTGATAACAAAGTATTAAAAAATTGTTAATTGGATATGCTAATATTTTCTTAAGTTTACAGGACCATAGACAAAATTTTTGAGACCATTTAGAGGTTCTGAATGAACAAAAGAGAGCATAAAATTGAACAAAAGGAAGCTTAGAAGCTTCTGAAGAAGAACTGCTCCTGAAGACATGGCGCTCCTGAAGTGATGACGTCATCAGAAGCAAGTTCATCAAAAGCTGTATATCACCAGTAGCAAGTTCATAAGGATATGCAAACTTGAAGATTCAAAAGCTGTTCAATGGATTGAATTACGTATTTACATTGCGAAAGAATGGAAAAGAGTAACAACGGCTAACTCAAAGGGATTCAAAAGTATTGGCTGCTTGTTTTTTTGTTAAGCGTGGACAAAGTACAAACCAAATGTACAGCCACTATCTCCACTACACAGAGTTTGTCTCTGCTACAAGAGAAGGATAACAACTCTGCCTGCAACGGTGTTCCTTCATACATGGAATGCATTTGAAATTTCTCCTTCATAAGACAATAAACATATCAGGCAATTAATCATTGGTGATTGATCAAAGCTTCAAACGACTCTTTTTGGATGCGCTGACAACTCAACGTTCATTTTCACATCTCTATATAAAGGAGTGAAGACTTGAAGAACAATAAGATTCTACAACAATTTAATAGCGCCAAAACTCTGTCAAAATTGTTCAGCATCCAAAAGTTCATTTAGAATTTCTTTTTCAAAGTTCATATCTTATGAATTCTAAAGTCTCAAAGAGTCTGTATCTGATTTGTATTGTGAGCACCTCTGATTGTATATCAAGTGTTCAAGTATCAAACATCTTTCTTGTATTTCTATTTGATAGGAAGTCTCTTGCTTGTGTGCTTGAGCATTAGAAGTCTCTTGATTGTGTTCTTGAGCATTGGAAGTCTCTTGCAGTTGTGCTTGAGCATTTGTAATAAGATATTACATTTTAGTGAACTCTCCTTGGAAGTGCAAGGGGGACAGGACTACTTCCGGTTTGTGGAAGGAACCTGAATAATTGCTTTGTGTCTTTTCTCTCTCTCTCTCTCTCTCTCTCTCTCTCTCTCTCTCTCTCTGTTTTATCCGCTGCATTTTAGTTCTGAGCATCACTTCAGAAGCTGTTCTTAACTGCTTCTGATCTGAGTGTTTTAACTTAAGAGAAAACGAAGAAAAAGCTAACACAATTCAACTCCCCCTTCTTGTGTTTTTCTCACCTTCAATTGGTATCTAGAGCCTTGGTTCTGTTGATAACATCTAACAGTGTAACAGTCAAAGATCTGAGAAAAACATGTCTGCTGAATCATCTGGTTCTGGTTCTGGTGGTAATCATAATGTTGTACCTTATGATTACAATGACAAGAAAACTGACTCAAGAAAGGTTCCTAAGTTCAATGGAGATCCTGAAGAGTTCTCATGGTGGAACACCAACTTCTACAGTTATATCATGGGTTTAGATGAAGAACTATGGGATATTCTGGAAGATGGAATTGGTGACTTGGATCTTGATGAAGAAGGAGCTGTTGTGGATAGAAAGAAACATACTCATGCTCAGAAGAGGATGTACAAGAAGCATCACAAGATCAGAGGCTCACTTGTTATTGCTATACCTCGTGCAGAGTACATGAAGATGAGTGACAAATCTACTGCAAAGGCTATGTTTGCTTCACTTTGTGCAAACTATGAAGGTAGCAAGAAAGTGAGAGAAGCCAAAGCACTTATGCTTGTTCATCAGTATGAGCTATTCAAGATGAAGGATAATGAAAGTATTGAGGATATGTACTCAAGATTTCAGACCCTAGTCTCTGGACTGCAAATATTGAAGAAGAGCTATGTTGCTTTTGATCATGTGAGCAAGATACTCAGAAGTCTGCCTGCTAGATGGAGACCTAAGGTTACTGCTATTGACGAAGCTAAAGATTTAAACACTTTAAGTGTTGAAGATCTTGTTAGCTCTCTCAAAGTTCATGAGTTAAGTCTTAATGAACATGAGTCTGCTAAGAAGAGTAAATCTATAGCTTTACCATCTAAAGGGAGGTCATCAAAAGCACTTAAAGTTATAGAATATGGAGAAGAATCACCTGATGAAGATTCTGATGAAGATCATGCTGAAATAATGGCTATGCTCTCCAACAGACTTCAGTACCTGGCTAAGAAGAACAAGAAGTTCTTGAGTAGTAGGAGTGGTTACAAGAGCTTCAAGAAAGAAGATCAGAACGGTTGCTTCAATTGCAAGAAGCCTGGACATTTCATAGCTGATTGCCCTGATCTTCAGAAGGAGAAATCAAAGGACAAGTCAAAGAAGTCAACTTTCAAGTCTAACAAGATCAAGAAGCAGATCAAGCAGAGTTTGATGGCTACCTGGAAAGACTTGGATAGTGAATCTGAATATGATAAAGATGATTCTGATGAAGCTGCAAAGATAGTTGTTGGGTTAGTAGCTACAACAACTTCAGAAGCTGAAACAGAATCAGATTCAAAAGAAGAAAATGAGGTATATTCCAAAATTCCTAGAGAAGAACTTATAGAGTCACTTAAAGAGCTCCTCACACTTTTTGATCTGAGAACCAATGAGTTGAAAGATTTAAAAGAAAAATATGTTGTTTTGATGAAGCAACAAGAATCAACTCTATTGTATCTGAAAGCTTCTGAAGAAGGACTTAGAGGCGTTGACTTCATTTGTAAAACCTATGAAGACAAGCTCAAGTCCTTATGTCAAAAGCTACAAGAAAAGTGTGATGGAATGTCTTTAAGCAACCATGAAATTGGTCTTGAGATTTCATTATGTCTGGTATTGACAGAAGCAAAGTTGCTTTTATGATTTATAACATTTACAAGAACAATGGCAAAGGGATTGGATTCTCAGAAGCAAAATCTAATGAAACCAATCTCAAAGCATATTGTGAATGTATTAAGGAAGGATTGAAAACCTTCTTTGTACCTGAAGGTGTTAAAATGGAAACTGTTGTTCAATCAGAACCTGAAGCTTCCAGCTCTAAGGCTAAGATTACTTCAAAGCCAAAGAACTCCAAGCCTAAGGTTTTGATAAATTTTGAGTCTAAGACCTCAAAGATTAAGATTCTGAAAAGATCAGAACCTGTTCATCAGAGTCTGATGAAGTCAGAATCTGATGTCTTGAAGTCTAAGGTTCAGAAGGACAAAACAGTTGCTGCTTCTGAAGTATCAAAACCAAAAGGTGATAAACCTAAGACAATGATTAATCAGAAGCTACCTAAATCACATCTCAAGGTACATGAAATTGTGAGTAAAACTTCCAGCACTAACCCCAAAGGACCCATAAAATAATGGGTACCTAAATCTGAAATTGTCAATTGTGCAGATATGTCTAAGAGCAAAGCAAAAGCAAAAGTCATGGTACCTGGACAGCGGTTGCTCAAGGCACATGACTGGAGAGAATTCAATGTTCCTCTCTCTCACAATGAATGAAGGAGGAAATGTAAAATTTGGAGGCAACCAGTCTGGGAAGATCATTGGTACGGGAACTATTGGTAATTCCTCTATCTCAATCAATAATGTGTGGTTGGTAGATGGACTTGAACATAACCTATTGAGTATCAGTCACTTTTGTGACAATGGTTATGATGTGATGTTTGAAAAGACCAACTGCACTGTTATCAACAAAGATAACAAGTCCATAGTGTTCAAAGGAAAGAGAGTAGAAAATGTCTACAAAATCAATTTTTCTGAACTGATTGATCAGAAGGTAATTTGCCTTCTGTCAATGAATGATAAGAAGTGGGTGTGGCACAAAAGGTTGAGACATGCTAACTGGAGATTAATCTCTAAGCTTAGCAAGTTACAACTTGTCAAAGGCCTGCCTAACATTGAATATCATTCAGATGCACTCTGTGGTGCATGCCAAAGAGGAAAAATTGTGAAATCATCTTTTAAAGCTAAAGACATTGTCTCAACCTCCAGACCTTTAGAACTGCTTCATATTGATTTATTTGGACCAATTAACACTGCATCTTTATATGGAAGCAAGTATGGACTAGTCATTGTTGATGATTACAGTAGATGGACTTGGGGTAAAGTTCTTGAAAAATAAAGACTGTTCGTATGATGTATTCAGTAACTTCTGCACTCAAATACAATCTGAAAGAGAAATGAAAATTTTGAAAATCAGAAGTGATGATAGTGGAGAATTTGAAAATGAGCCATTTGAAACTTTTTGTGAAAAACATGGAATTGTCCATGAATTCACTTCTCCTAGAACTCCACAACAAAATGAGGTTGTAGAGAGAAAGAATAGAAACTTAAAAGAAATGGCTAGAACCATGATTCATGAAAACAATTTAGCTAAACATTTATGGGCAGAAGCAGTGAATGCATCATGCTATGTTCAAAATAAGATCTACATCAAACCTATATTGGAGAAAACAGCATATGAACTCTTTAAAGGAAGAAGACCCAATATATCTTACTTTCATCAATTTGGATGTACATGTTACGTTATGAATAATAAGCTCTACCTAAAAAAATTGATGCCAAGGCCCAAAGAGGAATCTTTTTAGGCTACTCTGAAAGGTCAAAGGCATACAGAGTGTATAATTTAGAGACACTCTGTGTTGAAGAATCTATGCATGGTAAATTTGATGAGAAAGAGCCTGGAAATGAAACTCCAGAGCAAGATGAAAGTTGTGCAGATATACAGGTTACTAAAGATACTCCAGAACCTGATCAAACTAGTGATTCTGAAGTTAGTCCAGAAGCTGAACCAACTTCAGAAGCTAAACCCGCATCAGAAGCTCAAGAAGATGTAGCTTTTGATAAAGCTCAAAATCGCTCTTAGCAAGAAAATCAATCCAAGGGTACATTCAAGCACAAGTCTTCACATCCTGATGATCAAATCATTGGAAACAAAGACAGTCCTAGAAGAACAAGATCATACTTTAGACAAGAAGAGTCTATGATAGGATTGTTATCAATGATTGAACCTACTACAGTTGATGAAGCACTTTTAGATGATGGATGGATATTGGCTATGCAAGAAGAGCTTAATCAATTTCAAAGAAATAATGTGTGGGATCTGGTACCCAAACCACCTCAGAAGAACATTATTGGAACAACATGGGTATTCAGAAACAAGTTGAATGAACAAGGTGAAGTAACTAGAAACAAAGCCAGACTTGTTGCACAAGGTTACAGTCAACAAGAAGGCATTGATTACACTGAAACATTTGCTCAAGTTGCAAGATTGGAAGCAATCAGATTACTTCTATCCTATGCAGCTAATCATGGCATAATATTATATCAAATGGATGTAAAGAGTGCATTTGTTAATGGTGTCATAGAAGAAGAAATGTATGTCAAACAACCTCCTGGTTTTGAGGATCTTAAGCATCCTGACCATGTTTACAAGCTTAAGAAATCACTATATGGCTTGAAACAAGCTCCCAGAGCTTGGTATGATAGACAAAGTAATTTCTTGATTAAAAATGATTTTAAAAGAGGTCAAGTTGACACAACACTCTTCAGAAGGACCCTTGAGAAAGACATTCTTGTTGTGCAGATATATGTTGATGATATAATATTTGGTTCTACTAATGCATCTATTTGCAAGGAATTTTCTAAGTTAATGCAGAATGAATTTGAAATGAGCATGATGGGAGAATTGAAGTTCTGCCTTGGCCTTCAAATCAATCAATGCAAAGATGGAATGTATGTTCATCAAACAAAATACACAAAGGAGCTTATGAAGAAGTTCAAGCTGGAAGAATGTAAACTGATGAACACTCCAAGGCATCCAACATGCACCTTAAGCAAAGAAGATAATGGATCAAAGGTAGATCAGAAGCTGTATAAAGGTATGATTGGTTCTTTGTTATACCTCACTGCATCCAGGCCAGATATTTTATTCAGTGTATGCTTGTGTGCAAGATTCCAGTCAGATTCTAGGGAATCTCATTTAACAACTGTTAAAAGAATCTTTAGGTATCTGAAAGGAACAACTAATCTTGGACTCCTTTATAGGAAATCTTTAGACTATAAGTTGATTGGATTCTGTGATGTTGATTATGCTGGTGATAGGATTTAAAGAAAATCAACCAGTGGTAACTGTCAGTTCCTGGGAGAGAATCTGATATCATGGGCTAGCAAATGACAAACAACCATTGCAATGTCTACAACAGAAGCAGAATACATTTCAGCTGCAAGTTGTTGTACATAACTACTCTGGATGAAACATCAGTTGGAAGACTATCAGATTAGTGCTAACAGTATTCCCATCTTTTGTGATAATATTGCTGCTATTTGTTTGTCAAAGAATCCAATTCTACATTCTAGAGCCAAGCATATTGAAATCAAAAACCATTTTATCAGAGACTATGTTCAAAAAGGGGTTCTGGATATTCAATTCATTGATACTGAACATCAGTGGGCTGATATATTCACTAAACCTTTAACTGTTGAAAGATTTAATTTTATAAAGAAAAATTTGAACATGCATTTTGTGTCTGATTGAAATTGTTTGCTCCTAAACTAGAAGTTCGGTTCTGAAGTAACTTCAGAAACTATGGTCCATCAGAAGCTCTTAACTGAGAGTCTGAGGAAAATGTGCTTCTGAAGATGACGTCAGCATTTTAACTTTAGTAGCTGGATTTTGTGCTCTGATATGTAACTTTAGTGGAATTACTGGAGTTGCTTCTGGCAACACCTGTCCCACTTAACTAGACAGCGCATCTGAAGTTTGCCAACATGGCTTGTTTGTATTGGTGTGTAACTAAAAGGGCAATGATGATGTTTATGCTTTGAATGTACTATCCTCGCGCCCCCAACTGTCATTAATGTTGTGTTTGTTTGTCCCCTCTGAAATTGCAATCATTTTACTCAATCACTCACACACTTCTCACTTCACTTCCTACACTTTCGAATTTCAAACTCTCTGCAAACAATACTCTCTCTTTTCCAAAACTCAAAAACTTAAGAACCCTAAAATGTTTCATCATCATCAATCAATGGCAACTTCAAGCTCAGTCGTACAAGAATCGGTTCAAGGAACTTCATCCAATCAAGAAGCACCAGCTTATGTAATCAAGGGAAGAACAATGTCCTTAGAGGAATGGGATCTAATAGTTCAGGTAGAGAGGCCTGTAGATTTTGCATCACTGATTCAACACGTGTAACACCCCGTTTCCCAAAACAACGTAATAATAATATATAAGATCAGAGTAATCAACAAATGGGCATGTCACATTGCTTTTCAAAATTATTAAATAGAATATAAAACTATTTAAATGCCAACAAAATCATTCTTATCAAAATCTGCAGCGGAAATATTCTTTCAAACATATAATTATTTTCCAACAATTCTTGGCACAAAGGCCTCAACAAAATAAATACCATCCAGCAAATTAAATATCCAACATATTGGTTCAACATTTGATACATAAGGAATGAAAGAAATAAAACAACATTTTTCCCATCCCGTTACATATCAGAGCCCTAAGACACTTGAGCCACATCCTACTAGCCTTGGAAATCTGCACTTGCCCACAAGGCGACAATTCCAATAGAAGGGGTGAGATTCACAATCAAAAATAATATATATATATATATATATATATATATATATATATATAATTCATCAACTTGAATTAAAACAACAACAATCATAGCAACAAACATTATTAAATCCATATATACATGGCATCAACATTTATCAACACCAACTACATCATTCATATTTGATATACAACAACTCAACACAACAACTACTTCGACTTCAATGACTCATCAACAACGACAACTACTGAACCAAAAACAACAACAACTCGACCAACAACAACAACATCTATGCAACGACAACAACTACTAATGCAATATGCATGTGGTACCATTTTACGCGCGTTGAATGACAAGCATTCCAGGGCATGAACCCTCAACAGTTGGATGGTTAAAGCATCCCGGGGCATGAGCCCCCAACAAGTGAATGACTAGCATTCCAGGGCATAAGCCCTCAATGGGTGAATGATTAACATTCCAGGGCATGAGCCCTCAACGATGCATGAGTATGAAAGACTCAGTGGTGTATATCTACATGCAACCCAACAACAGCAACAACTATAATTGACAACAACAACAACAAACTGTGCCTAATATTTATGACACATTCCCCAACTTGGACAACACAACTCAACGAACATCAAAGACGGACCAACAACAGAGCACATACAATTATGTTATTCATGTATGCATTTACATCAATTCATATGAATTTACATCCAATTATAACATTCTTCTTCATATATAAGCTTAATTGATTCAATAAAACAATTTAAGTTACTACAGATTTTCGCCTAGGATCGCGACGTGATTGGTCAATCGCGACACGATTTCTTGATGTTTTAAAAATGTCATTCTGCCTAGCCAAATCGCGACGTGATGCCAAAATCGTGACATGATTGCCCAAAATCGCGACATGATTCTAATTTTTCGTGACACAATTTATTGATGTTTTAAAGATGTCATTCTGCCTAGCCAAAATCGTGACATGATGCCAAAATCGTGACATGATTTCTCATCTGGGCAGTTCAAAGAAACTTGCGATTTTCATAAACCTTTTTCATCCAAAAACCCAATTTTGATCCCCCAATCACCCAAATTTATTTGCCACAACGTTTATAAGTTCTATATACAACGTATTACTCAAAACAACATAGAATCATGCAATTCAACAACAGATTCATCAACAACTTGACAATTCATCATGCTTTTCTAACCCTAACTCAAGAACACAACTTTTAATCCAATTTCAGAAATTATACATATATTAATAGTTGAAAGTTAGCCTCACCCTTACCTTAATTAAGATGAATCACAAATCCTACATCAATCAAGCTCTCCTCTGGGCTAATCCCCCTTGTTCTTGGTTTCTCCCTTTTTCTCCTAAAAGCTTATGTTTTCTGATACGTACAAATGTTTTCTCCCTTACTGTACTTCCTTTTTCTCAGTAAAACATAACCTCTCTTATTTTCTTAACTCCCTCCTTAAAACTCATTAATTCTAATTAACCCCCATAATTCTAAATAAATATTATTTTCTCCTATTTTACTTAAATAATAAAAATCATCACTAATTATCATATAATAAAATATCAATCAAATAACAACACCACATATTCACATAATCATTTAAAAATTCAAATAAAATATTCAAAAGCAACTAAAATAATAAAAATAGAAATTAGAGTGTTACAACACGGGTGTGGCATTGTTGACTACTATGAAGCTCAAGATTAGGGTAGCTACTTCAGCATGCTAAATGGACCAATATATGAAAGCCTAGTAAAGCACTTCTGGGTGAGAGCTTCAGTTTATGATAAGAAAGCTGCCAAGCTCGAAGAAGATCAGAAAGTTCTCATAGATCCTTCACTGGAAGGAAAATCAAGGCAAGAAATGGGTTTGGAACCCTTTGTGGATACGGAGATAAGGTCAAGCATCATGGGAGTCCCTGTCTTCATCAATCAGGAAACCATAGCCTATGTGATTGGGAGGATATCAGAAGGGAACTTCAAGGATGGGCTTGACAACAACAAAAAGAGCCCCTGGAATGAACTGGTCAATGAGACCATGTTCAACACCAAGAAAAAGGGATCCTACAACAATCTATCAATGGAGAAGAAGATAATGTTGACGATCCAAAATGAGAATTTACTACCTAAGGGAGGCGGTTCTGATTAGCCATCACTGGAACACAGGGTATTTCTCCACTTCTTCCTGAAGAAAGAGAAAGCCAATGTGCCCAAATACATTTTCAAGCATATGGTGAAAGCAGTCACTGAAAGCCAAACAAACAACAAAACCTGGATCCCCTATGGGAGGCTGATTTCAGAAATATTTTATCAAGGAGGTCTATTGAGAGGTCTCAGTGAAACTAGAGGTTTAACTGATGAAATGCTTGGAACTGTGACCGACAAGATTATCAATGGAGCTACACTGGCCAACATGAAGCTGATTAAGCCAGATGCTTTAATCAAACTGGAATCTGACATGAAGGAATCAAGGATTTCTTCAAATCTAATGGAGGGTTTCCCACCAATTTGCAAGCAAGACCCTCTGGATGTTCAATTTTCTACATAGCTGATCATCTTCAGAGTACTGGTGAAGAGATAAGGTTGGAAGATATCCCTGATACTATGTATGGAGGGAAGATTAAAGTGGCCAAAAGCAGGAAAACCAAGAGGAAGCCTGTTTTAGAAGCAGAGTACCTTGAAGGTGCTTTTGAACAGCCTACTAAGGCAAAGAAGGCCAGAAGGGACAATGCTTCTGAAGGCACCACTTCTGGTGTACCATCAATTCAGGAGGAGGTAGAAGACCTTCAAGCTGACCAAGTCATACCTGAAAGGACAAGGAGTGGAAAAGCTGCAACCACTTCCTCAACTGCACCTGAACAACCTGCTATTTCTAAGAAGAAAAGGAAGCACATTGTTAAGAGTCCAAGTACATTGAAGCTGAAGAAGAAGCAACTGAACTTGTGACTAGAGAAGTTAGAAGGAAAAAGTTTAATGATGAAGCCGTTGAAAGGGCTGTGGAACTTGCAAGTCGGATAATAGTTCCAGCCTCCAACTTGTTGAAGGAAGATGTTGCTCAAGCTGCTCATCAAGAAGCTGAGGTTCTGCAGTGATTGAGGATCTTAAGCATCCTAACAATGTTTATAAACTTAAGAAATCACTATATGGCTTGAAACAAGCTCCCAGAGCTTGGTATGATAGACTAAGTAATTTCCTGATTAAAAATGATTTTAAAAGAGGTCAAGTTGACACAACACTCTTCAGAAGGACTCTTGAGAAAGACATTCTTGTTGTGCAGATGTATGTTGATGATATAATATTTGGTTCTACTAATGCATCTCTTTGCAAGGAATTTTCTAAGTTAATGCAGGATGAATTTGAAATGAGCATGATGGGAGAATTGAAGTTCTTCCTTGGCATTCAAATTAATCAATGTAAAGATGGAGTATATGTTCATCAAACAAAGTATACAAAGGAGCTTCTGAAGAAGTTCAAGCTGGAAGATTGTAAAGTGATGAACACTCCAATGCATCCAACCTGCACCTTAAGCAAATAAGATACTGGATCAAAGGTAGATCAGAAGCTGTATAGAGGTATGATTGGTTCTTTGTTATACCTCACTGCATCTAGGCCAGATATTTAATTCAGTGTATGCTTGTGTGCAAGATTCCAGTCAAATCCTAGGGAATCTTATTTAACAGATGTTAAGAGAATCTTCAGGTATCTGAAAGGAACAACTAATCTTGAACTCCTTTATAGGAAATCCTTAGATTACAAGTTGATTGGATTATGTGATGCTGATTATGCTGGTGACAAGATTGAAAGAAAATCAACCAGTGGTAACTGTCAGTTCCTGGGACAGAATCTGATATCCTGGGCTAGCAAAAGACAAGCAACTATTGCTATGTCTACAACAAAAGCAGAATACATTTTAGCTGCAAGTTGTTGTACACAACTACTCTGGATGAAACATCAGATGGAAGATTATCAGATTAATGCTAACAGTATTCCCATCTTTTGTGATAATACTGCTGCTATTTGTTTATTAAAGAATCCAATTCTACATTCAAGAGCCAAGCACATTGAAATCAAACACCATTTTATTAGAGACTATGTTGAAAAAGGAATCTTGGATATACAATTCATTGATACTGAACATCAGTGGGATGATATATATTCACTAAACCTTTAACTGTTGAAAGATTTGATTTTATAAAGAAAAATTTGAACATGCACTTTGTGTCTGATTGAAATTGCTTGCTCATGAACTAGAAGTTAGGTTCTAAAGTCAGTTCAGAAGCTATGGTCCATCAGAAGCTCTTAACTAAGATTCTGAGGAAAATGTGCTTCTGAAAACGACATTAGCACTTTAACTTCAGTAGCTGGATTTTGTGCTTCTGAATAGCAAAGTTAGTGGAATTGTTGGGGTTGCTTCTGGTAACACGTGTCCTAGTAACTAGACAGCGCATCTGAAGTTTGCCAACGTGGCTTATTTGTATTGGTGTGTAACTTAAGTGGGCTATGATGATGTTTATGCTTTGAATGTACTATTCTCGCGCCCCCAACTGTTATTAGTGTTGTGTTTGTTTGTCCCCTACTGAAATTGCAATCGTTTTTACTCAAAACACTTAGACAAATCACACACTACTCACTTCACTACCTACACTTTATATTCTCAAACTACTCTCTGCGAAATGAAACACTTTCTTCCCCAATTCAAATCTTAGAACCCTAAAACTTCATCATCATCATCATCAATGGCATCTTTAAGCTCTGTTCCACTCTGTTCCAGAATCAGCTATGCAAGATACTACTCAAGGAACGTCTACTCGACAAGAAGCTTCGGCTTATGAGATTAAAGGAAGAACAATGTCTCTAGAAGAATGGGAGCTAACTGTTCAAGTGGAGAGACTAGTTGATTTTGCATCTCTGCTACACCATGGTTGTGACATCAAAGGTTATTACGAGTCTCAGGACCTCATTCACTACTTCAACATGCTTAATGGTCCAACATATGAGAACATGATAAAGCACTTCTGGGTAAGAGCCTTTGTTTATGATAAACATGCTGCTAAGTTGGAAGAATCTGAGAAAATTCTGATTGATCCTACTCTGGAAGGCAAAACAAGAGAAGAAATGGGATTGGAACCATTTGTGGATACTGAGATCAGGTCGAGTATAATGGGTGTACCAGTCTTCATCAACCAAGAAATCATTGCATATGTGATTGGAAGGGCTTCTGAAGGTAACTTCAAAGATGGGCTGGACAATAACAAGAGCCCTTGGAATGATGTTGTCGATGAGACCATGTATAATTTAACAATAAGAAGAAAGGCTCCTACAATAACCTTTCTATGGAGAAGAAGATGATGTTGAAAATACAAAATGAGAACCTACTGCCCAAGGGAGGAGGTTCTGATCAACCATCTCTTGAGCACAGAGTGTTCCTTCACTTCTTCATCAAGAAGGAGAAAGCCAACGTGCCAAATATATCTTCAAGCACATGATCAAGACTCTGAAGGATAGTTAGTTAATCAACAGGTCATGTGTAACACCCCGTTTTCCCAACTTGAAATTTTTTACATAATCATCAGAGTAAACAACTTAAACAGGATGTCACACTACTTTAAAAGATAAATAGAGTAGAATTACTATTTATTCAAAACGTCTCATGTCAACAATTCAAATTTCATTGCAGCGGAAAACATTAATTAAACAACGTAATGGCACAACCGCCTCAACATAAACAACTTATTAAAATTCCATTCTAAGTAGTTCATCAACATAAATCGTAAAAATACGTAACACATGGAAAACAAAACAAGATCCCCATCCCATTACGTATCAGAGCGATCCTAAGACGACCCGTGAGAGAGACAACTCACTTCAACAGCTAATCCTGGTTATCTGCACGTTACCCACGGTCAAGGCAACATTCAAACGGAAGGGGTGAGATTTCACATTCAATAATAATAAGCATATAATTCTTTAAAAGAATTTAACAACACATAACAACATCTATTCCTCATTAGTAAAACTAATAAACAATAATTTAAGTAAGAGAATTTATCAACATAAACAACAGCAAATCATCATCAACAATGCTTCACATAAACAACATAAACAACAACAGATCATCGTCAACAATGCTTCACATAAACAACAACAGTAAATAATATTGACACTTCACATAGATCCAACTATAAGTCATCAATCAACTTCAAATCATTATTAACAATGCTTCACATAAACAACAACAATAAATAATATTGATACTTCACATATTTCTTCATTAACAACTCATTGATAAATGACAACTTAACAACAACAACGATAACACCGACAACTCGACATCAACGACAACACCGACAACTCGACATCAACGACAATGCAACGACAACAACATCAACTTGACAAATGCAATATGCATGTGGTACCAACCAGGGCATCAAGCCCTCAACGTATAGAGCATAAATACACTCACAGGGCATCAAACCCACAACTTAAAGAGCAAAAGCTCACAGGGCATCAAGCCCTCAATGTATAGAGCATAAATACACTCACAGGGCATCAAGCCCTCAACTTAAAGAGCAAAAGCTCACAGGGCATCAAACCCTCAATCTAATGAGTATGCATGGACTCAACAACGTGTACAACTTGAACAACATCAACAGCTTTTATGACTCCAATACTTTGGAACAACAACTTACAACTTAATCAACATTTAGCAACAGCAGAGGCAGCACGTAAGCAACTCACAACATATCAATAAATCAATGATAATCAACAACAACTTCAACATCATATATTTTTCACATAATACATATATAACTATATCACATTACCAACAACATTAATCATCTTAGTTCAGACTCTCTGAACAACATATAATATTATAAACAACTTTAACGATATCGACAACAACAACGACTTTGCATCATAATATCATAATTCATCAATCAAAGATATTCATATAACAATTCATCAATCATGAACAACATCATATAACATCGTATTCATCAACATATACATTCATATAAATATTAAATCATCCAAAAAAGATATTCACATCAAACCAAGTTAGATCCATCACAACGTAGGTTAAATACTCTTAAACACCTTAATTGAACTCACAGTACACAAGCTTTGAAGTTTGGAGACAATCCATAAGTTTTGGGTTGACTTAGAAATAGTTACGCGGAATTTTCATAAAATTACACCCAAGGCCAATTATGTACCGACCAATACCAGTTTTTGTTTCAAATTCGAAAAAGTTGTGCAGAAAGTCCATAAAAATTCACTGTGACCTACGTGGAGTAATTTGATCATAACTCAAGTTCTATAAATCGTTTTGCTGTTAAACCAACGGCATTAGAAAGCTAACATCCATACCTATAACTTTCGTGTTTACACCTAAGACCAATTCCGCACCGATCAATACAGTTTTCATTTCAAAATTTGGGGCAGAGATAAAATAATTAGAAAAAGCAACTTATATTATTCAAACTTCACATTCATTCAAAATCATCACAATCAACAACAACAACTCAACATAATTCGTACCCAATTCATAATATGACATTAACAACAACAATCATCAACAACCACAACTCATAATCATGAATCCAACCACAATCAACAACAACATAACATAAATCATCAATTGAGCATAATTCATCAAGTATCCAAATACATATAACAAGAGCATGCAATTTCATCATCAACAATTCATTTATCAACAAATTAACATACCCAAACATATCACTACAACTAGAGCACGAATGTCATCAATTAAATTGCAATTCAAAAGCCTAACTTCTTTTCAAACCCTAACTTCTCTAATCATCAAAATAAAACAACAACAAACATGTTAAACCTTATTTCAGAACCATATACTTATGATTAAAGAAGGTTTGTCCCACCCTTACCTTAGATTAATTGACAACAAGGTTCTACAGACTTCTCCTTCTCTGACTCTTTTCTTCTCTTCGTTTCTCCTCTTTCTATCTCTCCTTTTTATATAAACCTTAACCTATTTATTTTCTCTTAATTCCAATTCTTCCCCAAAGCCTCATTATTCTAAATAATTATTTTTCTCCACTAAATATATTCTCCCACTAAATATATTCTTCCACGAAATATATTCTCCCACTAAATATATTCTAATAAATAATAAAATAAAGCCACTCAATAAAATATCAACATATCACATAATTAAATAAATCATATAATTCGACTCTATCTCAAGAAAAATAATTAAATAAACAAATATAGGCTACTAATACATATATCAACACATAACAAAAATATCACTTATCAAATAAGTTAATTAAATTATAAAAAGACTCTAAACTCAATCAAATAAATAAATAATAAAATATGGTGTTACATCATGGATCCCCTATGGAAGATTAATCTCAGAGATTCTCAATCAAGGAGGACTTTTAAAAGGTCTAAGTGAAACAAGAGGCTTCACAGATGATATGCTGGGCACAGTTACTGATAAGATCATCAATGGAAGCACTCTGGGGAACTTGAGGCTGATCAAGCAAGAAGCAATCACAAAGTTGGAGAAAGACTTGAAGGAATCTATAGTCTCTTCAAATCTGATGGAAGGATTTCCCCCTACCTGCAAGCAAAATGCATTAGATATTCAACTGTTTTACATACATGATCATCTGCAAAGCACGGGAGAAGAAATCCAATTGGAAGATATTCCAGAAGAGATGTATGGTGGTACTGTCAAGGTGGCTAAGAGTATGAAAACTAAGAGAAAGCCTCTGACAGAAGCTGAATACCTAGAAGAAGCTTTTGAGCAACCAACAAGGAAAGCAAAGAAGGCTAAGAAGGATAAAGCTTCTGAAGCAACTGTTTCTGAAGTAGCAACCATTCAGGAAGAGGTTGAAGATCCTGAAGCTGACAAGATCTTACCTAAAAGAACCAGAAGTGGTAAGGCTGCTACTACTTCACAGTCTGCTTCTAAAAGGACAAGGAAACCAGCTGTCACGAAGCTGAAGTTAACTCCTGAAGCTGAAGAAGAAGAAGAAGATACTCAACAGGTGACAAGGGAGGTCAGGAAGAAGAAGGTTAATGATGTTCTTGTTCAGAGAGCCTTAAAACTGGCCAAGCAGATTGAGATACCTGTTGAGGTTCTAACCAAAGAATCATCTGCTGCAGCTACTCAAGAAGTAATCAAGGCTGCTGAGGTTGTGCAAGAGCTTGCAGCAACTGAAGTTGAAGGTCTGGCTATGGTGACTACTGAAGAAGCTGAAGAAGGAAATACTGTTGCATCAGAAGCTCCTACAGTCCAGAAGCTCCTGAAGGTATTTCTGAAACTTTACATACTGATGTTGAGATAGTTGAATCAGGATCTAGTTCATCCTCTGACATTAGGTCAAACTCACCCTCATCATCATCATCAACCACATCATCTGATCCAGATGATATACCCCTCAGTAAAGTTTACACCATTCTTAACAAAGCTTTAACCCCATCACCATCAACCAAAACCACTAAAGAGCCTGATCATGATACATTTGTGCCAATGCATCCCTCTGTTCAAGAGAGGATAATTGATATGCAACAAATGAGAATTGATGCATGCAAGAATCTACCTGCAAATCACCCATTACAACCACCTGTGATTGAACCTATTCAATCAATACCTGTTGCTGCAGAGGGTGAAGGTGAGTGTGTAGGGACAAACCTTGCAAACACAATTGTATCATCATCTACACCAAACTCACCAACAACTCAATCCACTGAAATTACTGAACAATCAATAATCCCTAACCTAGAAAGCCATTATTCAGTTGAACTGCCTGAATATGGGTCAAACTCACAAATAGCCTCTGACATAGCTTCTGATGAAGTTATGACAAAATACCCCCCACAACATGAACCAAACCAGGAAATAACCACAACAACCAACAATGACTCTGTTCTTATCCCTGAATTGTTTGTTCTTGAACTAATCGTTCCTGAACAACCTGCTTCTAAACAGAGTGTATCTAACCTAACCACAAATAGACAGTCAACAACAACCAATATTCAAACTGACCATGAAACCTCCACAAATGACCAACCCTCATCATCATACCTAGCTATTCAACTTGTACCCCTTGCAAAAACAAATGTCCCCTCTCCACCCACCTTATTCCTACATTCAACAATTTTAGCAAATGTATGTGAAGGTATCTTTCAGGAGCTGAACAATCTTCTTCAAGCAAGGAACAACCTCATTAAAGAGGACAACTATGAAAAGATGTGGACAAGGTTGAAGGATAGAGTGGAATTTGTCTTGTCAGTGCTACAAAGATCCTATTTTGATGCTCAAGAGCTTGCTCAGGAAAAGCTACAAGAATGGCTGAAGGGAGTGGTTTCCAACTTGCATGAAGTCAGAATTCTTAGAACTTGGGTGAAGACTCCACTATGCTTGGAAGCAAGAAATCTTATTCCATCAAGCATCCACCCTAGTGAGCTTAATCTGGACTGGCTAACCAAGATAAACTTCAAGGAAGCATCTTCAGAACTAGCACTGCTGCAAAGGAATACTCTTCTTGAGAAAGAGAACAAGTAGTTGAAGAAAGAGCTTAGGGAGTAGAAACTGATGCTGCTAGAATACAAGGCTGCAACTGAAGCTCAGCAGGAGGAAGCCAAGATTAGAGAAGAAAGGCTTGTCAAAAGCAATGAAGTTTTCAACCAAGAGATTAAGTAACAAGCTGAAGAAACTCAGAAGATGATGAAACAAATGATGGAAATGATGCTCCAAAAACAAGTCCAACCCTAGATTGCACACCCTAGCTTGTCTTTTATTCTTTGTTTCACTTGCTTCTGAACTGTGTTAATGCTTCTGAATCACTTCTCTGATACATTGCTATTTGCTTCTGAACTTGTTTTCTACTCTGATCAATTGTATTGCTTGCTATATGCACTGATTAATGCTTCTCAATATTTTTGTGCTATGATTAATCCTGAACTGATTTTATGCTCTGATCCTTTATTTTCATATTCTCACTTTTGTTTTATTCTTTATACTTTTTGTTAATGACAAAAGGGGGAGTAGTAGATAGTATTTAAAGGCTCTGAGCCCCATTAATTTAATTTCAAGCAGTTTAAATTAATAGGACCGTCTTCTTATCTCTTAATCTTTATAATGTGAAATTATTCTGAGAGTTAATTCGTTTTTAAATGAATTTAATTAACAAAAATAGAACTCAGGGGGAGCTTACAAACCTCACCTTAAAGTACTATTAGACTCAGGGGGAGCTTACAAATCTCATACCTAAATAGTCAACTTGTTAATTAGATTAACAACAATTGAACATTGTTAAATACTAATGTTTGTCATCATCAAAAAGGGGGAGATTGTTGGAACAAAATGTGTTTAACATTACCCTTAAGAGTTTTGATGATAACAAGGTATTAAAAAATTGTCAATTGGATTTTCTAATATTTGTTCAAGTGTACATGACCATAGACAAAAATTTTGAGATTAATAATAGGTTCTAGAAGAACAAAAGAGAGCAAAGTAATCAACAAAAAGGAAGCTTAAAAGCATCTGAAGAGAACTGCTCCTGAAGACAAAGCGCTCCTGAAGTGATGACGTGTAATCAGAAGCGAGTTCATCAGAAGCTGAAGATCACCAAAAGCTACAGTTCATTAGGAGATGCAAACTTAAAGCTTCAAAAGATGTTCAATGGATTCAATGTCGTCTAAGCATTGCAGAAGAGTGGAAAAGTGAAGCAACAACTAATTCAAAAGGATTCAAAGGCATTGGATGCTTGTTCGTTTGTCGAGCGTTGGCAAAGTACAATTGTACGAAGTGTACAACCACTACCTCCACTACAAAGAGTTTGTCTCTGCTACAAGACAAGGATAACAGCTCTGCCTGCAACAATGTTCCTACATACATGGAATGCATTTGAAATTGATCCTTCATAGGACAATAACCATATCAGGCAATGAATCATTGGTGATTGATCAAAGCTTCAAATGACTCTTTTTGGATGTGCTGGCAATTCATAACGTTCATCTCACACCTCTATATAAAGGAGTGAAGACTTAAAGAACAACGAGACTCAACAACAATTTGAAAGCGCCCAAACTCTGTCAAAATTGTTCAGCATCCAAAAGTTCACTTAGAATTTCTTTTCAAACCTCATATCTTAGAAATTCTAGAGTCTTAAAGAGTCTGTATTTGATTTGTGTTGTGAGAACCTCTGATTGTATGTCAAGTGTTCAATGTCAAACATTTTTCTTTGTAATTCTGTTTGATTAGAAGTCTCTTGCTTTTGTGCTTGAGCATAGAAGTCTCTTGATTGTGTTCAGGAGCATAGGAAGTCTCTTGCAGTTTTGCTTGAGCATTTGAAGTCTCTTGCTAAGTTTAACAGTGAGCATTTGTAATCAGATATTACATTTTAGTGAACTCTCCTTGGAAGTGCAAGGGGGACAGGACTACTTCCGGTTTGTGGAAGGAACCTGTATAATTGCTTTGTGTCTTTCTTCCTTCTCTCTCTCTGTTTTTATCCGCTGCGACCTAGTTCTAAACATCACTTAAGAAGCTGTTCTTGAACTGCTTCTGATCAGTGTCTTTCAGCTTAAGAGAAAACGAAGAAAAAGCTAACACAATTCAACTGCCCTTCTTGTGTTTTTCTCACCTTCAGAAATGAAGACGCCTTTATCACAGGAACCCGCCAAGTATCTGAGCACTCTTTTGAGTGCAGTCCAATGCACCGTTATGGGGTTTTGCATGAATTGGGCGAGTTTGTTTGTGCTAAAGGCAATGTCTGGGCAAGTAAGTCTCAAGTATTGGATGAAGGTGAAAAAAACACAAGAAGGGGGAACACTGGTGCAGGCATAGTTGTAATTCTTGTCTTGTTGCAGAGACAAAATAGAGTAGTGGAGATAGTGGTTGTACACTTCGTACAGTTGTCCTTTTTCAACTCTCTTCAACGAATAAGCATCCAATGACTTCAAATCCATTTGAATTGGCCGTTGCTTCATCCTTCTAGTCTTCTGCAATTATATGCGTTATTGGATTCTTTGAACAGCCTTTTGAAGCTTCAATTCTTTCAGCTTATGATGTTCTTCAGCTCCTAATGATCTTTAGAAGTTCTGATGAAATTTGCTTCTGATGACGTCAGCACTTATGGAGCACTTGTCTTTAGAACCTCTTTTCTTCAGACGCTTCAAGCTTCCTTCTTGTTGATTCCATTGCTCTCATTTGTTCTCCCAAAACTTATATTTTAAAGGAGACACTAAATTTTTTGTCTATGGTCCTTCACACTTGAGCAAATATTAGCATATCCAATTTACAATTTTTTAATACCTTATTATCATCAAAACTCAAAGGGTTAAGTTAAACACATTTTGTTCCAACAATCTCCCCCTTTTTGATGATGACAAACACTAGTATTTGAAAGGCTAAAGTGCACTTTATCCCCCATAAGTTTCAAAAAGTTGCGATTTTGGCCCCCTATGTATAAAAACTACAATTTTGGCCCCTTAAGATTTAGCCCCTTTGCATCTTTGGTCCTTTTGGTCAATTTTGACTGGTCAATGTCTACGTGGCACGCCACTCGTGTAATTATTTAATTAAAAAAATTATATAATCATTTTTTAAATTAAATAAATTAAAAAATAAATTAAAAAAAAATCAGGAAAATCTTTAATCGTGTAATTATGGTGAGAGATGAGAGGAGTTATTATTAGCCATTGGATTTAAAATTAACGGTTGGAATGAATTTAGTCACTAGATAGCTACTTACACTCTATCCTTCATCCTCTCTCTTCCCATATGTTCTTCGCATATTCATCGTTGGGTTTTGGAGAAGCTTATAATCACTTAATTATATTATTTGATGGTTAAATTATGAAATGTTGGCAAATCCAATTGATTTGTGATTCATTGTTTTTTTCCTTTCTGTTATTTAAATAAAAAATGTTCCATTGAAAAATTGCAATTTGCAATCCCTAAATACCATTTCCAGCAAAACAGCTTAAACATCTTAGGTGAAAATGAATTCAACTACTGCATAATCCAAAAACGATGTTAGAAAGTTTTGGCTATGGCGAAAGTACAGTTTTTGAATGACAAGATGAAATACGGCGGCAAGATGGCTTCCAAAAGGGAACTCTCCTCTCTCCCCTCTTAGAAAAATCAACGACAATGGCACACAGTAGAATCCAACCATTGGTATTCCGGCCGTATCTCGGTGCTTGAATTTGGGTTGTTGTGGACATGTTCATGAAATTGATTTTATGCTGTTGAACATGTTCAAGAACTTAGATTTGTGTTGTTGTGGACATGTTCAACAAAGTGATCTTGAAAGGAAAATAAAACAAGTCGTATACAGAAGGAAAATGAACCTCACGCCCCTTCCAATTTTCTATTTTTTATTTTTTTTAATTACACAATTATTATTTTTCCTGATTTTTAATTTTTTTTGTAATTTATTTTTTCTTTTATTTAATTTAAAAAATGCTTATATGGTTTTTTTAATTAAATAATTACACACTTGGCGTGCCACGTAGACATTGACTGGTCAAAATTGGCCAAAACGACCAATGATGCAAATGCGCTAAATCTTAGGGGGCCAAAATTGTAGTTTTTGTACATAGGGGGTTAAAATCGCAACTTTTTGAAACTTAAGGGGGAAAAAGTGCACTTTAGCCTATTTAAAAAATGTTCAATTGTTGTTAAACTAATTAACAAGTTGACTTTAAGGGTATGAGGTTTGTAAGCTCCCCTGAGTCTAATAGTACTTTAAGGTGAGGTTTATAAGCTCCCCCTAAGTTATATCCATGTTAATTAAATTCATCATTAAAAACGTAAAACACTCAGAATTAACTCACATTAATAGATTAAGAGATGAGAAGAAGGTCTTATTAATTTAACTTGATTAAAAATTAAATTAATGGGGCTCAGAGCCTATAAATACTATACATCTACTCCCCCTTTTGTCATCAACAAAAAGATAAACATAGACAAAAAGAAGAGATGAAAAAACATAGTGAGAAAATATTCTATTCATAAAACAAAAAATATCAGTTCAGAAGCAAAATATGTCCAGAAGCATAAACATTGTCAGATGCACATAATAAAAATATAAAGTAAACAAGCTATTTAGGTGTGCAATCTAAGGCTTGGCTTGTCTCTTCATCATTTCCATCATTTCTTGCATCACGTTGTTTGTCTTATCAGCTTGGTTCTCCATGGATTCCTTAAGATTACTGTAATTCTTGACAAGTGCTTCTTCCCTTGCTTTTGCTTCTTCTTGTTAAGCAATCAGCTTCTTCTGAAGTTCATCAGTCAACAACTTTTGCTCAAACAATGCTTTCTTTAGCTCCTTGTTTTCCTTTTCCAAAGCAGAGTCTTTCTTCAGCTTCTCAAGAATAGGAGCATCAGACTGAATTAGGAGTTTAGTTAACCACTTAACATTAGGTGTGACTAAAAGATACAACTTCTGATTCCTGTTGATGTTTATCTCCTCCATAATCTTAACAACTTCCTTGAACCAATCTTGTATTTCAACCAAAGCTTTGTCATGAGCTTCTAGACACAGCTTTTGAAGTTCACACATCATATGATCTATCTCTCAAGGAATTCCACTCACTGACATAGTCCTGGTTATGAATCAAGTTACTTCTGGACTTGACCAGTTTGTTTAGATCCCTGAAAATATTCTTACCCACCTCTTTTAATATAATAGAATCTAGTAAAAGGGTGGGTGATGATGAGACATGTGTAGTTTGGATAGGTGAACAAAGTTGGTTAGAAGATGACGGTAAGTCTATGGAAGTGATTTCAGTAACAGCAATTTGATTGGTTTGTTCAAAGTTATGAGAAGAAGTTGAAGGTTGATCACACATGATTAAATCTTCTTCATCAGAATCTGATTCAATCATAATAGCTTCTGAAGGTGCGACTACATTCAAAGGTTGCACAACAAGTGTAGAATCTTCTGAGAAGAAAAGATGATTCTCAGAAGCAAAAGATTTCTGGTTGGCAAGGTTTCTTAATGCAATACCGAAAGAAATATTTGAATGAGTGGCATTTAGATGGAATGATTGAAAATCAGGGTGAATGCTCAAATCTGAATAGGTGTTTGAGGCGATTTGTAAGTTAGGTTCTTGTTGTTGGGGGCTTTCTGAAATAACTTCATTAGAAGCTATTTCCAGAGGCTCTTTCTAAGTTTGGCTCAAAGCCTGGTAATTCACCTGAGTATTGGTTTATCAAATCTTGAATAACAGAAGGATCACTGGTTTGGGTTGTTGGTTTTGAAGGAGATAATGATAACT
Organism: Medicago lupulina; assembly: GCA_958299785.1. Classification (NCBI taxonomy): domain Eukaryota; kingdom Viridiplantae; phylum Streptophyta; class Magnoliopsida; order Fabales; family Fabaceae; genus Medicago; species Medicago lupulina. Next base: position 44,139,830 of record OY283146.1, on the reverse strand, counting down.
CATGATTGGTAGACTCAGGCCCTGTTGGTTCACCTACAACCTCTGCATCAGTAGTTATAGATTGAAGTGGCTCAATCATTGGTGGTTGTAGAGGATGATTTTTTGGAACAAAATGTGATTAACATTACTTCTTTAGATTTTTTATGATAACAAGGTATTAAAAATTGTCAATTGGATATGCTAATATTTGTTCAAGTGTACAGGACCATAGACAAAAAATTTGTGTCTACTTAAAGCTTAGGTACTGGAAGAACAAAAGAGAGCAATGGAATCAACAAGAAGGAAGCTTTTTGCATCTGAAGAAACGTGCTCCTGAAGTCAAAGTGCTCCTGAAGTGATGACGTCACCAAAAGCAAGTTCATCAAAAGCACATCATCAGAAGCAAGATCACCAAAAGCTGAAATTTATCAGAAGATGAGAGACTTAAAGCTTCAAAGGTTGTTCAAAGGATTTAATCACGCCTAGCATTGCAGAAGAACAAAAGAGTAAAGCAACGACTAATTCAAATGGATTTTACGACATTGGATGCTTGTTCTTTGAAGAGCGTTGACAAAGTACAATTGTACGAAGTGTACAACCACTACCTCCACTACTCAGAATGTGTCTCTGCTACAAGACAAGAAAAACAGCTACGCCGGCAACAATGTTCCTATAGACTTGGAATGGATTTGAAATCGATCCGTCAAAAGAAAATAACCATATCAAGAAAAAGATCATAGGTGATTGATCAAAGCTTCAAACGACTCTTTTTGATGTGCTGGCAATTCACAACGTCTCTCTCACACCTCTATTTAAAGGAGTGAAGACTTTGAGAATTGTAAGAGACTTAACAACATTTTGAAAGAGCCAAAACTTTGTCAAAATTTGTCTACATCAAAAGTTCACTTAGAATTTCTTATCAAAGTTCATATATTTGAAATTCTATAGTCTTAAGAGTTTGTATCTGATTTGTATTGTGAACACCACTGATGGTATATCAAGTGTTCAACTTCAAACATTTTTGTTTGTAATTCTTTTTGATTAGAAGTCTCTTGCAGTTGTGCTTGAGGATATAAGTCTCTTGATTGCGTTCAGGAGCATAGGAAATCTCTTGCAGTTGTGCTTGAGTAATTTTAAGTCTCTTGCTAGTTTTAGCAGTGAACATTTGTAATCAAATATTACTTTTTAGTGAACTCTCCTTGGAAGTGCAAGGGGGATAGAACTACTTCTGGTTTGTGGAAGGAACCTGTATAATTGCTTTGTGTCTTTCTTCTCTCTCTCTCTCTCTATCTCTCTCTCTCTCTCTCTCTCTCTCTCTCTCTCTCTCTCTCTGTTTTTATCCGCTGCATTTAGAATCTGAACATCACTTCAGAAGTTGCAATCTAACTGCTTCTGACCAGTGACTTTAGTTGGAGAAAAAGAAGAAAAAGCCAACACAATTCAACCCCCCCTTCTTGTGTTTTTCTCACCTTCTTTTGTAGGTTGCAGTGAGAAGTGATTAGAAAGTGATGATAATGAAGTAAGTTATACACACACTACTCACTTCACTACCTTTACTTTCTAATCTCATAATCTATTCTCTGCGAACTCAAAGTTCATCTCCCTCAAGCAAAAACCTAGAACCCTAAATCTTCATTATCATCAATGGCATCGTCAAGCTCTATTCCAGAATCAAACATGCAAGAGACTGTTCAAGGAACCTGTTCTCAAGAAATAGCACAAGGAACGTCTACTCAAGAAGCTCCTACTTCTGAAATAAAGGGAAAAACCATGTCATTAGAAGAGTGGGATTTAACCGTACAAGTTGAGAGTCTAGTGGATTTCACTTCCCAATCATATCACGGCTGCAACATCAAAGAGTATTATGAGTCACGGGACCTCATGGATTACTTCAACATGCTAAACGGTCCAACATACATGAGTCTGGTAAGGCTGCTAAACATGAAATAGATGAAAAGGTGCTGATTGATCCTACCCTGGTTGGAAAGACAAGAGAAGAAATGGGTTTGGAACCCTTCATTGGTACTGAAATTAGATCAAGCGTCATGGGGATTCCGGTCTACATCTCTCATGACGTAATTCCTTTTGTTATCAAAAGAGCTTCTGAAGGTAGCTTCAAGGATGGACAACAACAAGAAAAGTCCTTGGAATGAAATAGTCAATCAAACTTTGTTCAATAGCAAAAAGAAAGGTGCCTACAGTGATTTGAGCATGGAGAAGAAAATGCTTCTGAAGATTCAGAATGAGAATCTTCTGCCTAAGGGAGGAGGTTCTGATCAACCTTCTTTGGAACACAGGGTGTTTCTTCATTATTTTATTCAGAAGGAAAAAGCAAATGTGCCTAAGTACATCTTCAAGCACATGATCAAAACACTAAGGGAGAGTCAATTAAGCAACAGAACCTGGATTCCTTATGGGAGACTCATCTCAAAAATTCTTCATCAAGGGGGAATTTTGAGAGCATTGAGTGATACTAAGGTCTTTACTGGAAAAGTAATCAATGGTAGCACTCTGAGACATATGAAGTTGATCAGAAAGGAGGATTACAAGAATCTGAACATAGATTTGAAGGAATCTACAACTATTTCCAATCTTATGGAAGGTTTTCCTCCAATCTGCAAACAAGATCCATTAGATGTGCAACTCTACTACATTCATGACCATTTGCAAGCCACTGGAGAGACTATCCAACTGGAGGATATACCAGAGCAAATGTATGGTGGTGCTCTGCCAGTAGCAAAGGGAAAAAAGTCAAAGAAAAGAGCACTCACAGAAGCTGAGTATCTTGAAGAAGCTTCTGAAGAACCTTCAAAGAAATCCAAGAAAGCCAAAGTTACTGAGGCAACTGGCTCTGCCTTGTCAACAATACAAGAAGAAGTTCAGGATCTGGAACCTGTTAAGGTCCTGAACAAAAGAGCCATAAGTGGGAAGGAAGCTGAACCTTCACCACCTCAGCCTACTCAACCCTCCATTCCTAAATGGAAAAGGAAACCTGTTGTCAGGAAGTTAAAGCTTGCTTCTGAAGAAGAAGATGAAGAAGCAACAGAGCTGGTTTCAAGAGAAGTTAAGACAAGGAAGGAAATTGATGCTTCTATAGAGAAAGCACTTCAGTTAGCAAAGGAGATTGAGATTCCTGCTGAGGTCCTGACAAAGGAATCCACAGTTGAAGCTGCTCAACTTGGATGGGAGCTTACAGAGAACTTGCAGCAGATGATAGTAGTTGATGGTGTTTTAAAGACTGCAGAAGATGCTCAGGAGGAAGTTGTATGTTCAGAAGCTGTTGCTTCAGAAGCTTATCAAGGTAATACTGATTCTCACACTGTTGCTGCTGGAATAGTTATAGTAGAATCTAGTACCTCTTCTGACACTAGGTCTAGTCCATCCTCCCTCATCATCCTCATCCACATCATTTGATATGGATGATGTTCCTCTCAACAAAGTCTACACCACTCTCAATAAAAGCTTGTCCCCATCACCATCAACCAAAACTTCTAAAAATCCAGATTATGATACCTTTGTGCCAATGTATCCCTTTGTTGAAGAGAGATTAATTTACATGCAACAAAGGGGAATTGATGTTTGCAAAATTCTACCTGTTGATCATCCTTTGCAACCACCTATGATTAATCCTATTCAATTTGTTCCTGCTGATGCAGAGGGTGTTGATGATCACACAGGGACAGATATTGCTAACATTGATGTATCATCATCTCAACCTATCTCTCTGAATCAAACAACTCAAACTTCTGATCCTTCAATCATACAGAACCTAGTAAATCATTACTCAGGTGAATTACCTGGTTATGAGTCCAAGTTAGAAAAAGTCGCTGACATAGCTTCTGATGAAGTTATGATAGAAAGCCCCCATCAGCAAACACCTAACCAAGAAATGGCCTCATCAACCAACATAAATTTTGTTCTTATCCCTGATCCTGTTCCTGAACAAAATATTCCTGAACTAGTTGTTCCTAAACAACCTGCTTCTGAACTAATTGTCCCTGTACAAGTTATAAACAACCAATCACCAACAACCAACACCATTGCTCAATCTGAAACCTCCATAAATGATCAACCCTCATCATCCAAATTAGCCATTCAACTTTGTTCTCCTTTTAAAACAAATGCCCCTTATCCACCCACCTTGTTTCTAGATTCTACTATTCTAGCATATGTGTGTGAGAACATTTTTCAGGAGCTGAACAACTTGGTTCAAGCATGGAACAATCTCATCCATGAGGACAACTATGAGAAGAAGTGGAAGAGATTAAAGGAAAGAGTAGACTATATCTTGACTAAACTCCAAAGATCATGTCTTGATGCTCAAGACTCTACTCAAAACAAGCTTCAAGGGTGGCTAAAAGGGGTTGATAGCAATCTTCAAGAAGTGCAAGTGCTAAGAACTTGGGTGTGTACTCCTCTTAGCTTAAGAGCAAGGAATGCTACTGATTTCATTCCAACAGGAATACATCCAAGAGAGCTGAACATCAACTGGTTGTCAAAGATTAATGTCAAACCAGTCTCTACGGATATAGCCTTTCTGCAAAGGAAAGCTGAGTTAGAAAAGGAAAACAAGCAGTTAAGGAAAGAACTTCTTGACCAGAAGCTTCTACTGCTTGAATACAAGACCTCTACATAAACAAAATTGGAAGAAGCCAAAACTAGAGAAGAAAAGCTGATCAAGAGTAACGAAGAGTTCAAGAGAGATATGATGGAGATGTTCCAAAAACAAGCCCAATCCTAGTTGCACACCCTTAGCTTGTTTTTTATTTCTGTTGTTTGTATGTATGCTTATGTTTACTTCTGAACTTATGTTTATGCTTCTGAATTACTGCTCTAATCAATACTTATGTGCTTCTGAACAATTCATGTGCTTCTGAATATAAAATGCTTATGAACTATGTGTTTACATATTGAATTTTCTCACTACGCTTTTCTCATCTCTTCTTTTTGTCTTTATATTATACTTTTTGTTGATGACAAAAGGGGTAGTAGATGTATAATATTTATAGGCTCTGAACCCCATTAATTTAATTTCAAACAATTTAAATTAATAGGACCATCTTCTTATCTCTTAGTCTATTAATGTGAGTTTATTCTGAGAGTTATTACGTTTTTAATGATGATTTTAATTAACAAGAATAGAACTCAGGGGGAGCTTACAAACCTCACCTTAATGTACTATTGGACTCAGGGGGAGCTTACAAACCTCATACCCTTATAGTCAACTTGTTAATTAGATTAACAACAATTGAACATTTTTAAATACTAAGGTTTCTCATCATCCAAAAGGGGGAGATTGTTGGAACAAAATGTGTTTAACATTACTTCTTTAGATTTTTTATGATAACAAGGTATTAAAAATTGTCAATTGGATATGCTAATATTTGTTCAAGTGTACAGGACCATAGACAAAAAATTTGTGTCTACTTAAAGCTTAGGTACTGGAAGAACAAATGAAAGCAATGGAATCAACAAGAAGGAAGCTTTTTGCATCTGAAGAAAAGTGCTCCTGAAGTCAAAGTGCTCTTGAAGTGATGATGTCATCAGAAGCAAGTTCATCAGAAGCACATAATCAGAAGCAAGATCACCAAAAGGTGAAGTTTATCAGAAGATGAGAGACTTAAAGCTTCAAAGGTTGTTCAAAGGATTTAATCACGCCTAGCATTGTAGAAGAACAGAAGAGTAAAGCAACGACTAATTCAAATGGATTTTAAGGCATTGGATGCTTGTTCTTTGAAGAGCGTTGACAAAGTACAATTGTACGAAGTGTACAACCACTACCACCACTACTCAGAATGTGTTTCTGCTACAAGACAAGAAAAACAGCTACGCCGGCAATAATGCTCCTACAGACTTGGAATGGATTTGAAATTGATCCGTCAAAAGACAATAACCATATCAGGAAAAAGATCATTGGTGATTGATCAAAGCTTCAAACGACTCTTTTTGATGTGTTGGCAATTCACAACGTCTCTCTCAGACCTCTATTTAAAGGAGTGAAGACTTTGAGAATTGTAAGAGACTCAACAACATTTTGAAAGCGCCAAAACTCTGTCAAAATTTGTTTACATCAAAAGTTCACTTAGAATTTCTTATCAAAGTTCATATCTTAGAAATTCTAGAGTCTTAAGAGTCTGTATCTGATTTGTATTGTGAACACCACTGATTGTATATCAAGTGGTCAACTTCAAACATCTTTTTTTGTAATTTTGTTTGATTAGAAGTCTCTTGCAGTTGTGCTTGAGAAAAGAAGTCTCTTGATTGTGTTCAGAAGCAAAGAAAATCTCTTGCAGTTGTGCTTGAGTAATTTGAAGTCTGTTGCTAGTTTTAGCAGTGAGCATTTGTAATCATATATTACTTTTTAGTGAACTCTCCTTGGAAGTGCAAGGGGGGTAGGACTACTTCCGGTTTGTGGAAGGAACCTGTATAATTGCTTTGTGTCATTCTTCTCTCTCTCTCTCTCTCTCTCTCTCTCTCTCTCTCTCTTTCTCTCTGTTTTTATCCGCTGCATTTAGAATCTGAACATCACTTCAGAAGCTGTAATCTAACTACTTCTGACCAGTGACTTTAGTAGGAGAAATAGAAGAAAATGCTAACACAATTTAACCCCCCCTTCTTGTGTTTTTCTTACCTTCATGATTAACATGTAATCTTGCACATGCATTAACCCTCCTTTGTTGCATCTCACCTATTCTTTCAACAACAGATGGATACATAGGCACAATTGTATCATTATCAGGATCTTTCTGGTGCTTAGAAGATGATAATAGGGATAAGGATTTTTGTAAGTTTGCATAGACTCTATTCAAGGGAATATCATCCATGTCTGAAGAAGTTGAGACAGAAGTTGAGAGAGAGGCTGAGGTAGTACTAGATTCTATTTCTATTATATTAGAGATGTTATGAGAATCATTGTTACCTCTTGTAGCTTCTGAAGCAGCAGCTTCTGAACAAGTAGCATTCTCCTTCTGAGACTTTCCAACATCATTCAATATATCACCAGCCACCACCAACTATTGGAGGTTCTCCGATAGCTCAATCACCTTGTGAGCAGCTTCAACTAATGATTCCTTCAGCAAAGCTTTAGCAGGAACCTCAATATCTCTTGCAATCTCAAGTGCTTTTTGCAAAGCAGCAACATCAGCAACTTTCTTCCTCTTGACTTCTCTTGTGACCAGTTCAGTTAAAGCTTCTACTTGCTCATCCTCTTCCATCACATATGAAGAAACCTTCATTTCCCTTACAATATGCTTCCTCTTCTTCTTAGGGATTGATGGTTGAGCAGGCAAAGATTGTGAAGAGCTAACTGTCTTGCCACTTCTAGTTCTTTTATCTAGAATCTTAGCAGGTTCTAAGTCCTGGACTTCATCTTGAATGGTTGGCAAACCGGAGTCAACTGCTTGTTCTTGAGATGCTTGTTTCTCTTTCTTAGCCCTTTTTGGTTTTGGTTCAGAAGCTTCATCATCATCATCAACTTCTGAAGTTGCTTTCTTCTTTGACTTCCTTTTTCTGGCAACAGGTAAAGCACCACCACACATGTGTTATGGAATGTCATCAAACTTGTTAGTTTCTCCAGTTCTTTCCCAGTGATCATAGATAAAATTTGTTTGCACATCAATAGGATCTTGTCAGCAGATTGGTGGGAAATCATCCATTAAGTTGGATACAACAAATGATTCCTGAAGATCAGTCTTCAGCTTAGTGAATTACTCTTTCTTGATCAGATGCATCTTCCTTAAGGTGCTTGCATTTATAATTTTTCCAGTTAATGTCCCCAGTTAATCATCATTTACAACCTTTGACAATTTGACTGCTTTTAGGATTCCTCCTTGATGGAAAATTTCAGACAATAATCTTCCATAAGGAATCCAGCTTCTGTTACTATTCTGGCTTGCCTTCAGTGCCCACAACATATGATTGAAGATATACTTTGGCACATTTGCCTTCTCAAGGGTTATCAGTAAGTGTAAGAACATTCTTTGATTCAGTGAAGGTTGATCTACTCCTCCTCCTTTGGGTAAGAGATTCTCAGACATGATCTTCTGGAGTAGTTTGTGTTCCATCTTCATATCACAGTATTTTCCTCTCTTTGTGTTGTTGAACATAGTCATGTTCACCACCTTATTCCAAGGACTTGTCTTGCTATCCAGACCCTCTTCATAGGATCCTTTAGCTTCTCTTCTAATTGCCCTTGCAATAACTTCTTTTGTGATAGTAACAGAGATTCCCATGATGCTTGAACGAATCTCTGTACAAGTGAATGACTTCAAGCCAAGTTGCTCTCTGGTCTTCCCTTCCAGGCTGGTATCAATCAGAACCTTTTCAATGTGTTCCATCCTAGCAACATGAAAATCATAAATTTTAGCCCTAGCCCAGAAATGCTTGATTAGATTCCCATACAAAGGTCCGCTCAGCATGCAGAAGTAACCATCCAAGTCTTGACCTTGAAAGAAGTTTCTGAGCTCACACCCATGATTAGCTAAGGAGAGGAAATCCACTGGACTTTCCACCTGAACAATTAATTCCCATCCTTCTAGCCTCATCGTTCTTCCCCTAATTTGATAGGCTTCACTAGTAGCTACTTGCATGGAGGTTTCTTGATTTGAACTTGAAGCTGCCATTGATAATGATGAGAGTTTTAGGGGTCTAGGGTTTTGATTTTGAAAGAGACGATTTTTGCAGAGATTCAGTCAAAAATCAGAAAGTGTAGGTCGTGAAGTGAGTAGTGAGTGTTTTTGTTTGTGTTTTTAGCAAAAAAGATTGCAATTCAGAAGGGGACAAACAGACACAGCATTAATGATTTAGGGTGCGCGAGATAGTACATTCAAAGCGTAAATTCATCATTGCCCACTTACGTTATACACCAATACATTTAAGCCACGTCAGACTTTCTCAGTTTAACTCGGCTATTTAGAAGCAAACAATCCAGCTTCTGGAGTTCAGATGCTGATGTCATCTTCATAAGCACATTTTCCTCAGAATCACAGTGAAGAGCTTCTGAAGCATTATTGCTTCTGAAAGACTTCAAAACCTAACTTCCTACTTAGAGGCAAGCAAATTTAATCAGACATAAAGTGCATGTTCATGTTTTTTTTAATAAAATCAAATATTTCCACAGTTAAAGGCCTAGTGAATATATCAGCCCATTCATGTTCAATATCAATGAATTGTATATCCAAAATTCCTTTTTGAAGATAATCTTTGAAAAAGTGGTGTTTGATTTCAATATGTTTGGCTCTTGAGTGTAGAACTGGATTCTTTGACAAACAAATAACAACAGTATTATCACAATAAATAGGAATACTGTTAGTATTAACCTGATAGTCTTCCAACTAATTTTTCATCCAAAGTAGTTGTGTACAACAACTTGCAGCTGAGATGTATTATGCTTTTGTTGTGGACATAGCAATAGTTGCTTGTCTTTTACTAGCCCAGGAGATCATATTTTCACCTAGAAACTGGCAGTTGCCACTGGTTGATTTTCTATCAATTCTGTCACCAGCATAGTCAGCATCACAAAATCCAACCAGCGCATAATCTAAGGATTTCCTATAGAGGAGTCTAAGATTTGTTGTTCCTTTCAGATACCTGAAGATTCTCTTAACAGAAGTTTAATGAGATTCTCTAGGATCTGACTGGAATCTGGCACACAACCATACACTGAATAAATTATCTGGCCTAGATGCAGTGAGGTATAACAAAGAACCAATCATACCTCTATACAACTTCTGATCTACCTTTGATCTAGTATCTTCTTTGTTTAAGGTGCAGGTTGAATGCATTGGAGTGTTCATCACTTTACAATCATCTAGTTTGAACTTCTTCAAAAGCTCCAAAGTATACTTTGTTTGATGAACATACACTCCATCTTTACACTGATTGCTTCCAATCTTGCAACTGGAGCAAATGTTTCAGTATAATCAATGCCTTCTTGTTGACTGTAGCCTTGAGCAACAAGTCTAGCTTTGTTTCTGACTACTTCACCTTGTTCATTCAGCTTGTTTCTAAATACCCATTTTGTTCCAATAATGTTCTTCTGCTGAGGTTTGGGTACCAGATCCCACATATCATTTCGCTGAAATTGATTGAGTTCTTCTTGCATTGCTAATATCCATCCATCATCTGATAGTGCTTCATCAATTGTAGTAGTTTCTATTACTAACAACAGTCCTAACATAGAATCTTCTTGTCTGAAATATGATCTTGTTCTTCTAGGACTTTCTTTGTTTCCAATTATTTGATCTTCAGGATGTGAAGACTTGTACTTGAAAGTATTCTTGGATTGATTAGCTTGATCAAAACCATCATGAGCTTCATCAGAAGCTACTTCATCTTGAGCTTCTGGAGTGGGTTCAGCTTTTGGACTCTCTTTAGACTTAGGAGTCTGATCAACTTTTGAAGTATCTTCAGGCACCTGCATATCTGCAAAACTTTCACCTTGCTCTAGAGTTTCATTTCCAGGCTCTTTGTCATCAAATTTTGCGTGCATTGATTCTTCAACACAGAGTGTCTCTGAGTTATACACTCTGTATGCCTTTGACCTTTCAGAGTAACCTAAAAAGATTCCTCTTTGGGCCTTGGCATCAAATTTCTTTAGGTAGAGCTTGTTATTTAGAATGTAACAGGTACATCCAAATTGATGAAAGTAAGAGATATTGGGTCTTCTTCCCTTAAAGAGTTCATATGTTGTTTTCTCCAAGATAGGTCTGATATAGATTCTATTTTGGACATAACATAATGTATTCACTGCTTCTGCCTAGAAATGTTTAGCCAAATTATATTCATGAATCATGGTTCTTGCCATTTCTTGTAAAGTTCTATTTTTTCTCTCTACAACCCCATTTTGCTGTGGAGTTCTAGGAGAAGAGAATTCATGGAAAATTCCATGTTTTTCACAAAAGGTTTCAAATGGCTCATTTTCAAATTCTCCACCATGATCACTTCTGACTTTCCAAATTTCAATTTCTTTTTTAGACTGTATTTGAGTGCATAAGTTACTAAATACATCATATGCATTATCTTTACTTCTTAGGAATTTTACCCAACTCCATCTGCTGTAATCATCAACAATGACTAGTCCATATTTGCTTCCATATAAGGATGCAGTATTAACTAGTCCAAATAAATCAATGTGAAGCAGTTCTAAAGGTCTGGAGGTTGAGACAATGTCTTTAGATTTAAAAGATGATTTCACAATCTTCCCTTTCTGGCATGCAGCACAAAGTGCATCTGAATGATAGTCAATGTTAGGTAGGTTTTAGACAAGTTGTAACTTACTAAGCTTAGAGATTAACCTCAGGTTAGCATGTCCCAACCTTCTTTTCCATACCCACTTTTTATCATTCATTGATAGAAGACAAATTACCTTCTGATCAACCAGTTAAGAGAAATTGATTTTATAGACATTTTCTACTCTCTTTCCTTTGAACACTATGGACTTGTTATCTTTGTTGATTATTGTGCAGTTTGTCTTTCCAAACATCACATCATAACCATTGTCATAGAACTGACTAATACTCAAAAGATATGTTTAAGACCATCTACCAACCACACATTATTAATAGAGATAGAGGAGTTACCAATAGTTCCTGTACCAATGATCTTGCCAGAGTGGTTACCTCCAAACTTCCCATTTCCTCCTTCTTTCATTGTGAGGGTGAGGAGCATAGACTTCTCTCCTGTCATATGTCTTGAGCAACTGCTGTCTAAGTACCATGATTTTTTCTTTTCCTTTGCTCTTAGGCATTTCTGCAGTATTGACAATTTCATATTAAGGTACCCATTGTTTTATGGGTCCTTTGAGGTTAGTGCTGGCAGTTTTACTCTTCACTTCTTGTACCTTGTGATGTGAGTTTGATAGCTTCTGATTAACCAATACCTTAGGTTTAACACCGTTTGGTTTTGATTCACATGAAGCAACAACTATTTTGTTCTTTTGAGACTTAGAATTTAAGATACCAGATTCTGGTTTCAACAAACTTTGAGCAACAAGTTCTGATCTCTTTAGAATCTTGATCTTTGAAGTTTTAGAGTCAGATTTTATCATTGCCTTAGGCTTAGAGTTCTTTGGCTTTGAAGTAATCTTAGCCTTAGAGCTAGAAGCTTCAGGTTCTGACTGAACCACTGTTTCAAACTTAGCACCTTCAAGTACAAAGAATGTTTTCAACCCTTCCTTGATGCATTCACAACATGCTTTAAGACTGATTTCATTAGGTTTCCCTTCTGAGAATCCAATCCCTTTGACATTGTTTCTGGAAATGTTGTAAATTATAGAAGCAACTTTGCTTCTGTCAATACCAGATATAATAAAATCTTCAAGTGCAATGTCATGTTTACTTAAAGGTTTTCCATTACACTTTTCTTGTAGCTTCTGACACAAAAACTTGAGCTTCTCTTCATAGGTTTTACAAATGAAATTAAAGCCTCTAAATCCTTCTTCAGAAGCTTTTCTATCCAATAGAGTTGATTCTTGTTGTTTCATTAAATCAACATATATTTCTTTTAAATCTTTCAACTCTTTGGTTCTAAGTTCAAAATGTGTAAGGAGCTCTTTAAGAGACTCAATAAGTTCTTCTCAAGGAATTTCAGAATATACCTCATTTTTCATCTTCAGATTCTTAGTCGGATTCAGCTTCTGAAGTCACTGTAGCCACTAACCCTCTAGCTACATTTGCTTCATCTTTTGCTTCTTCCTTTTCAGACCCAAATTTGTTGTCTAAATCTTTCCAAGTTGCCATTTAACTGTTCTTAATCTGCTTCCTAAATTTTCTTGAGTAGAAGCTTAATTTCTTCGACTTGTCCTTTGATTTCTCCTTCTGAAGATCAGGGCAATCAGCAATGAAATGTCCAGGCTTCTTACAGTTGAAGCATCCCTTCTGATCTTCTTTCTTGAAGCTTTTGTAGCCTCCTCTCTTGCTCAAAAATTTCCTGTTCTTCTTTGCCAGATACTCAAGCTTGTTGGAAAGCATAGCCATCTTTTCAGTAAGATCTTCATCAGAATCACCATCAGGTGATTCTTCTTCAGATTCTACAACTTTAAGAGCTTTTGATGACTTCCCTTTAGATGGCAGAGCAATAGATTTACTCTTCTTAGCAGACTCATGTTCATTTAAACTTAGTTCATGAACCTTGAGAGAGCTAACAAGATCTTCAACACTTAAAGTGTTTAAATCTTTAGCTTCCTTAATAGCAGTAACTTTAGGACTCCATCTAGCAGGCAAGCTTCTCAGTATCTTGCTCACATGATCAGAAGCTACATAGCTTTTCTTCAGTATTTGAAGTCCAGAGACTATAGTCTAAAATCTTGAGTACATTTGCTCAATACTTTCACCTTAAACAACTCATACTGATGAACAAGCATAAGAGTCTTTGTTTCTTTTACTTTCATACTACCTTTATAGTTTGCACATAGAGGAGCAAACATTGCCTTTGCAGTGGATTTGTCACTCATTTTCATATATTTTGCACGAGGTATAGCAAGAACAAGTGAACCTCTAATCTTGTGATATTTCTTGTAAATTTTCTTATGAGCAGGAGTATGCAGCGAAAAAAAACAGAGAGAGAGAGAGAGAAGAAAGACACAAAGCAATTATACAGGTTCCTTCCACAAACCGAAAGTTGTCTTGTCCCCCTTGTACTTCCAAGGAGAATTCACTAAAATTCTAGTATCTGGTTACAACTGCTCACTGCTAAAACTAGCAAGAGACTTCAAACTACTCAAGCACAACAGCAAGAGATTTCCTATGCTCAAGAACTAAATCAAGAGACTTCCTATGCTCAAGCACAACTGCAAGAGACTTCTAATCAAACAGAATTACAAAGAAATTTGTTTGAGATTGAACACTTGATATACAATCAGTGGTGTTCACAATACAAATCAGATACAGACTCTTAAGACTATAGAATTTTTAAGATATGAAAGTTGATAAGAAATTCTAAGTGAACTTTGATGTGAAACAATTTCAGCAGAGTTTTGGCACTTGTAAATTGTTGTATGAGTCTTTCCATTCTCTAAGTGTTCACTCCTTTATATAGAGGTGTGAAAGAGACCTTGTTATTGCAGCATATCAAAAAGAGTCGTTTGAAGCTTGATCAAATCACTAATGAACTTTTGCCTAATTTGGTTATTGTCATATGAAGGATCAATTTCAAATCCATTCCAAGTCTGGAGGAGCACTGGTGCAGGCATAACTGTTATTCTTGTCTTGTTGTAGAAACAAAATATAGTAGTGGAGATAGTGGTTGTACACTTCGTACAATTGTCCTTTTTCAACCCTCTTCAAGGAATAAGCATCCAATGACTTCAAATCCATTTGAATTGGTCGTTGCTTCATCCTTCTAGTCTTCTGCAATTATATGCGTGATTGGATTCTTTGAACAACATTTTGAATGTTCAATTCTTTCAGCTTCTGATGATCTTTAGCTCATGATGATCTTCAGAACTTCTGATGAAATTTGCTTCTGGTGAGGTGCTTCTGATGGCGTCAGCACTTCAGGAGCACTTGTCTTCATAACCTCTTTTCTTCAGACACTTCAAGCTTCCTTCTTGTTGATTCCATTGCTCTCATTTTTCTCCCATAACCTATGTTTTAAAACAGACACTAAATTTTGTGTATATGGTCCTCCACACTTGAACGAATATTAGCATATCGAATTGACAATTTTTTAATGCCTTGTTATCATCAAAACTCAAAGGGTTAAGTTAAACACATTTTGTTCCAACATTTGAGGTTTCCAACGAGCGCTCGATACTCGGTTAGGGATGGTAGGAGATCGCCGGAATCCTTGAGTAACTTATCCGCGGTAGACAATGGAGTGGATGCTGGTTTTGTATCTGCCATGCCTGATTTATGCAGTAGATCAGTGATATATTTCCTTTGGGAAAGGAATATGCCCGCAGTAGAGGGAATCACTTCGACACCCAAGAAATAATTAAGACATCCAAGGTCTTTCTATGAAAAGCGAGTGGCGAATGTGGCGATGAGTGTGGAGACCTCTACAGGAGAACTCCCGGTGACAATGATATCACAAACATATACTAACAAGTATAGTGTAGCACCTGGTTTGTGGTGGATGAATAAACAGGCATCAACAGTGGAGTTGACGAAGCCAAGTGATAAAAGGAATACTCGAAGCTCCTTATACCAGGCACGCGGTGCTTGCTTTAACCCGTAAAGTGCCTTTTTGAGGCGACAAATATGATCAGGGAAGTTTTTGTCAACAAATCCAGGTGGTTGTAACATGAATACTTCCTCCTTGAGCGTACCTTGGAGGAACACATTGTTGACATCAAGCTGATGAAGGGACCATCCTTGATGAACTGCAAGTGTAAGGACAATTCGAATAGTCACCGGTTTAACAACTGGACTGAATGTTTCTGTGTAGTCACAATCAGGGCGTTGATGAAATCCTTTGGCGACTAGTCGTGCCTTGTAACGACCAGTGGATCCATCGGGATTGCGTTTGATACGAAAAACCCAGTTACACCCAACCAAATTCCGAGCAGAGGACCGACTAACAAGATCCCATGTGTTATTGTTGTGTAAGGCATCAAATTCAGCTTGCAGAGCCGAGCGCCAATCAGGGTAACGAAGGGCTTGAGTGATATTGTTGGGTTTGATGGGACATAAGGGGCGAACATGAAGGTTAAGCTTTTTGATGGGTTTAACAATATTGTTTTGATGATCCCACCGACGTTAGTAGACTGGTTGTTGTGTGGGCGAGCAGTGGGTGGGGGCGGTGGTGGAGGCGTTGGTGATGTAGTGATGTTGGCCGATTCATTGGATATTGGGGATGCTGGTTTAGGCGACCTCATTGGAGTTTGCTGAAGAGGGAGAAGATGTTTGAGTGGGTTCGGCGAGCTCACTGGAATGTTTGCGAGGAGGGCGACTGTTGTTGAGTGGTGTGGACGAGGTCATTTGGCATTGGTGATGAGGGTGTAGACGGGTGAGTGATATGGGCGAGCTCATTTGGGATTGGAGTTGCGGGATGTTGAATGATGTGAGTGAGCTTGTTTTGGTTTGGTGAAGCAAGCGTCGAACCTGGGGCAAGTGCCTGTGTTTGAGTAGTAAGGGAGCTAAACAAAAATTTTGATTCGACAAACATTACATGGCGAGAGGTGTAAATCCTGCCCATTGTGGAATCGAGAGACAAGTATGCATGTTGATCAGTCGAGTAACCTACAAAAACACACATAGCAGACTTTGGTGCAAGTTTATGGTTAGCATATGGCTTAATCCAGGGAAACACAAACATCCAAAACATTTTAATTTATGATAGTCCGGGCTAATGTTGTGCAACTAGAATTAGGGTGATTGATACCCAAGAATGGGAGTGGGAGGGCGATTTATAAGGTAGGCTGCAGTAGTCATGGCGTGAGGCCAGTAGGTGAGGGGTATGCCTGAGTGATGGAGAAGGGCGAGACCGGTCTCGACAATGTAACGATTTCGGCGTTCTGAAATTCCATTATGTTTAGGTGTGTGGGGTGGAGTGGTGTGATGACTTATACCATGGTTGCTTAGAAAAGGGCGAAGACCAATGTATTCGCCACCATTATTTGTGTACAATATTTTGATATGTTGTTTATGGAAATTTTTAACAAGGGTTTTAAATTTTGGAAATATGATTTGTACATCAGATTTACGTTTCATTGGATAGAGCCAAATATAACGGGTGAAGTGGTCAACAAACATGCAATAATAGCACACACCATCAATAGATAAAATGTGTGAAGTCCATACATCTAAAAAAATTATTTCTAATGGATAAGATGATATAAGAGTAGATTCATGGAAAGGAAGTTTGTGACTTTTACTAATTTGGCATGAGTTACAATCAGATAGGTGGAATTTATTTGTGCCTAAAGAAAAATGCTGGGAAATAAATTTTAAAATAGAGGATGATGGGTGCCCAAGCCTATGGTGCCATGATGTGGGTGAGTCCTTGCGAACGGTGTGAACAGATGGTGTGGGGGCAGGCCATCGATAAAGTCCATTGACATATGAGCCTTTTTGAGTTGTTTGGCCAGTCTGTAAGTCCTTCACATAAAAAGAATGTGGCAGAAAAAGAACAACAGAGTTAGTTTGTTTGGTAAGTTGGGACACAGAAATAATTTTTTGTTTCATAGAGGGAACACACAAAACATTAGATAGGGATAAATCATTAATTAAAAGTGTTCTAGAGTGAGAGATGTTTAAACCTGAACTGTTGCCCATGAACAGCGAGTCAGGACCCGTGTAGGGATGATGGATTGCCATATTTTCAAGGTCATTTGTTATGTGATGTGTTTCTCCACTATTAACCAAAAAATCAGTTTGTGGGGGACCAACAGTTGCAGTGTTGACCTGGGGCGAGTCACGAGGAGATGGAGGGATACTAGGATGTTGTTGTCTGAAGGTGCGACATTGGGATAAAACATGTCCTTTGATATTACACCAGTGACATTTTCCGAGGAAGGGTTTGCGATTTCCAGGGCGTTGATTTGATTGTGTAGGGAGCTGGGCAGGGCGCGGTTTGTTGTTTTTGTAGTTGGGTCTCGCCTGAGCATTCAAGGCGGTAGGTGGGGCAGGGGTCTGTTGATGAACAGCGGCGATTGAGAGTTCCTGGATAAGAAGCTTCTCAAGAAGGTCATCGAAGGTAATTGAGTTATCCCTTGCATTCATTCCGTCAATAACAGCGTAATAGCCTTCATCGAGGCCGCGTAGGATATAATCAGTCATATCTTCAATGGAGACAGGTGATCCAAGCGAGGCAAGGAGATCGCCTGTTTGCTTCAGGAAGTTCATATAAGTGGTGATGGATTAAGTACCTTTTGATGTTGTCCGGAGGCGCTCCTTTAGTTGCTTGAGATGGCTGCGAAAAGCCTTGGCATAGGTATTCTTGAGAAGGGTCCAAAGATTGTATGAGGTGTTTGTTTGGGACACCAGGTAGGCGACCTCATTTGATAGGGTGGTGAGGAGGGCACAATAGATGAGGCAATCCTGTCGTCGCCATGTTTGATAGGCAGAATTTTCTGTTGTCACTGGAGTCTCGGCAATGGTGGTGATCGTTTTGGACGGTGCCGGTAACGATCCATCTGGGTATTTGAGGAGATCATAGCCATCAAGAAAAGCTTCAACCTGGAGTTGCCAATTAAGATAATTGGTGGGAAGAAGTTTGGTTTGTTGGAACAAAATGTGTTAAACATTACCTCTTGAGAGTTTGGATGATAACAAGGTATTAAAAATTGTCAATTGGATATGCTAATATTTGTTCAAGTGTGCAGAACCATAGACAAAAATTTAGTGTCTATTTAAAGTATAGGTTCTGGAAGAACAAATGAGAGCAATGGAATCAACAAAGTAAAGGAAGCTTGAAGCATCTAAAGAACGTGCTCCTGAAGTATACTGCTCCTGAAGTGATGACGCCATCAGAAGCAAGTCCATCAGAAGCACCTCATCAGAAGCAAGATCACCAGAAGCTGAAGATCATTAGAAGATGAAAGAATAAAGCTTTAAAATCTGTTCAAATGTTTTAATCACGCCTAGCATTGCAGAAGACCAAAAGAGTAAAGCAACGGCTAATTCAAATGAATTTGAAGGCATTGGATGCTTGCTATTTGAAGAGCGTTGACAAAGTACAATTGTACGAAGTGTACAACCACTACCTCCACGACTCAGTTTGTGTCTCTGCTACAGGACAAGAATAACAGCTATGCCTGCAACAATGTTCCTTCATACTTGGAATGGATTTGAAATTGATCCTTCATAGGACAATAACCAAATCAGGCAAAAGATCATTGGTGATTAGATCAAGGCTTCAAACGACTCTTTCTTGATGTGCTGGCAATTTACAACGTCTCTGTCACACCTCTATATAAAGGAGTGAAGACTTAGAGAATGGTAAGACTCTACAACAATTTGAAAGCGCCAAACCTCTGCTGAAATTGTTCTGCATCAAAAGTTCACTTAGAATTTCTTATCAAAGTTCATATCTTAGAAATTCTAGAGTCTGAAGAGTCTGTATCTGATTTTTATTGTGAACACCACTGATTGTGTATCAAGTGTTCAACCTCAAACATTTTTCTTTGTAATTATGTTTGAATAGAAGTCTCTTGCAGTTGTGCTTGAGCAAGGAAGTCTCTTGATTGTGTTGTGTTTAGGAGCATAGGAAATCTCTTGCAGTTGTGCTTGAGTAGTTTGAAGTCTCTTGCTAGTTTTAGCAGTGAGCATTTGTAATCAGATATTACATTTTAGTGAACTCTCCTTGGAAGTGCAAGGGGGACAGGACTACTTCCAGCTTGTGGAAGGAACCTGTATAATTGTTTTGTGTCTTTCTTCTCTCTCTCTCTCTGTTGTAATCTAACTGCTTCTGATCAGTGATTGCAGTAGGCTCTGATGCACACAAGTGGTTTGGATGGTTCATAAGCTTTGGTGATTGAGGTATAGCTGTCGATGGCCATGGTGGCGAGGGTGACAGCTAGGGTTAGGAACAACGTCCTTATTTAGAAGGAAAGGGGGCTGGACCGTTTCGCTCTGATACCATATAGAAATATAGAAAGAAAGAAATTGTATAATGTAATTGAAAATAACAAATTTTGAATAGTAGAAGTAATGCTAGTTATAGCAAAACCCACTAACTATTGGTGCAAGAAATACTAACACACAAGGCTTTTATTTATATGACCAAGCATTTGCGTATTTCTTTATATTATCCGATGTGGGACATAATTCTATTTATTATTATTGATAGAAACTTTATAACTAATACACAAATTGAAGGACTCACTTAATACTCAAAGTTAGGGTTTTTTTTTATTGGGACAAATTTATTAATAATGTCACTCCAGAGCACGAACAGGGACCGGTATGACAGAACACCCAAAAAGAAATGCATACACAATACATCACAACACCAATTCAAAACAAGCCTTCAAAACCAAATCAATACCAAAATCAAGCTAAACCTCCATAAACCAACATAGACCAAAAGTTGAGTCAAAACCTCGCACTCCATCGTGAATGGCCATTGAAACAAAATTCAAACACTTGTCGTCCACTACTCACACCAACGACATTCCAAAAAGCATCACACCCGTGAAACCCATAACAACAACACTTAACCTTCTCCTTCGCGTCACCACAAACAACACATCACCTTCTCATAATCACCACTGAGCCAAATTCCCACACTCATTCGGATTCCT
Organism: Medicago lupulina; assembly: GCA_958299785.1. Classification (NCBI taxonomy): domain Eukaryota; kingdom Viridiplantae; phylum Streptophyta; class Magnoliopsida; order Fabales; family Fabaceae; genus Medicago; species Medicago lupulina. Next base: position 44,119,669 of record OY283146.1, on the reverse strand, counting down.
CAACCAATAAATCCACAGTCTGTCGGAGAAGACACTAAAACCAGGCAAAAAACTTGAGTCAAGAAACTGACTCTAGATCTCAAATAAGGCACCCTCAACTCTCAGACCTTCAGAGAAGATAACTTAACCATCCCATATGCTCGAAACCAGACGCTAACTTGATCATAGGTACAAATTATTCCATGATTTCGATCACCCCAACCAATTCAACTCATTTAAACGTTTTTAGTTTGAGCAGTGAGGTTGACATTTTAAATCTACGAACTCATGAACCAAATATACTAACATGACATTTTTGTTAAACGTTTTTAGGTTTATATATAAAAATTTCCAACTTTATATATTGAAAAAAATGGAAATAATATAGATAAATGGATTTGCAACTTTGTATTTTCAGACAGCCATGCCACGAACGTTGTCATTATGGCTTTGATGGAAATTTACACGCCTTTATAAGAATGTGGTCTGGTGATAAGTGTCAAAGTGATGTTATTTTACCTATATATTTTAGGGTGTTTATTAACTTATTTTGCATGAATCCTTATGAAAAATCCCCATCTGATGTAAATGTGAGAAAGTTAGGTCAAGTATTAAATTTATTTCATTACTACCTTTTTTCCAACACACTTTTTTTGTGTAGTTTTGGAAGCAATCATGATATTGAGATTAATTCCTACAAGAATTGTTAAGTGAGGATTCACTAAGTCAGACATAGCTTGTCTGAATGAGACATATCTTCCCTAAGAGAATACTCATGCGGTGGTGCAAGGCGGTTCAACTAAAACGGACAAGCGAAGCAGATCCATTGCTCAATGAACAAGGGGTGAAAAACACTTTTGTTAGTATCTTCGAAAATTTCTAAGATTCCAAAACTATACATAGAGAAAATGATCTAGAGGGAGAGAGTTAGAGGTACAAAAGCTTGAGGCATTGTTTTCAACTTCGGATATCTTTCCTTCTCCATATATATTGTAAAGTTATATATCACTAATTCTCTCTATTGTTGAGGTTATGTGTAGTTTTCTATGAGGATAATGTACATACTTGATCTAACTGGTTATATATACACGACTCTTATTTCGTTATATTGATGTCTCTATTTCTACAATTTATGCTTTTTTTACGTGCAATTCAAAAATGATCTTTTAACTCATGGAGTGCTAGACATAGACTTATTTTGTAAGGGGCATGGGTAGAGGCATTTATAAATGGTAGTTGTGAGACATCAAGGTAGATTTATGGTAAAAGAGGAATTATGGTGTTTCGTCAGCACAACGGTAAGCATGCCTATTTTTATCAAACAAATAAGATATCTTATCCACCAAGACCACGCTTAGTAGATTTGAGTTTGTATGGACGGATTTTTTTGAACAAAGTGTTATACAATTGTTTTAATTGTTTGAGTCAAAGTAAAACTAAATCAATATAGATAAATTGTGCTAGGATTGAAGTTCAATAACTATTCATCATAAGTTTTCTTTAATCAGCATACGTCTCCCGTTGTTTTAGGCTTTAAGTTACCTTGGGCCGAGGTCGGCGCCAAGGTTTCTAAATGCTCCCTTGAGGCATCGGCTATAGAGGGGCACTTCTAAGGTTATTTCGGCCCTTGAGAAGGGCGTTGTGTCCTTATCCGGATATTCTCGTTCCAAAACTAAAGAAATACATACTTAACAAACTTAACAAAGTACTTAATTAAACAAGATATGGAACCAGTTGTCTGAAAGTTATTACACACCATTAAACATAGTTTCAAACATAACACAGTTAAACATCACATACAATGCAATTTCACCACATTAAAACATCAAATTATTTTAAGAACAACATAAATATAAACAAATATTAAAGACTAAGCATTTATTCTTGAAATCAAATTACTTAAAGAATAACATAAACATAAGCCAAATTCTAATTTGAAAACCTCAATTCACTTTTATTTTAGCTAATATATATATGTATTTGCTGCTATTAAGTATTGAATTATATGTTTCACTGAATTTAATTACTGGTAGAGAGTTTATAAATTGTATAAACTAAAGCCTAAATCTAATTTGAGACTTTATGAATTTTTTTTCATGTTCAAGTACCACAAGTGTGTTCATTAAAATATTTTTTGAAAGAGAAATGCTAACAACACACCTTCTAACACACAATTTTCAACACACTCTCTTTGATTGGTTAAAACTCACATGGGACCCACTAAATTTTTATGGGACCCATGGAATTTTAACCAATCAAAGAGAATGTGTTGAAAAGTGTGTGTTAGGAGGTGTGTTGCTAGCATTCCTCTTTTTAAAAAAGTGAAAAGTTATTTTTTGCAATGAACTTGAGATAAGAACATTGACACCAAAATGGACCTAAGCCACACACATTGTTTAGCATACCCTTAAACTCCCTACATTGACTGGAAACTATTGTTCTCCTGTTTGAGATATGAACATTGACACTAGGTAGGAACTTGAGATATGTACAATGGAAAACGTGCAATATTCTTTGAAAATCGAGACTAAATCGTTCTCTTAATACGGCTGATGCCCGTTTTAACTAAAGATTGTGACTTGTGAGAGCTCACATAAGACAAAACCTTGGACAAAACTTTGTAAAGAAATCTCTTTATTTCTAAAATTATTACACAAACGTTCTTTCATGTTTCATATTTAAAAACTTGATCATGTACTATTTTTGTATACTTGATTTTTTTTCACAGTGAAGTGTCCATGGAAAATGTTCATTCATGTTTTTTTTCACACTTGAGTTTAGTCTTATAACATCAAAGATAAAAAGTACCCCTTAAAGAAGGTTGTCAAATGATCATTAATACAACTTTTATTGCTTCAATTTTGAAATGATTGGCAAAACAACGAACATATCAAGAAATCCTACAATGTATAATATATATACATACACACATGAGTGGAAGACAATCAAAGAATAAGTTGCATCGTTAAATCTTTTTGGATGATAAAATTTATCATTGTAAACACAACATTCATGGACATAAGAGATATAATATTGTTATGCATATCTATGAGACGTAATATTGTTATGCATTACCCTTTGAACTCTCATGTTTGTACACTTTATTTGACGCGACTTTGAGGGTTGTTTGTCCCACCATAAAAACTACGGCCCCTAATCAAATCCTAATTAACATGCATGTTTTCCTCCTTATGATTAAATTATCTCTCTTCCTCAATTTTTTTTTATAAAAATAGATATTCATTTTTTTCTATTTTAAGACAAATTTATAGCATTAAATATTTAATAACGGATATATTTTTAAAAAAATTAATAAAAGCATCCAAAAATTTGCAAGGTGTTTATAATAAAGAACAAACAAATCCTTCAAGTAGATTTTATAATTAGAAACCGAGGGAGAAGTATCTTTTATGTTTCATCCGTGACTCTATCAATTCACAATCATTTTTTCTTGATCCTCAATTGCGGGTAGTATTGTTCAAACTTTGGGGTTAAAGTCCTAGTTAAGGCCTTTGTCTCTTAAAAAAATAGTGATAAATTTTCCAAATCTTCAAAAGGGATAGCACCGAAAGCATGCTTTTCCAAATCAATCGGATGACAAATTTTTACAAAGATCAAAGAAAGGGAAGAAATATAGGATCGTATTTTAGAAACTGCCAAGAGGATAGAGACAATAGTGTTCATGGGTATGTGTTTTATTCAATAAAAGCAGCATGGAAGCTCAAATTTTTAGTTAGTGGGTCAGTTTAAGTAAGGTATATACATAAATGTTTTATTTTTACGGGCAATGTAACTTTTTGTGAAACTAAATATCTAACCATTTTGGTCATTGGCCGATGTCGAGTTTTTAAAAAAATTATTTAATTCTTTCAAAAAAAATAAAATTATTTAACCATCTTGTGGGTACTATTGTTATACACCTATTAAAATATGAGAAAATTATAAAAGAAAAAAAATTGCACCTATTAACTATTATTTTTAGATTATTCAAAAAAAAAACATAGTAAATTATATTTAAAAATAATCTCATTAAAAATTAGTGGATTCTTAAAAATATTCTTCATGGAAAACGTTTATAAAAATAAACTTAATTATACTTTTGGTCCTTTAAGTATAAGCATTATAATAGAGCGGGTACTTGTTATCTTACTCATACCCAGCAGGGATGAGAAATTGAATCCCATCCCCATTTTCGACGGGTTCAGGTATCCCCGTCTCATCACCATCTTCGTAGTGGAATTTTATTTTAATCAAAATAAAAGTATTTTTCAACCCCGACTACAATGTTATAATGCATTATCCAGTAAAGATATGATAGTGATGGATGAGTATGGTAATGACGAAGAGAGAGGCCGAGAATAAGAGATATGGAAAAGAAAATAGAGAACTATGATAAGTGAGTGTTATCTGAAAGATCAAGACGCTGACTTTCTGAGTGAAATGATTTAGGGTTTCAGTTTCTATTTATATAAAATAAGTAATAAATTGATTTTGTACATTCATAACGGATTTGGGTATGAATTCGGGGTAGGTACCTATATCCCTCTTACGCGTCTCGTACTAGTGTTTTGAAATCGGGAAAAACTCAAACTCATACAAAAACTCGATCAAAGCAGGGAAAACCCGTCAAATTAAATTTGATTCAAACAGATACCCGTGGTTATAGGTTTTGTTTCCATGCCTAATTAAGTATCATCATTGTATAATATTTTACTTTGACGTGGTTTTGGAGAAAAATTGGAAGAGAAGTTGTTGAGTAAGACAATTAAGTATATTTTTGACCCTTTTAAATACCACCACGTATATTTGTAGGAAGAAAGTTGTTGTTGACACATTACATAAGGCTGTGCCACACGAGTAAAATACGTTTTTGCCTCCTCGGCAGTTAACTGCCAATGAATTCAAAATCCGGCTGCAGTTACCTCGGCAGTTAACTGCCGAGGAAACCTCGGCAGTTAACTGCCGATGATCTTCTGCTACAAATCTGGCAGAAGCTCTCTCATCCATTATTCATCTCATCTTACAAATTTTTTTCCAAATCTCTCAAAAAAACCCAACCAAATTAATTCAACAAAATCACAAGTAAGTAATTATAATGCTATTAACTTACATTTTAGTTGTTATAAATGTTTTTATTATTTAGGTTTTGAGTAGATTTATTTTATTTTAGTTTTTGAGTAGATTTACATGTTATAATTCATTTTAGAGTAGATGTTAGTTTATTTATGTTGTTAAAATGTTTGCATGATGTTTATGTTATAATTTAGAATTTTAGGGTTATTTTTTATTTTGGTGTTTTATATTTATTTTTTAATTTAGTTTTTAAGTATATTTACATGTAAGAGTATATGATTTATTTTAAGATTAGATATAAGTTGAATAATTTTGTTATATTTTACATTAGTTTTATGTTTTTTTTAGGGTAAAACATTTTAGGGTTATTTTTATGATTTTTATGGTTTATGTAAAATTTACACTTCAAGTGTTTGATAAAATGTTTGAATGAGTTTTTCATTGATTGTTTTCAATTTCTTATTGTGTAGATTTGAAACAATAGTCGGGTGGATCGACGTTCATGCAGAATTCAATGGCGGAGAACCTCAGAGGTTGAAGGTTCGGTGCCTTGGTGTAACCTTAAGAGGTCTCAAGGATCAATTGAATGAATTCAACCAAAGAGTCAACCCTAGAGACACAAGGAGGGTGGAATTAGTTCGGTATAAACGTCCAACGCTCGACGAGGGGAGAGTATCATTCACTTGGGTGGAATTAAAGAACGACGAAAACGTGAAGAGTATGTTTTGGGAGCACAGCATGTTCTAGTGGATCAATATGCGGGTAACGTTGCTGAGATCAACTGAAGATATTATCAAGAGTCTGATTCCGCCAGAAAATCTTCATTAGGTAGGGAATGCACCTTCCAACTACAACAATTATCTTCCTGTGGATGAGGTAATTCAAACATGCCAAACGGCAGCTCTCCACCATTCACCGGAAGTGCTTTTGTTCCATTTAAAAGGTTAAATTCTTGTTGGCTTCGTTTAAATGATGGTATTGAAGTGTCAAGGTATGGACGTCATTCCGTTGGCACTTGGATACAATCATTTAAAACCAAGACCAACAAAAATTTAACCTTTTGAATGGAACAGAAGCACTTCTGGGTGAATGTTGGAGACCTGCTGTTTGGTAAGTTTGAATTTACCTCATTTACAGGTAAGATAATTGTTGTTGTTGGAAGGTGCATTCACGAATGTAATGTACCTTCCAACAACAACAATTGTCTTCCTCTAGATGGGGTAATTCAAACTAGCAAAACGACAAGTCCTCAGCATTCGTCTGGCATTCATGTTTTTCCTTTTAAAAGATTAAATTCTTGTTAGGCTGGTTTAGATGACGGTATTGAAGTGTCAAGGAATGTACCTCATTTTGGTGGCACTTGGATACCATCATCTAAACCAAGCCTAACAAAAATTTATTCTTTTCAAAGGAAAAACTTGAATGTCGGGCGAATGCTTGAGTCCTGTTGTTTGGCTAGTTTGAGTTTACCACATTTAGAGGTAAGATAATTGTTGTAGTTGGAAGGTACATTTCGGAATGTAATGTAATGTAATGTGATAATTATCTTATTTATTCACTTTTCAAATTCATTTATTCATTACGGAATTTTAATTATTTGAATTCACGTTAGATTCAATTAGTTTTTATTCGAATACGCAATTTTGATTATTTGAATTCACCTTAGATTTAATTAGTTTTTATTCAAATACGCAATTATTCAAAATACAAAACGGGACTTTAATTGAAATTATTCAAAACGCGATTTTTATTCAATAGCACCATAATGTCAAGGAAGAAACAAACAATTTAACCACAAAACAGCAATGCAATAGGATTCAAATAACTTACTTGTTTTTGTGCTTGAAATTGGCTTGAAATGACAGAAAATCGCACCTAGGAGAATCAAAAACGTAACAATGGAGTTTTGGAAACTCCTATGTCAGTTCTCTTGTTATAACAAAACATCGGCAGTTAACTGTCGAGGTTTTCCTCCGGTTTTAAAGAAACTCGGTAGCTAACTACCGAGGGGTATTTGAGTAAATTACTCGTGTTTCTCAGCCTTTGCATATGTGTGAACAACAATTTTCTGGTAGGAAACTAGAATAAGAACTACCAAGTCACGAAGGGATAAAACATAACGGGTTAAAATTGGTGGGAAGAAAAATGTAAGGACCAAAATCAAAGTAGCGTACACCTACCAACTCTAACACGCACGCATGCTCAGCCCACGTCTCACCTGACAGGGACTGCGTTTACTTCAGGTACAACAGCACAAATCTGTTGCCAAAGACCACTTGGGCGTGAGTGAAATGCAACGTTGATGCATCTTTTTCGACCGAGTTGTATTGTATATAGGAGATGACGATTGAGCTTTTGTTTTGGTGAAAACAATGAGCTTGTTCCCATTGTGCCCTGTCTCGGTGGAAGATGCTTTAATTTGGGTCTTTTCATGTTTTACAATGGATGAATGACATGCACTATGGCAATGTGGATTTTGTGACGGATCCCAAAACAACCGTGGATGCTTTCTACAATAATAGAATAGATGTAAGAGAATTCGGTATGTCATCTCAGCTTGCAAGACTCTTTTTACCAATATTTTTTCAAACTCTCATTGAGTTCCACATACCACAGACAAATGAAGTAGTTCATGTTTTCATAGGAGAGACCACATTTTCAGCTAGCCCCACTACTTATTTTGATGTACCAAATTATATTAACACTCTTATTATTAATGAAATGGTATAAGCATCTTTCCTTTAAAAAAAATTATTGAATTGATTGATTTTATTGACAAAACAAGTGTTAAAAGTCTCTTCCATCTGATGATTAGTCATTTAAGTCGGTCTTTTTTAATGTGCTTAAGTTTTAATTTGTACTTTCATTGAGAGCCACGTAAAGGGTTGTCTATAGACTGGATGAAGGTGGCCCACCGAATATTGATAGTTGATTCAAACTACCATAAGGTTAGTGTCGACAGAGTGAATGTCGTCGTGGACATCGCCTTTTAAAAGGTGTAACAATATTAGGAGTCCTAAATTGGATAGATATATAAAAATGCTTAATGTGATTTCTTTATCGATCTAGATTTCTTTAATATCAAAGATGAAAATGACGATTATTCAAATAAGAAATGACGATTCTCTATTTCATAAACTAATACAAAATTTCAAAAGTAATAATTTTAAATATAAAGGCAATTTGATTTCTTGACTAACAGTGTATAGAATATTAATATACTGCCATACACGTAGAAGATCTCATTTTTATTTTGTTGCGGCCGAATTTTGAGTACATACAGTCGGTAATAGAAAAGGTTCCTTTCAGTGTGCATTTACACGCCCATACTTTTTAATGTTCATACGCTTTAGTGTTAAAAAGAGCAAATCCAACTGATGGGGTCAAATATATGGTGTATAAGGAAGATAAGTTTTGAAGTTGCACCATACACAAACTTTGTTTCTATCATTAAATCAATAAGCATCATCATTAAATTAAATGATATGATGTGATCTATTAATTCAATGATAGAAATTAAACTTGTGCATGTTATAGTAATTTACTTGTGCATGTTAGACAAAGTCAACTAATGGTATTGAAGTGTGACCTTCATTCATTTTGCAATGACAATTTTTATATGTTTGGACATTTTTAGACATTCTATTCTAGCTTATTCTAAATTTATTACATTATGAAAATGGAAAATTCGAAACTGTATTTCAAAGAATCATCTTTTGGTCATTTTTGAAATAATGGTTTTAAGCGAAAGAAAAAGTAGATTAAAAAAATAAATCAAAGAATGATGATGTACAGGACCTAATCCAAAAAATCCACACAAAAAGTGTTAGACAACCCTAACGAACACTTCTCTTAAAAATAAAATAAAATAAAAAAACTCTAACGAACCCTAACGAGCATTACATGCAGTGTCAAACACAAAAGGAAAACCAATTCTAAAGCATAATAAATAATTACAAATAAAATCAACCCAAACAGGTAAAAATTGGTGCGTGAGTAGGTAGGTGGACTTTGTTTTTGGCTTTACTTCGTGGTGGTCAAGCCCTTTGTTATGTTTGGACGTTGGCTAACTGATTTGTAACATTGTATAGATGTTTCTTTTAGGAGTGTCCTAGGCACACAATGACCAGGTAACTTTCTACTCGGGTTATTTGTGTAAACTAAGCTAAGTAATTGAATTTTTATCATGATGCAATATCCCCATAAGTTGAAGGTGGTGATGACTTGTCATTTTACATTATTTTCAGCATATTTTTTAGTCTTTATATTTAGGTTTTGATCCAATTTAGAGGAGCTTTAAAACAATTTTCTATTGGCTTTCAAGACATTTTGTATGTTTTTATTTCGCGACATGTAATTTTAGTTTTTCTGAAACCAAACAGTTTTTAGGTATTTTTGATGTAATTCTCTGCACAATCATACAAATCGGCAAAGCAAAGCATCTCAAGAGGATTTTAGAAGACCATATTCAAGAGGCATTTTAAAACATTAGAAAATAGGAGAAATTATATTCCAAGTCCCAAGACAAGTTTTATGAAAGAAAACACTTAAAAAGACGAAGAAAAAAGGCAAAACGCATTTGTCAGGTTGTGGAGACATGCCTCCGGTGTGATGTTGCGCATCACGGGTGTGCAAAAATGCATTGTCGTGCCCCTTGTGTCCAGCCACGTACGGCGCACGTCTGAATAAGGGAGGAAATAGCTTTTTTGTTGATTTTCTCCTGAGGGTTTGAGGAAAAAGCCCAGTGTTTCAGCCCAAAGCAACTTGGAAATCAACCTATAAATATAACTCATCTCATTCACAAATATTAATTTGACACGAAGGGATTCAAGAGTAAGGCAACCTCTAGAAACTTTCAATGGAGGAGTCTCTCTCCTCAACCTTAGTCTCTAGCTATGTTTTATTTCTTTTTCAATTTGTATATAGTTATCATGAGTAGCTAAACCCTAATTGGGTAGCGTTCTAAGATGAACCTCTATTTTATTTTGTTTGAGTAATTTTAATTAAGTATTTTATTTAATTATTTTATTTGGCATGTTTAATTTTATTATGCAGAGGTTTTAATGCTTAGAGAGGTTACATACCTAAAAAAGATGTTTGAACTTAGAAATAGGTTGAAATCCTATTCCGAGCGTTGCATAGCAATTGTACCCTTTTCTACTTAGTAAGATAGATGACATATGGTTGCACATTTGTAGAACTACTAAGGTAAGATTGGGTATATTGATCTACTTATAGGATTCTTAGATTAAGGAGAGCATTTAGATGACAATTTAGGAATTCTTCTTCTTCTTCTTATTTATATCAATTACCTATGAGAGAATAAAACCCCACGATGACTACATTTAATCAAGGATATCTCAACAATTAGTCAAGCATTCAAAGACAAGGCATTCTTCAGCAAAGGTCATCAAGCTTCAACTATATTTAATGACTAAGTTTGTTTCAAGAATATGACGACACTTGAGCAACTTCACATACATAAATAGAGAGTCTAACTTGTTCATATACTATTGTAATTATAACATACTTATTTATAATATATACCTTGTAACGCCCTAATTCGATTAAAGCGATAAAACACACGAATATAATAAATATTCAAGAAATAGACGTCACGTCTTCCATAAATTCTCCAAAACAACATGCATAAAAATTTCAACAAAACATCACAACAGATAAATAGCATACATCTCAAAAGCCATGTCACCAACTCATAAATACATCAACAAGTATAAATTCTAAACCCGACACATGGGTAAAAGTCTCAATAACATAAAATAATCCAGAATAACATAAACGACAACATCCTAGATTAGAGCCTATCTAAGACTCTAAAATAGATAAACAGAGGAAGCTCCCGCTATCCTCAAGCAACTCACCAAGCAAGCAATCAAAACTGATCTTGCACGCCATCTACCCATTCATACAAATAGGTAGGCGGTCAACCGAACGACCACTGAGCGTTAGCTTCACATCATATCATAATCAATATAAACAACAGTTATTAATCATCATGTTATTGCATAATTCACAGACTTCAACGACATTTATAATGAGTATACAATTCACCAAGTTTATGGAAACAATAATTACAACAATCACCAAATCACATAATCATAAGGTTCACCAAATATCACCATCAATTTCAATGAGTGTACAATTCATCAAATCACAATTACTCATCAAGTACACTAATATCATCAAGCACATAAGCATACTATGACTCATGTCAACTCATGCAATGCGCCTAGACACGACACCTACATGCATGTGGTACCAAATCACCTCTGAGGTTGTCACCCCATGATGCCAACTGCACATCATTGTCAACGGCTATAATTTTAACGGCTATATTGGATAGAAGTATCCGGTCAACGACAATATGGATGTAAACATCCGACTCAACATATGATGCATGAACATATGACTCAATCAACTATGCATATGTTCACCACAATTTCAACGGCTATATTCAACGGCAATTTCAACGGCTATAATCAACAGCTATAAATGTACATGCATTCACCAACATTTGAATGTAAGAAAATTCACCAACAACATATATGCACATATACATATATAATTCACCAACAACTTCATCATAGTAATTCAACAAGCAACATCATGATTATTAACGAGCATCACCATAATCAACACCAAAACATAATCATGTCCATTATCAACATTCACACAAATATCAACAACATCACCACAAAATCAACAACCTCATATAATTCCTCATAATTCAAGTAAAGGAGAAAATACATCATACTATGATAAACATCATATTCAACATCCATCAATCATTCATACATCTACATTTAATCATATCAAACTATTCATAAAAGATTTGCAAGACATGCGGCCTTAGAGAATATTTTCGACAAAGTTCGTCTCTTATTTTACAACCTTAAAATAATTATAGCAATTAAACCAAAACTAAGCAAACATGTTCAATTGCCTCAACAAAGCATATGCACTACTCACATATGTTCATAGTAGCTTAGGCGTATGAGTATCCTAGGCCAATTCCAAGAAATCACAAAATCAGTCCAAGTTCGTCTCATTTTCACAAAAATGACAATTTTTACATTTCTGAAACAAGACATCGTTTTTCAAGTATGTAAACCTTCAATTCGATCCTAATATATCATATCATCATGAATATATGTAACGCTCTAATTTCTATTTTATTATTTTTAGTTGCTTTGAATATTTTACTTAAATTTTAATTGATTATGCGAATATATGTGGTGTGGTTATTTGCTATATAATTATTTGTGTGATTTTTGTTATTTAAGTAAAATAGGAGGAATATAATAATTATTTAGAATTAAGGAGGACTTAATTAGAATTATGGGAATTAATAGGAGTTTAATGAAATTAAGGAGGGAGTAAAGAGAAAAGGGGAGGTTTTGTTTTGTTAGAAAGAAAGATAGAGAGTCAGAAAAAAATTTGTACGTATCAGTAGAAAGAAAAACAAGCTTTTGGGAGAGAAGAGAGAAGAAGCCAAGGGAAGAGCTAGGAAGAGATAATCCATCCGTTTTTGCTGTAGAATCGCTGAATTGAGGTAAGGGTGGGTTAGCATTTCAATTATATATATATATATATATATATATATATATATATATATATATATATATGCATGATTTCATGAAAATTGGATTGAAAATGGTAGTTTTGAAATTAGGTTAATGAACATCAAAATTTGATCAAATGTGTTGAATTATGTGATTGATGATGTTTCTATGAGTTGTTTCTGATGCTTTGTTGTGTATTGAACCCATGAACGTTGTAACATATCATTTTGGAAGATTAAGGGATCAAAATTAGGATTTTTGGGGTAGAACTATGCTGAAATCGTAACTGTTTTGCTGAACCTGAGACCCGCTTGCTTAAGCGTGCTGCAAGCGTGCAGCTAGCGAGCAAGAACCTAAGTTTCGACGTTGTTGGACGCTTAAGCGTGCAGCTGCTCGCTTAAGCGTGCTGAGCCTTTTCCCAACCTTAGTGCCCACGCTCAAGCGTACCGTAAGTGTGCAGTTAGCGAGCAAGACCTGTAGTTTCGACATAGTTGGTCGCTTAAGCGTGCAGATGCTCGCTTAAGCGTGCTGGGTCCTGTGCGACCATTTTGTGTAATTTTTTCTAAGTGTTCCTGACCCAAACCTAAGCTTCCTAATATGCTTGTTGGATTTATTTAAAATTGTTTAGATGGTAAAACTTATATGTGAAGATGAACATGATGGGATTATGTACATTTACATGAAAATAATTATTCATTGCTAAGTGTGAGTTTGCCATTGATGTTGCTGAGTAGTTTTGTCCAGTTGGGGAGGGTGTCCTAAGTAGCTGTTGTTGGTTGTATGCTGATATACACCATTAGATTTTGTTGGGTTGTATGCTGATATACACCACTGAGTCCATTCATACTCATACGCATTTGTTGGGGGCTCATGCCCTGGAATGTTCATCATTCACCCGTTGAGGGCTTATGCCCTGGAATGCTAGTCATTCACCTGTTGAGGGCTTATGCCCTGGGATGCTTTAACCATCCAACTATTGAGGGCTCATGCCCTGGAATGCTTGTTATTCAACGCGCGTAAAATGGTACCACATGCATATTGCATTTGTTGTCGATGTCGTTGCATAGTTGTTGTTGGTGTGAGTTGTCGTTGAGTAGTCTTAGATGTCGAGGTTGTTGTTGGTGAGATGTCGCCACCAGAGTTTGTTGTTGAAATTGATTTAAAATGAAATAATGTTGTTGATGAAAGATGATGCCATATATGTATGGATATGGATATACTTGTTGATGTTTTCATTTCAGTTTGATGATTATATATATATATATATATATATATATATATATATATATATATATATATATTATTTTGATTTGTGAACTCACCCCTTCTGTTGGAATTGTCGCCTTGTGGACAAGTGCAGATTTCCAAGGCTAGTAGGTTGATGGCTCAAGTGTCTAGGGCTCTGATACGTAACGGGATGGGGAATCGTTGCAATGTTTTCTTTCATTCCTTTATGTATCAACTTTTGAAAACATGTTGTTAAAGCTTTTATGGTTGTTGGAGATTTAATTACTGTCGAATAATATTTTATTATGTTGAGGCCTTTGTGCCGAGGTTTATTGTAGTTGATGATGATAACTTTATTAAATAAATATTCCGCTGCAGTTTTTATGAGAATGAATTTGTTGATAATTAAATAGTTTGATATTCTATTTGAATAAATTTTGAAAAGCAGATGTAATACTCCATTGATGTTGACTCTGATTGTATTATCATTATTACGCTGTTTTGGGAAACGGGGTGTTACAATTGGTATCAGAGCAGGTCGGTCCGTCCGACCAATTAGTAGAGTCGTGTCAAGCCTAGTAGTGTTGTGTGACAGCTTTAAACTACCTTTGTTGTTCTGATTTGTTGTTGTCGTGTAGAATATCGAGATGGCTGGAAGGAATGATGCTGCTTTTGCTGCTGCTTTGCAAGCAATGGCCCAAGTTGTGGGACAACAACAACAAGGTGCTTGTGGTGGTGAAGGTGTGCGGATGCTGGAAACATTTTTGAGGAATCATCCACCAACCTTCAAAGGGAGATACGACCCTGACGGAGCTCAGTTATGGCTGAAGGAGGTCGAGAGGATCTTCCGAGTGATGCAGTGCAATGATGTGCAGATGGTGCGATTCTGCACACACATGTTGGCTGAGGAAGCTGACGACTGGTGGGTGTAACGCCCATTTTTGATTATTTAAATTATTTGATTTATTTGAGAAATTGCTATATATTTTTAGATATAACATGTGATGTTAAGTGAAGATTTAATATGATTTTATGCTACGTGGTGACTTATTTTATTGTTTAATAAAATAAGATTTGAAAATAAAATAAAATATTTAGTTGTGGGTTAGTTTTGGATTTTAGAGAGTTATGTGGGAGAAAGAGTAAATAAGATAAGATTTGTTGGGAGTATATAAAGGGAAATTAGGTCAAGAGAGTCAGTACGCGTTGTCAGAGTTTTGGAAAAGAGAGAAAACAAGCACGTGAAGGGAGAAGAGCATTGAGGGCTGCGACTTCTGCTTTGATCAGGTAAGGGTGAGCCTAGCAATGATTATATTATTCTGTAATTCATCTAATCAGGATTAACAACATAGGATTGGATTTTGAGAGAATTGGAAATAGGTTAAAATTGAGGAAAAACCATGAATTAGGCTATGAAGCTGTGAAACAGAGTTAGAAATTGAGTACAGAACGTAGATTAACCATAATGATGATGTTTCTGAGAGTTTAGATGATTTAGATGATGATTTTGAGACTTTTTGAGTGGAATTTTCGCAGAACCGTAGCAGTCTGTTCATCGCTCGCCTAGGCGAGCTATGCAACTCGCCGCGACGAGTAGACCTAGATCGCTCGCGAGGCGAGCAACCCAGCTCGCCATAGCGAGCACTACCCTAGAGCTCGCGAGGCGAGCACTCCAACTCGCCGTAGCGAGCAGGACCTTAGTACTCGCGAGGCGAGCTATCCCACTCGCCATAGCGAGTTAAGTCAAAACCCAGAATCCATTCTGTTTGCGACCTGCAGTCGCATATAACCTTGAGAGATGACCTTTGGGTAGCTTCTGGGACTTTTACTGAAGTTTAATATGATCTGTGATGATGATATATGATGATTGAGATTGTTTATGATGATTTTATGAAACTTATGTGTGATATATGAATTAAATAAGTCATGAATGTTTGATTTACTTGCGATGCTTGCACTATGATTGCTATCTATATGATGTACTTGCTGCCATGTTGCTATTTACTTATGAATAGTTGCTGCATGTGTCAGTCCTTGATGATTAAGATGTTTTGCGACGTTTAAGATGTTAACTTGTTTAAGTTAAAAGTGTTGAGTCTCATGCATACTCATTCTATGATGGGGGCTTATGCCCTGGAGTTTTTACTCACCAGCGACGAGGGCTTATGCCCTGGAGCTTTGCTCACCAGCGACGAAGGCTTATGCCTTGGAGTATATTTATGCTCATAGCGACGAGGGCTCATGCCCTGGATTGGTACCACATGCATATAAGACGTAGGGTTGCATAGTCAAGTGATGATGTCGAGTCGTGTCGTCTAAGATGTTTACTAAGATGTTTACGATGTTGATTATGACGCTGCTAAATGATGTGTATTTATGCTGATGTTCTGAATGCTAGATGTTTATCTGTGATATGATGAATTATGTTTGGTTGTTGAATTGTGATTATTTAATTACATGTTTAATATAATTATTTGTGAATCTC
Organism: Medicago lupulina; assembly: GCA_958299785.1. NCBI lineage: Eukaryota > Viridiplantae > Streptophyta > Magnoliopsida > Fabales > Fabaceae > Medicago > Medicago lupulina. The sequence goes on along the minus strand of OY283146.1, from coordinate 44,103,322 downwards.
ACCCCTTCTACTGGAATTGCCGCCTCGTGGGCAAGTGCAGGTAACCAAGATTAGGTGCAGACGGGTGAGGATTTCTGCAGTCGAGTCTAGGTGCTCTGATACGTAACGGGATGGGGAAACTTTGCTTATATTTTCTCTGTTCCTTGCGTATTATGCTTTTGATATGATTATGTTATTTTGAAGATTTTATTAAGACGCTGTTGAGGCCTGTGTGCCAAAGACTTTTCTTTATGAGATGATTTTATGATTTTCCGCTGCAATAATTGAGTAATATTTTACGAATATTTTATGAAGATTTAATGATTATTTATTCATTGACATGAGATGTTTTAGAAATGTGATGCCCTGTTTATGTGCTCACTCTGATGCATGATTATCTTTTTAAAGAAATTTTTATGTTGGGAAAACGGGGTGTTACAATTGGTATCAGAGCAGGTTGGTCCGTCCGGCCAAGTAGAGAGTCGAGTGACGTTGTCTTAGAGTTAGAATAGTATTATTGTATTATTCTAACTTATGTTTGTTTTGTTAAGGATTAAGATGGCTGGAAGAAATGACGCTGCGTTTGCTGCTGCCTTGGAAGCTGTTGCTCAAGCTGTGGGACAGCAGCCAAATGCAAATGCTGGTGCTAATGCTGAGGTCCGTATGCTGGAGACCTTCTTGAGAAACCATCCTCCTACCTTCAAGGGGAGATATGATCCGGATGGAGCCCAGACGTGGCTCAAGGAGATTGAGAGGGTGTTCCGAGTGATGCAGTGCACGGAGGTGCAGAAGGTGCATTTTGGTACGCACATGCTAGCTGAGGAGGCTGATGACTGGTGGATTAGTCTTCTACCTACCCTGGAGCAGGACGGTGCTGAGGTGACCTGGGCAGTGTTTAAGAGAGAGTTCCTCAACAGATACTTTCCTGAGGATGTGCGGGGCAAGAAAGAGATTGAGTTCCTGGAGCTAAAGCAAGGGAACATGTCTGTGACTGAATATGCTGCAAAATTTGTGGAGCTGGCCAAGTTTTATCCACACTACTCTGCTGAGACCGCAGAATTTTCTAAGTGTATTAAGTTTGAGAACGGATTGCGAGCTGATATCAAGAGGGCTATAGGGTATCAGAAGATTAGAAACTTTTATGAGTTAGTGAGCAGCTGCAGGATTTACGAGGAGGACACGAAGGCTCATTACAAGGTGGTTAATGAGAGGAAAGGAAAGGGGCAGCAAAGTCGTCCTAAGCCCTACAGTGCCCCTGCAGATAAGGGCAAACAAAGAGTTAATGATGAGAGGAGACCTGTTAAGAAAGATGCTCCTGCTGAGGTTGTCTGCTATACTTGTGGTGTGAAAGGCCATAAGAGCAATGCTTGTCCTGGAGAGGTAAAGAGGTGTTTCCGTTGCGGCAAGAAGGGTCATACTACCGTGGATTGCAAACGTGGTGATATTGTATGCTTTAATTGCAATGAGGAAGGTCACATTGGGTCCCAGTGCACACAACCTAAGAAGACTCAGACTACTGGGAGAGTTTTTGCTTTGTCGGGTACGCAGACGGAGAGCGAGGATCGCTGGATCAGAGGTACTTGTTATTTTGATAATATACCTTTAGTTGCTATCATTGATACTGGTGCCACACATTGTTTTGTTGCTCTTGATTGTGCTGCTAAGTTGAATCTTGTTGTATCTGATATGAATGGGGAGATGGTTGTCGAAACTCCAGCTAAGGGTTCGGTGACTACTTCCCTTGTTTGTTTAAGATGTCCTGTGTCTATGTTTGGTCGTGATTTTGAGATTGATTTAGTGTGTCTACCGTTGGTTGGGATGGATGTAATTTTGGGGATGAATTGGTTAGAATACAATCATGTCCTTATTAATTGTTTTAGCAAGACGGTGCATTTTTCTTCTCCCGAGGAAGAGAGTGGCGCAGAGTTCCTATCTACTAAACAGTTGAAGCAGCTGGAACGTGATGGAATTATGATGTTTTCTTTGATGGCGTCTTTATCTATTGAGAATCAGGCAGTGATTGATAAGCTACAAGTAGTATGTGATTTTCCTGAAGTTTTCCCAGATGAGATTCCTGATGCGCCTCCGGAAAGAGAAGTTGAATTTACGATTGATCTTGTTCCTGGAACGAAGCCTGTGTCTATGACACCTTATCGTATGTCAGCTTCTGAGTTGGCTGAGCTGAAGAAACAGTTAGAGGATTTTCTTGATAAGAAGTTCGTGAGACCAAGTGTTTCACCGTGGGGAGCTCCGGTGTTGTTAGTCAAGAAGAAAGATGGAAGTATGAGGTTGTGCATCGACTATCGTCAGTTGAATAAAGTAACGATAAAGAATAGGTATCCACTTCCGAGAATTGACGACTTGATGGATCAGTTGGTGGGTGCTTGTGTATTTAGCAAGATAGATTTGAGATCGGGTTACCATCAGATTAAAGTGAAGGATGAAGATATGCAGAAGACGGCGTTTAGGACGCGCTATGGACATTATGAGTATACGGTGATGCCTTTCGGTGTTACTAACGCACCTGGCGTATTTATGGAGTATATGAATAGAATCTTCCATGCTTATTTGGATCGTTTTGTTGTGGTATTCATTGATGATATTCTGGTTTATTCTAAGACTGAAGAAGAGCATGCTGAGCATTTGAAGATCGTCTTACAAGTGTTGAAAGAGAAGAAGCTTTTTGCTAAGTTGTCTAAGTGTGAGTTCTGGTTGAAGGAAGTAAGTTTTCTTGGTCATGTTATTTCTGGCAATGGCATTGCGGTTGATCCGTCTAAAGTTGAAGCGGTATCGCAATGGGAAACTCCTAAGTCGGTTACTGAGATTAGAAGCTTTTTGGGTCTAGCTGGTTATTATCGAAGATTTATAGAAGGATTTTCTAAGTTGGCTCTTCCGTTAACGCAGTTGACGTGTAAAGGTAAATTTTTTGTGTGGGATGTGCATTGTGAGAACAGTTTTAATGAGTTGAAGAAACGTTTGACGACGGCTCCAGTCTTGATTTTGCCGAAGCCCGATGAACCTTTTGTGGTATATTGTGATGCGTCCAAGTTGGGTTTAGGTGGTGTACTTATGCAAGATGGTAAAGTGGTAGCTTATGCTTCAAGGCAGTTGAGAATTCATGAGAAGAATTATCCGACGCATGACTTAGAGTTGGCAGCTGTGGTCTTTATATTGAAAATATGGAGACATTACTTGTATGGTTCGAGGTTTGAGGTGTTTAGTGATCACAAGAGTTTGAAGTACTTGTTTGACCAGAAGGAATTGAATATGAGGCAGCGAAGGTGGTTAGAATTGTTGAAGGATTACGATTTTGGTTTGAATTACCATCCGGGTAAAGCTAATGTGGTTGCAGATGCTCTGAGTAGGAAGACTTTGCATATGTCTGCTATGATGGTGAAGGAATTCGAGTTGCTTGAACAGTTCAGAGATTTGAGTTTAGTTGTGAAAGAACGCCTCAGAGTGTGAAGCTAGGGATGCTAAGAATTGATAGTGAATTCTTGAGGAGTATCAAAGAGGCGCAGAAAGAAGATGTTAAGTTTGTGGACTTGTTGGTTGCTGGCAATCAGACGGATGATAGTGACTTTAAAGTGGATGATCAAGGAGTGTTGAGATTTCGAGGTAGGATTTGCATTCCTGATAATGAGGAAATGAAGAAGATGATTCTTGCAGAGAGTCATAGAAGTAGCTTGAGTATTCATCTGGGAGCTACGAAGATGTATCATGATTTAAAGAAGCTGTTTTGGTGGTCTGGTTTGAAACGTGACGTGGCACAGTTTGTGTATTCTTGTTTGGTTTGCCAGAAATCGAAAGTCGAGCATCAGAAACCTGCTGGTATGATGGTACCTTTAGATGTGCCAGAGTGGAAATGGGATAGTATATCCATGGATTTTGTGACGAGCTTGCCGAATACTCCTAAAGGGAATGACGCTATTTGGGTGATTGTTGATAGATTGACGAAGTCGGCTCATTTTCTACCGATTAATATTACTTTTCCTGTTGCTCAGTTGGCAGAGATCTATGTCAAGGAGATTGTGAAGTTGCATGGTGTTCCTTCGAGCATCGTATCAGATAGAGACCCGAGGTTTACTTCTAGATTTTGGATGAGTTTGCAAGAGGCTTTAGGTTCTCAGTTGAGGTTGAGTTCGGCTTATCATCCGCAGACAGATGGTCAGTCGGAAAGGACGATTCAGTCGTTGGAAGATTTGTTGAGAGTGTGTGTACTTGAGCAAGGAGGGACTTGGGATAGTCATCTTCCATTGATAGAGTTCACGTACAACAACAGTTATCATTCGAGTATTGGGATGGCACCCTTTGAGGCTTTGTATGGTCGGAGATACAGAACTCCATTGTGTTGGTTTGAGTCAGGCGAGAATGTGATGTTAGGACCGGAAATTGTTCAGCAGACTACTGAGAAAGTAAGAATGATCCAAGAGGAGATGAAAGCGTCGCAGAGTCGACAAAAGAGTTACCATGACAAGCGTAGGAAGGACCTTGAGTTCCAAGAGGGAGATCATGTGTTCCTGAGAGTGACTCCTATGACCGGTGTTGGTCGTGCATTGAAGTCAAAGAAGTTAACCCCAAAGTTTATTGGTCCATATCAGATATCAGAGAGGATTGGGGCGGCGGCCTATCGTATTGGATTGCCACCACATTTATCGAATTTGCACGACGTGTTCCATGTGTCGCAACTGAGGAAGTATGTTCCGGATCCGTCTCATGTGATCCAGAGTGATGATGTGCAAGTTAGGGACAACCTTACGGTTGAGACCTTACCAGTGAGGATTGATGACAGAAAGACGAAGACGTTGAGGGGCAAGGAGATACCTCTCGTTAGAGTCGTTTGGTCGGGAGCGACTGGCGAAAGCTTGAAGTGGGAATTGGAGAGTAAGATGCTAGAGTCGTACCCTGAGTTGTTTGCTTGAGGTAATTTTCGAGGACGAAAATCTTTTAAGTTGGGGAGAGTTGTAACGCCCATTTTTGATTATTTAAATTATTTGATTTATTTGAGAAATTGCTATATATTTTTATATATAATATGTGATGTTAAGTGAAGATTTAATATGATTTTATGCGACGTGGTGACTTATTTTATTGTTTAATAAAATAAGATTTGAAAATAAAATAAAATATTTAGTTGTGGGTTAGTTTTGGATTTTAGAGAGTTATGTGGGAGAAAGAGTAAATAAGATAAGATTTGTTGGGAGTATATAAAGGGAAATTAGGTCAAGAGAGTCAGTACGCGTTGTCAGAGTTTTGGAAAAGAGAGAAAACAAGCACGTGAAGGGAGAAGAGCATTGAGGGCTGCGACTTCTGCTTTGATCAGGTAAGGGTGAGCCTAGCAATGATTATATTATTCTGTAATTCATCTAATCAGGATTAACAACATAGGATTGGATTTTGAGAGAATTGGAAATAGGTTAAAATTGAGGAAAAACCATGAATTAGGCTATGAAGTTGTGAAACAGAGTTAGAAATTGAGTACAGAACGTAGATTAACCATAATGATGATGTTTCTGAGAGTTTAGATGATTTAGATGATGATTTTGAGACTTTTTGAGTGGAATTTTCGCAGAACCGTAGCAGTCTGTTCATCGCTCGCCTAGGCGAGCTATGCAACTCGCCGCGGCGAGTAGACCTAGATCGCTCGCGAGGCGAGCAACCCAGCTCGCCATAGCGAGCACTACCCTAGAGCTCGCGAGGCGAGCACTCCAACTCGCCGTAGCGAGCAGGACCTTAGTACTCGCGAGGCGAGCTATCCCACTCGCCATAGCGAGTTAAGTCAGAACCCAGAATCCATTCTGTTTGCGACCTGCAGTCGCATATAACCTTGAGAGATGACCTTTGGGTAGCTTCTGGGACTTTTACTGAAGTTTAATATGATCTGTGATGATGATATATGATGATTGAGATTGTTTATGATGATTTTATGAAACTTATGTGTGATATATGAATTAAATAAGTCATGAATGTTTGATTTACTTGCGATGCTTGCACTATGATTGCTATCTGTATGATGTACTTGCTGCCATGTTGCTATTTACTTATGAATAGTTGCTGCATGTGTCAGTCCTTGATGATTAAGATGTTTTGCGACGTTTAAGATGTTAACTTGTTTAAGTTAAAAGTGTTGAGTCTCATGCATACTCATTCTATGATGGGGGCTTATGCCATGGAGTTTTTACTCACCAGCGACGAGGGCTTATGCCCTGGAGCTTTGCTCACCAGCGACGAAGGCTTATGCCTTGGAGTATATTTATGCTCATAGCGACGAGGGCTCATGCCCTGGATTGGTACCACATGCATATAAGACGTAGGGTTGCATAGTCAAGTGATGATGTCGAGTCGTGTCGTCTAAGATGTTTACTAAGATGTTTACGATGTTGATTATGACGCTGCTAAATGATGTGTATTTATGCTGATGTTCTGAATGCTAGATGTTTATCTGTGATATGATGAATTATGTTTGGTTGTTGAATTGTGATTATTTAATTACATGTTTAATATAATTATTTGTGAATCTCACCCCTTCTGCTGGAATTGCCGCCTCGTGGGCAAATGCAGGTAACCAAGATTAGGTGCAGACGTGTGAGGATTTCTGCAGTCGAGTCTAGGTGCTCTGATACGTAACGGGATGGGGAAACTTTGCTTATATTTTCTCTGTTCCTTGCGTATTATGCTTTTGATATGATTATGTTATTTTGAAGATTTTATTAAGACGCTGTTGAGGCCTGTGTGCCAAAGACTTTTCTTTATGAGATGATTTTATGATTTTCCGCTGCAATAATTGAGTAATATTTTACAAATATTTTATGAAGATTTAATGATTATTTATTCATTGACATGAGATGTTTTAGAAATGTGATGCCCTGTTTATGTGCTTACTCTGATGCATGATTATCTTTTTAAAGAAATTTTTATGTTGGGAAAACGGGGTGTTACAGTGGGTAAGCACTCAACCGATTTTATAGAATGAAGGTGCTGTGATTACCTGGGCAGTGTTCCGGAGGGAGTTTCTGAGAAGGTACTTCCCAAAAGATGTTCGTGGTAAGAAAGAAATTGAGTTCCTTGAGCTGAAGCAAGGAGACATGTCTATAATAGAATATGCTGCCAAGTTTGTGGAGCTTGCCAAGTTCTACCCACACTATGCTGCGAAGACTGCTGAGTTATCCAAATGTTTCAAGTTCGAGAATGGCTTGCGAGCTGATATTAAGCGGGCCATTGGCTATCAGAAGATAAGAGACTTTTCTAAGTTGGTAAGCAGTTGTAGGATCTATGAAGAGGACACTAAAGCTCATTACAAGGTGATGAGTGATCGCAGAAGTAAGGGACAACAGAGTCGTCCGAAGCCATATAGTGCCCCAGCTGATAAGGGCAAACAGAGAATGCATGATGAGAGGAGACCTGCACGTAGGGATGTTCCTGCTGAGATTGTATGTTTTAAGTGTGGTGAAAAAGGCCACAAGAGTAATGCTTGCAACTGTGATGAAAAGAAGTGTTTTCGATGCGGAAAGAAGGGCCACACCGTAGCAGAATGCAAACGTGGTGATATTGTGTGTTTTAACTGTGATGAAGAAGGTCACATTGGCTCTCAGTGCAAGAAGCCTAAGAGGGCTCAGACTAGTGGAAGGGTGTTTGCTTTGACTGGTACCCAGACCGATAATGAGGATCGACTTATCAGAGGTACTTGTTTCTTTAATAGTACTCCTTTAATTGCTATTATAGATACTGGTGCTACGCATTGTTTCATTGCTATTGACTGTGCAAAAAGATTGAGTTTGATTATGTCTGATATGAATGGGGAGATGGTTGTTGAAACTCCAGCTAAGGGTTCAGTAACTACTTCCCTTGTTTGCTTAAGTTGTCCGTTGTCTATTTTTGGTAGAGATTTTGAGGTTGACCTTGTTTGTTTGCCGTTGGTGGGAATGGATGTAATATTGGGAATGAATTGGTTAGAATACAATCATGTCCTGATTAATTGTTTTAGCAAGATGGTGCGTTTTTCCTCTGTTGAAGAAGAGAGTGGAGCATAATTCTTATCCACTAATGAGATGAAGCGGTTAGAACAAGATGGAGTCTTGATGTTTTCTTTGTAGGCGTATTTGTCAGTAGAAAATCAAGCTGTAATTGATAGATTGCCTGTTGTGAAGGAGTTTCTGGAAGTTTTTCCTGATGAGATTCCAGATGTACCACCAAAGAGGGAGGTCGAATTTGCAATTGACCTTGTTCTGGGAACGAAGCCTGTGTCGATGGCTCCTTACCGTATGTCAGCTTCTGAGTTAGCTGAGTTGAAGAAGTAGTTGGAGGACTTACTTGAAAAGAAGTTTGTAAGATCGAGTGTTTCGCCTTGGGGAGCGCCGGTGTTGTTGGTTAAGAAGAAGGATGGTAGCATGCGGTTGTGTATTGATTACCGCCAGTTGAACAAAGTGACGATAAAGAACAGGTATCCACTTTCGAGGATTGATGACTTGATGGATCAATTAGTGGGTGCTCGTGTTTTTAGCAAGATTGACTTGAGGTCAGGTTACCATCAGATTAAGGTGAAGGATGAAGATATGCAGAAGACGGCCTTTAGGACACGATATGATCATTATGAATATAAGGTGATGCCTTTCGGTGTTACTAATGCGCCTGGTGTGTTCATGGAGTATATGAACAGAATTTTTCATGAGTATCTGGATCAGTTTGTTGTGGTTTTTATTGATGACATTCTGGTTTATTCTAAGACTGAAGCAGAGCATGCAGAGCATTTGAAGATTGTATTGCAAGTGTTGAAAGAGAAGAAGTTGTATGCAAAGTTGTCCAAATGTGAGTTCTGGTTGAATGAAGTAAGTTTTCTTGGCCATATTATTTCTGGTAATGGTATTGTTGTAGATCCTTCGAAGGTTGATGCTGTATCGCAGTGGGAGACACCGAAGTCAGTTACCGAGGTTAGAAGTTTTCTTGGTTTGGCTGGTTATTACCGTAGGTTCATTGAAGGATTTTCGAAGTTGACACTTCCTTTGACGCAGTTGACCTGTAAAGGTAAAGCATTTGTGTGGGATACTCAATGTGAGAGTAGTTTCAATGAGTTGAAGCGAAGATTGATGACTGCTCCTATTTTGATTTTACCGAAGCCAGAAGAACCTTTTGTTGTTTATTATGATGCATCTAAGTTGGGCTTAGGTGGTGTGCTTATGCAAGATGGGAAGGTTGTAGCTTATGCTTCTAGGCAGTTGAGGATCCATGAAAAGAATTATCCTACGCATGATTTAGAGTTGGCGGCTGTGGTATTTGTGTTCAAAATTTAGAGGCATTATTTGTACGGTTCCAAATTTGAAGTGTTTAGTGATCATAAGAGTTTAAAGTATTTATTTGATCAGAAGGAGTTGAACATGAGGCAGAGGAGGTGGTTAGAGCTGTTGAAAGATTATGATTTTGGCTTGAATTACCATCCGGGTAAAGCTAATGTAGTTGTTGATGCTTTGAGCAGAAAGACGTTGCATATGTCTGCCATGATGGTGAAAGAATTCGAGTTGCTTGAACAGTTTAGGGATTTGAGCCTTGTTTGTGAAAGGTCACCTCCGAGTGTGCGGTTGGGCATGTTGAAAATTAATAGTGACTTCTTAAACAGTATCAAGGAGGCACAAAAGGTTGATGTTAAATTTGTGGATTTGATGGTTGTTAGTGACCAGAATGCAGATGGTGATTTTAAGGTTGATGACCAAGGTGTATTGAGATTCAGAGGAAGGATTTGTATTCCTGATGATGAGGGTTTGAAAAAGTTGATTTTAGAAGAAAGTCACAAGAGTAGCTTGAGTATTCATCCGGGAGCTACAAAGATGTATCATGATTTGAAGAAATTGTTTTGGTGGTTTGGATTGAAAAGAGATGTTGCTCAGTTTGTTTATGCATGTTTGACTTGCCAGAAGTCTAAGGTTGAGCATCAGAAGCCTGCAGGGCTGTTGACTCCGTTAGATGTGCCTGAGTGGAAGTGGGATAGCATTTCCATGGATTTTGTAACAAGTTTGCTGAATACTCCAAGAGGGCATGATGCCATATGGGTTGTTGTTGTAAGGTTAACCAAGTCAGCGCATTTTATTCCGATCAATATTAGTTATCCGGTAGCTCAGTTGGCGGAGATTTATATTCGTGATATTGTGAAGCTACATGGTGTACCGTCGAGTATTGTGTCGGATAGAGATCTGAGGTTCACTTCTAGATTCTGGAAGAGTTTGCAGGATGCTTTGGGTTCGAAATTGAGACTGAGTTCGGCTTATCATCCGCAGACAGATGGTCAGTCGGAGAGAACGATTCAATCATTAGAGGATTTGCTAAGAGTATGTGTACTTGAACAAGGTGGAGCTTGGGACAACCACTTACCATTGATAGAGTTCACATACAACAATAGTTACCATTCGAGTATTGGTATGGCACCGTTCGAAGCTTTGTATGGTCGGAGGTGCAGAACTCCTTTGTGTTGGTTTGAGTCGGGTGAAAGTGTGGTGTTAGGACCAGAGTTAGTTCAGCAGACTACAGAGAAGGTCAAGATGATAAGAGAAAAGATGAAAGCGTCGCAGGATCGCCAGAAGAGTTACCATGACAAACGTAGAAAGGCCCTTGAGTTTCAGGAGGGTGATCATGTATTTTTGAGGGTTACTCCTATGACGGGTGTAGGACGTGCATTGAAGTCTAAGAAGTTGACTCCAAAGTTCATTGGTCCTTACCACATTTCAGAGAGGGTTGGAACCGTGGCATATCGGATTGGGTTGCCACCACATCTTTCAAACTTGCATGATGTATTTCATGTGTCGCAGCTACGGAAGTATGTAGCGGATCCTTCGCATGTTATTCCTAGAGATGATGTGCAAGTTAGGGATAACCTTACCGTGGAGACTTTACCTTTGAGGATTGAGGATCGTAAGGTGAAGCAGTTGAGAGGCAAGGAAATACCTTTGGTGAAGGTTGTTTGGGGCAGTGTAACTGGTGAAAGTTTGACTTGGGAGCTGGAGAGTAAGATGCTGGAGTCTTATCCAGAGTTGTTTGTTGTTTGAGGTAATATTTCGAGGACGAAATTCTCTAAGTTGGGGAGAGTTGTAACGCTCTAATTTCTATTTTATTATTTTTAGTTGCTTTGAATATTTTACTTGAATTTTAATTGATTATGTGAATATATGTGGTGTGGTTATTTGCTATATAGTTATTTGTGTGATTTTTGTTATTTAAGTAAAATAGGAGGAATATAATAATTATTTAGAATTAAGGAGGACTTAATTAGAATTATGGGAATTAATAGGAGTTTAATGAAATTAAGGAGGGAGTAAAGAGAAAAGGGGAGGTTTTGTTTTGTTAGAAAGAAAGATAGAGAGTCAGACAAAATTTTGTACGTATCAGTAGAAAGAAAAACAAGCTTTTGGGAGAGAAGAGAGAAGAAGCCAAGGGAAGAGCTAGGAAGAGAGAATCCATCCGTTTTTGCTGTAGAATCGCTGAATTGAGGTAAGGGTGGGTTAGCATTTCAATTATATATATATATATATATATATATATATATATATATATGCATGATTTCATGAAAATTGGATTGAAAATGGTAGTTTTGAAATTAGGTTTATGAATATGAAAATTTGATCAAATGTGTTGAATTATGTGATTGATGATGTTTCTATGAGTTGTTTCTGATGCTTTGTTGTGTATTGAACCCATAAACGTTGTAACATATCATTTTGGGAGATTAAGGGATCAAAATTAGGATTTTTGGGGTAGAACTATGCTGAAATCGTAACTGTTTTGCTGAACCTGAGACCCGCTTGCTTAAGCGTGCAGCAAGCGTGTAGCTAGCGAGCAAGAACCTAAGTTTCGACGTTGTTGGACGCTTAAGCGTGCAGCTGCTCGCTTAAGCGTGTTGAGCCTTTTCCCAACCTTAGTGCGCACGCTCAAGCGTACCGTAAGTGTGCAGTTAGCGAGCAAGACCTGTAATTTCGACATAGTTGGTCGCTTAAGCGTGCAGATGCTCGCTTAAGCGTGCTGGGTCCTGTGCGACCATTTTGTGTAATTTTTTCTAAGTGTTCCTGACCCAAACCTAAGCTTCCTAATATGCTTGTTGGATTTATTTAAAATTGTTTAGATGGTAAAACTTATATGTGAAGATGAACATGATGGGATTATGTACGTTTACATGAAAATAATTATTCATTGCTAAGTGTGAGTTTGCCATTGATGTTGCTGAGTAGTTTTGTCCAGTTGGGGAGGGTGTCCTAAGTAGCTGTTGTTGATTGTATGCTGATATACACCATTAGATGTTGTTGGGTTGTATGCTGATATACACCACTGAGTCCATTCATACTCATATGCATTTGTTGGGGGCTCATGCCCTGGAATGTTCATCATTCACCCGTTGAGGGCTTATGCCCTAGAATGCTAGTCATTCACCTGTTGAGGGCTTATGCCCTGGGATGCTTTAACCATCCAACTGTTGAGGGCTCATGCCCTGGAATGCTTGTCATTCAACGCGCGTAAAATGGTACCACATGCATATTGCATTTGTTGTCGATGTCGTTGCATAGTTGTTGTCGGTGTGAGTTGTCGTTAAGTAGTCTTAGATGTCGAGGTTGTTGTTGGTGAGATGTCGCCACCAGAGTTTGTTGTTGAAATTGATTTAAAATGAAATAATGTTGTTGATGAAAGATGATGCCATATATGTATGGTTATGGATATACTTGTTGATGTTTTCATTTCAGTTTGACGATATATATATATATATATATATATATATATATATATATATATATATATTATTTTGATTTGTGAACTCACCCCTTCTGTTGGAATTGTCGCCTTGTGGACAAGTGCAGATTTCCAAGGCTAGTAGGTTGATGGCTCAAGTGTCTAGGGCTCTGATACATAACGAGATGGGGAATCGTTGCAATGTTTTCTTTCATTCCTTTATGTATCAACTTTTGAAAACATGTTGTTAAAGCTTTTATGGTTGTTGGAGATTTAATTACTGTCGAATAATATTTTTTTATGTTGAGGCCTTTGTGCCGAGGATTATTGTAGTTGATGATGATGACTTTATTAAATAAATATTCCGCTGCAGTTTTTATGAGAATGAATTTGTTGATAATTAAATAGTTTGATATTCTATTTGAATAAATTTTGAAAAACAGATGTAATACTCCGTTGATGTTGACTCTGATTGTATTATCATTATTACGCTGTTTTGGGAAACGGGGTTTTACAATATAGGCCATTCAAAAACTATCAAGTCATAATTCAAAGTTTCACCAATGTTCATTTGCAAAAGTCCTAAGTTTTCGTCTATTTTGCCTTTTTCCGAAAAACCAAATTTCATGCTATTTTGGCTATCCACCAAACTTACATGCTTCATCTAGGTTCATTAAAGCAGTAGACAAGTCATGTAATCACATTTGTTCATTAAAAGTCCATTTTCCGATTATTTTCGAAAATCGATTTCGTATCAAATTCAAGTTTCTTATCATTTAAGAAATTCAAAGTGAGACCAAGCAAATCATGTTCCAGGAAGAATATGAATCAAAACAGAAAAATAAAACGTCATTTTCAACTCAACACCTCAATTTCAATCGCCAAAACATAGCTTATTTTAGCTCAAAAACCCGTTTTCTCAGATTCAATTCCACCCAAAACATTTCTCAAACCATCAACACATTCATATTCCCAACTCCATAAATAAATACTCAATTATTCACTCTAAATAATTCATTAAACACAATATTAATTTTGAGAAAGTTTCACAGTTCATAGAAAAAGTTGTGCTGAAATTTCATAAAAATTCACTATGACCTACGTGTAGTAATTTGACCATAACTCAAGTTCTAAAAATTATTTTTAAGTCAAACCTACGCCATTAGAAATCTAACATCCATACCTACAACTTTCATGATTACACCTAAGGCCAATTCGGCACCGATCAATACCAGATTTCATTTCAAATTCGGGGGAAAATGAAAAAGTCCAAAATAAAGCAACTTAACTTATTCAAACTTTACATTCATTCAAAATCATCACAATCAACAACAACAACTCAACTTATCAACACCCAAAGCATAAATTTATGAGAACATCATCACACAACAACAACCACAACTCATAATCATGAATTCAACCACAATTCAACAACACAACATCACAATTCATCAATTTGAGTATAATTCACAAAATATTCATTTCTATATAACTTAAGCATGCAAATTCAACATTAACAACTCAATTATCATCAAATTCACATACCCAAACATAGCACTAACATAAGAGCACGAATTTTACCAATTAAATTCACAATAATCACTTATCTCAAATAAGCACTTTTGAACATGATTAGAAAAGAGATTAAAATTAAGAGATTATGATAGAACACTAGCCCCCTTACCTCAATCTCCAAGAATTCTATCTTTAACTTCAATTTAGCTCCTAGAATCACCAACCCCTTCTTGATCTTCAAGCTTCTCTCTTCTAACCATTTTCTTCTCTTCCTCTAACTCTTTCTCTCTCTACCTCTTTCTAATTGTGAAATGAATGCTCTAACCCTAATTTCTCTTAAGACACGAGCTTATAAAGACTCACCACTAATGAGCTTAATCCTCAAAATGTTTAAATGGGTTCAAAGCTCTAAATAATCAATCCACAAGTTTCTATTCACTTACGGTAAAAATAACGAGTAAACACTGTCTCTTAATTAATTAAGATAACCCACTAACAACTTAACAAAAATAATGGTTCTCACTTAAAACAATAAAAATAATCATCACGGTGAAATTACTAATTTACCCTTGCTCGTACAATGACCAAAATACCCCTACGTCCAAAAAGACTAAAATACTCTTCTACGCCGAATTCTAATAATTCCCACCAAAATACTCACAAAGACAATTAATCACATTCAAACATATATAAATACACATAAAAATAATTAAAAACAAAACTAGCAAAAAATGGGGTGTTACATACCTTGTCCAGAAACACTTAAAAGAAAAATGCATAAGAGATACATTGTAAGTATATTATGTTCCACATATGTTAACTACTCCTAGAGTTTGTGTAAACACAATGATTTTGTAAACCACTTTTTTTGTAAATCTCTGGATTGAGATTAGGAAGTCCTCTAGGTTGAGGCTGTTGGAAAATTGACATAGAATTAATTAATAAGTAGCAATAATAATCAAGAAATATAGCAGAAATTATTAATATAATTCACAGTGAAACAAAGAAGAAAGGGACGACTTATCGGTCGTTGGCTGAGGCGTGCAAAGGCAATGAGCTTAAGAGCTTTTTGCCACCACAGGTCAATCACCTGATGCAGTTGGCCTCAAAGCTTGTGCTCTCCAGGGTACAACAGCCACTTCTCACTAACACTGCACGTAAACTGCAAGGGCACAAGAACTAATGTTGGGTGCTCAAAGGAACAATATTACAACTCTAAAATATATGTGATCTGGAAATTGTCGTAGCTTTTCTCTATCTATATCTTTCAGACCTGTGAGGCTTTTATATCAATTGTTTCCAATGTTAACGTTACATACATTTGACCAAGCCAAAATCGTTTTCCCTATTAATTAGATTTGACCAAGAAATATTCAATGTGCCAACGGTATGTAAGGTGAAACATGGAAATGTTCCTCACAATATAAATAATGATAATGCCATTATTTATTTAGGATATATATGAAACAAATATTAACTTTAAAATAAATTAATAATAATAATAATAATAATAATAATAATAATAATAATAATAATAATAATAATAATAATAATAATAATAATAATAATAATAATAATAATAAATACAACAGAGGCAAGGAAATCTAGGACTGGGTCATCTTAGGAAGTCACATTGGAAATTATAGTTCAAAAAGAACTATCATACTCCACCATAAGAGTATAATTCACTAGAAGCTAAATCCACTCCAAGATTTTCCAAATGTCGAAAATATGGATGAAAATGCATGGTTAAATTCCATGTTGGAAGAAAGCTCTTCAACCATCAACATAATCTCACAGAACACTTGACATCAATGTCAACCAATACATTTTTACTAACCAATTAGAAATACTCATCCTTTGCCGCGTCAACATGGGAATGCCATGAGGTTGATAAGTCTTGATTTAGGATGTTTTTACATTCCAGTTATTTATTTTATATGCATTTTAATTTCATGTCTTTACATTTTAATCCCTGATCTACTATGATCATGAGTGATTAGACTTTTTCTAGTTATAGGATTGTTGAAATAATTTAATGATTGAATCTTATTCAACCCAAGTCTAAAATCTGTTTTATAAAAATTCATTTTCTAATCTAATCCCATCGTTGTTAAATTTTATAACAAATATCAAACAAAGAACCGAAAGGTGAAGTTTGATATTATTATTTAATCATATCTCAAATATCAAACGAAAAACCGATATGTGGAGTTTGATATTGGATCAAATGAGAATAGACAAGATAAAACAAAACATGAAAATAGTTTTGTGGGTCTTGGGATAATAAGGATGCACTTAAAAGGTCTCAATGATAATCAACCATGAGAATAAGCTTGATTATTTTTTAGATACATTTATGTATTCTCAAAGGAAACATAAAATGTCAAATAATACCTTGTCCTTAGAAATGAATTTACCATAAAATAGAGAAATACATAGGGAATGTTTATAATTTAGCATTATTATGAAAACAACAATCCCATGATGCTTTTTAATCTATATTTTAAACCAGACAAACATTACACTGAAAAACCTATTCTTTGCCAGCTAATCAAAGCTAAAAGTTAGGTTGCTAATCGCATACAACTCCATGTGAATCAATATTCTTTTTACTACTCGACAGAACCGAAAATTTACAGATTCCTATCAGAGGTCACACTTCTCATTTTATTAGACAAGATCACGATCTCCCATAGCAAGGGAGACGTTACTACCATTTGACTTAGAGCTTTTTTATTCTGACTTTGCTCAACCAGGACACTTATTCCATACATGCTCAGACTTTCCACATTTTAAAACCATTCCATTGTTTTTCTTCACGTAAGGTTCAACTCTAGCTACTAACACCGAGTTAATGAAGGGTTATCTTCACTTCTCAATCCTATTTCATCAGCAAAAGTTTTGATTGCAACTTCTTCAAAGCTCAAAGTTTACTTCCAGTATATCAAAACAAGTTTTATATGCTCATAGAAAGATGGAATGGACCATATAGATCTCAATGTTTTATCTCCATCTTTAATCGTCACTCCAATAGTCTATACTTTAGAGGCAATACACTTTAGAGTACTTAAATGATATACTATCATATTTTCATCCATGCGAAAGCTATGAAACTGCTCTTTCAATAACAACCAATTTGAGATACCCTTGATATATCCCTTCAAGTTTCTCCCAAAGTTCCTTTGCTGACAAAATACGTAGCAAGAACATTCGTAAGAATAATCTTAGCCAAAGACATGTGGATTGTACTCGAAACTCTAAGATATAGTTCCTCCCACATCTTGTTGTCCAAGTTGAAAATGTTTTCTTTTAGCACCTTGTGTAATCCTAAATGTATCAACATACCTTTGACTTGTACTTACCACAAGCCAAAATTGATTCATAAATCATATTTCTCTATGTCAAGCTTCACCGCAGATGAAAAGTTTGACATTGCAGCAGCAAGCCATAACTTTTTCCAAACAACACTTTTACAGTATAAAAACACCTTTTTGATACAGCGTTGCAACCAATGAGCATACTAAGAGTTTTATACCTCACGGAACCAAAGCTACTAATACCAATTGTGGGGATAAAAAGACATGGAGAAAAATAAAAGAACACAATATTAACATAAGAATATAGCATGAAAACTCCAAAATGGAGAAAAAAAACCATGAAGGTTGTCTAATAACAACTAGAGAATTACACTAATATAAAATGTTACAATACATAGACTACCCTCGACCACCCCACAACCTAAATACACCTACACTCTCCAAAGAAAATATCTAACATATTCATCACAACACTCTAACACAAGACTATATAAGAGTATAAGAGAAAGAAAGAAGTCAAATATAAACTTAAGTATTTATGACTGGTGCATCTTGTAACGAATAAATAAAGACTATGTATATAGTCCCATTCTACCTCTTCCTTTACAATTCTAAACAATGTATAACTTCTTCAACATGTATATTTTTAATCAACAATTACAATCTCTATTTTTCAACCAACATGTATATTTTATAAAATTCTAAATCGAGCCTATGAATTGGAAACCCGGTCTTTACAAAATAAAATACACACCATTTACCTTAATAAATACATAGATCTTTTAATTAGTCCATTTTCTATATTTTTTTCATGTGTGGACACCAAAATGATACTCCTCCCCCCTTTTTTATAAGAACATTTCATACAAATTCAAAAAAAGTTGTTGGAGTAATAAATTTATTTAAAATGTGTGTGATTATTACTAAATTACCCTTTATATATTAAAGCATTCAAAGTTACTTTTGATATTCCAAAATAAATTGATAATATTAATAAGAGGTATATTTAAAAAAATATATATATACATCTAGTAACATCTAATGATTCTTATATTTAAGGATAATTTTTTTTTAAATAGTCTTATAATTAAGAACAGCGAAACTACTATAGTTGGATTCGACACACAAGAAGTTTTCTATTCATTAATATGGTGCTTTCTGATTGGTGGAATTAATCTACCGTTCATAATTTTGGCCAAATTGAGGTGAATTGTCCCCAATCTCATTGATAAAATCGGTTAATTACATGAAGATATTCTTTGGTCTTTGAAACTCTCCTCTGAGCACAAAAATGGTAAGTAATATGGCGAAAGGTCCAAAACCCATGTGTCCTTCAGTAGAAGTTCTCACTACATAACAAGCTCATGTTCAAAGTCCAACTTCAATCTTGCATTTATACCTAATAATGGCAAAATATGTCTCTTGGATGTTTGGCATCACATGCCTCAAGATTTTCGTCATAAATAACCAGGTACTTCTCTATTTATTTCACCACCTCTCAAGTACAATGCATATATTCAGTTGAAATTTCTAAACCCAACCAAACCAATAAATGCCAAAGACTCCTATGTCTAATTCCAGACCCATTCTTTAGAGAGTGCAAACAGCTCAACTGAACTGGGTTTAGAGAAAAAAAAAAACTATTGCTCAATATCCACCTCCACTTAAAGAAAGAAAAAAAAAACATGTTCTATGTTTCTATTTCCAAGTAAAAAAAAAAAAACAGGTTTCATGTTTCTATTTCTAAATAAAAACGTCCTTAGTAAAAATAATTGCTAATTTTGATTTCGGTGGCTAATAACCATTATATGAATGTTAATTTCAATTTAAATAGAAGTTTGCTCTTTTAAAAAAATGTGTTTTTTTAATTAAGGGCCTATTTTTATCATGAGTCGAGCCTCCAATTTTATAGGGACGGTCTTGCCTAATTCATTTGGGTTACGCTAACAAATAGGGTACTTGTTAAGGATTCAAAAGAGAAAATAATTTATAAATTTATGTAAATAAATTTCCTCTTTGAAGTTTCAATG
The DNA here is from genome assembly GCA_958299785.1 of Medicago lupulina. Taxonomy (NCBI): domain Eukaryota; kingdom Viridiplantae; phylum Streptophyta; class Magnoliopsida; order Fabales; family Fabaceae; genus Medicago; species Medicago lupulina. The sequence goes on along the minus strand of OY283146.1, from coordinate 44,083,779 downwards.
TGTTGAATACACAATTTTCAAGAAAAAGTTTCTTCTTTTGATTTCTAAACAAGTATCCTCGAAACACTTGTTAGCATTTCTCAATTCTTAAACAAAAAATTCATATGCTAATGGAAAAAAAAATCCAAATCAATTTGAATAAATAATACTTTTATATATATCAATAATTACTTACACATGAATAGAAGGCAAAGACAACAAGTTGTGCCGCTATGTGCTTGCTTCCTTAATCCCTTCGGTTGATAATAATTGAGTAATAATTATATTTAGACATCTTAAAAATATGACTCAATATTTAACATCTTATTTTCTTTCTTTCTTCATCAACATTTTCGAATTGAATAGAAGTCACATTTATCATATATTTCTCTGTTTTTTCTCAGTGTAGACGAGGTGTTTGGATGTTCATAGAAAAAGGTTAGCTGTTTGGGGTACAGAGATGATTTTCCAATATTTTCTTCAATGCGATTTCATCTGTAGATGAGATTCGAATGACTATCATTATGCTTAATGGGTGATAGAGACTCCGACTGTGCTGGGTTGACAAATAGCCTAAATTTTATTTCATTTCAAATAGGCACTTAATGCTACATTTTACACTTTTCACATGAACACAGAAAACTCATGCATTAAATCCATGTAAATGTAAATATAACACAAGCAACTAATTTCCTAACGTAAGGGGAGGAGTTCCTTCACACTTTTGATTTTATACAATTACATTATTCTTTTTCTGGTCTTAATCCTTCGATTCTCAGGAGAAATGGGCATTGGTAATGCGAAGTTCAGCCGAGAGGGAAATAATGTTAGTCAATATGATGAGAACAATGATAAGCTAGAGTGTGGGTGAATTTACAAGCCAACGTAAATGAATTTATATTTGATGGTAACTGCTATTTTCCTAATGAAATGGCTCAAGCTTTTCGTAATCTGACACAAATTGTGTTGCAAGAAACAATCCCAAAAGAGCAAAAATCAGATGAATTAATTTGGAAGCACACCTCTTTTGGAACTTTGTCCTTCAAAGATGTATTTATCATCAAATCCCATTGCTAGTTAATTTGGTGTCCAAACATACCTTCTTCAAAGTCATTGCTAGTTTGGTGGTTAATGCATGACAAAATCTCTACTGATGATAAGTTAAAAGAGATAGGCTGCAACTTGCCGTTAGTTTGCAAGTTTAAAATACTGATTGCCCTCAAGCTCATTTCATTGGTTGTTTTGCAGAAGGTCTAGGCATCTCAAGCTATGTCATTGCTCAGTTGTCTGGTGCAATGAGAGCTACTGAGATTGCTATAGATATAAGAATTAGAGGAACATTTGGTTAAAAACTGCTTCCATGATGGTTCTTCATGCTTTCAGATGTTTGGTGCCTTGGGAAGTAAGAAACGGATCAAGGAATTTCATTGGTTCATACATACATAGAGAAAATAGATGAGTTGTTTAGCTTTAAACAACTTTGTTTTCTATGATTATGTTCCTTTAGAATTAAATTCTCTTCCTTTTGATAGGGTTTAGGTCTTGTCCCCCTTCTCCTTTTTGTAACAATCTTTGTTTTGTAATAGATTTTATTTATGTGAGCTGGCATCCTACTACTCACTTGGCTTAAAAAATAAATAAACAATATACAGTGATATCAAATGTTATGAGAGAGGGACATAGATAATGCTTACATATATATTTGCTCAAAAATAGAGGTGTCTATTTAGCGGAGTGCTAAATAGGAAAGAATTTTACTCTTCTCCTTTTCAGTTTGCTCATTTCCATCCCAATTTTACCTAAATAACCTCAGTAGAAGTTAACTCGCGCTTGATACCTAGCGTGAAAACTGGCGCTGGTACCCAACATGAATTAACTACCGTTACATTATTATATAGGAGAGACAACAACTCATTTCTTCCATTTCACAAATTTCACAAAACTTAATCTCTAAAACTCTCTCAAATCATCCAACACCAAATTTCTTCAAATTTAAATCAGTCTCCACTACAATAACAAGTAAGTTTTCATAATTAATTACCATTGATATGTTATGTTTATATGTTACATTTTTCCTCTTAAATTAGAAATGTTTTAGTTCTAAGTTTACGTAAATTTTATTTTTTTTGGTAGGAAATGTTTAAATGTTTACATGTAAATGTTATGAATCTTGGTTGGACTAGATTTAAGTTGATTAAATATTTAGATGATTACATGTTTATGTTTTAGTTTTTGGTTTTAGGGCTTATGTATATTTTGTACTTCGAGTGTTAGATGAAATTTTTGAATCGATTTTTCATTGATCGTTTTTAATTTCTTATGGTGTATATATGAATCAATAAACATTTATCCAATAGATTCGACCCGATTTTAGCTGCAGTCTGCTTCAACAGGGGAAAGCCTAATCTTCTCAGAGTTCGGGTCGATGTCACGTTAGTAAATATGAAGAATCAACTTGATCAAATCAACCGACGACTCAACCACAAAGACACAAGGATGGTGGACGATGTTGGGTATTGGCGTCCATCGATCGACTCAGCCGTGAGATTGCAGTTCTGCTAGATGATGCTCACAAACGATGACGACATGCGGAACATGTTCTCGATATTTGGTCAGCACATCATGTTCTCCATGATCGAGTTGGATGTTTCGTTGCTGAGATATTCTGAAGATATTCTTAAGAGTTTAATTCGGTCAAATGAAGGTTAGGTTGTATTATTATATTGTGTCATTATTTTCTTGGATTTTAGTTTAATTCTTGTTGTATTATTAAACTTGGTGTAAAGATTTGCAAGTTTCTTTTAAAACTCGAAAGAATTGAGTGAACATGTAACGCCCGTTTTGATTATTTGATTTATTTGTTGAGTTTAGAATATAATTATATGATTTATGTGATGTGAAGAATTATGTGATGTGTTGTGGATTTATTTAGAGACTTATTTTATTATTTAATAGAATAAGATTTAAAAATAAAATAAATATTGAGATGAGGGGCTGTTTTGAGAATTTAGAGAGTTTATGGGAATAAGAGTAAATAAGATAAGATAGATGAAGGTGATATAAATAGGAGAAAATTAGGTCAGAACACTTTTACGTGAAACAGTTTTAGAAAAAGGGAGAAAAACCAGAGAAGAGGAGAAACCAAGGAGAGAGCTGCGATTTCTGCATTCTAAGGTAAGGGTGGGACTAACTTTCATTAATTTTAAGTCTATAATTCGGATGTTGCAATTAACATGATTAGGTTTAGTTTCTAAGAATTTGGAAAATTAGGGTTATGAGAGAAATTGATGATTAAATGATGTAGAACCGTAGAATTGATGTGAAAACTGTGTACAAACCTTAGATAATCCATAGGATGATAATTGGAATTAGTTTTAAGGTTAGAACCGTGAGACTTGGTGAGTTTTGATTAATTTATGCGTTCTGCTCGTGATGATATTCATCGCTCGCCCTCGCGAGCAATGATTCTCGCCTCGCGAGTGATGAGCTTCATCGCTGGCCACAACGAGTACTTTTCCCCGCCTCGCGAGTGACACTTTGTTGCTCGCCATTGCAAGTAGATCACCCGCCTAGCGAGTTGACTAGTGAGAAAACATGACTTTCGTGAATTAACGTTTTGGATCAAGTTTTAGATGGCCTTGAGTGTCTTAACACATATAAGAATTATTAGACAAGTTTTTAGATTGGAATTGGATGTAGGAAAGTTAAAAATGGGATTTTTGGTGAAAAATGGTCACAAAGCCGTAGCTGCCCAGTTTTGTTCGCCTTAGGCGAGTAACCTTTATCGCCTCGCGAGTAGTTCCTTTTTGTGAGCTCGCCACCGCGAGCAGATGACCTCGCCTCGCGAGTTATGTTGTACCAGATTACCTAAGTTGGATTCTTGTGCTTATTTCAGTTGTTTTTGTTTGGAATTGAGTTGTGATATAAACATATGAATTGCTGGTATTTGAATTGTCTTTCAAGTAGCTTTGAAATGATATGTGAATCTCTTTCGATTGATTTTATGTGAATTATGCGATGAAGTTATCTAAGATGTCAAGTTGTGATGCATTGTCTAAGATGTTTAAGATGTAAGTTGTTGAGTCCATGCATACTCATTCCGTTGGGGGCTCATGCCCTGTGAGCTTATGCTCTTTATGATGAGGGCTTATGCCCTGTGAGCTTTTGCTCTTTATGTTGAGGGCTTATGCCCTGTGAGTGTATTTATGCTCTTATGATGAGGGCTTATGCCCTGGATGGTACCACATGCATGATTAAGAAGTTGAAGTTGCATAGTCGAGTCATGTTGATAAGATATTGTCCATGAGTCGCTAAGATGTTAAGTTGTTTTTCTATCATGAGTTGTTGATGAAGTGTTTTATGATGAATTATTTGTGAATGCATTTTGTTTGCTGAAATGATGAATTGATGATGTTTTGTTGTTAACTATAATTGATGAATTATATGTTTAACATTAATGTATGTGAAATCTCGCCCCTTCTGCTTGGAAATGTTGCTCTTCGTATGAGTAACTTGCAGGTGATCGAAGATAAGTAGTTGTTGATTGCTGTCGTGAGTGGCTATCTTTCACTGTGTCATTAGGTGCTCTGATACGTAACGGGATGGGAACTTTTGTGGCTATTTTCTATTCCTTACGTATTGCTTATGATTTTACATGACTATGATTTAGTTTTTGGACTATCACGAGATGTTTTGATGAGGCCTTCGTGCCAAGACAAATTATGTTGTTGAAATAAAATCCGCTGCGAAGTTTTGAATATTTATGTTGACTATTTTATGAAGGATAAATCGTTATTTATTCCATTTATGATTTTTAAGAAATGTGACATTCCGTTTACGTTGAGAAAACTCTGATTTTATTATGAAATTTTTATGGTGGGAAAATGGGGTGTTACAATTGGTATCAGAGCAGGTCTGTCCGTCTGGCCAAGTAGATGAGTCGTGTAGTGTTATGTATCAGTAGATATATTGTTATGTCATACTAATTGTTGTGTGTTATGTAGAGAACTAAGATGGCTAGAAGATATGGCGATGCGATTGTTGCTGCATTGGAAGCTGTGGCTCAACCGGTGGGGCAACAGCCTAATGCTAATGTTGGTGCTAATGCTGAGGTGAAGATGTTGGAGACATTTCTAAGGAATCATCCGCCCACTTTCAAAGGAAGGTACGACCCAGATGGAGCTCAGACGTGGCTCAAAGAGATTGAGAGGATTTTCCGGGTCATGCAGTGCAATGAGGTTCAGAGGGTGCGTTTTGGTACGCATATGTTAGCAGGGAAGCTGATGATTGGTGGGTGAGTATCCTACCAACACTAGAACAAGGAGGTGGAGTTGTTACCTGGGCTATGTTTAGGAGGGAGTTCCTAGATATATACTTTCCGGAAGATGTTCGCGGGAAGAAAGAGATTGAGTTTCTCGAGCTGAAGCAGGGTAATATGTCCGTGACTGAGTATGCTGCAAAGTTTGTGGAGCTGGCTAAGTTTTATCCACACTATACTGCTGAGACTATTGAGTTCTCCAAGTGCATCAAGTTTGAGAATGGTCTGCATGCTGAGATTAAGCGGGCTATTGGGTATCCGAAGATTCGAAACTTTTCTGAGCTAGTGAGCAGTTGTAGGATTTATGAGGAGGATACTAAGGTTCATTACAAGGCTGTGAATGAGAGGAAGGGCAAGGGGCAGCAAAGTCGTCTGAAGCCTTACAGTGTTCCTGCTGATAAAGGGAAACAAAGAGTGAATGATGAGAGGAGGCCTGGTAAGAAAGATATTACTGCTGAGATTGTTTGCTACACTTGTGGTGCGAAGGGCCATAAGAGTAATGTGTGTACTAGAGATGTGAAACGGTGTTTCCGTTGTGGTAAGAAATGACATACTGTTACGGAATGTAAGTATGATGATGTGGTGTGTTTTAACTGCAATGAAGAGGGTTATATTGGTTCACAGTGCAAGAAGCCTAAGAAGGCTCAGATTAGTGGGAGAGTGTTTTGCTTTGACTAGTACGCAAACAGAGAATGAGGATCGTCTGATCAAAGGTACATGTTACTTTGATAGTACTCCTTTAATTGCTATTATTGATATTGGTGCTACGCATTGTTTTATTGCTATTGATTGTGCTTCTAAGTTGGGTCTTGATATGTCTGATATGAATGGGGAAATGGTTGTCGAAACTCCAGCTAAGGGTTCGGTAACTACTTCTCTTGTGTGTTTAAGATGTCCTGTGTCTATGTTTGGTCGAGATTTTGAAATTGATTTGGTTTGTTTGCCGTTGAGTGGAATGGATGTAATCTTGGGGATGAACTGGTTGGAGTACAATCATGTTCACATTAATTGTTTTAGTAAGTCGGTGTATTTCTCTTATGCTGAAGAAGAAAGTGGAGCAGAGTTCTTGTCTACTAAGCAGCTGAAGCAGTTAGAACGTGATGGAATTTTGATGTTTTCCTTGATGGCATCTTTGTCCATTGAGAATCAAGCTGTAATTGATAAGTTATAAGTTGTGTGTGATTTCCCAAAAGTTTTTCCTGGTGAAATCCCAGATGTGCCTCCAGAGAGAGAAGTTGAATTTTCGATTGATCTTGTTCCGGGTACGAAGTCTGTGTCTATGACTCCTTACCGTATGTCGGCTTCTGAGTTGGCTGAGTTAAAGAAACAGTTAGAAGATTTGCTGGATAAGAAGTTTGTAAGACCGAGTGTTTCACCTTGGGGAGTGTCGGTATTGTTGGTCAAGAAGAAGGATGGTAGTATGAGGTTATGCATTGACTATCGACAGTTGAACAAAGTGACGATAAAGAATAGGTATCCACTTCCAAGAATTGATGATTTGATGGATCAGCTAGTGGGTGCACGTGTGTTTAGCAAGATTGATTTGAGATCGGGTTATCACCAGATTAAAGTGAAAGATGAGGATATGCAGAAGACGGCCTTTAGAACGCGTTATGGACATTACGAGTATACCGTGATGCCTTTTGGAGTTACTAATGCGCCTGGTGTGTTTATGGAGTACATGAATCGTATCTTTCATGCTTATTTGGATCGCTTTGTTGTGGTGTTCATTGATGATATTTTGATATACTCTAAGACTGAAGAAGAACATGCTGAGCATTTGAAGATTGTTTTGCAAGTGCTGAAAGAGAAGAAGTTGTATGTTAAGTTGTCTAAGTGCGAATTCTGGTTGAATAAGGTGAGTTTTCTTGGCCATGTTATTTCTGGTAGCGGTATTGAAGGTGAGAAAAACACAAGAAGGGGGGGTTGAATTGTGTTTTCAAAAACTTTTCCTTCTTACAATATAAAAACTATTCTCAGGATCAGAGTCTGATAGAGTTCAGAGTCTGACTTGAGTTCAGAGTCTTAATGCAGCGGATAAAGAGTAAGAGTGCAGAAAACAGAGAAGAACACAAGCAATTATACAGGTTCCTTCCACAAACCGGAAGTAGTCCTGTCCCCCTTGCATTTCCAAGGAGAGTTCCACTAAAATGTAATATCAAATTACAAGTTGCTCAAACACACAGTAAGAGACTTCTCAATGCTCAAGGACAACTCCAAGAGACTTCCTTTGCTCAATCACATCTGAAAGAGACTTCTATGCTCAAGGACAACTCCAAGAGACTTCCTTTGCTCAATCACAAAAGAAAGAGACTTCTCTAAACAATTACAAAGAATTGAAAAGGGTTTTGAATACTTGATATACAATCAGAGGTATTCACAAAACAATGCAAACAGAACAGACTCTGTTTTTCTAGACACTTAGAAATTCTAATATATGAACTTTGGTAAGAATTCTCTAAGTTGTTGATGTGTATTTTGCATCGTTTTTGGCTCAGATAATATGTGTTAGTCTTGTTCTTCAACACTAGCTTCTTCGTTCTTCAAGTCTTTATCCCTATTTATAGAGGATTTGAGAGCCGTTGAGAACTAGCCGGTACATCAACTTGTCTTGACTGAAGCTTTGATTCTTCATCATTGATCTTTTGCCCGATTTGATAATTGTCCTATGAAGAAACAATTTCAAATCCATTCCAATAGATAAGGAACAATGTCTGCAAATATTGCTGTTATTCTGGTCTTGTAGAGGAGACAAGATGCAGAGATGGTGGTTGCAGAGGCATACGCAGAGTTAGTGGTTGTACACTTCGTACACTGTACTTTGTCAACGCTCTTAAGCTTCTGGTGAAGTAGCTTCTGATGAACTTGCTTCTGATGACGTGGATTCAGGAGCTGTTTTCTTCAGACGCACTAAGCTTTTGATGACATCATCTTCAGGAGCACTTTCATTCAGATGCTCTTAGGCTTCAAAATAAATTCCTTTGCTCTTTGATTCGTTCAACAAGAACCTCTATGAATAAGACTTTGATTATGGTCCTGTACACTTGAACAAATGTTTAGCATATCCAATTAACAATTTTAATACTTTGTTATCATCAAAACTTAAACGACGATTATGTGAAACACCCTTTGTTCCAACATGTATTGTTGTAGATCCGTCTAAACTTGATGCAGTATCACAATGGGAGACTCCTAAGTCGGTTACTGAGGTTAGAAGCTTTTTGGGTTTGGCAGGCTATTACTGCAGGTTTATAGAAGGATTTTCTAAGTTGACGTGTAAAGGTAAATCTTTTGTGTGGGATGTTCAGTGTGAGAACAGTTTTAACGAATTGAAGAAGCGGTTGACGACGGCTCCAGTTTTGATATTACCAAGGTCCGATGAACCTTTTGTTGTGTATTGTGATGCGTCCAAGTTGGGCTTAGGTGGTGTGCTTATGTAGGATAATAAAGTGGTTGCTTATGCGTCGAGACAATTGAGGATTTATGAACGGAATTATCCTACTCACGATCTAGAATTAGCTGCAGTGGTTTTTGTGCTGAAGATTTGGAGACATTACTTGTATGGTTCGAGGTTTAAGGTGTTCAGTAATCATAAAAGTCTAAAGTATTTGTTTGACCAGAAGGAATTGAATATGAGGCAGCGAAGATGGCTCGAATTGTTGAAAGACTATGATTTTGGGTTGAATTATCATCCAGGCAAAGCTAATGTTGTCGCCGATGCCTTAAGTAGGAAGACTTTGCATATGTCTGTTATGATGGTGAAGGAGTTTGAGTTGCTTGAACAGTTTAGAGATTTGAGTTTAGTCTGCGAATTGTCACCCCAGAGTGTAAAGCTAGGAATGTTGAAGATTGATAATGAATTTCTGAAAAGTATTAAAGAGGCGCAGAAAGAGGATGTAAAGTTTGTAGATTTGTTAATTGGTGAGAATCAGACTGAAGATAGCGACTTTAGAGTCGATGATCAAGGAGTGTTACGATTCCGAGGTAGAATTTGTATTCCTGACAATGATGAGATGAAGAAGATGATTCTTGAAGAGAGTCACAGAAGTAGCTTGAGTATTCATCCGGGAGCTACTAAGATGTATCATGACTTGAAGAAGTTGTTTTGGTGGTCTGGATTGAAACGTGATGTGGCACAGTTTGTATATTCGTGTTTGATTTGCCAGAAGTCAAAAGTTGAGCATCAGAAACCCGCTGGGTTGATGACACCTTTAGATGTGCCATAGTGGAAATGGGATAGTATATCCATGGATTTTGTGACAAGTTTGCTGAATACTCCGAGAGGGAATGACACCATTTGGGTGATTGTAGATAGATTGACGAAATCGGCTCACTTTATTCCGATTAACATCAGTTTTCCTGTGTCACAGTTGGCAGAGATCTACATTCGCGAGATTGTGAAGCTACATGGTGTTCCGTCGAGCATTGTGTCAAATAGAGATCCAAGGTTTACTTTTAGATTTTGGAAGAGTTTGCAAGAGGCTTTAGGTTCTAAGTTGAGGTTGAGTTCGGCTTATCATACGCAGACAGATGGTCAGTCGAAAAGGACAGTTCAGTCGTTCGAAGATTTGTTGAGAGTTTGTGTACTTGAGCAAGGAGGAACTTGGGATAGTCATCTTCCGTTGATAGAGTTCAAGTACAATAACAGTTATCATTCTAGTATTGGAATGGCACCATTCGAGGCTTTGTATGGTCGAAGGTGCACGACTCCGTTGTGTTGGTTTGAGTCAGGTGAAAGTGTAGTTTTAGGACCAGATATTGTTCAACAGACTACTTAGAAGGTCAAGATGATCCAAGAAAAGATGAAAGCGTCGCAGAGTCGACAGAAGAGTTATCATGATAAGCGAAGGAAAGACCTTGAGTTTCAAGAAGGAGATCATGTATTTTTGAGAGTCACTCCTGTGACTGGTGTTGGACGTGCATTGAAGTCAAAGAAGTTGACTCCGAGGTTTATTGGTCCGTATCAGATATCAGAAAGAATTGGACCAGTGGCGTATCGGGTGGGTTTACCACCGCATCTTTCGAATTTGCATGATGTATTTCCTGTGTCGCAACTTCGGAAGTATGTTCCGGATCCATCTCATGTGATCCAAAGAGATGGTGTGCAAGCTAGAGATAACCTTACGGTCGAGACCTTACCATTGAGGATTGAAGGTCGTGAAGTGAAGAAGTTGAGAGGCAAGGAGATACCCCTTGTGAAAGTCGTTTGGGAAGGAGCGGCTAGTGAAAGTTTAACGTGGGAGCTAGAGAGTAAGATGTTGGAGTCTTATCCAAAGTTGTTTGCTTAAGGTACATTTTCGAGGACGAAAATTCTATAAGTTGGGGAGAGTTGTAACGCCCGTTTTGATTATTTGATTTATTTGTTGAGTTTATAATATAATTATATGATTTATGTGATGTGAAGAATTATGTGATGTGTTGTGGATTTATTTAGAGACTTATTTTATTATTTAATAGAATAAGATTTGAAAATAAAATAAATATTGAGATGAGGGGTTGTTTTGAGAATTTAGAGAGTTTAGGGGAATAAGAGTAAATAAGATAAGATAGATGAAGGTGATATAAATAGGAGAAAATTAGGTCAGGACACTTTTACGTGAAACAGTTTTAGAAAAAGGGAGAAAAACCAGAGAAGAGGAGAAACCAAGGAGAGAGCTGCGATTTCTGCATTCTAAGGTAAGGGTGGGACTAACTTTCATTAATTTTAAGTCTATAATTCGGATGTTGCAATTAACATGATTAGGTTTAGTTTCTAAGAATTTGAAAAATTAGGGTTATGAGAGAAATTGATGATTAGATGATGTAGAACCGTAGAATTGATGTGAAAACTTTGTACAGACCTTAGATAATCCACAGGATGATAATTGGAATTAGTTTTAAGGTTAGAACCGTGAGAATTGGTGAGTTTTAATGAATTTATGCGTTATGCCCGTGCTGATATTCATCGCTCGCCCTCGCGACCAATGAGAATGATGAGCTTCATCGCTCGCCACAGCGATTACTTTTCCTCGCCTCGCGAGTGACACTTTGTTGCTCGCCATAGCGAGTAGATCACCCGCCTAGCGAGTTGACCAGTGAGAAAACATGACTTTCGTGAATTAACGTTTCAGATCAAGTTTTAGATGGCCTTAAGTGTCTTAACACATATAAGAATTATTAGACAAGTTTTTAGATTGGAATTGGATGTAGGAAAGTTAAAAATGGGATTTTTGGTGAAAAATGGTCACAAAGCTGTAGCTGCCCAGTTTTGTTCGCCTTAGGCGAGTAACCTTTATCGCCTCGCGAGTAGTTCCTTTTTGTGAGCTCGCCACCGCGAGCAGATGACCTCGCCTCGCGAGTTATGCTGTACTAGATTGCCTAAGTTGGATTCTTGTGCTTATTTCAGTTGTTTTTGTTTGGAATTGAGTTGTGATATAAACATATGAATTGCTGGTATTTGAATTGTCTTTCCAGTAGCTTTGAAATTATATGTGAATCTCTTTTGATTGATTTTATGTGAATTATGCGATGAATTTATCTAAGATGTCAAGTTGTGATGCATTGTCTAAGATGTTTAAGATGTAAGTTGTTGAGTCCATGCATACTCATTCCGCTGGGGGCTCATGCTGTAACGCCCTCTTTATTTATTTAATTATTTTATTAGAGAATATAGTATATTATTATATATTATATATGATTTTTGATGATTATGTGATGTAATTATGATGTGTGACGTGATGGTTATTTTATTGTTTAATAAAATAATATATGTGATGTTTTTATATATATTTATATGAAAAATAGAGATTTGTTATAAAAATATATTATTTTGAGAAGTAGGGTTATATTTATAAATAGGAAGAGTTATGAGGGTTGAGATAGAATTAGATAAGTTGGGAGGTGGTATAAAAGGAAATTAGGTTAAGGAAAGTAATCAGAAAACGCGTATCAGACATTTGGGAAAGGAAGAGAACGGTGGAAGAGAGGAAGAAGCTAGGCTGCGATTTTCTGCATTTTTCCAGGTAAGGGTGAGCCTAACTTCAGTAATATTGATTATGAATCATCTGTTTTTGATTAGCTAAGAGTTGGGAAGAATTGGAATGAGTTTCATGAATTAGGGTTAGGATGATTTTGATGAATTTGATGTGAGATTGTGTTGTAATGCTGTAGAAACGTGTTACAGAACCTAGATTAATCATTAGGACAACATTGCTGATGAAATAGAAGCCTAACTTGAGAGATTTGAGATGTTTTGGTGAGAATTGGAGTGAACCCGTAGTGGTTCTGAGATCGCTCGCCTGTGGCGAGTGACTACTCGCCGTGGCGAGTAAGCCTTGATCGCTCGCGAGGCGAGCAGTGTAGCTCGCCGTGGCGAGCTTGTCCCTTAAACTTAGGATTTTTTCCAAACTTTAGATGGTTTTGAGTGCCTTATTATTTATAGAGATGACTTGTGAAGTTGTTTGGACCAAATTGGATTTAGGAAACCTTTAAACGAAGATTTTAGGCGATAAATGTCAAAAAGGCCGAGAGCACCCAGGATCACTCGCCTACAGCTCGCCCCCAGCTCGCCTTTGGCGAGCAGCCTTTGTGAGTACTCGCCTGTGGTGAGCAGATCACTCGTCGTGGCGAGTTAGTATGGTACAGGACTGTTGTGTTTTTGCGATCTGTTTCGCATGGGACTATGAGAGAACACTTTTGGGCAGTTTTAGAGATGGTTTATGGCCTGAGAAGGAGTCTGTAATGAGGATTAAAGATGCACTCTTACGTTGATGCTAAAGTGATGTATTGTTTGTGTTTTAATGACTTGTAACATGATGCTAAGTGACTATAATGATGTTTTTATGTTGTGATGTGTGTGTTTAATGAGATGAACTTTCTGCCACGTATTTATTATAGTTGCATGTGTCAGTCTTGATGTAGTTACGACGTTGAGAAGTTGTGTTAACTTGATTAAGTTATTAATAGTCGAGTCCATGCATTTGCATAATTATGAGACGGTGGAGCTTTATGCTCAAAGCGACGGTGGAGCATTTGCTCAAAGCGACGGTGAAGCATATTAATGCTTATATATCTGGTACCACATGCATGATGTCAAGATGTTAAGAGTTGTATTTAGTCGAGTCGATTTGTTGACACTTTATGAGACGATGTTTTGAGACGTTGATGTGTTATTGAGACGTTATGAGGTTGGTGTTAACCTTGTATTTAATGATGTGCTATATGTGAAGAGTTTATGTTGTTAATCATAAATGTTTGATTTATATATTGATATTTCTGTTGTGAATCTCACCCCTTCTGTTGGAATTGCCGCCTTGTGGGCAAGTGCAGGTAACCAAGCTTAGGTGCGCAGATGTGAGGAGTCTTGTGATGTCGTAGGTTGCTCTGATATGTAACGGGATGGGGTCCTTTATGAGTCTATTCCTTATGTATCATGTTTGAAACTATTTGATGACTTTAAGACTTCCGATGACTTTTGAGACTTAATTAATTACGAGACGTTTGATGGCCTTGAGCCAAAATTATTTATGAGGATTTGAATTATATGATTTTCCGCTGCTATATCATTGAATGTTTTGTGAAGGATAATTTATTATCTAATTTGTTTTAAAGATGAATGTGACACTCCTTTTGTGATGTACTCTGATTTATGTGTTTATTCAACGAAATTTTTATGTCGGGAAATTGGGGGTGTTACACATGCCCCGTGAGCTTATGCTCTTTATGATGAGGGCTTATGCCCTGTGAGCTTTTGCTCTTTATGTTGAGGGCTTATGCCCTGTGAGTGTATTTATGCTCTTATGATGAGGGCTTATGCCCTGGATGGTACCACATGCATGATTAAGAAGTTGAAGTTGCATAGTCGAGTCAAGTTGATAAGATGTTGTCCATGAGTCGCTAAGATGTTAAGTTGTTTTTCTATCATGAGTTGTTGATGAAGTGTTTTATGATGAATTATTTGTGAATGCATTTTGTTTGCTGAAATGATGAATTGATGATGTTTTGTTGTTAACTGTAGTTGATGAATTATATGTTTAACATTAATGTATGTGAAATCTCACCCCGTCTGCTTGGAAATGTTGCTCTTCGTATGAGTAACTTGCAGGTGATCGCGGATAAGTAGCTGTTGATTGCTGTCGTGAGTGGCTATCTCTCACTGTGTCTTTAGGTGCTCTGATACATAACGGGATGGGAACTTTTGTGGCTATTTTCTATTCCTTACGTATTGCTTATGATTTTACATGACTATGATTTAGTTTTTGGACTATCATGAGATGTTTTGATGAGGCCTTCGTGCCAAGACTAATTATGTTGTTGAAATAAAATCCGCTGCGAAGTTTTGAATATTTATGTTGACTATTTTATGAAGGATAAATCGTTATTTATTCCATTTATGATTTTTAAGAAATGTGACATTCCGTTTACGTTGAGAAAACTCTGATTTTATTATGAAATATTTATGTTGGGAAAAAGGGGTGTTACAGAACACATGTTGTATTCTACCAAATCAACTATATATATATATATATATATATATATATATATATATATATATATATATATATATATATATATATATATATATATATAGGTTCTCACATCTAATTCATTTGTATAAGATGAGTGTGACAAACGAGAATGCATTTCTAAGATGTTATTTTGAGCTTGATCATGGTCCTCTGTCAATTGAAACTTGTCAGTGTGACAGAGCAGTGGGATTAAGCTCAAAAGAGTACATTGAAAGCATTGTTGTTTGTCACTACTCATCTTATATGAAATAATTCGATGTGAGAACTTATATAGTTGATTCAATATAATACAAAATGTGTTCTTTTCATTCTTTTGAGTTTTTAAAGAAACTTGCAAATTTTTACACTAGTTATAAAGACACCTTAATGCCAACATTTTTAGCAAACAACCATGAATTTTATTTCAATCAAACACCATGATGATACAAAATCCTTAGGGAGAATGTAATGTAACACAACATTTCGTTTATTGTCCAATTTGAACGAATATGAAATTAAAACAAACTAAATTTGTTGTATTCTATTGTTTTGGAATTGATTTTGCGTACTTGTGTATTTTTAGTAAGGAATGATTTCGGAAATTAATGAATTGGTCTTTCTAAAACATGCTTACCATTGAGCAAATGAATGTTTTTAAAAGATGCAGTGAACGACTGAAAATTTTAAAAAATTAGCATAAAGTATTGTAAATGAATGAATGTGGTAAATGAATGTAGTAGTAGCCGATGATGGATATTGTGAAAAATGCATGTATAGGGGCTTAAAAAAGAGTATCTCTAGCAAGAAATGTTGTTTTGCTAGCTTGCCTAAAATCGGTGCATATTAACTCACGCTGGGTAACGAGCGTGAGTTAACTCCTATTGAGGTTATTTAGGAAAAACCAGATAAAAATGAGCA
Organism: Medicago lupulina; assembly: GCA_958299785.1. NCBI lineage: Eukaryota > Viridiplantae > Streptophyta > Magnoliopsida > Fabales > Fabaceae > Medicago > Medicago lupulina. The sequence goes on along the minus strand of OY283146.1, from coordinate 44,068,080 downwards.
ATTTTAAAAGGGAAGAGAGTAAAATTCAATAGGTAAAACACCCATCATTTGTGGAGGATCTTATGCATTTATAGGACACAATAGTCAAAGATACCTCAAATTATAAATATTTTTTAGTAAAAGTTTTTTTAGCTAGTAAAATAAAATTGAAATGTGCTTATGAGAACCTTATTTTCGTTTATTCATGATTTTTGGTCCTTAATTTTTAAATTCGAAAACATACTTCCTCAACTTTTTTTTACAAAAATAAATGATATACATTCATTGAAATTGACAGAGTACATCAATACAATACAATTTCATTATAAATAAAAAGGATGGATCTGCGAATAAACTCACATCATCTATGTTAATAGCATAAAACGACAAAGTACAAAAGCATACACATACGACTATATTCAAGTCTCCATAATACTCATGTCAACGGATCTGCAACGTGGACGACGCCAAAGTTGTTGATTGGATCTGCACTGGATCGAATCTGATATGACGATCTTAACCGAACAAACACCTGAACGAAACAAGAAAGACAAACAACGCTGTACAAAGACGACGAATAAACCAAAGTCGCATTATAACGACGAAATCACAAAATAAAAAACTAAATCGATGTGAAAATCACTTATTTTAATAAAAAGGAAATAGGAAAACGAGTTAGAGGGGTGATTTTGAGTAAAAAATTGACCCTAAATCACCCATCTTTAATAGATAAAGGAGAAAAAACTATGATTTTGATGATGACCCGCAAGAGAGAGAAAGGAAAAAGAGACATTTGTTTAAGTCAAAGGATTGTTCAATTTTTACTTTCTCAACTTTTAAAATTTCATAAAAAAAATATTCTAATCATTAAGTTATGGTCTTATTTTTGCATGCATATATTGTTGAAAATCTTTTTTTTTTTTTAAGAACTATTCAATATTTATTATACGTTTTATTGTTTAAAAGAAACTTAATGATATGAAAAATAAGATACTAAGATTTTGTCTATATATGCATTATGACACCACCGTTCGAAATTCCAACTTCTTTCTATGTTTTCTTTCTCTTTCATTCGTCAAGTATGAGTGGTTTTAGGTCATTTTTTGATACAGAATCACTCATCTGCAACTTTCCCCCCTTCTTTTCAATTTAAATAAGTGGTTTCCACATATATCAATTGTTTTCTTCTATGTTTTTTTCGTGGTTTTGTCGTCTTAGTACGGTGTTGTGTTGTTCACCGTCTTGTGCACCGTTGCTTGATTTCGCATCATGTTGCGGTGTTCGTTTGGTTCAATCACAAACTGAATCGATGATTTGAATGTCAACGTTACTGATACGGAAACATGGATATTTTGGTGATTTAGATTTTATTATATTGTTTGTGGGTATTTTGTTGTTGTATGCTTTTAATTTGGGTGTTTTGAATTTGTTCACATATTCATCTTTTACGTTTTTAGCAATATTGATTTTGATGTATTCTATCAATTTGAATGAATGAATATCGTTTTGTTTTTATAAAAGAAAAAAAACATTATGACACCGTTATGTAACTTTCCAAATCATATTCAACCTAAAACATCAACAAATATAAAATCAAAATCAAGAATTACCTACAATCTAAGATGGTAATACCACATCAGACAAACAACTAAGTCCCTTATGCAAGTAATTGACCCATTTAAATTAGTATTGTTTTTTTATCTTTTGGTATTGGTTTCGGATTCCGAACTTGGAGGTGTCCTAAGTTCTGCAGAGCAGAATTCATTTATTCATTTAATACATTGCACCAAGTTAGAAGTCAAACACAAGTTAATATCTTTAATTAATATCTTTAGTTATACTATGTTATATTGTAAAATTGTTTCAGGGAATACAAAAATAGAGGGACATGAAAAGAAAAATAAACTGAAAGTCATGTCTTTTATTAAATCACAACACAACCCTTTGTTAAGGAAAGTTATCTAAAATACTAAAATAGTCTTTTGTCTACCAAATATCGTATAAGACAAAAAATTGTTATATTAAAGGTCCGTTTCTTATAGTTTTTATAAAAATAGATTTTTATAGTGTAATATGTGTTTGCTATCATTATAAAATATCTTGAAAAATTTGTTTGAATATATTATCTTAAAATGTCATTCTAAGTATTTTTTGAAAAAATCTCTAAAAAAAACTATTTCAAATAGCTTTCATAAAAATCATTTTTGAAAGATGTCATTTTGAAAAAATATGTGATTTTTACTATGTAAAATCTCAAACAATGAATATTTAAGTTGGTGAATGTCAAAATCTCTTTTTTAACTTATACCAAATGAGTTTGAAATAAATTCTACTATTTTTTAGTAAATTTTCAAAAAATCGATTTTTAAAAATACAAAGAAAAATCTATTTATGTTAAATCTAAAACAAACGGGCCTTAAGTTACCGTGAAATTATAATATCTACATTAAAAATAGAGAAAATTGAATGTTTTATTAAATCATATTTATAGCTCTCGTAAACTTAACTCAGTTAGTAGAAACAATACATAATATATGCAACATCTGGAGTTCAAATTCCGACCACCTTAGTATCTCGAGCTCTAAATATAAGTTATTCTTGAGAAGTCTAGTATTTAATATTCTTTACCTAAATTCAGCCAAACCAAAGCATGGAAAACATTGCATCATATATTAGAAATCAATCGTGGGTTATATGGAATGAGCGTAGTTATAGGTTATTCAATAATGATCAAAATTCCATGTTAGATTTGCTAATAATGTTACTTTCCCTTTAGGTTCTCAAAGGTGGTGGTCGACCCGTTGATGTGTCTCGGTTTCGACTGACTCCTGTTTGTATCTTGTACATGGACGACTTGTAATTTTGGGGCAACCCCTTGAGTACATCTTGTGCTAAAGGGGATTAGCTGTCGTTGTTTATATAATCTATTTTTGTCTCTTAAAAAAAAAGAAAAAGAAATCAATCGTTTAAAAAAATAATTAAAAAATCAATCATTTAAAAAAATAATTAAAAAATCAATCGTTTAAAAAAATAAAATCCAAAGCATACGAGTTAACACATTTATTAATAGGAGACTAGTAATCCCTCCATTTTTTTTAGTTTTAAATATTGGCACGAGTATTAAGCATTAATTAAAATATATGAATATTTGTATATTTTAGACTAAAAAGTCCTTATTTATAATTAAATTCACATGTGATAAACCAAAGGTCACAACTCATATAATTAAATTCAACAAGGGCAAACTTGAGAAAAATATACTAAATAAACTAAAACATCAAATATTTTGATATATATAGTTGAAGTCCTAAAACATTAAATGAAAAAAAAACGGAGGGAGTATATATTTAAAATGTCATTCATTACAATCCTATAGACTCAAGATATTAATCTCTACAGTTATGTGCAGAGAATATCTGGTTAAAAAAAAAAAATCTAAAGTATGCGTTAATAATTACCTTTAAAACAAACCTTTCAAATGATCGAAAAAATTAAAAATATTTATTAATGAAATACATACTACCTCCGATCACTATAATAAAAAAAAGTTATTTTTTAGACATTGAATATTTGATGCATCTAATTTATATTATTAATCAGATACATTAATTATTCAACAAATTTAAAAAGTGTTATTTTGTTTTCAAAAATAACCTTTAAAACAAACCTTTTAAATGATCGAAAAAATTAAAATTATTTATTAATGAAATACATACTACCTCCGATCACTATAATAGAAAAAGAAAAATTTAGACATTGAATAATTGATGCATCTAATTTATATTATTAATCAGATACATTTGTTATTCAACAAATCTAACAAGTGTTATTTTGTTTTAAAAACTGATTGGAGGGACTATATTACATAATATTCAGGTGTCAAATAAGACTATATATATCCGTGGAGAGAATCTTTAAGAAGATAAAAAAAAAAATATGTAAAGGGAAATTAGAGCAAATGTCTAAGAAGTTTAAAAATTTCATTAAATACCTTTTTGTTTAAGAAAAAAATTTCATTAAACACTATCCACATTTTTCTTATAACTCCTAATATTTTTAGTCTTTCCACGGAGTAAATACTCATAGGATTCATGAACGATGTAAGTACACTATATTTTCAACTCTAAATTTAATATAACACCTTTCAATATATGCATATAAATGTTCAAAAACCAATCCCAAAAAATACTACTATGCATTTGCCAAACTACCTCATAGTCAGAGTTTTCAAAGACTTTGGTCTCCTCAATAAAATCACACTATAAAACCCCAACAACAATCCTTTCCAATCACACCTCAATCTCTCTCTCTCTCTGCATCTCTCTCCTCTGTTTTCTCACTCTGTTTCAACTCAATTCAAACCCATTTTTCTCCCTAAAGAGAGACACAAAAAAATCAAACACCATGAGTGAAACAAATCCTAATCAAACCAACATGATCCTCACCAACCCTTTGATTCCAAAACCAAAAAAAAACCAAACTTTTTATCACCACCTTACACACACCTTCAAAGAAATGAATTCCATTTCAAAGATAGCTTTTCCAATGATCCTAACTTGTCTTCTTCTCTATTGTAGATCCATGATATCAATGCTTTTTCTTGGTCACCTCAATGACCTTGCACTAGCTGGTGGGTCCCTTGCTATTGGTTTTGCCAACATCACTGGTTACTCCATTCTTTCTGGTCTTGCTGTTGGTATGGAACCAATTTGTGGTCAAGCTTTTGGTGCTAAAAAATTCACTCTTCTTGGTCTTTGTCTTCAAAGAACCATTCTTTTGCTTCTTTTGGTTTCAATACCAATATCTTTTTCATGGCTTTACATGAAAAAAATGCTTTTGTTTTTCAACCAAGATGAAGAAATAGCAACAATGGCTCAAACCTATATTCTATATTCAATTCCTGATCTTATTGCTCAATCCTTTATTCACCCTTTGAGAATTTACCTAAGGACTCAATCCATTACTCTACCTCTTACTCTTTGTGCAACTTTTTCAATCCTTCTTCACATACCAATAAATTATTTTCTAGTTATATACCTTAATTTGGGTATAAAAGGAGTTGCTTTAAGTGGGGTGTGGACAAATTTCAACCTTGTTGCTTCTTTGATTTTTTACATTTATTATTCCGGCACACACGAAAAAACGTGGGCCGGATTTTCTTTAGAAAGTTTTAGGGAGTGGTTGCCACTTCTAAACCTCGCAGTTCCAAGCTGTGTTTCAGTATGCTTGGAATGGTGGTGGTATGAATTCATGACTATATTTTGTGGCTACTTAAGCAATCCAAGATCAAGTGTTGCATCAATGGGGGTGTTAATCCAAATTACTTCATTGATGTACATTTTTCCTTATTCACTAAGCAATAGTGTCTCAACAAGAGTTGGTAACATGATAGGTGCACAAAAGCCATCAAAAGCAAAACTTTCTGCAATTTCAGGACTTTCGTTCAGCTTCATTTGTGGTGTGTTTGCATTTATTTTCACTCTTTGTTTAAGAAACATGTGGGCTAGTATGTTCACAAAGGATAAAGAGATCATAGCTTTAACATCAATGGTTTTACCAATTATAGGTTTGTGTGAACTAGGTAATTGTCCTCAAACAACAGGTTGTGGTGTTCTTAGAGGAACAGCAAGGCCTAAAGTTGGTGCTAATATCAACTTAGGTTGTTTTTATCTCGTCGGAATGCCGGTTTCGGTTTGGTTAGCATTTTATGGTGGTTATGATTTTCAAGGTCTTTGGCTAGGTTTACTTGCAGCTCAGGGATCATGTGCTCTTACTATGTTGATTGTTCTTTACAAAACTGATTGGAAATTTGAAGCTTTAAGAGCAAGGAAACTCACAGGAAGTGGTAGTGAGAATGAGAACAAAGAAATTGATGAAGAGAAGTTACATATTTCTGAAAACAATGAAAATTCATTGCTATTTGTTGATGTTTTTTATGATTCCGATGAAGATGATGAAGAAGAACGTTTGTGTTTGGTTTAGTAAAAAAATGTAGTGATAGTAATAATAACATTTAAGGAATTTGTCTTTAACTGTATAGGGTAGTAGCAGGTAGAGACAGATGAAAAATTTTATTTTTATATAAGTATATAAATGTTATGAAATTTTTAGACTGCAAAAGGGTGTGTATGTGTGTTGGGAAATTTTTATTACATGGTCCATGTCTATTCTAAGGCTATTTTCTGATTATTTTGTCTGTGAAAATCAAATGCATTGAATGTCAGAGGAAAGTAGAAAAACGTGTTTTTGATTGAGAAATAAAATAAAAATTATTTGGACACAAATAAATGAAAAAAATTATCTTGAAAACAATTAAGATACATCATTTTTTTTTCTTTCAATTTTTTCAAGTGTGCGCGTCTAGATAATTTTGATTTGGAGTTGTGTCAAGTAAAATTTACTCGCGCTAAAGAGAGATAATTATTACCTGCTCTACTCATAATAATTGAATTATTTGTAAAAAAAAAAAAAATCATCTTCTAAAACAAAATGCTTTCAATTTTCAAAGTGACATGAACTAAATTTTTTCATTTTTTGTAAACAATATTTTTCGAATTATACCTGATAATCAATATTATGTGAACCATTTTTAATTCAACATTTTGTCAAATAGTTTAGTACCTAAAAATTTACGTTTAAAATGAATAAGTGAGATGTCTGATGCTTGAACTCTGACATCTATATATTATACTATATATGTAATGTTTTTACGAACTAGATAAACTCACGGGGACTCAATTCAAAAAATTTCATTTTACATTTACCATGAAATTAAATACACCAATATCTAATAAAATAATGTAGTAAAATTGTTATTTTATCTCTTTTATTTGTTTATTTATTCGTTAATTAAATGTAAAATGGTTAGACCGATTGATTATTATGTGAGGAAAGGAGTATTTTCTTTAAAGTGTGTACCCTCTGTTCTTTTATCTGTTTCTATCAGCTATACACAGGAAATAAGACAATAATTTCCTTATTTCTGCTTCGTGCTGACTTTTTTAGTTCCTTTTATTATCAACCTCAAATTGAATCACGTTTTGTCCTATTTTCCATTTGTTCTTTTGTCCTAGTCCTACAAACGAAGGGCTTTCATAAAAGCTACAATTAAATATTAAATAATATTTTAAAATAATAAATATTCAACTATTGAAAAAACACAAGTTTCCCGTAGAATGAAGATAATTTCTGAAATGAGTTTATTGATGTGTGACACTCCTCATTTTTTTGTCTTAGGGGAATTGTGTTCAGATTTCGTAGATGCGTTTAGATTAGTGGTGTTAAGTAGAATGACGTGGTATAAAATAGAATATATTTTAATTAGATTTTAAAAAATACGATTTTATCTCATTTCATTTCATTATACTCCATTTCACGTATATATTACCAATTTAAAAATATACTTAAGGAAAATCTCAAGAACTGTAAATTAAAAAATAAACCTTCAGTCAATTTTTGTGTGTAAGTCAGTACATAGATTTTCTTTTTAACGGAAATAAAATGAATGCATTTCATTTTTGGAATACAATATAGTGGTAAAAACATTGTGAATAGTATTATTAGTAGTAAAATCCTTTGCTAAAGCATAAACACTAACCGTTTGCTTTGAATATCAGGAACAAATAAACTTTAACAAGATTCAGTGTAAAGTATAAGAATTTATTAATGTATTGAATTTGACTTAGGAGTTTGGTGCTTCAATTTAAGTATAGCAGCCAGCCAATAGCAATGTTGTCACTTATTCATATGGAATTTTTTATTTTTTTAAAGGTCATATTAACCGGTGCCTCCAAGATACTGATTAATGAAATAAAAAAAGATAATTTTAAGTTTAAAATACCAATTTTTAAACTTTTGAAGAGTTGACCGCACAAGTTCTAATCTGGAGGCATATGTTAGTATTTCCTTTTTTTAAAATAATTCAAAAAAAAATGTTATCATTTATTATATATGTTAGTGGATTTAAAATAATGCATTATCTTTTCCTCATGAATCATAACTAAGTAACTAGCTGTCTTTGTTTATATCTTACAATTCACACTATTGATATAAGTATATTGCTACTAAACTAAGATCTTTGGTCCTATCATTGAATAGCCACGGCACTTTCAAGCTATATACCAAATTGACACACTATCTTATTGTCTGGATTTGATTAGGTAATAATTTGAGAGGAGTCCGTTTTAACAATTTCCAAGTGACAATCAATTTTTAGTTTTTGATAGGAGATTGAGACAGGTTTTTTAATTATTACAATATCAACTATCAATTTCTTGATCTTCACATTGACCAAAAACTTGCATAGTTACTTCAATATTTCCCTCTCATGGTGTATAAGAGATTAAAAAAAAAATAATGTACTATTCCATGTTGGTATTGTACTAAGAAAGATCTCAACTATCGAATCTAGTTTGCCTAAAACAAGAAGGGGATCATAACAAACGTTGAATCAATAACAATTGAGATCACAAAGATCACTTTCTCATGGGTAGAGTTTGAACAATTGATATAAGTGGAGTTTCTATTTGTTCTAGGACAACATTAAATGAAGGATATATGAAAGTCTATGTTTTAATGCTCAAGTGGTGGAAGTTTGTCGTGAAGTTGGCAAGTACATGGTCGTCTTACTTAAGCATGGAGGGTCTCGGTCCAACATAATTTTATACCTAAGCAAATTTTGAGGAAAGATATTTTTAAAGTCAACAACAATATTGACGAGGTTTATACTTGGTTTTGGTAACACAAAATTCAAGGACTCCCATAAATAAATGTTAGTTTTTTTTAGTCGAGTTATCATTGAACATCATCTTTTAAAATGAACAACATATCTTAGTTAGAACTCCATAAAGATGATAAATTAGGTTGATCCGACTAATCAAACGATCTAACTTACCATATTTTTGGGATAAAGATATCTTAATCCACATACTGTTAGATCGGATTCGAACCAATCCATTTCATATTTTTTTAAAATTAATATTTTGTATATTAAATTAATAGTTTATTTTCTATTTTTTATTGTAATTTTGGAAAACGAACCCATCAATATTGAGCCAATTTTTTTTTTTGCTAGCAAGACAAAATGTTAGCAAACCCTGAAGCAAGTTAGTTTAAAAATCTCAATACCATTTTCTTTCGTCGGTTAATTCATTGTATATTATTTAAAGTAGATATGGGTTGATTGACCCGTTTTGTCATCCCTATTCAAAGTTAAAATTCTATAACGTAGGTGAGTTTAAAGCAAGAACTTTAGCCACCTTACATTCAGAAATAGGATGTGGGTGATTTGTAGAATTGAAAAAGTTGGAATTTGAAATTCATATAAGTATTCCAATATTGTTAAAAAAGTAAAAATTCATACTTCTAACGGGCTAATACATTTGCATTTGACTGATGTTTAGTTTGATACGTGACTTTGTCACACAGTTTGTTTGGAGTTTTACTTTAGTCATGTGACGCTCTTTATAAACTCTTTAAATTTTATCTATGTTTAATGTTGAATTTGATTTTTCATTTTTTTCAATTACACCTCCTCACATCAAATAATTTAGAACTTAACACGTAGATAATTTGGTTGGCAGCCTTAATTCAACGTTGAATTTGGTTCTTTCGATTTTTTATATTTGATTTAATTCATCTTTATAAAATTGGTTTTAAAGATAACAAGTGTCACTTTTATCAATATTTTTCAAACCTTAAGAGGTTTTAGATTGTGAAAATTGTTAGTATTTGAAATTCAAGTCAAAATCACGGGTAGGACAACAACTAAAGGAGCATTTGAAGGTGTAAAATTGGGTTGCCATTGCCTACTATTTAAATCCATGAATTTGACTCCAATATTGCTTTTATGGTACCTTTTCAATGAATATGTGCTTGGTATCTTTACACAGTGTGCAAACTTTTGGTGGACATGATGTATTCTTTTACTGTTAAACAAGATAAATATAAGATATATACAACAAAAATTAAAAACCATTAGTTAAGCACAAAATGGCATGAGATACTTTTGTGCAGATAAGTAGAGGAATTTATGCAAACTTGAGAATTTTCAAAATGAAAAAAGTGTTGCAAGTTGCATATCAAGTTGCAAATTGATTTAATGGGTGAAACTGATTCTCATGAGGAGTCAGGTGTAAGACTTGTTTTTGGGAGGGGGGCACAAAATATTCACTATCTTTGCTTGCCTTTGTTGCTTTCATAACAATTTTATCTTCTGGAATGGTTGTTGCTTTCATAATTAATTGACAGAAATAATTAGGATGGCACTGTTTATGTTGGAAATCAACGTACAATCTAGGAATTTGGGAATCAAAGTTCCTTTTCTTTTATATAGTCTCTCATTTTCTTAATATGAGAATGAGAATTAAGTTAAAAGAAATAATTGCAAAAATATACTACTATGTACTACTTGTAATTTAGGTTTAAGGAAAACTTTTGGTGGGTGCCTTAATTTTTTTTTTACTTAGTTTTTCGATCTATTTTTAAATAATTTATAATATAAGGTGTTTGAAATTAAGAAACCGAATTATAAATTATTTAAAAGTTTAGGTAGTTAGTTAATTGGAAATTATTTAGCAGTTTAGAAATCTGATTAAAATTAATCCCTTTATTTTTTTTAAGAGGCTAAAATAAAATATATTACTCAATCAAAACATCCTTCCAAACACAAGGTGTACCAAAAAAGAACAAAAAGTTACAAAAATATGTACAAAAAGGGGAAACAGTAAAGCATAAACAATACAAACATCAAAAGAAACAACATTACCAAATATCCAACATTGTAAACGGGTTAAGCCACCAAACATGATAATTGAAAAGAAGAGTAGTAAACTTCGCTTTCAACCATATAAAAGTAAATGATTTAATCTTATCCACGATCTAAGATGTGGAGCATTCTTTATCATTGAATTAATCCCTTCAGTTAAGTAATCTAAAAACAAATTATTGATAAATTTTGAAACTCAAATAGATATTGTTTTAGATTAAGAACCTATTTAAATACTACTTATTAAGTTAGGGACTTCTAGAATAATAAAAAAATTATTTCAAATTGTAAAACAATAAAAGTTTAAAAGACTATAAAACATGGATTTTTAGGTGCAGATTTTATGTTTTTTTATTAATTTTAAAAGTAACAATTAGTAATGTTAAATTGATTTAATTTATCTGCACTTTAGTTGAAAAACCTTATACACATGTACTCAATTACACCTCATCAGGTAAATATTTGTAAGGACATTTTAAAAATGATTATTATAAAGTAACATCATGGAATATATATACATCGTAAAAAAATTGCAGTATTGATGCATAAATATTAATCTCATTTCAAATTGGAATTCACGAATGTTTTAACAAAATATTGCTTTCTCTCTCTCCCTTTTTTACGAGCCGTTTTACAAAACTCTAGTTCTTTTCTTTCATTTCTAAATCACTTTTTAAATTGTTTTTTCCTTCTATTTTATTTAAATAAATGATTTTCACATCTATTTAATTAATTCTTTTGTGATTTTACCGTCTTTGTGTGAAGTTATTTTGTTTGTAGTTTTTATGTGACGTGTTTGTCATTTTCGTTTTGTTCAGGTATTTGTTCGATTCAGATTGTCATATTCAATCAATGATTTTTAGCGTCAATGTTATATATCTGAATACATGTTATTCCAAAGACTTGAATATAGTCATATGTATAGATTTATGTATTTTTTTGTTTTACGCTATTAAGATGAATGTTGTACGTTTGTTCGAAGATTCATCATTTTTGTTTTTAGTAAATTTAAATTGTATCAATAGACTCTATCAATTTAAAGGAATGAATATCGTTTATTTTGCAAAAAATTGAAATTTATGACTATTTATAAAGTTTGTAAAAATAAAAAGACTAATTATAAAAAAAGGTGTTTTTTTTTAGAAGAGGTATACATTTTTTAAATAACTCCTCTCAATTTTGTTTGAATAACTCATGTTTTATTTTTTAGACGTTGGTCTACAATTTTAAATAACTCTATCGATCTAAATGAATAAATATGATCTACAATTTAGACAAGATATTTTCTTTTCTTTTTATATAAAAAGCTTATGCAAAAGAACAAGTATAATAAATTAAATTGAGGTGTTTGGATGTTGATCACTTGGGTTTGATTCCTCACCGCTTTTTTCTGTACCATCATAGACCAACAGAAATTAAATTTGGATATACTATTTTTCTCTCGTTTCTTTTGGTAGTTATAACTTTTCATTAATGTTATGAAGGAAATAATTCATTATAGAGGTCAATTGAAAAAGAATATATTCCAATGGTACACGGTTATTCTGACTTTGATTTTTTATGTCAATTATTCTTTTGATATAACTAGCATCAAACAGCAGAAATCACTTTATATAAAAAAAAATCCAGCAAAAAAAGTTAAGAGTTTAAAATATGATCGGAAGTAGACCATAAGGGTGATTGACCGATGAAAGTGCTTGTGAATGAAGATCTCCGATGTGGCGGAAGCTATTCATAGGTGTGGCAATATAGGTTCTCAGGTGTGAGTGAGAAAAACCGACAACATTGGTAAGCACTCTCAAACTCAAGTCAGTGAGATAATAAGAAAGGAAAGGTGTGCAAAAAGTGGTAAAAATATTATTGTACCTTGGGTGTGGAATGAAGCCACACTTATATAGTAGAGTTCGGCCGTAACCAACTCAGTTAGATGTAGAGTGCTCTTGTGTGATGAGTCGCACATGAGGTATTCTCTGTTACCTAGAGCGTGCAAAGATTATGGGTCAATGGACCTTCATTTATTGGACAGACGATGTAACGTTCACACTAAACGTATCTAGAAAATTTAGTATGTGCATTATCTTTAGTACTTGATACATTAAAATTTACAACATAATTTCTTCGAATGAATATAATATACAACAATTTCACGTTCGTGCATCAAAGGTTACCATACATCTATCCAATAATATATAAAAATACATCTTAAAATACATGCGGACATCCTGCAGCGGGTACGAACGAGCGTTTGTTGATTATCCATTCGGCTACAACTTGCTAACTCTTGCTAAACCAACCTGCTGATCTGAAACAAATAAGGATTGGGATGAGACATAATGTCTCAGTGAGTTCTACCTAATCCTAGGCTATAGGTGACTACGGGGAAGCCTATGGTCACCTCGTGTCTACAATACAACCTGACAGTTGATTATACGTGCGTGGGGACTTGCTTGCCTAGACGGTTGTGCAATGCTAGGTCCGTCGTAGGATCATCTTACTTATTCCATAGGTCTTACTATATATCATACGTGTCATGGCGGAAAAGGGAACCTAAGTCCGCTATGCCAAGATGCACTAAACGCATCGAGGCCTAGACATAACATATTCATGACACGATCCTAAACCGGACGATTAGGGAAACCTAAGATCGTCGTCGGTATAACTTCATAACTTGCTCTAATGCATAACCTGCACATGTCTAACATCATATCATAACATGTTCATATCGTATCATACATAGTCATATTCATTCATTAGGTTAGATGTTAGCGTTGAACAAACATTATTATCTTGATTCATTTTACGGAATAATCCCGAGTGGAGTAACCCGAGAATATATATTCCCATACATTACCGATGAAAACCTAGCTAAGGTACATTAGACTCCCTCAGTGTCGTGCGGTCCTACCTTGCGGAGCGTATCCCGTCCCCCTTGGCGTGAACCTCTCGTATCCCCCTTGGCGTAGATAACGGAGAGACACGACACCTACACATTTACTTGTTATCATAGTCATTACATAGTCATATATATAACATTCATTTTACGCTTTATAGTCATAGCATCATTCATAGAAGTCTTAATCTTAAACATTCATGAAAGGTTAAACCTATACATACTTACTCATTTACCCCGGATCCGTGATCGATCCGATTAGCAGTAAACTACATACTTGTTCATACTTATTCATGCTTAACATTCTAGTTCTCTACAAGCTATGTCGGGGCTCTACATTCATTCCCTTTCTTCGTCCATTGCTACCCCCATCAAGTACGTGTAAGGCTCTCATAAGTCGTCCTTTTCATATAAGCTAAGATTGCCATGATTTTCATTTCATAAATCGTTTGATGTTATGTGCATTGCTTAGATGTTGTTTTGGGGTTATAAATTTGTATAACGATGAAAGAAAGGCTTCGGACTGCACTACAGGCCCCAAGAAGTGCCAACAAGCCAAAAGGAAGTTGGCAAGGTCAGAGACTTTCGCTATTAGCAAAATGTATCTGGGCAAGTTCTAGAAATTTCGCTATTAGCGAAATATTTCTCTAATAGCAAGTTTCTTCGGGTCTGTGGTGCAGATTTCGCAATTTGGACCCAAAACTCGTCCAATTCGATCCTGCAATGCACCATATACATCCAACAACATATAATGACATTAATAAACATATTACATGGCAATTTTAAATTATACATCACAAGATTTGGCAAAAGGGGCATTAGGGTTCTTATTTACTACATAAACATAATTCATAATTTCTCACAAGAATTTACACAACCCAAAGGTGGGTAAACTATCTATAGAACTCACCATTGATTTCTGATGCCTTAACCAAGTCCCTTGCGTCTCTATGCCAAACCCTAGCTCTTGATCTTGCTCCAAATCCCAATTTCCAAGCTATTTCTCTTCCTTGAACATATACCAATTCCACTTTGATCTTGTAAAACCATGCTTAACCTTGATCTTGATTGAAAACAAACATTAGGAAGGATAAGAGAAGAGAGGGAGGGCGACATTCTTAGAGAGAAGGAGGAGAAAGTCTTGCTTCAAATGTTTAGAGAGAGAAAGTTCCCACAAAAATGAATAATCTTGGCCCCAAACACTTATATACCCATTATGTGAAAATACTATATTGCCCCTGGTTTACGAACGTGTTCAACTGACACTGTATCATAAAGCATTCCTCATCGTAGTGAATCTCTTGAACATTGTCCTCTGGCACATCTTCAACATAAATAATTCCAATACTGATGAGTGGGATATTACACTCTACCCCCCTTAAAAGAAATTTCATCCTCGAAATTTAGAGATTCCTTAATAATTGCACCTATTAATACTTAACATCTTTGGTTCTAGTTCTACGATGTCTGGTTACACATGATCAAAAGAGTTCGAACTATACTTCTCTTACCGAAAACATGTATTAAATTCTTAATTAGTCCACATATCACCGAGCATGATTCACATAATCTCTTGAACTTTCCTCAAAATGTCGTGACTGAAACTTACCCTTACTGCGTGTCAGATTAGTTACCTCGGATCCGTGGGCTATCCGTTTAGCAGTAACTAATTGCACAAGTAAATTTTATTAACTGGAGCTCTCAAGATTTGCCTTTCTACTAGGGTTCTAATGGAATCCAGGTTTGCCCTGCAATACTCAAATGTGTCTGAGGTACCTTTCTATTCACACGCATGCTCAACACATCTTTGCGATAGCCATGTATCTCTAACTGAAGCAACTGAACTTATAGGTAACCCATATATCTTAACATGAAGAAGTGAAATCGAAAACGCCAATACTTCTGTTATTCATTAAACATTCTTCCAATCTCATACTCATGAAACTTTCAATTCAAATCACTTGAATGCTCTCGGCAGAAACCCGTACATCCCGTATGATCTTTCGACGAATGTCGCCATTCACCTTCTCAAATTTCAATTCCTTTCAGATGAAATTCAATCACTAGGTGGCTTACCTTACGATGGTTAACTTCCAAAAGTCATCCTGTAGGGTTTCACATACTTCTCAAATACCGTACCTTGTTAGATAATAACGATACTTGTCTTGACGTTTTATTTCAAGAAACTTTAAACCTTAGTATACGGGTCCTTGGAACGAATAGGTGCATAGTCTTTTAAAAGAATTTTATGAAACTGAGTCAGTAACGACACTCCAGAACCATAGGGCGAGTTACTACATTTCGAAAAGGTCGTGTAGCTTGCCCCAAGCTCGTCAATGACGAGTTGACTCTGGAGTCTACACGTCTTAAGTGAGCTTACTTGGTTACGACGTGTATCATCAGTTTCAGTAATGTAAAAAATAGCGCGTTTGAAAGTAAACTTCGTTCCCAAGTCTCTTAATACATACTCTAACTTTAGGAGTTATAAAAATTGTGGTCCGACGTTGTTATAGCAAGTATCGTTATCACTTAACAAGCATGGCACAAGAGGGTATGAATCTTATCGTATAAAACGTGATGGCCGTGTCTTACTTCATAACAACTCTTTTATCATATCAATCATTGTTGCGAGAAATTCATGCGTTTCATGCCTTATCCTTCTAAGTTTAGGTTTTAGGGTTACACATCGCATTCTTAATGATTGAGGGCTTTCCCTAAAGTCTATAAAGCTGTAAAGTTGTTCTCAATTAACATAGTGACGTTCCAAGTAAGCAAGCAAGGAAATACAAATGGAAAGCCTCCGCAGATTTCGCTAATGGCGAAATGCCTCTGGAATCCTAAAAAATTTCACTATTAGCGAAACACTCTTGAAATAGTCACCTGCAGTTCGCTAATGGCGAAGTTCTCTGGAGTTTCTGTAAAATTTCGCCATCAGCGCAATAAACACGCCGTTAGCGAATTTCTTGGGATCAAGATGCAGAATTCTCGAATTTGATACTTGGACCTCAATCTTAAGCATACATATGAACCCTAATTCCCTAAGACGAATAAAAATCAACGAAAGGAGATACATGGCACTGTAAACATGATTCTTGTTAATCTTCTAGCTTCAATTCACCCTCGATCATAATCCTTTTGAACCTTACGTATACATTCTCTTGATCTGTTCAGATGAGGACATAGTCATCACACTCTTAACACGCCTTTCATCAACTAACCGAGCCTTGTTACTCTGAATTCATTACTTCGAACTTCTTGCTCGTCTTGTAGTGATTCCCCACTCCAATGTCTGAGACTTCATAGAATTCATTGGAACTTCTACCGGCCTAACTTCGGCTGCGCTATTCTGATTCCTCATTTGACATCAACCATAACCGTTAACCCATTGAAACGAGTGGATCTTAGCATTCCTCTCACTACGTGTTTATCACTTCCATGGATCCTTCTTACGAATCCCCATAGTAGACTCGTCATGTACTCATACATGCCTCCCTTGAACATCCAACATTGCATCTTCGTATTCTCGCATGCTATGCTTTGCTTAACCATACCAATGCTTGCTCGTTGATTTCCTTCTTAAAGACAATTCTTAATACTAGCACACGGGTCATTGGCGTTGATAATTCTTAATCATATATATATATATATATATATATATATATATATATATGTTATCGCGATTTTCGGGTGTCAAATCATTGATTAGATTTGAACCTTTCAATCATTGATATCTCTATTTTTTTTGGGGAAAGGTAAAATCGAGAGAAAACCTTAGAAATTCTAAGTTCGGGGCTGATTTCACTACGGGAAGGTGTTAGGCACCCGCAATGACTATAGTATCCTATAGGAACCGTTTTACTATGCTTTACGTATACGCTTTGCTTTTATTGCTATTTGTGAAAAATATTGATTTTAAGAATGAGAGAAAGAAGATTGGATTTTATTTTATTGGACTTGGAGAGATTTTGAGTCTCTTGCCTACATACCCTTTTAAGGGATCAAAATTCCATGTAGTTCTCTTCCAAAATGTTTTTGTGGGTTTAATTTGTTTTTTTAGTTTGAAAAAGATTTTGAAGAGGGGAAAGAGGCCGTATAGGCATTAGAATTGAAAAGAAGAAAAAGCATTCGGTTGGTTCAATTGTTAATGAAAACGGTTAAAGTTGGAAATTAATTGCATTTCGATTTGATTAAGAAAATAAAGGAAAAATCCTTTGGAGTTTTGACTCCAAGGTTTATTTGGAAAATATTTGAAGTGATGGAAGTTATTTGTTTTTAAAAAAGATTAATTTTCTCTAAGTATCGCGCATCCTAAACATACACCTAAACGATAAACATACAACGTGTGTGCGTGTCGGTGCGTGTGTCGGTGTACATCATTATAGTCCATAGTCCTTTACATCGGGTCCTATTTTACATTCTATGATCTTGCATGAAATTAAAGAAAAGTAAACTACCTAAACATTGCATGAGAATCAGTTGCACGTTCCATGGAAGGGGTTAAAGGAAGAAATGGGAATGAGGTGAGATGCTTAGTATGCATGAGACATAGAGTAAAGTGGTTAGTAAAACAAGATAAAATAATAATGCAATACTAATCATAAACAAAATGGTAACTATCACAAAGATTGGCATAAAATCACACTAAACAAAATTGCAAAATATCACACAATTGGTATCAAGGAGCAAACTAAACATAATTGCAAAACATCACAAAATTGTAATCAAGAATCAAGTTTAACAAGAAAATGGAAATATCACAAAAAAATGTAATCAAGAATCAAATTTAACAAGAAATGGAAATATCACAAAAAAATGTAATCAAGAATCCAATTTAACAAGAAATGGAAATATCACAAAAAAAATGTAATCAAGAATCAAGTTTAACAAAAATGAGAAATATCACAAAATTCAAGTTTAACAAGATTGAGAATAATGCACCAAAACGAAAGAAAATTAAACCTGCCAAAATTAAATGAATCTATCAAGAAACAAAGGTAATCGTCATAGAATCAAAAGCTAAGCACTAGAATCATGTGATACGAATTTGGGCTAAAAATCACACAAAGAAATTCACAAAAAAGCACCAAAGCAAACCAATCAAAAAAAGGAAATTTACCCCTATCATCTTTATCAACCTTAACATGAAAAATCATTATCAAACAGTCAAGAATATACCAAGAATCCCATAGAAAAAATTACAAAAGTATTTAATAAAATTAAAGCATGCCAGGGGTTCAAACAGCAAGAATAAAGGTGTATATAGCAAGGAAAAATCAAGAAAACCTACAAAAGCTTAAGGCCCACGGATTCATGGCCCAAACCCACGGATCTGATGGATCCGGATCAAACTAACGCCCCAGGAGCGTTGGATTGATCCAGATCCATCAGGATCTGAATCAAACGGCCGGAGATAGAAGAGAGTGGGTCGGGTTTGGGTCAACCCGACCCAAACGCGTATATAAAAGGGTTGTTTACCCGTTTTTGTTCATTTTTTCAAAACCTTTCTCTTTCTTCCTCTCTTCTTCTCCGCCGCTCTCTCTTCACAAACCCTAAACCTAACTTCTTGAATCTTGCTCAGAAACGGTTCGTTCATGGCTTAATCCGTTCGTGCTTTCATCCTAAGCATGAATCACTCTTTGGGAATCATTTTCATCCGTTGAATCAACGTGAATCCGGAATTTTGCTCATAGGTTCGAACGGTTCGGTTTCTTCGCATTTTTGAATGAAATCTTTGTAAAACTTCAAGGATTCACTCCGATTCACACTCGTTGTGAATCTTGGAGCGTTTCCTTGTTTTTCAGATTATTTTATGTGTTAGGGTTAGGGTTTTGATCCGAACCGTTAGAACCTTCCATGGATTCATAATTTTCTGAATTTGTGATGATTTTTTAACAAGATGAAGTTGATTTGGGTGTTACCTGAGTTTTGATCGGAGATTCGAACCGTTTCTTCGCCGTTCCTTTGGATTTGGCTTCTGATTTTGAATTCTTGGCTTCGAACTCTGTGAATGAACCGGTATCGTTTCTTCTCCTCTTCTCTGGTTCGAATCCGGTGAAATTTCTTTCTCTCTTCTTCTCAATTCACTCCTCTGTGATCGCGCTTGAGTTTGCCGCTTCCGGTGGCGAATTCGCGCTTGAATTGCGGAGGGACTAGCTCAATGATGAAGATTCTTCATTGAATCTCTGAGAGCTAACACCATTTCCATGGATTTGGCTTGAATTCAGTTCTGGAAGTTCTAGGGTTTGAGAAATATTCACTGTGTTCTTGGGGTTTTCTGGGTTTGTGATGATTCTGATCGTAACAGAAAGGAGAGAGAAAGCTCTGAATTGTTTGTGTGATGTGGCGTGTACTGAATGGATCTGTTGGCGCTTTGCACAGTAACTGGCCTTTTATAGGCTGCCAAGTGTGATTCTGACCAATGAGGTAGTGACATGTGGCCTTGACCTTGCTTGCGTGGCCTTGGACTTGAAATTGGACCAATCTGCAAATTTGAAAAGAATAGGACTTTTTTGCAATTTATAAAAAAAAATTGGACTGTTTTTAAAAGAATTAAAGAATTTGACTGTTTCTAAAAGAATTGGGACTAATTTGCAAAAAAACATAATATTTGGATTGAATTGCAATTTCTAAAAATGTTTGGACTAAAATGCAAAAATAATAAAATTGGTTAAAAACTTAATCTGAAATGCAACGTAAAGCGAAACAGTTAAAATTGACAAAATGGACTAAAAACGAACAAACTACCAAAATGAGGTATTCTAAAATACCTCTCTGCCCAAAATTTGTTTGATGTGAAAAGACTAAAATGCCCCTGGGCCAAAAACGACTCAAACTGACTCAGACTGATTCAGATGCAAAACTAAGATGATTTTTAAACAGAATTTGACAAATGATTCATGCAAACAGATTGAAAAGACTCAGGGACAAATTGTAGGGACTAAAAATGGGTTCCTTTGTAGGAAATGACCAAAATACCCTTTTGCATGATCTTATGCAAAAATTTAAAAGACTGAAGCAGTAACGTATGCAGCTGAAGCATAGTAGAAAACACGGTGGATTTGAAAGTATTAGAAAACAGCAGAGGAATTTGAATGAGTATTTTTAGGTCCAAAATGAGGGTATAACAATATATATATACATACACAGTGAATCCGGGCCCTCGATGTTACCATAAAATCACGGAACGAGTTGACAACACGACTGTGCCATCAAACTTGCTCCAAGTGAGTTTAGCCCACTCTACGTGAGTCGTGACGGACCAGTACCTGCAGAATTCCTATTTAATTTAGAAAAACATCAACTCCCAATCACCCATATGCATGTATCCACTTTCAAACCTCGTAAACATTAGAATCCATCATTACAACGACCCTTAGCAAGTAAATCAAACAAAACATAGATTCGAGAAATAACTATAACTTCACAAAATCCGAAAATCTTGTGGTGTAACGCCCTAGTTGTTGTTTATTTATTTTAGTTGATTTTTGTGTGTTTTAGGTGCTTTAAAATTATTTATGTTGATTTATGTGAATTATTGGTGTTTGTTATTTTTATTATATTTTATTATATGAGAATTAGTAATGATTTTTATTATTTAAGTGAAATAGGAGAAATAATATTATTTATTTAATTAAAAGGGAATTATTTAGAGTTAATGGAGTTAAGGAGGGGTTAAGGAGAATTAATAGAAAGTTAGTAAGGGAGTAAATAGAAAAAAAAGGAGTTATGTTTTGGTTGGTAAGGAATAGAAAGAGGCAGACAAAACAATAGCACGTATCAGTAAAAGAAAAAAACAAGCTTTTGGGAGAGAAGAGAGAAGAGCCAAGAACAAGGGGAGATTGCTAGGAAGAGTGGAATTTTTTGTAGCTTTTGTTCATTTAATCAGGTAAGGGTGGGTTTATGATTCAATTGTTAATATATATATATGATTTCATGAATTTGGATTGACATTGGTAGTTTTGGAACTAGGTTTATGAACATGATGAATTGCTCATTTTTGATGAATTGTGTTGTTAATGATGTTGTATGATGTGTTTCTGATGCCTTAAAAG
This sequence comes from Medicago lupulina, assembly GCA_958299785.1. NCBI lineage: Eukaryota > Viridiplantae > Streptophyta > Magnoliopsida > Fabales > Fabaceae > Medicago > Medicago lupulina. The sequence continues at coordinate 44,046,395 of OY283146.1, read as the reverse complement.
TATATTGAACCCATAAACTTCATTCTAAATCGTTTTGGGGTGATTGGGGGATTAAAATTGGGTTTTTGGTTGAAAAAGGGGTTAGAAAATCGTAGGTTTAATTCTGCCCAGATGAATTCTCGCTTAAGCGAGCTATCCGTCGCTCAAGCGAGCGGCACTTCCCCTTTGCCCAGAACTGTCTCGCGCCCGTTCGCTTAAGCGAGCGCCAAGCGAACTCCAAGCGTGCAAAACCTGAAGCTACGTCTTTTTGGTCGCTTAAGCGAGCTGCCCGTCGCTTAAGCGAGCAACGCGAATTTTGCCCAGAACCTTAGAAAATAACCTGTTCGCTTAAGCGAACTGCAAGCGAACCGTAAGCAAACTAAAACCAAACTTACGTCTTTTTGTTCGCTCAAGCGAGCTGCTGCTCGCTTAAGCGAGCTGGGTCTTGTGCGACCATTTTGTGTAATTTTTCAAAGTGTTCCAAACTCAAACCTAAGCTTTCTAAGATGTTTATTAGATTTATTAAGAATTGTTTGGATGATGAAACTTATATATGAAGATAATTAAGATGGATTTATGTATGTTTACATGAAATAAAGTATGCTTTGCTAAGTTGAAGTTATTCTTGATGTTGTTGAGTGGTTTGGTCTAGTTGGGGAGAGTATCCTAAGTAGTTGTTGTTGGTTGCATGCTGATATGCACCATTAGATGTCGTTGGGTTGTATGCAGATATACACCGTAGAGTCATCATACTCATATGCATTTGTTGGGGGCTTATTGCCCTGGAATGTTTATCATTCACCTGTTGGGGGCTTATTGCCCTGGAACGCTTTATCGTTCACCTGTTGGGGGCTTATTGCCCTGGGATGCTTTAACCATCCAACTGTTGGGGGCTTATTGCCCTGGAATGCTTAGCATTCAACATGCGTAGTATGGTACCACATGCATATAGCATTAGTAGTTGAGGTCTTGCATAGTTGTGTTGGTGAGATGTCGCCACAAGAGATGTTGTTGTTGTTGTTGTTGTTGTAAAGTTAAGATGAAACAAATTATAATGTTGAGATGATAATGTTGATAATATTGCTGCTGGTTGTTATTATATGATGATGTTTCCATTTGAATTTGATGAAGTGTATATATATATATATATATATATATATATATATATATATATATATTACTTTGTTTTGTGAACTCACCCCTTCTGCTGGAATTGCCGCCTTGTGGGCAAGTGCAGGTAGTGAAGGCTTGTAGGTTGATGGCTCTTGTGTCTAGGGCTCTGATGTGTAACGGGATGGGAATATTGCATGTTTAATTCTTCATTCCTTATGTATCACTTGTTGAACTATGTTGTTGATTTCATTATTGGAGAATATTGTTATGTTGAAGCCTTTGTGCCAAGGATTGATGTAGTTGATTTGAGATGTTTTTAAAATAAATATTTCGCTGCAGAATTTTAATATGATGGAATTTGTTGATGTTTTTAAATAATTTATATATTCTATTTAAATAATTTTGAAAAGTAGATGTAATACTCCGTTGTTTGTTGAACTCTGATGATTGTTGCATATTATTATGTCATTTTGGGAAACGGGGTGTTACATGTGGTTTCCCATAACTCTTCACTACTTTAAATTCTTGCCTCATGTCTTCACATCCGCTACGTCCACTTCATATGCCAAAACCTCAAACTCTTAATCCAAGCTCCTTCTTAACTCTTAACACATTAACTTATAATGTTATCTTGAACCGAATCTATCCCGTTAATGATTGTCTATGCGTTTTCCTTTGGAAATCTTAGGATGTAATGTGCATTCGATACTTGATGTTATAAAAGGTTTTCATCGCGTAAAAGATTGTGAAGACAACCCCCCAATAGCCACTCCGGACCCTAGCGACGAACTGACAGCTTTTGAGAAAACTGAAATTTCGCCCCCAGGTTGGCTATTAGCGAAATGCTGCTGGAGCAACTTCGCTATTAGCGAAATTCATCTGGGTTACTTCTGGAAAATTTCGCTATTAGTGAAATATTTTGCTAATAGCGAGTTTCTTCAATTCAGTGTCTCTGGAAAAACAATTCTTACATAAAAATCTTATTTCGCAAGTAACCCAATGCACATTAGTCATCCCTGACATCATAAAAATAATTCATAACATTTGCATGACAACATTAACATCAACCGACACAATTCACGGTACATCGGAAATTAATGCCTTAGTCGTTCTAACGCTTAACATAAATTCTTAACTTCTTCCGTTACAAATAGCTTATCTCGTTACTCTGCCGCCTCACGCTACATTCCAAATGTAACACCCCGTTTTCCCGACATAAAAATTTCTCAAAGATAAATAATCAGAGTAAACTCAACGGAGCGTCACATTTCACAAACATCTCAAATATGAATAAATAACAATTTATTCCTTATAGAAATAGTCATTAAAATTTCTCAAAACATTGCAGCGGAATATCATAAAGGTCTTGGCACACAGGCCTCATCAAAACATCTCAGAAAGTTTATTTAACGTTAGTCTTATGAAATCACAAACAACATGTAAGGAATAGAAAAGCGTTTAACAAGTTTCCCCATCCCGTTACATATCAGAGCACCTAAGACTCAACCGAGGAAAGTCCTCACACGCTTGCACCTAATCTTGATTACCTGCAAGTTACCCATACGAAGAGCAACATTTTCAAGCAGAAGGGGTGAGATTCACAAAACAATAATATTAAACATATAATTCAAAAATTATAGTTAACAACAAGTCATCACATAAACACGTCTCAACAAACATCATTTTGCATCATAATTAACGTCATAAATCATCATCATAAACATCTTAAACAACTTGACTCGACAATGCGACTTCACTTGACTATGCAACTCTAACATCAAAATCATCTTAGACATCTTATATGCATGTGGTACCAATCCAGGGCATAAGCCCTCGTTGCTTTGAGCATAAATATACTCCCAGGGCATAAGCCCTCGTCGCTAGTGAGCAAAAACTCCAGGGCATGAGCCCTCGTCGCTGTTGAGTAAAAACTCCAGGGCATAAGCCCTCATCTCTGAATGAGTATGCATGGGACTCAATCTCTTACGTCTTAGACATCACGACACATCTTATATGACTCCAACAAATTGGACAACTTTCCACATAATAAACCGACTCATGCAGCTTAATTAAATAATAACAGCAACATGGCAGCAACCATTAATCACAAGATATAATATTATCAATGCAAACATCATTTCAAACATCACATAAACTTCACATATATTTCACGTAATGCACGTATGAATCACAATTCAATAGCAACATTAAATCCTCACATAACATCCTTACAGATCATCAATTATATCATAGTTATCTTCCATTCCTACCAAAGGGTTAACTCTCAAAGTCTCGTGCGAAACAGATCCAAACAAATCACAGCACAGCTCGCTGTGGCGAGTGGGATTGCTCGCCTCGCGAGTGATTACGGGTGTCCCTCGCTATGGCGAGTGGGATTTCTCACCTCGCGAGCATCCAGGGTCTACTTGCTGTGGCGAGTTGGGTTGCTCGCCTCGCGAGCGATGAACATCTACTCGCCGTGGCGAGTTTCTTAGCTCGCCTAGGCGAGCGATGAACAGACAGGTTACGGGTTCAGGTCAATTCTCACTAAAAGTCCCAAATTCCATCATGTTATTCCTCAAAACAAACTGAAACATCAACTCTATGATTATTCTAGGTTCTGTAATCATTTTCTACGTCAATCCTACGGTTTTACATCATCTAATCATCAATTCATCATAATTAACATAATTCTCTAATTCTCTAAAACCAATCCTACACTTGTTAATTACAATCGTATGAATTATAGTTTAATAGAATTGAAATGCTAGGCTCACCCTTACCTTAAGGTTTGCAGAAAATCGCAGCCTCTCTAGTCTCTTCTCTTCAGGTGCCTTTTCTCTCTTTTTCACCCAAAACTGATCGTACGTACTGACAACCTCTCTAAACCTAATTTCCTTATTTATACTCCCAACAAATCTTATCTTATTTACTCTTTCTCCCACATAACTCTCTAAAATCTCAAAACTACCCCACATCTCTATATTTATTTTATTTTCAAATCTTATTTTATTAAACAATAAAATAAGTCACCACATCACATAAATCACATAAAAATCACTTAAATCTTAATCTCCACATCTCTTAATATATATATATATATATATATATATATATATATATATATATATATATATATCTAGACTCTTTAAATAAATCAAATAATTAAATAATTAAATAATTAAAATAATCTAAAGTGGGCGTTACACAAAACGTTAGAACCTTACACATACTACTATCCCTGAGAGCTTACTGATTTCGTCAACACTCACCCAACGCTACTTAAGCATTCCATCTTACTCTTAACATTACTTTGTGGTCCCAGAGGAATCAAACTTCGACTGTCTAGCACACCGGCCACCTTTTGGCACGACTAGACTCTTACCTTCACTTGCTCCGAGTCCATACTCCCCAGTTCATGTCCGTAACATACTTTGTTCCTCCTGGGTCCTATTCAGCTGTCAAGCATCCGTCCTAACCGTCAGGTGCTAAATTGAGTTGATCAGGCTCAACTAACAACGACAATGAGAACATTTACTTGGAACCCAATGGTCCCACTACCTTAGTTGAAACTTAATGACCCATGGCATGATCTGAATCGACCTGCTCTGATACCAAATGTAACGCCCAAACTAAACGTATCTAGAAAGTTTAGCATGTGCATTATCTTTAGTACTGGATACATTAAAATTTACAACATAATTTCTTCGAATGAATATAATATACAACAAATTCACATTCGTACATCAAAGGTTACCATACATCTATCCAATAATATATAAAAATACATCTTAAAATCCATGCGGACATCCTGCAGCGGGTACGAACGAGCGCTTGTTGATTATCCATTTGGCTACAGCTAGCTAACTCTTGCTAAACCAACTTGTTGATCTGAAACAAATAAGGATTGGGATGAGACATAATGTCTCATTGAGTTCTACCTAATCATAGGCTATAAGTGACTACGGGGAAGCCTATGGTCACCTCGTGTCTATAATACAAACTGACGGTTGATTATACGTGTGTGGGGACTTGCTTGCTAGGTCGGTTGTAGGATAATCTTACTTGTTCCATAGGTCTTACTATATATCAAAAGTGTCATGGCGGAAAAAGGGAACCTAAGTCCGCTATGCAAAGATACGCTAAACGCATCGAGGCCTAGGCATAACATATTCATGACGCGATCCTAAACCGGACGATTAGGGAAACCTAAGATCGTCGTTAGTATAACTTCATAACTTGCTCTAATGCATAACCTGCACATGTCTAACATCATATCATAAACATGTTCATATCGTATCACACGTAGTCATATTCATTCATTAGGTTAGATGTTAGCGTTGAACAAACATTATTATCTTGATTCCTTTTACGTAATAATCCGGAGTGGAGTAACCCCGGAATATATTCCCATACATTACCGATGAAAACCTAGCTAAGGTACATCGGACTCCCTCAGTGTTGTGCGGGCCTAACTTGCGGAGCGTATCCTGTCCCCCTTGGCGTGAACCTCTCGTATCCCCCTTGGCGTGGATAACAGAGAGACACGACACCTACACATTTACTTATTATCATATTCATTACATAGTCCTATATATAACATTCATTTTACGCTTTATAAGCATAACATCATTCATAGAAGTCTTAATCTTAAACATTCATGAAAGGTTAAACCTATACATACTTACTCATTTACCCCGGATCCGTGATTGATCCGATTAGTAGTAAACTACATACTTGTTCATACTTATTCGTGCTTAACATTCTAGTTCTTAACAAGCTATGTCAGGGCTCTACATTCATTCCCTTTCTTAGTCCATTGCTACCCCCATCAAGTATGTGTAAAGCTCTCATTAGCCGTCCTTGTCATATAAGCTAAGATTACCATGATTTTCATTTCATGAATCGTTTAATGTTATGTGCATTGCTTAGATGTTGTTTTGGGGTTATAAAGTTGTATAACAATGAAAGAAAGGCTTCAGAGTGAACTACAGGCCGCAAGATGTGCCAACAAGCCAAAAGGAAGTTGGCAAGGTCAGAGACTTTTGCTATTAGCGAAATGTATCTGGGCAATTTCTTGAAATTTCGCTATTAGCGAAATATTTCGCTAATAGCGAGTTTCTTCGGGTCTGTGGTGCAGATTTCGCAATTTGGACCCAAAACTCGTCCAATTCGATCTTGCGATCCACCATATACATCCAACAACATATAATGACATTAATAAACATATTACATGGCAATTTTAACTTATACATCACAAGATTTGGCAAAAGGGGCAATAGGGTTCTTATTTACTATATAAACATAATTCATAATTTCTCATAAGAATTTACACAACCCAAAGGTTGGTAAACTATCTACAGAACTCTCCATTGATTTCTGATGCCTTAACCAAGTCCCTTGAGTCTCTATGCCAAACCCTAGCTCTTGATCTTGCTCCAAATCCCAATTTCCAAGCTATTTCTCTTCCTTGAACATATACCAATTCCACTTTGATCTTGTAAAACCATGCTTAACCTTGATCTTGATTGAAAACAAACATTAGGAAGGATAAGAGAAGAGAGGGATGGCGACATTCTTAGAGAGAAGGAGGAGAAAGTCTTGCTTCAAATGTTTAGAGAGAGAAAGTTCCCACACAAATGAATAATCTTGGCCCCAAACACTTATATACCCAATATGTGAAAATACTATATTGCCCCTGGTTTTCAAACTTGTTCAACTAACACTGTATCATAAAGCATTCCTCATTGTAGTGAATCTCTTAACCATTGTTCTCTAGCACATCTTCAACATATATAATTCCAATACTGACGAGTGGGATATTATAGGCGATAAGGATTGTATCCCGGTCTAGAACAACTTCCACCAAGCTCTTATTGTCTTTAAGACAAAAAAAGCTATATGTAAGGACAATCTTCAGCTTTGATTGTCTACATGTCTCCCACGCGCACGTAAGGTGGAGGACGACAAGTCTAGACCACTTGAGAAAATTTACATTTTCAATGCACAATTTGGGATGTTAGTTCGTCGCTTTCACATTTTGACGAATCTTAACCATTAGTTTTTCATTCAAATGTCACTATAAAGCGGGAGTTTGTCGACCTTTGTAAACATTTAGGTGTTGTTATTAACTCAAAATTGATGTTTCAAAATCTACCAAAATCGGGGCCCGATTTTTGGCTCAATTTTGAGACTTCTGTCTTGACAAAAATCGGCGCCCGAAGTGATAAAATCAGTGCCTGATTTTACGCTGATGCAAAAAAACATAAACGTATTTTCAGCGTGAGATTTGTTCCAAATTTTGAGTGCTTTAATTCTCTATAAATACAGATCATGTATCAGATGAAAAAAAGAGGAGAGAGTAGAAAAACATGGATTATAAGCCAACACAAAACTAGAGTTTGTTGAGAATTCTCTTGACAACAAACATTAGGGTTGAGATTGAGTCACCATTGGTTCACCTTGGAGAAACACTATTAGGATTGAGTCAATTGGTCACGGGAAGAGATTCAAGACTTTGGGTAGAATTAGGTTTGAAGACTAATTCTTGTAACCTTTTTTATATCTCTTTTGTACAGTTACTCATCATATAGTGGAATGGAGAGCTGATCTCTCCCCCAGACTAGGTCAGTATTGGACCGAACTGGGTAAAAAAATTTTGTGTGTTCTCTGATAACACGTAAAATGCGCTATTATTTTGACTCGTCTTACACATTTTTTATTTTGATTTTATAAATTTTTGCAATGTTATGCTGGTATTGTGTGTCTATTTCAGGTATTTATCGGTTAAAGGTCTTCGCGCATCAAAATGAGAAAATTCGGCGAAAAAGGAAAGAAAGGGTAAAAAAGGAAGAACACAAGGTTAAAAAGTCAGAAGTGAATGGGAAGTAAAAGACAGACCAATTCTCATCCCACGTTCCACAGTTTCAGTATCAGTTTTTTCCACTTCCTCCATTTTCTCCACTACTTGAGACATGATCAGAAGCACTTCAATGAGACTTTTTGTCTATAAATACACCTGAAGAACTCAATTGAAGGAAACCAAGCTTTTTAGAGATATATTCAGCAGTTTAAAAACCTCTTGTTTTTCACATTTACGAGTTTGTGTAATTTACGTTTCAGTAGTATTTTGTTCCTTTGCAGTTTTAATTCCATCGCCAATTGCTCTATCATATTTCGATTAAATTTCCTATTTATATATTATCAATTCAAATCCAATTGATTCACGTGCTGCTACATAATAATTTCAATTCCATTACTTTACTGTTGATGCACATACGTATGATTGTAATTGACAAAGTTAATTATTCTAGTGTGGTTACAGATATCTATTGTGAATTGTTTACTTGTTGTGTGGCTGTTCCATTTGCTGCGGTCCACTCCATATTGGTGTTTGTCTGCGATTGCTTGTTGTAGCAGTGGTGTTGCTCACTTGGGTTATGGTGTGCAATTCCAATTCCTAACTAGTTGTAGCCGTGATTGTTTTCTTTTAATTCAAAGTATCCAACTGTTTCAGGTTTGTTCTATCTGCTATCCACATTTATTTTCATATATTGCTCTCTGTTGAAAATGATAAGTAGCATTAAGAAAAGTTTATTTATTTTAATTACCATGTCTGAGTAGATTTCTATAGAGTTCGGAATATGATGAACGTCGTACCAATGATACTCTGTTAAGTTGTATGCTTAAAAATTGTAACAGGAATTGTTTTTAAGTCTGAAAATTCTGTTTTTAACGATTAATATTTACAGCGAAAGTTGAGATAAAGTGATACCGGTTTCATATCGAAAGAGTGAAACCTGTATCTGACTGTAGAAAATTCAGAATTTGGTTTTGAAATACAGCGAAAGCGTTTTTCTTTAATTGATTTTAGAAATTACCAATTTTTAAAAAGGTATTTTAAACTCGTAGTCGTACACGCGAAAGCTGGCGTTTATAAGTTTAAAATACGGTAACGGACGTGCGAAAGCCGACGGTACCTTTAAATTAAAATTTCTACTAAAAATAACTTTTTGCATGTAAATTGATTAGTTTTCAAACGGAGTTTTGAAGTTGTAAGACGTACACGCGAAAGCGGTCGAATAGATTACAAAGTTAAAACTCGGTGTCGTACATGCGAAAGCTGACGACCCCTTTAATTTAATTCTTTTTACGCGCGAAAATATTGTCCTGTTACAATAATAAAATATAACTTAACAAGTACTCACGGTCGACGCGAATTATATTCCGGGCTCTCGTCATTAAAATTAATTAAGACAAGTTATTTTCATATTTTGCAACTAAACTAATTATCATCGCCTTAGATAAACAACGTGACAATAGATAACGATACTTGACATTGGTCTCTGTGGGATTCGACATCTTTTATACTAAAACCGATATTTCCGTGCACTTGCGGACCTATCAAGTTTTTGGCGCCGCTGCCAGGGACCATTTTGGCAATATCGTAACACCATTGTTACACCGTATAGACTAAGGCATTTATTTTCTTTTTCCCATTTTTCGTCGATCATATGCCTAGTACTCGTACCTCCGAGGACTAGCTAGAAAAACCAATCGACGAAATCGAACGTTTTTTACATATCAGACGCCAAGTTGAACTAATACACGCTCAAATGGCACAAGCTAATAACGCGAACCGTCCTCTTAAGGACTATGCCGTCCGATCCCAGGACGAGCCTCACTCGAGTATTGTTAACCCGACGATTCAGGCTAACAACTTTGAGTTGAAACCCTCTCTGCTGCAAATCGTGCAGCAAAACCAGTTTTCCGATAATTCCACGGAAGACCCGAATTTGCACCTCTCCGTGTTTGTGCAATTCGCTGATACGCTTAAGTGCAATGGCGTCGATCCCGAAGCCATTCGCTTTCGTTTATTTCCTTTCTCCCTCAGAGATAGAGCCAGAGCTTGGCTACAGTCTCTGCCGTCAAATTCCATTACGACATGGAATGAGTTGAAAAAGGCGTTCCTAGCAAGATATTTCCCTCCTAGTAAAACCGCCCAGCTCAGGAACCAAATTACCTGCTTTAGGCAGACAGACGGCGAGTTGCTTTTTGAAGCGTGGGAGAGGTACAAGGAATTAATGAGAGCTTGTCCCCATCATGGATTAGAACAATGGCTCATAATTCACACGTTTTATAATGGCGTGCTCTATAATACAAGAATGACCATTGATGCCGCAGCTGGCGGAGCCCTAATGGACAAGCCTTTTCAGGAGGCATATGAGCTTATTGAGAATATGGCACAAAACCATTATCAATGGGGAAGCGAACGCACTCCTGTCGAGAAATCTCAACCTAAGGGAGGTATGCACGAAGTCAGCAACTTTGACCATATGAACGCTAAAGTGGATGCTTTGTTTCACAAGTTGGATAACTTGAAACTCGCTCCACCAGCTACAGTAGCTGCCGTGACTCCCAACTGTGAAATAAGCGGAACCCTAGGGCATGTTGCTGCCGAATGTCAGTTGTTAGCTGAAGCTGATCAAGTGAATTACGCGCAAAGAAATCTGTACGCTAACACGTACAATCCAGGATTGAGAAACCACCAAAATTTCTCCTACAAAAATAACAATCCTACCTTTGCGCCAAGTCCCGCACCAGCAGCACCCCCTGGTTTCCAAAATCAAAGAGGAGCCCCTGTTGCTCCGAAAAAGTCTAACCTGGAACTCATGATGGAAAACTTCATTTTAGCTCAAACTCAGCAAAACAAGGAGTTTATGAACCAAAACGTTCATACGAATGAATTGATTAAGCAGTTGGCACACAAAGTTGACTCCATGGCCACTCATAATAAAATGCTTGAGACGCAGATATCCCAAGTGGCCCAACAACAAGCAGCTACAGCTGCCCCAGCCGAAACATTTATGGGCCAACCGCAACCAAATCCTAAGGGACATGTCAACGCGGTAACGCTACGAAGCGGAACTGAGTTAGATAACAATCCCACTGCTATGAGAGTTAGGAGCCGTGATGAAGAAAAGGGTAAAGACCCTTTGAGTAAACCAGATGACGTTGGAGAGACATCTAAGTCTCAGGAGGTAAAAGAAAAAGAGAAAGAAAACCCTTATGTACCTCCTCCACCTTATAAACCTTCAATCCCTTACCCTCAAAGACTCGTAAAGTCTAAAACTGAGGGTCAGTTTAAGAAGTTTGTAGAACTTCTAAAATCTCTTCATCTCAGTATTCCTTTTTCGGAGGCGATTACTCAAATGCCTTCATACGCAAAATTCTTAAAGGAAATTCTGACTAACAAAAGGAAAATTGATGTTGATGAGACTGTAGCACTTACTGAGGAGTGTAGCGCTATAATTCAAAATAAGATGCCACCCAAGTTAAAAGATCCAGGGAGTTTTTCAATTCCTTGCGTTATAGGCAGTCACATCATTGATAAAGCCCTGTGTGATTTAGGAGCTAGTGTGAGCTTGATACCTCTGTCTATTTGTAAAAAGCTAAACCTAGGAGAGTTGAAACCAACTAGAATGTCTTTGCAATTAGCCGACCGTTCGATTAAACATCCAGTGGGGATAATAGAAGTTGTTCCTCTTAGAATTGGTCAACTATACATCCCCACTGATTTTGTAGTCATGGATATTAGTGAAGACTCTATTACTCCTATCCTTTTAGGAAGACCTTTCCTAGCCACCGCGGGTGCCATCATTGATGTCAAGAAAGGAAAACTCACATTTGAGGTTGGCGAAGAGAAGATTGAGTTCATTCTGTCTCAATTTATGAAAAGCCCCTCCATAAATGATACATGTTGTTTTGTTGACATAATAGATGGATATGTCAAGGAGTTTTCAACTCAAGCTGAACCATCTAAGGAAATAATTGAAGATACAATAGAGGAAGTAGAAGAGATGGAAGAAGTTAGTGATGAGGAGGTCGAAATTTCTCGCATTCTCGAATGCCTCGACCAAACTTCCGATCCATCTTCCGAGCCAGATCACCCCAAGATCGAGCTAAAGGAACTTCCTAAGAACCTCAGATATGAGTTCTTAGATAAGGAGCATAATTACCCCGTGATAGTTAGCGCAGAGTTAGGGAAAGAAGAGACGGATAAACTCCTTGATGTTTTAAAGAGATATCCCAAAGCCATAGGATATAAGATTAGTGATCTCACAGGGATCAGCCCCTCTGTGTGTACACATAGAATTTTGCTTGAAGAGGACTCTAAAACCTCTAGAGAGCATCAGCGGAGGCTGAACCCCAATATGAGCGAAGTTGTCAAAAAGGAAGTTATGAAACTCCTAGATGTTGGGATCATATATCCTATATCCGATAGCAAGTGGGTTAGTCCAGTGCACGTAGTGCCAAAGAAAGGAGGGATGACCGTAGTTCAAAACGAGAAGGGCGAATCAGTCGCCAAGCGGACGGTAACGGGATGGAGGATGTGCATCGACTACAGAAAGTTGAACACAGCCACTAGAAAAGATCACTTTCCTCTCCCGTTTATTGATCAAATGCTCGAGCGTCTTGCAAGGCATTCATACTTTTGCTACCTTGATGGTTATTCGGGATTCTTTCAGATCCCTATCCACCCGGATGACCAAGAAAAGACCACATTTACATGCCCTTATGGAACATTTGCTTATAGACGAATGCCATTCGGATTGTGCAATGCACCCGCCACGTTCCAAAGAGGCATGATGGCAATCTTTGCCGACTTACTAGAAGATATTCTGGAAGTTTTCATGGACGATTTCTCCGTATGTGGGTCTAATTTTGAAGACTGTCTTGGTAATCTTGAAAAAGTTCTAGAGAGGTGTGTGAAAGTCAATCTAGTACTTAATTGGGAAAAGTGCCACTTTATGGTCAAAGAAGGCATAGTACTTGGCCATGTGGTGTCTAATAGAGGAATAGAGGTTGACAAAGCAAAAATAGAAGTTATTGAGAATTTGCAACCCCCCACAACTGTAAGAGAGGTCCGGAGTTTTCTTGGACACGCTGGTTTCTACCGGCGGTTCATTAAAGACTTCTCAAAAATCACCAAGCCTTTAACCGGCCTTCTGATGAAAGACGCTGAGTTCATCTTCGATGAACAATGCCTTGAGTCGTTCCAACTGCTGAAACGTGCATTGATCTCTGCCCCAATAATGCAACCTCTGGATTGGAGCCAACCTTTTGAGATCATGTGCGACGCTAGTGATTATGCAGTAGGTGCCGTTTTAGGACAGCGCAAAGATAAGAAATTGCATGCAATCTATTACGCTAGTAGGACACTTGACGAAGCTCAGATTAACTATGCCACAACTGAAAAGGAGCTTCTAGCCATTGTCTTCGCAATTGATAAATTTCGTTCCTACCTAGTAGGATCGAAGATTATCATTTACACAGACCATGCAGCTATCAGGTACCTACTAAGCAAGAAAGATGCAAAGCCGAGACTTATTCGGTGGATATTACTGCTTCAAGAGTTTGACATGGAGATCCGAGATAAAAAGGGAACAGAGAATGTAGTCGCGGATCACCTGTCAAGAATTCAAGATGGTCAGTTGGAGGAGGTGCCCATAAATGATTGCTTTCCCTACGAAAGACTGGTGTCTTTTGTGAAAGCGGAGTCACCTAGATATGGTCACCTCGTAGATTTTCTGGAAGAAAGGAGTTCCGGCATTAAAAAGATACCAGAAGAAGCAAGTGCTTTAAGTAATACCGCTGCCCCATGGTACGCTGACATCATAAATTATCTGGTTGCTGGAATTCTACCTCCCGACTTGACCTATCAGGAAAAGAAGAAGTTCTTCCATGACCTTAAGCAATACTACTGGGATGATCCCCTCTTATTCAAAAGAGGAGTGGACGGTATTTTCCGTCGGTGTATCCCAGAAGAGGAAATAGAGAGTGTCATAACACATTGTCACTCCTATCCCGTTGGAGGACACATGAGTAGATCGAAAACTGCAGCGAAAATTCTTCAAGCTGGTCTCTATTGGCCCACCATCTTTCGAGATGTTCATGTTTTCGTTTTGAAATGTGACCGGTGCCAGCGATCAGGAAACATCTCTAGTAGGAATGAAATGCCACAAAAATTTATCCTAGAGGTGGAAGTTTTCGATGTCTGGGGAATTGACTTTATGGGTCCTTTTCCTACATCTATGGGAAATAAATATATACTCATTGCTGTGGATTACGTGTCAAAATGGATCGAGGCCATTGCCTCTCCTACTTGTGATACAAAAGTAGTGGTAAAGATGTTTAAAAACATTATATTCCCAAGATTTGGTGTCCCCAGACTTGTCATCAGTGACAGTGGTTCTCATTTTATTTCAAAAATATTTAAGAACCTCCTAACAAAGTACGGGGTACGTCATAGAGCAGTTACTCCCTATCATCCCCAAACCAATGGGCAGGCAGAGATCTCTAATCGAGAAATTAAGCAAATCCAAGAGAAAACTGTCTCTGTCTCAAGAAAAGACTGGTCCTTGAAACTGAACGATGCCTTATGGGCTTATCGGACCGCCTATAAAACACCCATTGGCACCACTCCTTTCAAGCTCGTTTATGGAAAATCGTGCCATCTCCCGGTTGAGCTCGAGCACAAAGCTTATTGGGCCATAAAAGCCCTAAACATGAATCATAGTGAAGCTGGGGAAAAAAGGATGTTGGATCTTCATGAGTTAGTGGAGTTGCGGCTCGATGCGTATGAAAATGCCTTGATTTATAAGGAAAGAACTAAGAAATGGCATGACAGACGCATTATAAGACGTGAATTTAATGAGGGTGAGTTAGTGTTGCTGTTTAATTCTAGGTTAAGGCTTTTTCCTGGAAAGCTTCGCTCTCGATGGAGTGGACCATTCGAAGTTACTAAAGTAAATCAATCTGGTGCCATTGAGGTCTGGAGCGAATCCACTGGTAAATTCCTAGTGAATGGCCAAAGATTAAAGCACTACCATCCAACAGAGAAAGTAGGGCATGTCGCTACTCTAGTGATGTGTCCTCCTTAAGGGCCAAGCACTAAAAAGTCGAGCTACCGACGTTAAATGAAGCGCTGCGTGGGAGGCAACCCATGAGTTTTAAGTTTTGTTTAGTTTAGTCAATTAAGTGAATAAAAAGATGCAATCGAAGATGATCAACACCATATTCCACCCCCTCCCCCATATTTTCATGCTAACATTTCCACAGGTACAAACCACTTCATGATCAGGCGTATGTACACGCCTCAGTTGATTCTATTGACGATTGATCTTGCTCGGTAATATCTTTCTTTTTCTCATATTTTTGTTTATTTACATTGAGGTCAATGTAGGTTTTAAGTGTAGGGGAGGAATTTCCCACCTTAATAGTTTAGGATTTTCATTTTCATTAATAAAGTAGTGTTATCGAGTCAATGCATGTGTTGTCGAATCATTTATGCTTGTGTTTTTGCTTTGTTATTTAACTTTCCTATTTCTTGAACCAATAAAACTTTCCTATTTCTTGAACCAATAAAATAAAAATTCCCAAAATTTTAAAAAAAAAATAAAAAAATAAAAATTTGTTTCTCTTATTTAAAGGCTGAGTTTGATGATGATTTTGTGCATAAACACCTTTTCCTTTTTAAGTTTCACTAAACTCATATCATATTTCAATGTGAAAATTCTCTTTTTGAGAAAAGCACAAAGTTGCAGTCTTTTGAGTAATTGTGTAGGTAAGTATTTTAAGGAGCACGTTCTAACTTCAATGGTAAATTAACCCTTAAAAGTTTTCAGAGTAAAAGTAGTATAAGTTAGTGTGGGGGAATCAAAAATCAAATCAAGAGGGGCGGAAGCAAATATATTTATAAGGGAACATCATTGACTCTGGGGGGTCGGGAGTAGGCCTCACTTGCTTCCCACGTGAAGATGGTGTCTCTCTAACCAAAAGTAGCTTCCGTAATCCCTTCTTATAACTGTGAAAAAGGGGTCAGAACAAATATATATATATATATATATATATATATATATATATATATATATATATATATATATATATAGGGGGCATCATTGACTCTGGGGGGTCGGGAGTAGGCCTCACTTGCTTCCCACGTGAAGATGGTGTCTCTAAACATCAATAAAAATTCTGCAGTTCCCCAAAGTGTCTAAATGTCAAAGGATTCCCATCTCTCTTATATGAAATGAAGAAGGAACTTTTCTCGGTTTATTTACTGTTGAAGTTAGAACCTGTTTTCCTCATAATACCTCTTACATAGGCGCAATAAAAAGGCCGGACTTCACACACACACTCACTTGAAATATTGTTGTAGGGTTGATGTGATCCTTGATAAGTGTTTAGGTTGTGATAAGTGCACCCTGAGAACAAAGCCTTGAAAAATAAAAAATGCAATTGATTTTTAGTTGATTATATTTTTCTGAATTATGTTGCTGTCGTCCCTTGTCTCTTGCTTGAGGACAAGCAATGGTTCAAGTGTAGGGGAGTTTGATAACACGTAAAATGCGCTATTATTTTGACTCGTCTTACACATTTTTTATTTTGATTTTATAAATTTTTGCAATGTTATGCTGGTATTGTGTGTCTATTTCAGGTATTTATCGGTTAAAGGTCTTCGCGCATCAAAATGAGAAAATTCGGCGAAAAAGGAAAGAAAGGGTAAAAAAGGAAGAACACAAGGTTAAAAAGTCAGAAGTGAATGGGAAGTAAAAGACAGACCAATTCTCATCCCACGTTCCACAGTTTCAGTATCAGTTTTTTCCACTTCCTCCATTTTCTCCACTACTTGAGACATGATCAGAAGCACTTCAATGAGACTTTTTGTCTATAAATACACCTGAAGAACTCAATTGAAGGAGACCAAGCTTTTTAGAGATATATTCAGCAGTTTAAAAACCTCTTGTTTTTCACATTTACGAGTTTGTGTAATTTACGTTTCAGTAGTATTTTGTTCCTTTGCAGTTTTAATTCCATCGCCAATTGCTCTATCATATTTCGATTAAATTTCCTATTTATATATTATCAATTCAAATCCAATTGATTCACGTGCTGCTACATAATAATTTCAATTCCATTACTTTACTGTTGATGCACATACGTATGATTGTAATTGAGAAAGTTAATTATTCTAGTGTGGTTACGGATATCTATTGTGAATTGTTTACTTGTTGTGTGGCTGTTCCATTTGCTGCGGTCCACTCCATATTGGTGTTTGTCTGCGATTGCTTGCTGTAGCAGTGGTGTTGCTCACTTGGGTTATGGTGTGCAATTCCAATTCCTAACTAGTTGTAGCCGTGATTGTTTTCTTTTAATTCAAAGTATCCAACTGTTTCAGGTTTGTTCTATCTGCTATCCACATTTATTTTCATATATTGCTCTCTGTTGAAAATGATAAGTAGCATTAAGAAAAGTTTATTTATTATAATTACCATGTCTGAGTAGATTTCTATAGAGTTCGGAATATGATGAACGTCGTACCAATGATACTCTGTTAAGTTGTATGCTTAAAAATTGTAACAGGAATTGTTTTTAAGTCTGAAAATTCTGTTTTTAACGATTAATATTTACAGCGAAAGTTGAGATAAAGTGATACCGGTTTCATATCGAAATAGTGAAACCTGTATCTGACTGTAGAAAATTCAGAATTTGGTTTTGAAATACAGCGAAAGCGTTTTTCTTTAATTGATTTTAGAAATTACCAATTTTTAAAAAGGTATTTTAAACTCGTAGTCGTACACGCGAAAGCTGGCGTTTATAAGTTTAAAATACGGTAACGGACGTGCGAAAGCCGACGGTACCTTTAAATTAAAATTTCTACTAAAAATAACTTTTTGCATGTAAATTGATTAGTTTTCAAACGGAGTTTTGAAGTTGTAAGACGTACACGCGAAAGCGGTCGAATAGATTACAAAGTTAAAACTCGGTGTCGTACATGCGAAAGCTGACGACCCCTTTAATTTAATTCTTTTTACGCGAGAAAATATTGTCCTGTTACAATAATAAAATATAACTTAACAAGTACTCACGGTCGACGCGAATTATATTCCGGGCTCTCGTCATTAAAATTAATTAAGACAAGTTATTTTCATATTTTGCAACTAAACTAATTATCATCGCCTTAGATAAACAACGTGACAATAGATAACGATACTTGACATTGGTCTCTGTGGGATTCGACATCTTTTATACTAAAACCGATATTTCCGTGCACTTGCGGACCTATCATTCTCTCTCTCTCTCTCTCTCTCTCTCTCTCTCTTTCTCTCTTTCTCTTTTGTTGTTCTATCTTTTGCTTATAACTGTCACCCACGTTTTTTTAATTGCTTGATTAATTTGCTCCACACATCAAGTTTTATTGGTGTAATTTTTTTAACGAATTCACAATATTAGGAAACCTTGTTGTTAAATTCCCCCATGATAATCAATTACTCTTTCCAATTTTTCGTTCTAAGGAGATAATTTTAGTTCATTGTGAAGGACTACACCTCCCCAGGTTGTTCATTGTCTAGTAGGGGCGAGATATTCCTTTGGAGATGTTAGCGTGGAGTCTTTCATTGTTGTTTCTAATCTTGCAAGCCCAACGTTCTGAAGCATGATGAAAGGTTCATAATATCACTAGGTGACCATTTAGTGAAGATAATGCTATACTATGATCGGATGACAGGTGAAGTTCTAGACTTACGGTTCTCATTTTCTTTCTTTGTACAGTGAATTGGAAATGCAAAAGAATAGCCAAGTGGCCTTAGAACTTACACCCAGCTCCAGGGAACACAATTGGGTTGATGAAAAATCTTGATGACCAAGTCCATTCTAACACTTCTAGAAAGTTGGAGACAACCTGTCCAAACATTGGGTTGTCCCCTGGTTACTAGGACGTCGACAATAGTATTCGTAGTAATTTTGAGGGATGCAATCCCCCAATGTAAGATATATTATTCAAGGAGCTGCAAGTATCCCCCACTGCCTTGAATGGCTTAAAATTTATTGCATTGAGGCTTTTGAGAGTTTCTTTTTCCTAATTTCATCCTTTGAGTTGGTCTTTGGTGAAGGTTTTTCAATTATGGTGCGAGTATGTAGACATGACTCCCACTATCACTCTCATCTTCATTTTTTTTCATATATAAAGAAAAATGGATGACTATAAAAGGCCTAGGGGTTGGTGTCCCTAAAACATGGTAAAAAGTTTGTTGAAGTCTATTTGTACTCTTTAGGAACTTCAATGACTTGAATTTCTAGGTGACACCTGAGACCTGGGCAGCCCATGTGGCCATTTGTATCCTCCCTAAAAGTCCTCACGGGGAGGCCAAAAGTTTTGATGCCATCTCGGAGGGTGATGGAAGTGGTTGGGGACGACTTCTATTTAGAGCAGGTGTCTTGCACATATAAGTTCCCCAAATATTGGACGAAGTACCACTTTGGTAAAAGGTTTAGCGCTAATATTTTCAAGGATACCATCCCTAATCCATAAAAGTTTAAGTTTCTGGATCGTCTCCTCGAGTTTGTGAAGGGTTTCCAACTAGAGAATGTGTCTCACCCCAAGTAATCAATAGTAATGGTTGATAAAGCCTGGTTTGTTGACACTAAGCTACTTTCATCAACCAAGGAGGAAAGAAGGCTATCTTTTGTGATGGGTGTTTTTCCCCTTTTTTTATATTTTATTATTGGGTGTTTTCTTACCCTTGATTTCTTTTTGCAGACAACATGAGTTTTCTTGACAATTTAGTGTATATGAAGAAGGCATTGTCTAAGATCTCACCCTCCTTGGTTGTTTTCGTATCTAGAGAATCTTCAAGTTAAAGAGTTAACTAAATAGGTCCCCATGACAGGGGTTGTCGTTGTGTCAACGGTAAACAATGCTTCTCTACTTCCTTTTGAAGTGGTTCGGTTACCACATACTAAAGGTCACTAGAAAGAGTCTGTGGATGATGCTTCTTGCAAGAAAAGGAACACGAAACACCTTCACGAAGGTGATATTGTGGATAAGAAGATTAAAAAGAACACATTGAAGGGTAATAAACTTGTCTTTTGTTGGAATGATGATCCTCTCCATCCTCTAATCCCTTATTCTTAAAGATTGAAGCTTGAGTTGAAGAAGCAGTTGGAAGAGTTGCTCGAGAAGCAGTTCATTAGGCCGAGTGTTTCTCCGTGGGGTGCTCCAGTGTTGTTGGTGAAGAAGAAGGATGGTAGTACGAGGTTGTGTGTGGATTAGCGGCAGTTGAACAAGGTGACTATCAAGAATTGGTATCCGCTTCCGAGGATTGATGATTTGATGGACCAGTTGGTTGGTGCAGAGGTGTTTAGTAAGATTGACTTGAGATCAGGATATCATCAGATAAGAGTGAAGGCGGAAGATATATCTAAAACTGCGTTCAGGACGAGGTATGGTCACTATGAGTATTCTGTGATGCTGTTTGGTGTGACTAATACGCCAGGTGTTTTCATGGAGTATATGAATAGGATTTTCCATCCTTATTTGGATCAGTTTGTGGTGGTGTTTATAGATGATATTTTGGTGTATTCGAAGTCGGAGGAGGAGCATGCCGAGCATTTGAGGATTGTGTTGCAAGTCTTGAAGGAGAAGCGGTTGTTTGCTAAGTTGTCGAAATGTGAGTTTTGGTTGCGGGAAGTGAGTTTTCTTGGTCATGTGATTTCAAAAGGACGCGTTGCGGTGGATCCGTCAAAGGTTGATGCGGTGATGCAGTGGGAATCGCCGAAGTCTGTTTTTGAGGTTAGAAGTTTTCTTGGATTGGTAGGTTACTATCGGAAGTTCATTGAGGGGTTCTCTAAGTTGGCATTGCCATTGACATAGTTGACTCGGAAAGGACAAGCTTATGTTTGGGATGCTAAGTGTGACAAGAGTCTTCTAGAGTTGAAGAAGAGGTTAACTTCAGCCTGTGTTGATTTTGCCGAATCCAAAGGAATCGTTTGTTGTGTATTGTGATGCTTCAAAGATAGATCTTGGTGGTGTGTTAATGCAGAATTGTCAGGTTGTGGCTTATGCATCGAGGCAGTTGAAAGTGCATGAGAAGAATTATCCGACTCATGATTTAGAATTGGCGGCTGTTGTGTTTGTGTTGAAGATTTGGAGGCATTACTTGTATGGTTCTAAGTTTGAGGTGTTCAGTGATCATACGAGTTTGAAGTATTTGTTTGATCAGAAGGAGTTGAATATGAGGCAGAGACGGTGGTTGGAATTTCTTAAGGATTATGATTTTCAGTTAAGTTATCATCAAGGAAAGGCGAATGTGGTGGCAGATGCTTTGAGTAGGAAGTCTTTGCATATGTCTGCTTTGATGGTTAAATAATTGGAGTTGATCGAGCAGTTTTGAGATTTGAGTTTGGTTTGTGAGTTGACGCCTGAAAGTGTGAAGTTGGAAATGTTGAAGCTGACAAGTAACATTTTGGAAGAGATCAAAGTTGGTCAGAAAAAGGATTTGGAACTTGTAGATCGTGTGGTGTTAGTCAAGCAAGGTAAAGGTGTGGACTTTAGGTTGCATGAGCATGGCGTCTTGATGTTTCGTAATCGAGTGTGTGTGCCGGATGTGCTTGAACTTAAGAAGCGTATTTTGGATGATGGTCATCGGAGTAGTTTGAGTATTCATCCAGGAGCGACGAAGATGTATCAGGATCTAAAGAGGTTGTTTTGGTGGCCTGGAATGAAGAAGAATATAGTAGAGTTTGTATATGCTTGTTTGGCTTGTCAGAAGTCAAAGATTGAACTTCAGAAACTGTCGGGTTTGATGCAACCGTTGTTTGTGCCAGGGTGGAAGTGGGATAGTACCTCTATGGACTTTGTTGGAGCTTTGTCGAAGACTGTGAAGGGTTTTGATTCGATTTGGGTGATTGTTGATCGGTTGACGAAGTCAGCGCATTTTATTCCTATCAAGACCGGTATGTCTGTGGCGAGGTTGGCTGAGATCTACATCGAGCAGGTTTTCAGGTTACATGGTATTCCTTCTAGCATTGTGTCGGATCGAGATCCGAGGTTTACTTCTAAGTTTTGGGTGAGTTTGCAAGCTGCTTTGGGAACTAAGCTGTGGTTAAGTTCTACTTATCATCCTCAGACTAATGGTCAGATGGAGAGGACGATACAGAGTTTGAAAGACTTGTTGAGAGCTTGTGTTTTGGAGCAAGGTGTCAGTTGGGTCGAATGTTTACCGTTGATTGAGTTTACTTATAACAACAGTTTTCATTCTAGTATCGGGATGGCACCGTTTGGGGCTTTGTATGGACGGAGGTGTAGGACGCCGTTGTGTTGGTATGAGTCAGGTGAAAGTGCTTTGTTAGGACCGGATGTTGTGCAAGAGACGACCGAGAAGGTCAAGATGATTCAAGAGAAGATGAAAGCGTGTCAGAGTAGGCAAAAGAGCTATCATGATAAGAGGAGGAAGGATATTGAGTTTCAAGTTGGCGATCATGTGTTCTTGAGAGTGAACCCTGTGACTGGCGTCAGACGTGCTTTGAAGTGTCGGAAGTTGACACCGCGTTTTGTTGGACCGTTTGAGATTGTTGAGAAGGTTGGAGCTGTAGCGTATCGGATTGCGTTACCGCCGTCGTTGTCGAATCTACATGATGTGTTTCATGTGTCTCAGTTGCAGAAGTATGTATATGACGAGTCTCATGTGATTCAAGTGGACGATTTGGATGTAAGAGATAATTTGACAGTCGAGACTTGGCAAGTTAGGGTTGAAGATCGTGAGGTGAAGCGTTTGGACCAACTGGTGAGAGCGCTACATAGGAATCAGAGAGTAGAATGAAGGATTCAGATTCAGAGTTGTTTCCTTCAGGTAATTTTCGAGGGCGAAAATTCTTTCAGGGGGGAGAGTTGTAACAGCCCGATTTTTCGCTAGTTTTATTTTTAATTGTTTAATATGTGTTTATATGTGCTTGTGCATGGTTATTTATCCTTGGGTGTATTTTCTTGGGTTTTCGTGCTAGAAGGGTATTTTAGTAATTTGGTGAGCAAGGGTGATTTAATAATTTCTTAGTGAAGGTTATTTTTAATGTTAGTGTGAGGTATCATTTTTTTTACTAAGTTACTAGTGTAGAAATTTGTTGGACCGTTAAGTTTCGATAACTTTAACCGTAGGCGAGTAATTAATTGTGGGATAGTGAATACGTTAGTTGAGCCCATTAAGATATAACGGGTTAAGCCCATTAGAGGTGTGCCTATTTAAACCTTAGTCTTTGAGGAAATAAGGTCACCTAGTATCACTTGTTCATTTCACATAATATTTTGAGAGAGGTAGAGAGAGAAAGAGCAAGAGGAAGAGAAAAGGGTTTGTAGAGAGAGAAGCTTGAAGAACAAAGGAGGGTTGAAGATTCTAGGAGCTTAATTGAAGCCTTGGCTAGGATTAGTGTTTGTTAAGGTAAGGGGGATAGATTTCAACCGTAATCTTTTAGTTGTAGCTTCTACCCTAATTCTATGCATAAGTGATTATTTGAGATATGTGAATAATGTGAATTTGCTTGTTGAATTTCGTGCTCTAGTTGTAGAGGTATGTTTGGGTATGTTAATTTGTTTATAATTGAATTGTTGATGATGAAATTGCATGCTTTTGGTATATATATATTTGGATAATTGATGAATTATGCTCAAATGATGATTTATGACATGTTGTATTGTGCTTGAATACATGGTTATAAGTTGTGGTTGTTGTTAATTGTTGTTGATAATCTCATATCAAGGTTTGGGTATGAATTATGAATGAAGTTGTTGTTGTTGAAAAGAGTTGTTGTGAAGAATTGGTTTTGGTTGTAGTTGAAAACTTGTTGTTTCGAGAAAATGGATTTTTATACAATTCGTAAAACTTATTCAAATGCCGCGGGACGTGTGAGTTTGACGTATTAGAGCCTCGGGTTGTGCCTCAGATCATTTTAAACAATTGGGGGTTTCAAACATTCGATTTTGGGGCGAAAATGGCGAAAACCCGTGGCCGAAACGCGCGAAAACGCACGTTACGGAGCGTTGCCCCTATACAGGGGTGCTAGGCGCCCACTTACAGAGAGCTAGCGATGGGTACTGCACCTCTGGCGCCAGGCGCCTAAGACAGGGCAACATGCTTGTTGCTCCGTGTTCGGGTGCTTGGGGGCAGTCGTGTAGGAGTCCGTAGCGACCGTTTGAAGGTGTTCTTTTGCTGTTTTCACTTACTTTTCAACTGGAACAAACTTGGCTTTATCAAATTTTGAAGTTTCTAAATGGTTCCAAACTTATGTTATGACATTTCGGTTTTTCGGAAAATTTTCGGAAACAATCTTTTGTGGACGAATAGGATTGCAAGCTTAGTCTACAACTCATATAGAGTTAGACAAGGTTTGTAAAGTTGGTGCAATGTCTTAATCACATCAAACTTGATTTTTGGGTGGTATTGTGGAAAAATGTGGACTCGGGATTTTCTCATACGAACTTGGGCTAATCTTTGAACTAATGCTTGATAGTTTGTAAGTGGCCTATGTTCATGACTATAAGATTGATTAAGATTGAATTGTAGGTTTTCACACTTGAAATGAAGTACTTACTTTGAAAATTATCAATGTTGGTCGTTTTGCCACTTGATACGGACCTTGTCGAAAATGGTTCTTAATGGCCGATTACCTTGTGAATCTTTTGTGAATAGCCTTATATAATTAAATGGAGATTGTGAATGATTGACGAGCGTTGAATATGATGTTATCATAGTATGGTGTATTTTTCTCCTTTACTTGAATTGTGAGGATTTATATGAAGATGTTGAATTATTATGGTGATGTTGTTGGTGATTATGTATGTTTATGTGCATATATGTTGTTGATGATCATATATGTTTATGTGCATATATGTTGTTGATGATCATATATGTTATGTGCATATATGTTGTTGGTGAATTTTCTTACATGCTATTGGTGTTGAATTGTTGGTGTAAGCATGTATTGAAATATCTTGGTGTGGATTGTTGAGTTGTATGAAAATATGCATTGTTGTTGTTGAGTCATAGGTCCACACAGTGTTGATGTCGGATTTCATATCCATGTTGGTGACGAATACTATGTATTCAATTATTCGGGGTGATTATTCGTGATGGTTATGATGTTTAGTTGGAATCAGGGGTAACGACCTCGGAGGTGACTTGGTTCCACACGTGTCTAGAGTCGGTCTAGGCACATTGCATGTTTAGGATGAGTCATAAATGTTTATGTGCTTGGTGTGAATTACATGTTTGGTGTTGTTGTGTGCTTGGTGGTTATTTGTGATCGATGAATCATATACTTGTTGAAAATTGTTGGTGACAATTTGGTGAATATTTGAAGATGTATATATGTTGGTGTTTATGAAACATGAAATATCTTGATGATTGATTATTCCTGCTTATACGTTTGATTATGATTGATGTGAAGCTAACCCCCAGTGGTTTGTGGTGGACCGCCTACCTATTTGTATGAATGGGTAGACGACATGCATGATTAGTTGATTTGCTTGCTTGGTGAGTTGCTTGAGGATAGCGGGAGCTTCCTCCGTTTTACTTTCAGTTGATAGAGTCTTAGATAGGCTCTGATCTAGGATTTGTTTCTTTTACGTTGTTGAGATTTTACCCATGTGTTGGGATTTGGATATTATATTTTATGTGGATGTATTTATGAGTTGATGGCATGGCTACTTGAGGTGTATGCTATATTTCCGCTGTGATGTTTTATTGTTGAAATTTTTATGCATGTCAATGGTGAATTATTGAAGACGTGACGTCTATTTCTTGAATATTTGTTATATTCGCGTGATTTATTGCTTTAATAGAAGTAGGGCGTTACATAAGGATCACCGTGCGACCAACAGGTGCATTTTGGCATCTGATTAGGCATCACGTCCCAACAAACTCATCATTTAGATAGTCTACTTAGAATAATTGAATGTGACTTGACTATTAATCAATTCCAACAAATAAATAGAGGGGATTCAAAGAATCTTAACCATCGCTAACATTCTTCGATCAAAACAGGTAAACTTTTCTCTGATGCTAGAGGATTTGGCTTTGCTTCTTTTGCATTTTCCTTCTAACCACCCCATGAGTAATTAGGGTCATGTCCCCACCCAAGATTTTATGTGTTTGAATAAGGGTTGTAAGTCCTATTAGGTTGACTATCAACATAGTATATAGAGATTTGATTCCCAAGACATTCTTTTTAGACATGCCCTCCCCCACAACAAACACATGATACAATGTTGGTTGTCGCATGTACGAATGTAATAGGATCAGATGATATACCTTCATCATATGACGATGCATCTTTGGTTACCATTTTCTTACTTAGTGGGTTAAGGTTAGTTGCGTTAAATATGCAGTGAAGGTTGTAGCTTCAGAGACATGGTAAACATCTGGCACTTTTTTCTATATTCAGGCTGGAGTTGTAGCTTTGCCCTGAGCTTGCATTCGTTAAGTTGGCCACAAGTAGCTATTAAAACCTATAATTTCTACTTGATCATAACGCTCTCAAGAAAGCTCCTCAAGATTAGGCATCTAAAATTAATCTTATTGAGGGTGTAAGTCCATTGTAAAATGTTTCCATCTGAATATAAACAAGTATTCCATGATGAGGACAACTTCTCAATAACGCCTAAAACTCTCCCAAGCTTAAAAAATATTTTCTTCGTTAGTTTGCTTCAAATAGGTTATGTTATTCTACTTTCTTATATTAAGGAATGCAGGAATATAATTCTTCAAGAACTTCTCAACATGTTCTCTCCAAGTGGTAACAAATTTAGGCTCCAAAGATTTTATCCATTGTTTGGATCTTCCTATTAGCAAATATGGTAACATTCTTAGTTTGAAAGAGTTATCTTCTATACTTGGAATCTTGAAATTTTATACTACTTATGTTAATTGCTTCAAGTGTATTTGAGGATAATCATTGACTTCTCCTAAGAATTGGCCTATGGATTTCAACATCCGGAAGAGCATGAGCTTATTCAAACTGAGTAGTAATAATATATGACCACATTATGCTAGTTTGGTAATTAACATATGATTGTTCTTTTATAGTATAAGTATAACCACCGCAAGTTATGCCTTTTGGTAATTTCTCCTACGAGGTGTCCTTGTCTCATCCTCCTGGTCCTCACCATATTACTTTATTCCTCTTACTACAATGATTGGATCCAGCTCATAGAACTTAGCACATATAAAATGGTAGCCAAGGGTTCTAAGTGTTTGTAAACTTGTATAACCGTACTAGGCGATCCATATTGGTACATCTCCAGACATTTTCCTAGCGATGCATCTTCATACATCGCCTGACTCCTCTCCAACATTGTATCTTCTTGTATCTCCATAACAATTCATCAACTTGTTCCATAGAAAAACCAAAAAGAGCATTAGTAGTTCAAAATGACTAATTACGAATAAAAACTAATTTAATTACTATTTTCTTAAATAGGTCATGCAATCACTCAATTTCTAATAAAAATTGGGGGATAGTGCAAGGTAATAACCAACAATTTTTTCTGTAATCAATGGGGGTTGGAAAACAACCCTTTTTGATGCAGTGGTCGCACTCCTTTGTCTCTAAAACATTGGGTTTCTTAATGAATAATTTTAGGGTAAAATAGGCTTTATATAGGCAAAAATTTGCACACGGCATGTGCAAGTCGCATCAGATTATTATGGGGCGCATGGAGCAATGAGTTCTTTCATGATGTGAAGTCTTCCCATACCTGTAAGGTGTGTGGTTCTATGCTCATGACCCATGGACCATAGGAAAAATCCCTTGTTTGACTAAATATTCATGTTTTTCATCCTTCATATGAGCTTGGGACTTGGGATAAAATTTCCCTAAGTTTTTTTCTTTAAAAATTCATTGTAATTGATCTCATAGATTTGATAACTTCTATGAGATGTCTTGGTTTGCCGAATTACATGATTTATACAAAAAAGGCTCAAAACACCTATGGAGTTATCGTGTTATGGAAGAAAGCAAAATAGAACGGCTAAAACCAAAACATTACAAAACCTTTCCCAAACCATGAGAAACTCCCTCTAAAACCTATAGATAGTCCTTAAATGACAAGAAAAAGACTCGAAAACATTGCTAAAAGCATATTAAGACGAGGTTTAAAAATCTAATACCTTTCAGAGATGGTGCTCAGATCCTCATTCCGTTACACTTCTGACTTTGAATAACTTACCACTTTCATTCAAACATGGTAGACGTAGAGAAAATAGTCCATGGTTTCAACCACACTGTATTCCCTTTTCTCTTCCATACTAAATCTCATAGCAAGTAGTGTTGTGTGTTGGTCATGGCATTTCCCTGCTCAATCAACATTTTAATGCATTTTGCAATGAACTTAAAATGATTTTAAACAGTCGTTCAAAGTTAAGTATGATCATACACACTTTAAAGTCTTTCAAGGTTATAACATCACCTAGGTGAAGGTGGGATATATTTCGAAAATGTAGGTTAGCAAAAGAACTAGAGTTTAATACATGCTACGAATCCATAAACCGGCCATCTTCAATTTCTTTGCCAAAACAACATTAGTACTAGTAGAACTACTTCATAATTTATTTTTATGACACCAATTATTTTATTATTTGGCTCCTTTTTTTTAGTCCATTGTTTATGGTTGAATCTACATTTTTATTTCATTTTTTTCTATAGTAATCAAGTTCTACTAGTACCCCACCCCCAAACTTATGATGTCATTAATTCGAAAAAGAAACCCTAAACATAGTATCAAATCAATACCAAATAAACTTATGATTCAATCTAACTCCAAAGCAATTAATTAAATATAACATTTTGGGTTTAAAACATATGGTTCGTCACCAAAACAAAGAATATTGCATGGAGACTCAAAGTGGATTAACATAGGATAAAATATTATAAGTGTGGCTTAAAAAGGCTCAAAGTACAAAACAATGTGGCTCATGTGTATAAAATACGACCAACAGTCTGTATACAAGTTATGAAATCTCGTGAAAAATAATATTCAAACATGGACACTCAAATGTGAAAGAAATATAGTAGAAATTGGATAATATTGGGTTCAAAATCTCAACGGTTATATTATATGATGAGTGTCTCTTGCACAACATTCCACTAAATCATAATGCTCTTTGTAACGCCCACTTTAGATTATTTTAATTATTTAATTATTTGATTTATTTGAGGAGTCTAGGTATATTTATATATATTCTATGAGATGTGGAGATTAAGATTTATGTGATTTTTAGTGATTTGACTTGATGTGGTGACTTATTTTATTGTTTAATAAAATAAGATTTGAAAATAAAATAAATATAAAGATGTGGGGTAGTTTTGAGATTTTAGAGAGTTATGTGGGAGAAAGAGTAAATAAGATAAGATTTGAGGGGAGTATAAATAAGGAAATTAGGTTTAGAGGTTGTCAGTACATACGATCAGTTTTGGGAGAAAAAGGGAGAAAAGGCAAGAGAAGAGGAGAGCTGCGATTTCCATAACTTTAAGGTAAGGGTGAGCCTAGCATACAATTATATTAAACTGTAATTCATATGATTATAATTAACAAGTGTAGGAATGGTTTTAGAGAATTGGAGAATTAGGTTAATCATGATGAATTGATGATTAGATGATGTAAAATTGTAGAACTGATGTAGAAATTGATTACAGAACATAGAATAACCTTAATGCTAATGTTTCAGTCGAATTTGGGGTTAAACATGGTAAAAATTGGGATTTTTGGTGAAAGAGTTCGTAATCCCGTACCCTGTTCTGTCATCGTTTCGCCAGGCAAGAATCGTAGCTCGCCACGGCGAGCATCCCTTCATCGCTCGCAAGGCAAGAAACCCAGCTCGCCATAGCGAGAGACCCGTAATGCTTCGCCAGGCAGGCAATCCAACTCGCCATGGCGAGAGACCTGTAATCGCTCGCGAGGCGAGCAATAGAGCTCGCCATAGCGAGCTGCGCTGTGACAGATTGTCACGTTTTCTTTGTTGCGATCTGTTTCGTACAAGACCTTGTGAGTTGAACCTTGGGTAGTATTGGAAGCTAACTATATTATAAATGACGATCTGTAAAGATGCTTTGTGAAGATTTAATGTTGTTGATAGTGATTTATGAATCATATGTGTATTATGTGAACTATATGTGTAGTAAATGTGATGCTTAAATGATGAATTCTTTAATGTTGATATATGCCATGATTGATGATTTGTTGCCATGTAGTTGTTTATATATGATTAAAGCTGCATGTGTCGGTCCAAGATGTTTACGATGTTTAAGACGTTTAAGATGTTTAACTTGTTTAAGTTATAAGATGTTGAGTCCATGCATACTCATTCAGAGATGAGGGCTTATGCCCTGGAGCTTTTTCTCAATAGAGACTAGGGCTCATGGCCTGGAGCTTTTGCTCAATAGCGACGAGGGCTTATGCCCTGGGGGTATATTTATGCTCAAAGCGACGAGGGCTTATGCCCTGGATTGGTACCACATGCATATAAGATGTCTAAGATGATTAAGATGTTAGAGTTGCATAGTTAAGTGAAGTCGCATTGTCGAGTCAAGTTGTCTAAGATGTTTATGAAGACGTTTTATGACATCACTTATGATGCTAAATGATATTTGTTGTGACGTGTTTATGTGATGATTTGTTGTTAAATATAATTGTTGAATTATATGTTTAATACTATTGTTTTTGTGAATCTCACCCCTTCTGCTTGAAAATGTTGCTCTTCGTATGGGTAACTTGCAGGTAATCAAGAATAGGTGCAGTCTTTTGAGGACTTCCCTTGGTTGTGTCTAGGTGCTCTGATACGTAACGGGATGGGGAACCTTTGCTTATGTTTTTCTCTATTCCTTGCGTATTACTTTTATGATTTTCAAGACTATGATTTAGTATTTGGAATTTTATGAGACGTTTTGATGAGGCCTTCGTGCCAAAAACTAATATGTAATTGAGTTTATTCCGCTGCGAAGTTTGAAATATTACGATGACTATTTTGAAGAATAAATTGTTATTTATTCATATTTGAGATTTTTTTTTTGTGAAATGTGACATTCCGTTGTATGGAAACTCTGATTTAATTGTGAAATTTTTATGTTGGGGAAAACAGGGTGTTACAATTGGTATCAGAGCAGGTTGGTCCGTTCGACCAAGTAGATGAGTCGTGTAGTGTCGTGTGTCAGTTGATATATTATTATGTATCATGTTGATTGTTGTTTGTGGTGTAGAGAACTTAGAATGGATGGAAGAAACGATGTTGCGATTGCTGCTGCCTTGGAAGCTGTGGGGCAACAACCCAATGCTAATGCTGGAGCTAATGCCGAAGTGAGAATGTTGGAAACCTTCCTGAGAAATCATCCTCCTACCTTCAAAGGGAGGTATGATCCTGATGGAGCTCAGACGTGGCTCAAGTAGATCGAGAGAGTGTTTCAAGTTATGCAGTGCATAGAGGTGCAGAAGGTGCGTTTTGGTACGCACATGCTAGCTGAGGAAGTTGATGATTGGTGGATTGGTCTTCTACCTATCCTAGAGCAAGATGGTGCTGAAGTCACTTGGGCTGTGTTTAAGAGGGAGTTTTTAGACAGATACTTTCCGGAAGATGTTCGCGGGAAGAAGGAGATTGAGTTCCTTGAGCTGAAGCAAGGGAATATATCCGTGACCGAGTATGCTGCCAAGTTTGTGGAGCTGGCTAAACTCTAACCGCATTATACCGCTAAGACTGCTGAGTTCTCCAAGTGTATCAAGTTCGAGAATGGTTTACGTGTTGATATCAAGAGGGCAATTGGTTACTAGAAGATCAGAAATTTTTTCGAGCTGGTGAGCAGTTGCAGGATTTATGAAGAGGACACCAAGGCTCATTACAAGGTTGTTAATGAGAGGAAAGGCAAAGGTCAGCAGAGTCGTCCTAAGCCTTACAGTGCCCCTGCTGATAAGGGCAAACAAAGAGTTAATGATGAGAAAAGACCTGATAAGAAAGATGATCTTGTTGAGATTGTCTGCTATACTTGTTGTGTGAAGGGCCATAAGAGTAATGCTTGTCTTGGGGAGGTAAAACGGTGTTTTCGTTGCGGTAAGAAAGGGCATACTACTGCAGAGTGAAAACATGGTGACGTTGTGTGCTTTAATTGCGAAGAGGAAGGCCACATTGGTTCGCAATGCAAGAAGCCTAAGAAGGCTCAGACTACTGGGAGAGTTTTTGCTTTGACTGGTACGCAGACGGAGAACGAGGATCGTTTGATCAGAGGTACTTGTTATTTTGATAATATGCCTTTAGTTGCTATTATTGATACTGGTGCTACGCATTGTTTTATTGCTCTTTACTGACTGTGCTGCTAAGTTGAATCTTGTTGTATCTGATATGAATGGAGAAATGGTTGTCGAAATTCCAGCTAAGGGTTCGGTAACTACTTCTCTTGTGTGTTTGAGGTGTCCTGTGTCTATGTTTGGTCGCGATTTTGAAATTGATTTGGTTTGTTTACTGTTGATCGGAATGATATAATCCTGGGGATGAATTGGTTAGAATACAATCTCGTCCTTATTAACTGTTTTAGTAAGACGGTGCATTTCTCTTCTGCTGAAGAAGAAAGTGGAGCAGAGTTCTTGTCTACTAAGCAACTGAAGCAGTTGCAACTATTGAGAATCAAGTAGAGATTGATAAGCTACAAGTGGTATGCGATTTCCTGATGAGATTCCTGATATGTCGCCGGAGAGAGAAGTTGAATTTTCGATTGATCTTGTCCTTGGAACGAAGCCTGTGTCTATGACACGTTATCGTATGTCAGCTTCCGAGCTGGCTGAACTGAAGAAACAATTGGAGGATTTGTTTGATAAGAAGTTTGTAAGACCGAGTGTTTCACCTTGGGGAGCGCCGGTGTTGTTGGTTAAGAAGAAAGATGGCAGTATGAGGTTATGTATTGATTATCGACAGTTGAACAAAGTGACGATAAAGAATAGGTATCCACTTCCAAGAATTGACGACTTGATGGATCAGTTAGTGGGTGCACGTGTGTTTAGCAAGATTGATTTGAGGTCAGGTTACCATCAGATTAAGGTAAAAGATGAGGATATGCATAAGATGGCGTTCAGAACGCGTTATGGGCATTATGAGTATACGGTGATGCCTTTCGATGTTACTAATGCACCTGGTGTGTTTATGGAGTACATGAATAGGATCTTTCATGCTTATTTGGATCGTTTTGTTGTGGTTTTCATTGATGATATTTTGATATACTCTAAGACTGAAGAAGAACATGCTGAGCATTTGAAGATTGTTTTGCAAGTGTTGAAAGAGAAGAAGCTGTATGTTAAATTGTCAAAGTGCGAGTTCTGGTTGAATGAGGTGAGTTTTCTTGGCCATGTTATTTCTGGTAATGGTGTTGTAGTTGATCCGTCTAAAGTTGAAGAGGTATCATAATGGGAGACTCCTAAGTCGGTTACAGAGATTAAAAGCTTTTTGGGATTGGCAGGTTATTACCGAAGATTTATAGAAGGATTTTCTAAGTTGGCACTTTCGTTAACGCAGTTGACTTGTAAAGGTAAGGCCTTTGTGTGGGATGTTCATTGTGAGAACAGTTTTAATGAGCTGAAGAAGCATTTGACGACGGCTCCAGTCTTGATTTTGCCAAGTCCAATGAACCTTTTGTTGTTTATTGTGATGCGTCCAAGCTGGGATTAGGTGGTGTGCTTATGCAAGATGGTAAAGTGGTTGCTTATGCATCAAGACAGTTGAGAATTCATGAACGAAATTATCTTACTCATGATCTTGAATTAGCTGCAGTTGTATTTGTGCTTAAGATTTGGAGACATTACTTGTATGGTTCGAGATTTGAAGTGTGCAGTGATCACAAGAGCTTGAAGTATTTATTTGACCAGAAGGAATTGAATATGAGACAGCGAAGGTGGCTTGAACTATTGAAAGATTATGACTTTGGTCTGAATTATCATCTGGGTAAAGCTAATGTTGTTGCAGATGCTTTGAGTAGGAAGACTTTACATATGTCTGCTATGATGGTGAAGGAGTTCGAATTGCTTGAACAGTTT
The DNA here is from genome assembly GCA_958299785.1 of Medicago lupulina. Taxonomy (NCBI): domain Eukaryota; kingdom Viridiplantae; phylum Streptophyta; class Magnoliopsida; order Fabales; family Fabaceae; genus Medicago; species Medicago lupulina. The sequence continues at coordinate 44,012,407 of OY283146.1, read as the reverse complement.
AGAGATTTGAGTTTAGTTTGCGAATGGTCACAAGAGATTTGATAGTGATTTCTTGAAAAGTATTAAAGAAGCGCAGAAAGAGGATGTAAAGTTTGTAGATTTGTTGGTTGCTAGTAATCAGACTGATTATAGTGACTTTAAGGTCGATGATCAAGGAGTGTTGAGATTTCTAGGTAGGATTTGTATTCCTGACAATGATGAGATGAAGAAGATGATTCTTGAAGAGAGTCATAGAAGTAGCTTGAGTATTCACCCGGGAGCTACGAAGATGTATCACAATTTGAAGAAGTTGTTTTGGTGGTCTGGATTGAAACGTGATGTGGCACAGTTTGTGTATTCTTGTTTGATTTGTCAGAAGTCGAAAGTAGAGCATCAGAAACCTGCTGGATTGATGACACCTTTAGATGTGCCAGAGTGGAAATGGGATAGTATATCTATGGATTTTGTGACAAGTTTGCCGAATACTCCTAAAGGGAATGACGCCATTTGGGTGATTGTAGATAGATTGACGAAGTCGGCTCATTTTATTCCGAGTAATATCACTTTTCCTGTAGCTCAGTTGGCAGAGATCTATATTCGGGATATAGTGAAGCTGCATGCTGTTCCTTCGAGCATTGTATCAGATAGAGATCCGCGATTTACTTCTAGATTTTGGAAGAGTTTGCAAGAGGCTTTAGGGTCTAAGTTGAGGTTGAGTTCGGCGTATCATCCGCAGACAGATGGTCAGTCGGAGAGAACGATCCAGTCGTTGGAAGACTTGTTGAGAGTCTGTGTACTTGAGCAAGGAGGAACTTGGGATAGTCATCTTCTGTTGATAGAGTTCACGTACAACAATAGTTATCATTCTAGTATTGGAATGGCACCTTTTGAGGCTTTGTATGGTCGTAGGTGCAGAACTCCATTGTGTTGGTTTGAATCAAGTGAGAATGTGGTTTTAGGACCAGAGATTGTTCAGCAGACTACTGAGAAGGTAAAGGTGATTCAAGAAAAGATGAAAGCGTCGCAGAGTCGACAAAAGAGTTATCATTATAAGCGTAGGAAAGACCTTGAGTTTCAAAAGGGAGATCATGTGTTCCTAAGCGTTACCCCCATGACCGGTGTTGGTCGTGCATTGAAGTCAAAGAAGTTGACCCCGAAGTTTATTGGTCCATATCAGATATCGAAAAGAGTTGGAACGGTGGCGTACCGAGTGGGTTTACCACCGCATCTATCGAATTTGCACGATGTGTTCCATGTGTCGCAACTTCGGAAGTATGTTCCGGATCCATCTCATGTGATCTAGAGAGATGATGTGCAAGTTAGGGATAACCTTACGGTTGAGACTTTACTAGTGAGGATTGAAGGTCGTGAGGTGAAGCGTTTGAGAGGCAAAGAGATACCTCTTGTGAAAGTCGTTTGGGACGGAGCGACTGGTTGTTTACACCGATTTTTGGTAATGTAAACTTCATTATCCATCAATGGTGATAAATGTATTTTTAAAGAGGATCGTTCAAGTCTCGCGGCTTATGACATCACTTTATGCATTCTTTAAGAACATTAATGTCAGAATTGCATCCAACATCTTTTATTAACAAGTTGTCTCACGACAACATGATAGAAAAATGTTCAAGTGAGCATGTTAAAAAGAAGAAGAAAGGGAATAAAGATGAAAACAAATGCAAAGAGAAAAGAAAGAAGAAAAGAAAGCAAGAACAATAACATTAAATTGCATGAATGTAAAGGGTGGTTGGAATCTTTCAATCCATACACTCGTGAACCCATATGCTCCGTGGCGGGGGTGTTAGAGTTTAAGAAATCAAGAAACTAACCAATTGTTATTATTACAAACTGATATATATATATATATATATATATATATATATATATACCACTAAAAGTAGAAAAAACTTCCACTAAATCCTACAATCTATATTAAAAGTAGAAATAATATCCTATAACTTCCTAAGACACTAGGAAATAACTTCCATGCACTATAACACTAGGAAAGAATCTTCAATGCACTTCAGCCTTGTTTATCACCGCACGTTTCACTTCGCCTTATTGCACTCCAACTTTAACTTCTTTGGTCGAAATTGTGGTGTTTCGAAGTCTGTATGTTATTGGTCGAAATCCCTTTGCACTTTGCAGCATGTCGAAAAAATCATTTGCCTTGTCGAAAATATAATCATAAGTTCGACCAAATATTTCATTTTTGGTACTAACAGAGGTCTGTTAACACAAAAAATGAAATATTTGGTCGAACTCATGATTCTATTTTCGACAAGGAAGATGGGTTATTTCAACATGCTGCAAAGTGCAAAGAGATTTCGACCAAGAGCATACAGACTTCGACACGCCGTGTTTTCAACAAAGTGATTTAATATATTTCATGCATGTGGCTAATGAAGCCTTGGAGAACCATTAGTTTATCAAGTGATTGATTTTTGTGGGTAGAGCCTTGGAGAAATAAAGACATTGTTGGCACAGTACTAACGTGATGTAACATGATTATGCAAGATCCAAGGTCTAAGATTTGGAATACATCAACGTGGACATAGTGCTAGTAACAATAATAAGGCAAAATCGAACATGCGGCGACAAACAAGGCTTTAGTACATTGAAGATTATTTCCTAGTGTCTTATTGCATGGAAGTTATTTTCTAGTGTCTTAGGAAGTTATAGGAAGTTATTTCTACTTTTAATATAGACCGTAGGATTTATTGGTAGTTTTCTCTAAAAGGTCTATATATATCAGTATGTAATAATAACAAGGGGTTGGTTTCTTGATTTCTGAAAACTCTGTAACACCCACGCCATGGGAGCAAACGGGTTCAGGAGTAGAGAGATTGACAGATTCCGACCACCCTTTACATTCCTACAATTTAATATCATTGTTCTTGTTTTACTTTCGTTTTTCTTTTGCATTTCTTTTCATCTTTTCTCTATTTCTTTTTATTTTGAATATGCTCACTTAAGCATTTTTCTATTACGTTGTCATGAGACAATTTGTTATTAAAAGATGTTGGATGCAATTCTAACATCAAAAAGAACAATAATTTTGTTCTTAAAGAATGCATGAAGTGATATCATAAATCGCGAGACTTGAACGGACCACTTTAAAAATACATTATCCGGTCTTAAACCATTGATGGATAATGAAGTTTACATTACCAAAAATCGGTGTAAACAAATTGGTGAACCTGACGTGAATCTTCAAGTTTAGCGTGATTCCACACTTTATATGCATAAAAAAATGGTTTCACAGAAACAGAAACCATACATGAAATGGTTTTTAAGCCATATTTAAAAACAAAAAAATGTTGTTGAAGCCATTAAAGGAGGACATCAATTGAATTGAAGAATCTTATCGAAATGGTTTTGAAATGTTTTAGAAAGATTAAAACTGAAAAGTTTTAGCCTTTAAGAGGCCTTTAATGATTGGTCATGGTCATTTAATCCCTATGACTTACGATTATTTTGAAAATATTGTTGTGGCCATGAGAGAGGGTTTTTAAAACCGTAGTGGAAATGGTTTTTTGGACCATAATTAAAATGGTTTTCCACCATCGATGTTGAAGAAGTATGCATGGATGTAGTGTAGTCATCATTAAGAGACTATTAAAATGGCAAGTGCTGCTCGTAACAGTAATGAAAAATGCCACAAAAAATCCATAACCCCATACGTATGGTTGCTTCGAATTTTCGACCAACAAAATGTAAACTTTTCAAAGATTAATATATGTACAGTGGTCGAAGAAGACCATAAGGTGTATGTTCATTTTTGGTATTATTTTTCAAAATGTTATTACTCTCATGTCTTTCGAGAAACAACATTTTGAGGGGCCTCTGTTAACACCAAATATGAAATATTTGGTCGAACTCATGATTCTATTTTCGACAAGGCAGATGGGTTATTTCAACATGCTTCAAAGTGAAAAGAGATTTCGACCAAGAGCATACAGACTTCGACACGCCGTGTTTTCGACAAAGTGATTTAATATATTTCATGCATGTGGCTAATGAAGCCTTGGAGAACCATTAGTTTATCAAGTGATTGATTTTTGTGGGTAGAGCCTTGGAGAAATAAAGACATTGTTGGCACAGTACTAACGTGATGTAACATGATTATGCAAGATCCAAGGTCTAAGATTTGGAATACATCAACGTGGACATAGTGCTAGTAACAATAATAAGGCAAAATCGAACATGCGGCGACAAACAAGGCTTTAGTGCATTGAAGATTATTTCCTAGTGTCTTATTGCATGGAAGTTATTTTCTAGTGTCTTAGGAAGTTATAGGAAGTTATTTCTACTTTTAATATAGACCGTAGGATTTATTGGTAGTTTTCTCTAAAAGGTCTATATATATATCAGTATGTAATAATAACAAGGGGTTGGTTTCTTGATTTCTGAAAACTCTGTAACACCCACGCCATGGGAGCAAACGGGTTCAGGAGTAGAGAGATTGACAGATTCCGACCACTCTTTACATTCCTACAATTTAATATCATTGTTCTTGTTTTACTTTCCTTTTTCTTTTGCATTTCTTTTCATCTTTACTCTATTTCTTTTTATTTTGAATATGCTCACTTAAGCATAAGATGGTTTTTTCTAAATTGCCTTTGAAAATTCAATGGGCAATTTACCCAAACCAATCAAAAATAGTCATGTGTCCTCCACTATAACAATCATATTTATTATTTTTTTTTTGCAAAATTTTAGCATGTATTTATTATTTGCATATTTGTCCCATTTTAAATTAATGACATTTTACAAATTAAACCATTAAATTAATTAAATTTTCCCTTCAATCCAATCATCACTCTCCAAACCTTTTTTTTTCCTTAAAACCAAAGTTTAAGAATGGCTTTGCAAAAATAATTAAAAATTAAAAATATCACTCGTGGGAATCGAACCACGGTGCTCTTTCTAACTGGAATCTTACTTCAAAACCACTTAACCAATACACTTTTTATTAAATAATTTGGAATGCAAAATATATATTATTGGTGAGAATTTTTTTTGCAGTAATTTTTTTTTGAATAACTTGTTGTTTTTTGCAGTAACTTATAATCCAGCTTTAGTAAAAAAAAAACATTTTATATGTGTATATATATGAAATAGTAAATCTTTATTTAAAAATAATATGAATTCATCCGTTTGAGTTTTTATATTTTAAATATTATTATTTTATATAAATTCATACTTTTATCTAGATTCGATGAACTTTAGCAATGTCTCATTTGTGATCAACCAAATTGTGATTTATTTTAGGTCCGACCTTTCATTTGGATCAGATGAGTTGTTTAAAGGTATTAAACAAAAATTGTCTGGATAAATGTAATGTTTCTATTAAATGTTTTTGCCTTTTATATGTAAGAAAGATGTTAAATATTTGCATTGCGCTCGTTGAAGATTTTATTTGTTTATATTATGTTGATACAAATTTTTATGTATCAAGATGAGAAAGTTAATTTGACAATTTTGAAAACTAATAACTATTTTAAAAATATTTACATTAACGTAGTGTTTCTATTAAATATCTTTTTTTTAATTTTATTTGCAAAACATTCTTAAATAATTGCAGCACACTCGTCGTTGAATTTATGTGCTTATATATGCGAAAATAGATTTTTATGTACCGGTATGAGAAAGTCGATGTGTAAAATTTTGAAAACTATATTGAGGCAAAATCCGTAAAATGTTTTAAAGATAAACAAAACATGATGATTAAAGGATTAATGGTCTTTGATAGTTTCTTCGTATTTAATATGTATTTTTGAGTGATTAACTAAGACATGAACAAAGTGTAAATCAAATCAAAAATCAAGTGATTAAAGAACATTAAAGATTATGAACCCAGTCAGAGTTCATAAGGTTGATCAGAAGATAGTTCAGAAGATTGTTCGTATGGTTTATTAACAACAAAAAGTACAAAAAATGACTATAACCTTAAACCAAACAAGTAACAAAGGTATTTATATGAATAAAGGTCATATATTGATATGATAAATTTTTTATCATATGATTGTTATGATAAAAATAACCTTAATGAAATACCCGTTTTGCATTGATATGATAAAATTTTAAAAAACTCATGATTATTTTTAAAATATCAACATTAATCTAGTATTTCATTAAATATTTGTTCTAAATTTTTTTTTTTTGGTACAAGAGAAATATTTGTTCTATTTTATATGCATAGTAGCAAGATTAATAGATTGATCGAGAACATATTAGAAAAAATGTGAGATTTAGTCCCTCACTCATTTTAATTAATAAAATCATCGAATCTTAGGATTTTAATTTTAGTGGATTAAAATTACACATTTATGTATTAAAAGGTGGTTTGCTCGATTTCAAGAGACCTTGAAGATTGGATTATTTGTGTAAGTTCTTGGCATTGACGTTTGAGATTTCAAATTGTAACAACGTAATTATCTTTTCAAATTACATCAACATTATTATTGGAAAATTTGTTTATTTGTATAATTTGAATAATAATTTTCTTTTTTCAAAAAAAAAAAAATTCGTACTTGAAGTTAGGTCTTTTTACCAAGCTCTATAGACTTCTTGAAGTTAGGTGAGGTGGTGCCCCTAGGAGGGCGCGTCTAAGCCTCATGGGCCATTATGGAGGGCGTCAAAGCCTTTCTGGAGGACTTCCAAGCCCTTGGGAATATAATGACGGTCCACATCCCCCCAAACATGAGACTTGGGACAAGGCAAAGTTGTGAATTTGTCTGTTTGGATGCTATGTTGCTTGTTGCTACTTTTCTTAGATGATTGTTGATCGTATCTGATCAGAAGGTGGCTGCCGGTGCTTGATTGAATATGGTGGTTCACGGTGGTGGAAATATTCCGGTGAGCGTTGGACCGAATGGGGGGTGTGTACCTGCAGACACTCCGACGCTCAAGTCAGATACAGTTTCAGAATGAGGGTGAGAGTGTGAAAGAGCTTCTACCTTGGAGGCTGCAAGGAGCCTCTTATTTATAGAGGTTGGTGAATGCAGAGCCGTTGTAATGGCACACGTGTGTCCGGCGGTTACGAAATCAGGAGAAGTGTAACTGCCGGTGAGATATTCGTGGAAACGTGGTAAAGAGACGTTGTCGAACGTTGCAAAACGTTTGAACTAGTCTCCTTTGCTCCGAGCACCCCCCCCCCCCCCCCCTTCTTCGTGGGGAAGGGGTGTGTTGCGAGTAATTTCACCAAATGCAGCATTTGGGCTTGATTTGTTATTGGGCCTAAGCAGTTAAGCCCATGTCTTTGACCGGTCCAGAACAATTGCTATGGCGGGAAGTCCCAGGAAGGGATTCAAGCTAGCTTGATGAGCCTCTCTGGAGGACCCCTGTGTTTTAATCTATGACGAATTATCGTGCTCAGAGCCCTTCTTTGGGTTGTCGTCATGTCTTTATTCAGAGCCCACTTAGGGGTTGTTGTTTGGCGAGGTTCAGTGCCCGTCAAGGGTTGATGTTTAATAAAGATATGAAACTAATGATAAATTTTTGCACTTGTTCCAGAAGTAAAAAGAGTTCCATTTGTTCCTGAATAACTTCCTTTAGAAGGGCTTCCGCAGTGAATCTCTTTGTAGAAGATATGATTTTCTTGAATTCAAGTTTATTTGTTTTCAAATGCGCTTGTAACTCATCGAGAAAATTATATCGAGTTTTGAAAATTTTATCATATCGACTTTCTTATATCGGTACATAAAAATTTGCTTCTGCAAATATAAACATTTAAATTTCGTGACGCGTGTGGTGCAATTATTTAACGACGTTTTGCAAATAAAATAATATATATATATATATATATATATATATATATATATAATTGAAACACTACATTGATGTTAATATTTTAAAAATAGTTATTAGTTTTCAAAACTGTCATATTAACTTTCTCATCTTGATACATAAAAACTTGTATCAACAGATGTAAGCAAATAAAATCTTCAAGGAGCACAAAACAAATATTTAACATATTTTTTTACATATACAATGCAAAAATATTTAATCGAAACATTACATTTATTCTCATAATTTTCATTGAATACCTTTAAATAGCTTATCTGAACCAAACGAAATGTCGAATTTAAAATAAATCACAATTCGATTGATTACAAATGAAACATTATTGTAGTTCATCGAATCTAAATAAAATATGAATTTATATAAAAAAATAATATTTAAAATATAAAAAATCAAATGAATGAATTCATACTTTTTATTAAAAAAGTTTTTATTTTTAAGGATTGAAAGATTTATTATTTCATATATACACACATTTTTTTTTTTTTTAGGAATATATACATACATATAATTTTTATTTATTTTTTACTAAAGCTAGGTTTATAAGACACTTGCATAAAGAAAATTATACAATTGCTCACTAATAACATATATTTGCATTGTAACCCAAAAAAAAAATATTTGCATTCCAAATTATTTCATAAAAGATGTATTTGTCAAGTGGTTGGGGAGTAAGATCCTAGTTAGTGTGAGCACCCTAGTTCGATTCTCATGGGTGAAATTTTTAATTATTTTTGCAAAGCCATTCGTAAACTTTGGTTTTAAAGAAGAAAAAAATAGTTTGGAGAGTGATGATTGGATTGGAGGGAACATTTAATTAATTTGATGGTTTAACTTGTAAAATGTCATTGATTTAAAATGGGTGAATATGCAAATAATAAAATACATGCTAAATTTTTGGAAAATAAAATAATAAATATGTTTGTTATAGTGGAAGACACATTCCACAAAAAAAAAATAGTGAAAGACACATGAGTTTTCAAAGGTAGCCTAGGCCTCACCTTTTCTATTACGTTGTCATGAGACAATTTGTTATTAAAAGATGTTGGATGCAATTCTAACATCAAAAAGAACAATAATTTTGTTCTTAAAGAACGCATGAAGTGATATCATAAATCTCGAGACTTGAACGAACCACTTTAAAAATACATTATCCGGTCTTAAACCATTGATGGATAATGAAGTTTACATTACCAAAAATCGGTGTAAACACTGGTGAAAGCTTGACGTGGGAGCTAGAGAGTAAGATGCTGGAATCTTATCCAGAGTTGTTTGCTTGAGGTAAATTTTCGAGGACAAAAATCTTATAAGTTGGGGAGAGTTGTAACACCCACTTTAGATTATTTTAATTATTTAATTTATTTGAGGAGTCTAGGTATATTTATATATATTCTACGAGATGTGGAGATTAAGATTTATGTGATTTTTAGTGATTTGACTTGATGTGGTGACTTATTTTATTGTTTAATAAAATAAGATTTGAAAATAAAATAAATATAAAGATGTGGGGTAGTTTTGAGATTTTAGAGAGTTATGTGGGAGAAAGAGTAAATAAGATAAGATTTGAGGGGAGTATAAATAAGGAAATTAGGTTTAGAGGTTGTGAGTATGTACGATCAGTTTTGGGAGAAAATGGGAGAAAAGGCAAGAGAAGAGGAGAGCTGCGATTTCGATAACTTTAAGGTAAGGGTGAGCCTAGCATACAATTCTATTAACCTGTAATTCATATGATTATAATTAACAAGTGTAGGAATGGTTTTAGAGAATTGGAGAATTAGGTTAATCATGATGAATTGATGATTAGATGATGTAAAACTGTAGAACTGATGTAGAAATTGATTACAGAACATAGAATAACCTTAATGCTAATGTTTCAGTCAAATTTGGGGTTAAACATGGTAAAAATTGGGATTTTTGGTGAAAGAGTTTGTAATCCCGTACCCTGTTCTGTCATCGTTTCACCAGGCGAAAATCGTAGCTTGCCACGGCGAGCATCCCTTCATCGCTCGCTAGGCGAGCAACCCAGCTGGCCATAGCGAGAGACCCGTAATGCTTCGCCAGGCGGGCAATCCAACTCGCCATGGCGAGAGACCTGTAATCGCTCGCGAGGCGAGCAATAGAGCTCGCCATAGCGAGCTGCGCTGTGACAGATTGTCACAATTTCTTTGTTGCGATATGTTTCGCACCAAACCTTGTGAGTTGAACCTTGGGTAGTATTGGAAGCTAACTATATTATAAATGACGATCTGTAAAGATGCTTTGTGAAGATTTAATGTTGTTGATAGTGATTTATGAATCATATGTGTATTATGTGAACTATATGTGTAGTAAATGTGATGCTTAAATGATGAATTCTTTAATGTTGATATATGCCATGATTGATGATTTGCTGCCATGTAGTTGTTTATATATGATTAAAGCTGCATGTGTCGGTCCAAGATGTTTACGATGTTTAAGACGTTTAAGATGTTTAACTTGTTTAAGTTATAAGATGTTAACTCCATGCATACTCATTCAGAGATGAGGGCTTATGCCCTGGAGCTTTTGCTCAACAGAGACGAGGGCTCATGCCCTGGAGCTTTTGCTCAATAGCGACGAGAGCTTATGCCCTGGGGGTATATTTATGCTCAAAGCGACGAGGGCTTATGCCCTGGATTGGTACCACATGCATATAAGATGTCTAAGATGATTAAGATGTTAGAGTTGCATAGTCAAGTGAAGTCGCATTGTCGAGTCAAGTTGTCAAAGATGTTTATGAAGATATTTTATGACGTCATTTATGATGCTAAATGATATTTGTTGTGACGTGTTTATGTGATGATTTGTTGATAAATATAATTGTTGAATTATATGTTTAATACTATTGTTTTTGTGAATCTCACCCCTTCTACTTGAAAATGTTGCTCTTCGTATGGGTAACTTGCAGGTAATCAAGAATAGGTGTAGTCTTTTGAGGACTTCCCTCGGTTGTGTCTAGGTGCTCTGATACGTAACGGGATGGGGAACCTTTGCTTATGTTTTTCTCTATTCCTTGCGTATTACTTTTATGATTTTCATGACTATGATTTAGTATTTGGAATTTTATGAGACGTTTTGATGAGGCCTTCGTGCCAAAGACTAATATGTAATTGAGTTTATTCCGCTGCGAAGTTTGAAATATTACGATGACTATTTTGAAGAATAAATTGTTATTTATTCATATTTGAGATTTTTTTTTTGTGAAATGTGACATTCCGTTGTATGGAAACTCTGATTTAATTGTGAAATTTTTATGTTGGGGAAAACGGGGTGTTACACTCTTGAACTTTGAAATTGAGATATCCATTTACCTTGTTGGTAAGAACAACTTTCTGAGACCAAAACAATTTTAAATTTTATAACTGAAAAAAAAAATTAAATGTTTGAATTAGGCCTTGTGTCGTATCGCAACCTCGACAACCTTTTCGAAAGTGAAGGTAGTCGTATAGATATTGCTCATTTTCATTCCAATATGCATTTTGGCAAGAAAACTTCTTTTTTTAATTTTTGAAATTGTTCTTTCCCCTACTGCCAGTGAGTCTGGTTTAAAAAGTGTATGGCAGCAGTTAACTGCCACTAGACCAACACGAGTAGGGGAAAATAGCAATTTCAAAAATGGAAATAGCAATTGTCTCTAGGGGAATGTCGGGTGGTAAGATGAATCTAAGTTTACAAGTACATTCCTCATCTTTTTATTATAATTTCTTTTTCGTTTAAATGCATTTTTTATTCCCATTATTTAATAAAATATATGAAGTTTTGGTCCCTCATTTTAAAATTAAGTATTTTGTGAAGTAGATAAAACAGTCACAAGGAGGGGGGGTTTGAATTGTGACCCTTTAAAAATTAAATCTGTAACTTAAAATTGATTCTCTAGTTTTGACCTTGGAATATTTAAGTTAGTAAACTGACTTTAGAACGTTCTGAAGTGTTTATGCAAAAACAGTTTAAGTAGATAAATGTGTTTGTGTATGTAGCGTATATTGTAAATAAAAAGTATAGGGAAGAGAAGAAGAACACACATAAATTTATAGTGGTTCACCCAATGTGGATTAATCCACTATGATGCTTGAGATAACCTCTCAAATCCTGCACCTTACAATCTTGTTCACCTCAACAATTACAACAATTGTATTCTCTGAGCCTCGACAGACTTACACCTTCTTGCTAAGTTACCCGCTTAGACTTTTACACCTTCTGCTCAAACTAACACTTTAGTACCCCTAAAGCTGGATGAGACTTTCTTTACAATTTGTTTGGTAGTTTAAATGATTAAAATTAGACAGGAGGAAGAAGAATGGAGGGAGAAGTTTATCTTTGAAAAGATGAGAGAGAGAGAGAGAGAGAGAGACTTGATTCACACTCTTAGAGATTTTAGTAATCTACTGAGTTTATGAGATCAAGTGTTTTTGCTAAAGCTTCAAACACTCTTAAGTCGTTTTCTTGTATGCTTTGCAAAGGTGCAAGTAATGTTGAGTCTTCCACAAATATTTATAGAGTTTCTTGACCTCTTGTAGCCATTGGAGGATGACCAATGGTATTGTTCCATGTGTCCTGGGGCCCACCAGCTTTTACTTTAAAATCTGGGTGAACATTTTGAACATCAGAATGTTGTTGTGTTCTTGATGATCTTTATCAGGGTTCATCATGATCTTCATATGGTTCATCATACATGAATGTATGATGAGTTTCTGGGTTCATCATATGCATGTCAGATGAATTTATGGGCTTTGTCCAAGTGTAGTGTCATTTACACGTACATCAGAATGTTGTTGGACAATGCCTTTCCAGATTTGCCTTGGAATGTATGCATGAGAGAGGAAAGTGGATATGCATCTTCATGTCCATGCTTTGAGGGATTGTGTGGTCCATGTACTGTACCAACTCCCATACGTGTCTAATTCTTATTGAATGATACAAGATCTTCTTTTTGCTTTTGCTTTTCACTTTTCACCAAATGTACTGTTTACAGTTCCAAGCATGTGCAAAGCTGAACAATTTTCCTTTTGTTTAACTTATGATGATTTGTACGACTTCCATTTGATGTAATCAAATCCTAAGAGTGAAACATCAATGAAGTGCAGTGTTTGTAACATCTAGGATGATATTATCTTTGGAATATTCCTAGTACTTCAAGTGTTCATAGTCTTGAATAAACATTGAAGATCATTTTTGACATTAATCTTGTAAATGCCTTTATTGCTTGATTGATTCATGCAATGTACTTTACTTGATAATGTTCTTGAGTTTCTGGGCTTGTATAAGAACAACCTTTTGAACTCTGCTTTGATATTCTGAACTCTGAGCAATATTCTGAACTACTTTCTGAACTCAGAGTTAGTTCATAAAGCCTAATGTCTTTTGATTTCATGTATCTTGGTATAAACAATGTGATGTGTAAAATCCGCAAGTGCACGGTTTTACCAAAGTAGTAAAAAAAGTATTGTTCCAAAAGGGAGTTATTGTAAATTGATTTTCTTTTCAAATTGATTAGCTGAAAGATTAGGGTTTTAAAAGTTGGAATTTCTAATTGATTGAAAATAATAATAAAAAGAGCCTCAAGATCGTTGGTTCATCATAATGACAAATCTTTCACAATCCAAACCTATATGTTGATTTTATGTTAGACCTATTTCTAAAGACCAGTTTCTCTAAGGCCTATCAACATTTCTCTCCAAATCAATGAGTGTGTTTCAATAACAACCACACCTATTCTCATGGTTGATCGTTATTGAAACCCATTAAGAGCGAAACTTTAAGGTCTCAAGGTTTTATAGATTATTCTTATGTTTCGAAAACCTTGTCTAATCTCATATGTCCAATACTAACCTTCTTCTTTTGATACTTCGGTTAGTATTTGAAATAAGAATTAAGAACGGTGAGATTAGATTAGAAAATTAGGGTTTACATAAAATTAGAGTTCTAGACTTAGTTTGATAGGATTAGGTCATTAGACTCATCCAACAGTCCCAAGACAAATAAGTCTACTCACTCATGTTCATTGTAGACATAGAGGTTAAGAAGAAGAACATGAAAGTAAATAGCAAGAATAATAAAAAGAAATAAAATAAGAACTTTGATTAATGGAAATAATTGTCACATAAAATTCCCAAGAACAAAAGATGAAGAATCATGTCTGGTGACTGCTCTATTTATAGCCTAAAGCTAGCTTAAGCCCTAAGAAAAGGAATACAAATTACAAAGCAAGCAACCGATGGGCTTTTAGGTCTGAAAATGCATCAAAATAGCAGCCTGGAACCTTGGCACGGTCGTGCCTAGCTTGGCATGGGCCGTGCCAGCCTTGTTAGCAAAACAACAAAAAGGGATGAGAGTATTGCGCATGGTCGTGCGCCTGCAGGCACGGGTCGTGCTAACCTTTCTGAAATTTGGCACTTTTGAATAACTTGGAGGCACGGCCACACCATTGTCAGGCACGGCCATGCCTGATATTTTTGCATAAGATCTTCATATTTTTTTCATCAATCAGCTCCAAAACCCCTTTCTTTTGCTCCAAGACTCAATCTTTCACATATTTATTCTTGAAATTAAATAAGAAGCAATTGAAGTAACAAAACTCTAGAAAGTGAATAAAAACACATAAAATCTAAATAAAATAAACTAAAATAAATACTTAAAAACACTAATTATTGATTTATCATACTGCTACGTCATAAATGAATAAGTCATGTCATCAGAAAATGACTACAAAGTACTCCAAAAAAAAAAGACTACAAATGAGATGAGAGACCAAAGTTTTTTTTTTAAAAAAATTATTAATTTATTGGATTGTTTTTAAAATTGAGGGACCTAAGTGTATTTTTACTCTAAATTATTAACATTATAATTATGGGTTAGAAGAAAAATTAGTAAAATTATTGTGCCCTAATGGACGGAGGAGGTAATACTATTTTTCCATAGAATACTCTTTTTACTTTAGAAAATAATAACATATGCTTTTGTGGCACGTTCAGAGTACATATTAGAATACAAAATATAGAAATTATATATTAAAAATTGTGTTAAAATTTGACTGATTAACTTTTTTTAATAGTTTTCGCTTGTATTTGAATTTGAACTCAAACCTCCGACTACTAATCGTTTAACTTAAACTAGTTAAATGAAGTATTATAATAGAAAAGTTAATTAATTTTGTGCACATCATTCTACATTAATTTTTTTATATAGAGCACTTCTACATCTCTTCGTGAACACAACTCAATTGCTAAGAACATCACACTATATATGTAGGGGTCGAGTTCAAACCTCGAACTTACGACTTAATCACCTTAATGGTGAATTTATAGTAATTAGACTATTTGACCCTAAAAAGTTTACTAGCAGATTATATATTTTTGAAGCATCGTAGATTACATTTTTTTTGTTGATCAAAACAAAATGATATTCATTCATTCAAATTGATAGAGTAACATCATTCAACATCGCTAAAAAACATAAAAGATGAATCTACGAACAAACTCACATTATCCAATTTAATAACATACGATGACTAAATATCTACACATAATATAATAAAATTAAAGGTTAATTAAGTAAATAGTAATTTCAAGTAAAAAATTGACTCTAAATCACTCTCTAATAAATAAAATAAAAGAGAGAATCTAGAGAAATAAAAAACTAACACAGCTTGTTGGAGAGAAAGTGTTACTCCTAAACTACATGTAGATTCCTATAGCCTATATGTACCTCGTTAAGTAAACAAAGATTATAGGATAAAATTATAAAAAAGAATAATATCACTATTGTCTTCACAGTTATCACTAAAGTTAGATAAAATTATCATCTATCATTGTCAACGATTTCGTAATGATTTCACTATTAAACTGTTGATAAAGTGACCCATTACGGGGTTAGTGGCAACAACATAGGTAGTGGCTCCCTACTATGTAGACAAATTTATCTATGGGAAAATCCATACAAGCTAGGTCAACAATCAAAGGCTCAAAGAGAAGGAAAGGGTTAAAAATCTTGGTTTGGTAACTTTTATTTTTTGCTCTAGTTTTTCTTTGGTAACCCATGAATATGATTTTGTATCAACATTGGATGTGTCAATTAAAGCTAAACGTGACATAGTTCATGGATATGAATTACGTATATGCAATTCCCAACAATGCATTGCAACTTTGAAAAGAGGGTGTCAATAGGGTGTCAATTTTTTTTTGAGCAATTTTTTGTACTTTCTTTATCTTTTTCCTATTAGTAGTATTAAGGTGGCTTGTGAGGTGAGAGAGCTCTTAAATCCTTCATTGGTGCACCACTAATAATATATCATTGGATCTAATAAAGGTAATTAAAGATCTCGTCACGCCTTAGCAACTAATTAAATTCAAAATTGCCTAAAACCGTGAACCAATGAAGGCAGTTTAGAAAGGCTTAAACGAAACCGTTTCAGAAAATTGACGTTAAGAACAGTGTGAACTGTGCCTAAACCACTCTACCTAAGTATTATCCAAAAAAAAAAAAAAAAACGACCCAGGACTGGGTGAAGGAAGACATATGTGCTACTAATTTTTACCATTAAATTTGAATCTTTAGATTACCTTTATTAGATCCAATGGTAAATTATTAGTGGTACTCTGGTGAGAGAGGTAAGGGCTCTCTCGTCTTAGAAGCCACCTAGTATTAGTAAGATTAAGAAAAAAGTACTCTAAATGCCACTTATTTGTAACATTTAATTCTTGAGTAAATTACACTCCCCTCCCCTCAAAGATGCTTGAATTACATTCCCCTCCCCTCTTAAGTTGAAATATACACTTTACTCCCTCAATATTTTTTTTATGTTAAAATTTATGCTCCCCTCCCTTATAAGATGCTTGAATTACAAACCCCTCCCTTAATAATTAAATATGCACTACACTTTAATCTATTTGAACATAAATAAATATTCTTATAATATATATTAATTTTGAATCACCATTTAAGAAATTAATTCATTTCTTTATAGTTTAAATGTCAATGATAATTAAATTTAAATATATTGCTATTGATTTTATAAATTAGAGTATAAAATTAACTTTTAAATAATCATGCTTTAATGATTTTAGTAATTTTTCATATATTTTAATTTTGTTTTGGGTTGTTTCATATTTTATAATAGGGTTTAAAACTACATGTTAATAAATTTTGAATAAAAAATAGCAAAAAATATGTATTTAATTTTTTATTATATTAAAATAGACCCACAATACTATTTTTTTTAAGTGTGATAAATTATTATTTTTTGCTAGATTATTAGAAATAATAAAAAAGAATATTGAGGGAGTAAAGTGTAGATTTTAACATAAGAGGGGAGGGGGATGTAATTCAAGCTTCTCTTAGGGGAGGGGAGTGAAATTTATTCTAATATGTTTTGAATAAGAGGGGAGGGGAGTGTATATTTTAACTTAAGAAGGGAGGGGAGTGTAATTCATGCATCTTTGAGGGGAGGGGAGTGTAATTTACTCTTAATTCTTTTATCTTCCTTAAAAAAAATAATTCTTTTATCTTTTTTTTTTTCGTTTAAATCCTTTATCATTTAAAAAATGCATATCTACAAAAAAAATGCACAAAGTTTTCTTTTTTAATATTTTTTTTCTTCCAAAACCGCTGATGAGGTTGCGACATGTCAATAATTTAATTAATTAATAATTAATTTATCATTTATTTTATTTTTTTAACAAGCTAAAATGAAATATATTAAGACTGAAAAAAAAAAAAATTATCTAGTACAAGGCTTACTAACACAGAAGTCTTACAAAGCAACAAACCAAACAAGGCAAGGGAACAAAAATTAACCAATGGCCAAACAAACAAAATGGTTGAGCCATAAACCATGATATTAAAAGTAATATGAGCAAATTTAGCCTTCAACCACAATAAGAAAGAAACTTAATTTTGGCCAAAAAGTGAAAATTGGAGCTTTCTTTATTATTAAAAATCTTGTCGTATCATTCTTTCCAAATACCTCATCCAAATGAGAACCAATTTAATTGCATAATTGACAGCTGTGATTTTGAAAAACATGCCAAGCTACCAAACCGAGCAAAATGATCTGAAACTCTAGAAGGATCAACTGATGAAATATCAAACCAATTGCGAACAAGATGTTAGAGAGGACTAAAAACATTACAAGTCAAAAATAAATGATTTTCTGATTCAAGAGTTCCACAACAACTCTCACAAAGCTGAGAATCTGACGGGATTATGCGACGTTTAAATAGATTATCCTTAGTGGGTAATGTATTTTGAAAAATTCGCCAAGCAAACAAAGACACCTTCATGGGGACATATTTATGCCAATTAAATTCTGACAGAGCTATAAAATGATCAGGTTCCTGGCTAGCTAGGAAATGATATGCCCCACGCACCGAGTACCCAAATGTCGGGTCTAAATTCCAACCTCAATCATCCTCAAAACATTTGCAAAGACACATTTTGAAGTAAAATCCTACACTCCTCTACCAAATCCTCCTCCCACACCAAAAACCCACGACACCACTTCCAAGCCTTCCCTCACTCACCCCATCGCAAAGAGAACATATCAGCCATCGTCAACCACTTATTCTCATGCAAATCAAACAAGCTCCGAAACCTATCTCTTAAAGACACATACCTTAACCATTGATCCATCCAAAAAAAATGTATTTTCACCATTTCCAACTTCCCTCCGCACATTCTCCTCAAACCAGCCTCCTATCTCTAAACTGACTCCATCACGGATGTGCAATAAATCCTTTCACCAAACAAACCTATTCCTACCACTCTTATTCACACGACTCCCCTATACACCGCACCGAGCCGACAACACTCTAAACCACATACCATTTTTAAAAGAGACTCAATGGAGGAAATAATACAAAGGGAGCCTTGAAGAAGGAAAGTGTGTAAATAAGGAGAGATGGCGTGTGTAACGCCCTAGTTTTTATTTGATTATTTTTGGTTAATTTTTAATATGTTATATGATTTAAAGTGATTTATGTGATTATTTGGTGTTTGTTATTTTATTATATAATTATTTTTATTATTTAATAGAATAAGTAAGGATTATTATTTATTTGGAATTTTGAGGGTTTATGAGAATTATTAGAAATAGGTGAGAAATAGAGTTATTTTGGACTTAAGGGAGATTAAATTAGAATTATGATAATTAAGGGAGTTAAAAGAAAATAAAGTGGGGGTTATGTTTTGGTGAGAAGAGGAAAAGAAAGAGTCAGAAACATTTTTACGTACAATAGAAAGAAAAACTCAAGTTTTGAGAAAAAGAGGAGGAAACCAAGAACAAGGGAGAAGAGCCAAGAGGAGAGGATTTTTCTGTAGAGTTTTTTATTCTTCTTAATTCAGGCAAGGGTGAGGCTAACCTTCAACTAATAATATATATGTAATTGCTGAAAATTGGATTAAAAGTTGTGTTCTTGAGTTAGGGTTAGAAGGTTGTGAAAATTTGCAAAATGTTGATGATTATGTTGTTGATTGCATGTTTCTGTGTTGTTTTGAGTATTATGTTGCATATAGAACCTGTAAACATTGTAGTAATTCATTTTGGGTGTTCGGGGGATCAAAATTGGGTTTTTGGATGAAAAGAGTTAGAAAATTCGTGAACTTTTGAACTGCCCAGATGAAGCTTCGCTTGAAGCGAGATGCAAGCGAACTCCAAGCGAGATACTCCCAGACTTACGACATTTAGGTCGCTTGAAGCGAACCACGAGCGAACTTTGAGCGAGCGAGAACCAACCATTATGTGAAGATTTCGCTTGAAGCGAAATGGCCTTCGCTTGAAGCGAGATAGGTCCTGTAAGACCATTTTCTGAATTTTGCTTCGTGCATTAGGACTTTAATCTGAGCTTCCTAAAATGTTTTATTGGTTTATTTAACCTTGTTTATGAAGATAAATGTTGTGATTGAATGTAGAATCATGTGAATAATGTATATACATATATAAATGTTATGTTGAACGTGGAGAATTGTTGTGTTACATTAGACAAAGTTGGGGAGTGTGTCATAAATAATTTAGGCACAGATGTTGTTGTCGTTGTAGTTGTTGTTGTGGTTGAAGTTGTATGCAGATATACACATGGAGTCATTCATACTTATACATTGTTGAGGGCTCATGCCCTGGAATGTTAATCATTCAACTGTTGAGGGCTTATGCCCTGGAATGCTAGTCATTCACTTGTTGAGGGCTTATGCCCTGGGATGCTTTAACCATCCAAACTGTTGAGGGCTCATGCCCTGGAATGCCTTGTCATTCAAACGCGTAAAATGGTACCACATGCATATTGCATTAGTAGTTGTCGTCGTGCATTGTCGTAGTAGTTGTTGTCGGGTGAGTCGTTGTTGTTGATGAGTCGTTGGTGTTGAAGTTGTTGTTGGTGTGTTGATGTCATTAATGATGTTGTTGTAAATCCAATATAATTGCTGTTTGTGAATCTCACCCCTTCTGCTTGAAAATGTTGTTCTTCATATGGGTAACTTGCAGGTAATGAAGACTAGTAGGATGTCTAGCTCGTAGTGTCTTAGGGCTCTGATACGTAACGGGATGGGGAAACGCTGTCTTGTTCTTTCATTCCTTTATGTATCGAATTTTGAAAACAATGTTGTTGGAGTTTATTTCTGTTGAATAATATTTAACTTTGTTGAGGCCTTTGTGCTGAGATTTTGTTGAAGAAGAATATTTGTTGAAAGGAATTTTCCGATGCAATTATTGTGAGATTGAATGTTGTTAAAATTAAATAGTTTTATTTTCTATTTAATAATTTTTGAAAAAGCAGTTTAATGCTCCGTTGTTAATTTACTTTGATTATTTATATTAAGATTACGTTGTGGGAGAACAGGGTGTTACAGCGTGACATACTTAAGAAGAACCACCTGACCACCCAAAATTTTACTCTGCCACCCTAACAGTCTAACCTTAATGCGAGTAAGCAACATGTCCCAAAACTTCAATCGTCGCGCGTCCCCACATATAGGGTGTAACACTTAAAAATAAACTTGTCTAGAATATTTATTCGAGTGTTAAAACTAGTACTGGGTACATTGAATTAAAATTAAAATTCTGTCTGAATGATAAACAACACACATATGTCTCATAAAATACCATATAAAAAATACATAATTTGTCTGAATACACATTGGTCATACCCCATTTTTTGACCAGTTACTTTCTTTTTATTCGTCTTTTGAACCCATTTTACCCAGTTTTTTTCTTAGCATTTTGCAGTTTATTTTCCAGCATTTTATCTGTTTATTTTGGCAAACATTTTACTCGCTTTTTCCTCAGCTTTTATCCATTTAAATCTTAACTTTTTTACCAACATTTTATCCGTTTATTTTTCAACATTTCACATTTATTTTCTCGCTTTACTCGTCTTTTAAAAACTGAGAAGTTTCGTCGTTTCATATGAAATTTCGGTAGAAAGGTATTTTAAATACCTCATTTTTTTTATTACAAAGGGACAATTCTAAGTCTTTTATTTTTATTATAGTTTTCTTATTTACTTTTATCTTATTTCATCTTATTATATTCACTTGTCTTTTTGTTTAATTTTTATTTCATTTTTATTTATTTGTTATATTTTGTTTTAGTCTTTTGTAGTCTAATATTAGTCCATGAGGTCCTTGCTATCCCATTTGAAGGGTATTTTCGTCCAGGTTATTTTCAGGCTCAACCCTAATTTGTCCCTATATATACACTATTCCAATCATTGGCTAAAGGAGGCTGACAGATTCCATCAGAGTCAGAAATTAGTCCAATCAAATCACACAAACACAATCCTCCTCTCTCTCTACTTTTCCAGGTCAAACACCCTCTTCTCAAAAGAATTTCTCAAGAACACATGAACATTTTTGACGCCATTTGTCCATAAATCACATACTAACACAATCTGTAAACACATGTCAATCATTCAACACACACACTCTAACTAAAATCAAAAGCCAAACCCTCACCAAACCTTCACCACAACAACAAATAATCCGAAGATCCAACACAACAACACCTCAAGCAAACCGGATCGGAGCTCCATATCACCACTGTTTCGAATTCAAGCACAAAGCCAAACCGGTTCAACAACTCAAACCGGCCGAACCGGCGTACCACTCAAGGCCAAACCGCTCACTCAACATATCCAGCACCAAGAACTTTATCAACGTGAATCGGATTTGAAAGGTAAAAGGAGGTTTGGTTTTCGTTCTTAAAATTCTAGATCTAGGTCGATTTGAGTTCGATTTTGAAATTCTAAGCTCGGATCCAAATAGAGGATAGGGAGACCAGCATTCTGATGTAAAAAAAATAAAAATAAAAGAATATAACTCCGGCGCGGTGGTGCTACGGCCGACCACCGCGCCAGAGGTGCTCCGACCACTATCCCCCTTTCTTCTCCGATCGACGCTGTGAAGTTGTGAGGGAGAGAGCTTCGCTCTCTAAAATACTTTAGAGAGAGAAGTGTTGTGTAGTTGTGTTGCTTTTTTGGTGAAGTTTCATTTTATACTACTATTTTTTTGTCCTATCTTGTATGCGTGCGTATACTTCAATGCAGTGCTCCCTCGCGTTGTGAGCCATCAGATCTGGATGGTTCCATGATCTGATGGCTACTGTGTGTGCCACCTTTTAATCATGTGCGTGCTTCCACTTTCTGTTACCATGTACTTTTTTTAAAAAACTTTTGGATCTCTGATCTAGTGGCTGTGATATGATTTCCTTAAGATTAGATCTGAACCTTCTGATCAATCATACGACTTAGATCTAATCTGGATTAGAGCCCAACTGTTTTTAAAGTTACTATTATTTTGCTTGCATACACCCCTATACTGTTTGCTGCACCCCCTCCCTGTGCATTTTTTTTAGTATGTTCTTCACTCATGCATTTTATTTTTCTCTACTTTATCTTTACATATTTCACTTAGGCTTAAAAATTGTTCATGCATATTTTATTTCTTTGATTAGCATATTCACTAATCTCATGGATTGGTACTTTTATTTTATTATTAGTGCATTAGCATTTTAATTGGTTTAAATTTCATGATATTAGTGTGTATTTAGGACTTGATGTAATTTTAATTTGTGCATTTTTATTTCTTGTCATTTACTTTTGCTCAAGACTTTAGCATGTATCTAGGTCCCATGTAAATATCCCATAATGAGAATATGCACCGACACATACACCGACACCATCAAACACTTGTTTACCGTTTATCCCATAATGAATTACTGACAAATTAGGTTAATAATTGGACTCTAAATATTTTCTTAAAATCAAACTATTAGTAATTTTAGGGTCATTTCAAACTTGAGGATTTGCTTAGGATCCAACGTCTTTTGTAAATTTCTCACTTTTTTTTACCTCACGTCGTTACACTTAGTTTTTTAGCTTGCGTTTAACTTAGAAAAATCATTTCCAAAAACATACAAATATGCAAAAATCACAAAAACATTTTCTTAACGAACCTTGGAAAGAAACCAAGTGAATCTTCCTTTCTTTATCTTTCTTCCAAATCAAACTTCAAATTAATCTTAATCATTTAGACTTTCTTTTCTTTAATTAAAATCAAACAACCTCACATTTTTAGTCTTCTATGCCTTTCGGCCTCTTGTCCTCTCAAAAACATTTTTCAAACTTTTAAAATCAATTCAACTCACCAACCGAAATTTTTGAGGTGAACTACATGATTTTGATCCCACTTTTGGGTATATAGGCAAAAGACTTGTGTCTTTCCAAATCAATAAAAAAACAAAAAAAAACAAAAAAAACATACTTCTTCTCCCTCCATTCTTTCACCTATACTTTAGGCAACATTTTCCAAGTAAATAAGCAAGTAATTAACACAAGATAATTTAGGAAAGAGGTTCCTACAGATTACCGTAGTCGTTTAGGGTGCTTAACACTTTCCTATTCGAAACCAACCAGCGAACCTTGATCTCATAAGGGTTTTTACTCACTTTTTTCCTTCCTGTGAATAAAAGTTGAGAGTTCAAAGATTGAAAGGTTCAAAACCAATTAATGGATTGATACCCGAAAATTACGAGCACAGAAATGGCGACTTCACTACGGATTAAAATTCTTAAGCGGGTTAAGCCTATCTTACCCTTCTTTACTTGTGCTTTATTATTGCTTATACACCTTGTACATACGTGCCTACTTGTTTACTTTTAATGAGAGTGGTGAGATAAGTCCAACACCCGGACTTGAGAGAAATATAAGATAGAACAGGGTATAATCAAAGTTCCACTCCAAGAGTAATCTTGAATCTTGGTTCTGTGAAGAAGATTTCCTTCTTAGACTTGGCTGGGTTTTGATGATAACAACACCACATCACAAAAAGAAGAAATATCCATGGAGGCTCAAGTTGATGAATGAATATAATGAGACTTAGATTTCATAATTATATTTTTGTAAGTATGGTCCTTATCTTTGATTTGTCATTATTAACTTATGGAACAACTTAGCATGCTCAGAAAATAATTACAAACATTTTTTCTAAGTTCTCATATGAAGCAATGCTAAAAGCTCTCATGAAAATAAATCACACACTCACACCGATTTTCATATAAATGTGATTTTGCCTTAAAAGATTTTTGCATGAAAATATTTTTTATTAGAAAAATCATTTTTGTTTTTGAAAAAATCATATAACCAATCATGCCTCAAATAATTTTGTTTCAGCACATTTATCTTTGTAGGCATGATTATGTATACATGCTTTAACGTTCAGCATATTTTTTGAAATTCATTTAGCATGTATACATACTTTAACCTTAAGCACATTTCGGTTAGTTTTTATTTTTTTAAAACGGCTAGTTTAATTTTAAAAATCATTTCAAACCCTTTTTATGAATAGGTGTCATTTTAAATGTGTCTATTCATTGATAAAACTTTTTGAAAAGTAGCAATGCTTCCTAAACAACTTTTTAGCCTCTATAAATTCAATTGAGAATCAAAACAATTTTAAGACAACAACTTTAATTATCTCAATTGACATTTTCAATATCACTTGCTTTCAAACTTTCATACAAGTTGTTTGGAAAACTTTGCCCACACTTTAACATTCAATAAAAAGTTTTCTGAGCACTAAGTCCATTTGTTAGAGTGATATTGATAAAGATATACAGTCATACATTTGTTATTCTTTAATTACTTTGTTGTAAAGTTTCTTGCCATTGTTGGTGAGAATTATTGTTTAAGATAGTGGGGTGCTATCTTGTGATTGTTGTAAAAGGTTCTTTGATTCGGGGAGATTCAAAGTCCACCAAAAGTGTTTGGTGTTTGTGTTGTAATCAAGAGAGAGGGTTTCTTTCTTGTGTGTGTGTTAGAAAGATTGTTAGAGGGTCTTGGAGTGAGATTGCTTGTAACAAAGATTCTAACATAGTGAATTCCTTCGCGGGGTGTGAAGGGAGTGGACTGACCCTAAGGTTTAGAGGGGAACCACTATAATTCTCTTGTGTCTTTTCTTCTTCCCTTACTCTTTTATTTTTCCGCATTCATACCTTCATATTAAGTTTCCGGAAAAATTATCAAGAACGCTAAACTTGCAAAAATTGACCAATATTCCTAGAAACCTAATTCACCCCCCCTCTTAGGTTACAATCTGAACTTACAGGTTCACATGATAACCCCACTCAATGGAGGGATCTTGGAAGTAATTTATGTTGACACGAGTAATCATGTTGGCATTATTATTTTCAAGTGACCGTCGAAGTTGAGGACCTTAGTTACCTTTAACCCATACTAGCCTTTTAGGACGTAGTGCGGTGCCTAATCAACAGTAATCTTGAATTGGTTGATACGCGATACTACACCCAAACGAGACCTTCTTATGAGTGTTATTGGACCAAGAGTAATCTTGCAACCCGATGATGTGTGGAAGTGGTTGACAACTTTGGGAACCTTGGTAGAACCCTTGTTACAAGTGCAAATTGAAACCATAGTCCTTACCAAATGGCGTTATTACCCTTGACTCCAACATTGTGGAACTTAACCTCATCATGTTCTTTATGTTCTTTAGCATAATCATGCATACATGCATTCATTCATAAAACTTTTTTTCCATCCAATATCAAAGGACTTAGATAGATCGTCTTGTAAACATCAAAGGTATGGATCTTGTGAGAATGAACACCAAGAAACACAAACTTCAAAAATCTTAACTAAACTTTAGCTCTTGTTAAGAAGTTTTTCCTTGGTTTCGTTCTTACTTGTCAAAAACGAATGATTGCAATATCTTTACGATTTTCAAATGAAACAATGTTCCTCTACATGTCTCTGAGGTTCCGTTGCCTACTACACAATATGCAGTTTATGTTCCTCCGCCTGGTACAACATTCCCTCAAGCTGAAATGACTTTCACATCTCTAGTAGTTCACACCATCCAGCAAGACCATGGACCTGTTTTCCATGCCAAAAATGTAAAAGCTTATGACCGAGTAGATGACCTACAGGAGGAGGTCAAAGGAAAGCAACTGGAAGTCAAAGCTCTATGTGGTAAAGGACAATTCGGCATGAATGCCTATGATCTCTGCTTGGTGCCCAATGTTGTGATACCGCCCAAGTTCAAGGTCCCCGACTTTGAGAAGTACAACGGAAACAGTTGCACTGAGGAACATTTGGTGATGTATGCAAGGAAGATGTCTTCAAAAGCTAACAATGATAAACTTGTCATCCACTAGTTTCAAAATAGTTTGACTGGCGTTGCTTCAAAATGGTACATGGGTCTGAACAATTCTAATATCAAAACATTCAAAGATTTGAGTGAGGCTTTTGTCAACCAATACGACTATAATGTGGAGATAACTCCAGACAGAGATGAACTTGAGGCCATGACTCAGGAGGATTAAGAAACTTTCAAGGAATATGCCCAGAGATGGAGAAATATTGTTGCTCAAGCCAGTCCGCCTCTAGATGGAAAGGAGTTAACCAGGATCTTCCTTAACACTCTTAGCCCGTTCTACTATGACATGATGGTTGCAAGTGCACCTAATGACTTCGCAGAGATTATGCGCATGGGTATGCGTCTTGAAGAACGGGTCCGAGAAGGGCGAGTAGTGTAACGCCCTAATTGTTATTTTACTATTTTTGGTTGATTTTAGTATGTTTTGTGTATTTTATATGAAAATGTTGATTTATGTGATTTATTGGTGTTTGCTATTTTATTATATGATTATTTTATTATTTAATAGAAATGAGTAATAATTATATTTAATAGGAATTGTGGAGAATTATTAGAGTTAAGGAGGGGGTTAATGAGAATTAATAGAAATTTAGGAGGGAGTTAAGAGAAAAGAGAAGTTATGTTTTGTGGGAAAAAGAAAAATAGAAGTCAGTAGAACATTTTCACGTATCAGAGAAAAACAGACTTTTGGGAGAAAAGAGAGAAGAACCAAGAACCAAGGGGAATTGCTAGAAGGGAGTGAGAGCTTGAATTTCTGTAGCTTAATTGTTCATCTAATCAGGTAAGGGTGAGCTAGCAATTCAATTGATAATATATATGCATGTTTCATGAATTTGGATTGAGAATTGTTATTCTGTTTTAGGTTTTTCAAGAATATGATGAATTGCCTAATGTTGTTGATTTATGCTGTTGATCGTGTTATTCTGAGTTGTTCTTGTCTATACATTGTATATTAGACCTGTAAACGTTTTGTAAATTAATTTGGGTGATTGGGGGGATCAAAATTGGGTTTTTGGTTGAAAGAGAGGTTGAGAAATCGTAGGTTTTTAGACTGCCCAGATGAAGCTTCGCTTAAGCGAGTTACCCGTCGCTTAAGCGAGTGACCCTTGTAGTTGCCCAGAATTGTTTCGCGCCCGTTCGCTCAAGCGAGCGCCAAGCGAACTCCAAGCGTGCAAAACCTGAAGTTACGTCTTTTAGGTCGCTTAAGCGAGCAACGCGAATTTTTGCCCAAAATTTTGAAAATAGACGTTCGCTTAAGCGAACTATAAGCGAGCTGCAAGCGAGCAAAACCCAGACTTACGTCTATTGGTTCGCTTAAGCGAGCTATGCTTCGCTTAATCGAAGTTGGTCCTGAACGACCATTTTGTGTAATTTCTCTAAGTGTTCCAAACCCGAACCTAAGTTTCCTAACAGGTCTATTGGATTTGTTTAAAATTGTTTAGATGGTAAAACTATATTATGAAGATGATTAAGATGGAGTTATGTATGTTTACATGAAAATAATTATGCTTTGCTAAGCTTGAGTTGCCTTTGATGATGTTGAGTGGTATTGTCTAGTTGGGGAGGGTGTCCTAAGTAGTTGTTGTTGGTTGTATGCTGATATACACCATTAGATGTTGTCGGGTTGTATGCAGATATACACCACTGAGTCATTCATACTCATATGCATTTGTTGGGGGCTTATGCCCTGGAATGTTTATCATTCAACCGTTGAGGGCTCATGCCCTGGAACGCTTTATCGTTCACTTGTTGAGGGCTCATGCCCTGGGATGCTTTAACCATCCAACTGTTGAGGGCTCATGCCCTGGAATGCTTGTCATTCAACGCGCGTAAAATGGTACCACATGCATATTGCATTAGTAGTTGATGTCGTTGCATAGTTGTTGTCGGTGTGAGTTGTCCTGGTAGAGTCTTTGGTGTCGGAGTTGTTGTTGGTGAGATGTCGCCACAAGAGTTGTTGTTGTTGTAAATCAAAGATGAAATGCAATGTTATTGTTGAGATGATTATTGTTGATGTTGTTGCTGATGGATGTTAATACTTGTTGATGTTTCAATTCGATTTGATGATTTATATGTACATATATATATTATTTTTGATTTGTGAACTCACACCTTCTGTTGGAATTGCCGCCTTGTGGGCAAGTGCAGGTAATGAAGGCTAGTGAGACATTGGCTCTTGTGTCTTAGGGTTCTGATACGTAACGGGATGGGGAATCGTTGTCTTTCTTGCATTCCTTTATGTATCATATTTTGAAGAACATGTTGTTGAACATTTATTTGTTGGATGATGTTTTAAAATTATTGAGGCCTTTGAGCCGAGGATTTTGTTGTAGTTGAATGTTGATGATTTAAATTAAAGATTTCCGCTGCAGAATTTTATAAAGACGATTTGTTGGTATTTGAATAGTTTTATATTCTATTTAAATAAATTTTGAAAAGTAGCGTGACATGCCCGTATTTGATGATTACTCTGATAATATATTTATTATACGTTGTTTTGGGAAACGGGGTGTTACAATTGGTATCAGAGCAGGTCGGTCCGTCCGACCAATTAGTAGAGTCGTGTCGAGACTAGTAGTGTTGTGTGACAACTTTAAACTGTCTTTGTTGTTCTAATTGTTGTTGTTATGTAGAATTATCTAG
The DNA here is from genome assembly GCA_958299785.1 of Medicago lupulina. Lineage (NCBI taxonomy): Eukaryota > Viridiplantae > Streptophyta > Magnoliopsida > Fabales > Fabaceae > Medicago > Medicago lupulina. The sequence goes on along the minus strand of OY283146.1, from coordinate 43,983,304 downwards.
ATGGCTGGAAGGAATGATGCTGCTCTTGCTGCTGCTTTGCAAGCGATGGCCCAAGTTGTAGGACAACAACAGCAAGGTGCTGGTGGAGGTGAAGGTGTACGGATGCTAGAGACATTTTTGAGGAATCATCCACCAACCTTCAAAGGAAGGTACGACCCCGATGGAGCGCAGACTTGGCTGAAGGAGGTCGAAAGAATCTTCCGGGTGATGCAGTGTAGTGATGTGCAGATGGTGCGTTTTGGCACACATATGTTGGCTGAGGAGGCTGACGACTGGTGGGTAAGCACTCAACCCATTCTCCAGAATGAAAGTGCTGTGATCACATGGGCTGTGTTCAGGAGAGAGTTCTTGAGGAGGTATTTTCCGGAAGATGTCCGAGGCAAGAAAGAAATAGAATTGCTTGAGCTGAAGCAAGGAGACATGTCCATAACAGAGTATGCTGCCAAGTTTGTGGAGCTTGCCAAGTTCTATCCACACTATGCTGCGGAGACTGCTGAGTTCTCCAAATGTATCAAGTTTGAGAATGGTCTGCGAGCTGATATCAAGCGGGCCATTGGCTATCAGAAGATAAGAAACTTTTCTGAATTAGTAAGCAGTTGTAGGATCTATGAGGAGGACACGAAAGCCCATTACAAGGTGATGAGTGACCGAAGAGGTAAGGGACAACAGAGTCGCCCGAAGCCTTATAGTGCCCCAGCTGATAAGGGCAAGCAGAGAATGCATGATGAGAGGAGACCTGCCCGTAGAGATGCTGCTGCTGAGATTGTATGTTATAAGTGTGGTGTGAAAGGCCACAAGAGTAATGCCTGCAACCGTGATGAGAAGAAGTGTTTCAGATGCGGTAAAAAGGGCCACATTGTCGCTGAATGCAAGCGTGGCGACGTTGTTTGCTTCAATTGTAATGAGGAAGGTCACATTGGCTCTCAGTGCATGCAACCTAAGAAGGTTCAGACGAGTGGTAGGGTGTTTGCTTTGACCGGTACCCAGACCGATAATGAGGATCGACTTATCAGAGGTACTTGTTTCTTTAATGGTACTCCTTTAATTGCTATTATAGATACTGGTGCTACGCATTGTTTCATTGCTATTGACTGTGCAAAAAGATTGGGTTTGATTATGTCTGATATGAATGGGGAGATGGTTGTTGAAACTCCAGCTAAGGGTTCAGTAACTACTTCCCTTGTTTGTTTAAGTTGTCCGTTGTCTGTATTTGGTAGAGATTTTGAGGTCGACCTTGTTTGTTTGCCGTTGGTGGGAATGGATGTAATATTGGGAATGAATTGGTTAGAATACCATCATGTCCTGATTAATTGTTTTAGCAAGACGGTGCGATTTTCTTCTGCTGAAGAAGAGAGTGGACCAAAAATTTTATCCACTAAAGAGATGAAGCGGTTAGAGCAAGACGGCGTCTTGATGTTTTCCTTGTTGGCATTCCTGTCAGTAGAAAATCAAGCTGTAATTGATAGATTGCCTGTTGTGAAAGAATTTCCGGAAGTTTTTCCTGATGAGATTCCTGATGTGCCACCAGAGAGGGAGGTTGAATTTGCAATTGATCTTGTTCCGAGTACGAAGCCTGTGTCGATGGCTCCTTACCGTATGTCAGCTTCGGAGTTAGCTGAGTTGAAGAAGCAGTTAGAGGACTTACTTGACAAGAAGTTTGTGAGACCGAGTGTTTCACCTTGGGGAGCGCCGGTGTTGTTGGTTAAGAAGAAGGATGGTAGCATGCAGTTATGTATTGATTACCGTCAGTTGAACAAAGTGACGATAAAGGACAGATATCCACTTCCGAGGATTGATGACTTGATGGATCAGTTAGTGGGTCCAAAAGTGTTTAGTATGATTGACTTGAGGTCGGGTTATCATCAGATTAAGGTGAAGGATGAAGATATGCAGAAGACGGCCTTTAGGACACGGTATGGTCATTATGAATATAAGGTGATGCCTTTCGGTGTTACTAATGCGCCTGGTGTGTTTATGGAGTATATGAACCGAATTTTTCATGAGTATCTGGATCAATTTGTTGTGGTCTTTATTGATGATATACTGATTTATTCTAAGACTGAAGCAGAACATGCAGAGCATTTGAAGATTGTATTGCAAGTGCTGAAGGAAAAGAAGTTGTATGCCAAGCTGTCCAAGTGTGAGTTCTGGTTGAATGAAGTAAGTTTTCTTGGCCATATTATATCTGGTAATGGTATTGCTGTAGATCCTTCGAAGGTTGATGCTGTATCGCAGTGGGAGACACCGAAGTCGGTTACCGAGATTAGAAGTTTTCTTGGTTTGGCTGGTTATTATTGTAGGTTCATTGAAGGATTTTCAAAGTTGGCACTTCCTTTGACGCAGTTGACTTGTAAAGGTAAAGCATTTGTGTGGGATACTCAATGTGAGAGTAGTTTCAATGAATTGAAGCGAAGATTGACGACTGCTCCTATCTTAATTTTGCCGAAGCCAGAAGAACCTTTTGTTGTTTATTGTGATGCGTCTAAGCTGGGCTTAGGCGGTGTGTTGATGCAAGATGGGCAGGTAGTAGCTTATGCTTCTAGGCAGTTGAGGGTTCATGAGAAGAATTATCCTACGCATGATTTAGAGTTGGCGGCTGTTGTATTTGTGTTGAAAATTTGGAAGCATTATTTGTACGGTTCTAGATTTGAAGTGTTTAGTGACCATAAGAGTTTAAAGTATTTATTTGATCAGAAAGAATTAAATATGAGGCAGAGGAGGTGGCTTGAGTTGCTTAAGGATTATGATTTTGGCTTGAATTACCATCCGGGTAAAGCTAATGTAGTTACTGATGCTTTGAGCAGAAAGACATTGCATATGTCTGCTATGATGGTGAAAGAATTCGAGTTGCTTGAACAGTTTAGGGACTTGAGTCTTGTTTGTGAAAGGTCGCCTCAGAGTGTGCGGTTGGGCATGTTGAAGATTAATAGTGATTTCTTGAATAGTATCAAGGAGGCATAGAAGATTGATGTTAAGTTTGTGGACTTGATGACTACTAGTGATCAGAATGCAGATGGTGATTTTAAGGTTGATGACCAAGGAGTGTTGAGGTTCAGAGGGAGGATTTGTATTCCTGATGATGAGGGTTTGAAAAAGTTGATTTTAGAAGAAAGTCACAAGAGTAGCTTGAGTATTCATCCGGGAGCTACGAAAATGTACCATGATTTGAAGAGATTGTTTTGGTGGTCCGGATTGAAAAGAGATGTTGCTCAGTTTGTGTATGCATGTTTGACTTATCAGAAGTCTAAGGTTGAGCATCAGAAGCCTGCAGGGCTGTTGACTCCGTTAGATGTGCCTGAGTGGAAGTGGGACAGCATTTCCATGGATTTTGTAACAAGTTTACCGAATACTCCAAGAGGGCATGATGCCATTTGGGTCGTGGTCGATAGATTGACGAAGTCGGCGCACTTTATTCCGATCAATATCAGTTATCCGGTAGCTCAGTTGGCAGAGATTTACATTCGTGACATTGTGAAGTCGCATGGTGTTCCGTCAAGTATTGTGTCGGATAGAGATCCGAGGTTCACTTCGAGGTTTTGGAAGAGTTTACAAGATGCATTGGGTTCGAAATTGAGGTTGAGTTCGGCTTATCATCCGCAGACAGATGGTCAGTCGGAGAGGACTATCCAATCCTTGGAGGATTTGTTGAGGGTGTGTGTACTTGAGCAAGGTGGAGCTTGGGACAACCACTTACCGTTGATAGAGTTCACATACAACAATAGTTACCATTCGAGTATTGGTATGGCACCGTTCGAAGCTTTGTATGGTCGGAGGTGCAGAACTCCTTTATGTTGGTTTGAGTCGGGAGAAAGTGTGGTGTTGGGACCAGAGTTGGTTCAGCAGACTACAGAGAAGGTCAGAATGATAAGAGAAAAGATGAAAGCATCGCAAGATCGTCAGAAGAGTTATCATGACAAACGTAGAAAGGCCCTTGAGTTTCAGGAGGGTGATCATGTGTTTTTGAGGGTTACTCCTATGACGGGTGTAGGACGTGCATTGAAGTCTAAGAAGTTGACTCCGAAGTTCATTGGTCCTTATCAGATTTCAGAGAGGGTTGGAACCGTGGCATATCGGATTGGGTTGCCACCGCATCTTTCGAACTTGCATGACGTGTTTCATGTGTCGCAGCTACGGAAGTATGTAGCAGATCCTTCGCATGTTATTCCTAGAGATGATGTACAAGTTAGGGATAACCTTACCATGGAGACTTTACCTTTGAGGATTGAGGATCGTAAGGTGAAGCGGTTGAGAGGCAAGGAAATACCTTTGGTGAAGGTTGTTTGGGGCGGTGTAACTGGTGAAAGCTTGACTTGGGAGCTAGAGAAAAAGATGCAAGAATCTTATCCTGAGTTGTTTGTTTGAGGTAATATTTCGAGGACGAAATTCTTTAAGTTGGGGAGAGTTGTAACGCCCTAATTGTTATTTTACTATTTTTGGTTGATTTTAGTATGTTTTGTGTATTTTATATGAAAATGTTGATTTATGTGATTTATTGGTGTTTGCTATTTTATTATATGATTATTTTATTATTTAATAGAAATGAGTAATAATTATATTTAATAGGAATTGTGGAGAATTATTAGAGTTAAGGAGGGGGTTAATGAGAATTAATAGAAATTTAGGAGGGAGTTAAGAGAAAAGAGAAGTTATGTTTTGTGGGAAAAAGAAAAATAGAAGTCAGTAGAACATTTTCACGTATCAGAGAAAAACAGACTTTTGGGAGAAAAGAGAGAAGAACCAAGAACCAAGGGGAATTGCTAGAAGGGAGTGAGAGCTTGAATTTCTGTAGCTTAATTGTTCATCTAATCAGGTAAGGGTGAGCTAGCAATTCAATTGATAATATATATGCATGTTTCATGAATTTGGATTGAGAATTGTTATTCTGTTTTAAGTTTTTCAAGAATATGATGAATTGCCTAATGTTGTTGATTTATGTTGTTGATCGTGTTATTCTGAGTTGTTCTTGTCTATACATTGTATATTATACCTGTAAACGTTTTGTAAATTAATTTGGGTGATTGGGGGGATCAAAATTGGGTTTTTGGTTGAAAGAGAGGTTGAGAAATCGTAGGTTTTTAGACTGCCCAGATGAAGCTTCGCTTAAGCGAGTTACCCGTCGCTTAAGCGAGTGACCCTTGTAGTTGCCCAGAATTGTTTCGCGCCCGTTCGCTCAAGCGAGCGCCAAGCGAACTCCAAGCGTGAAAAACCTGAAGTTACGTCTTTTAGGTCGCTTAAGCGAGTTACCCGTCGCTTAAGCGAGCAACGCGAATTTTCGCCCAAAATTTTGAAAATAGACGTTTGCTTAAGCGAACTATAAGCAAGCTGCAAGCGAGCAAAACCCAAACTTACGTCAATTGGTTCGCTTAAGCGAAGTTGGTCCTGAACGACCATTTTGTGTAATTTCTCTAAGTGTTCCAAACCCAAACCTAAGTTTCCTAACAAGTCTATTGGATTTGTTTAAAATTGTTTAGATGGTAAAACTATATTATGAAGATGATTAAGATGGAGTTATGTATGTTTACATGAAAATAATTATGCTTTGCTAAGCTTGAGTTGCCTTTGATGATGTTGAGTGGTATTGTCCAGTTGGGGAGGGTGTCCTAAGTAGTTGTTGTTGGTTGTATGCTGATATACACCATTAAATGTTGTCGGGTTGTATGCAGATATACACTACTGAGTCATTCATACTCATATGCATTTGTTGGGGGCTTATGCCCTGGAATGTTTATCATTCAACCGTTGAGGGCTCATGCCCTGGAACGCTTTATCGTTCACTTGTTGAGGGCTCATGCCCTGGGATGCTTTAACCATCCAACTGTTGAGGGCTCATGCCCTGGAATGCTTGTCATTCAACGCGCGTAAAATGGTACCACATGCATATTGCATTAGTAGTTGATGTCGTTGCATAGTTGTTGTCGGTGTGAGTTGTCCTGGTAGAGTCTTTGGTGTCGGAGTTGTTGTTGGTGAGATGTCGCCACAAGAGTTGTTGTTGTTGTAAATCAAAGATGAAATGCAATGTTATTGTTGAGATGATTATTGTTGATGTTGTTGCTGATGGATGTTAATACTTGTTGATGTTTCAATTCAATTTGATGATTTATATGTACATATATATATTATTTTTGATTTGTGAACTCACCCCTTCTGTTGAAATTGCCGCCTTGTGGGCAAGTGCAGGTAATGAAGGCTAGTGAGACATTGGCTCTTGTGTCTTAGGGCTCTGATACGTAATGGGATGGGGAATCGTTGTCTTTCTTGCATTCCTTTATGTATCATATTTTGAAGAACATGTTGTTGAACATTTATTTGTTGGATGATGTTTTAAAATTATTGAGGCCTTTGAGCCGAGGATTTTGTTGTAGTTGAATGTTGATGATTTAAATTAAAGATTTCCGCTGCAAAATTTTATAAAGACGATTTGTTGGTATTTGAATAGTTTTATATTCTATTTAAATAAATTTTGAAAAGTAGCGTGACATGCCCGTATTTGATGATTACTCTGATAATATATTTATTATACGTTGTTTTGGGAAACAGGGTGTTACAACTAGTCAAAGAAAGTGTTCCCACTGACAGTTCAAAGGAGGAAGACCAAGAAATGAGTATGGTGAAAGGTTGGCCCCAACAACAGTATCTGGCCTATCACCCTATTGCTGATGTTATGCTCGACGCTAATGCTGTTCAAGATCCGGGTTATCAACCCCAGTTTCCACAATATCAACAGTACCCACAACAACCTCAACAACAGCCTCCACAACATGCTCTTCAACAGTTTGTCCCTCAGAATCGGGCTCAGAAAGCACCGCAATATGATCAGATTCCTCTGAAATATGAAGAGCTGCTTCCTGTTTTACTTAGGGAGAACTGTGTCCAGACCAGGCGACCTCCTCGGGTGCCTAGGAAACTGTCGGCTTGGTGGAGACCTGACCTCTTTTGCACATTCCATCAAGGGGCACAAGGTCATGACGTTGAACATTGTTTCTCTTTGAAGATCGAAGTCCAAAATTTGATTGAAGCCAACATTTTATCTTTCGAGGGTTCAACTTCGATCGTGCAAGCAAATCAGTGGGTGTAATCTATCAACACAGTGCGAGACAATACCAGATCACGGTAATTAATGTCAACATATGGAATGGTTAGCTGCACCTAGGTCGCTGTTGATGTTCTTTCTACTACACTTTTGTTCGAATTATACGTCAATTTGTTGTTTTCTGCTTTTCAAAAAAAAAAAATCCTTTCGTCCCACCCAAGATGGAAGTGAACTTGTTTAGGGCTTTTTGCTTTACGTATTTTCATCATTAATAAAAAGGTCGTCTTGATCCCGACTTTGTTTTGTTTTATTTTTGTGCTTCTTCTGGAAAAATGGTAATACAAAAAACCAAAAAATATTTTTCTTTTTTCAATGACTGCATAATCATAATATTTATTTGTCAAAATCAATAAAATCATGCATTAATAAACTCGTTGAACACATTAACCCTGTGCTCTCTCCCAACTTTGAGTTCCCTGTGACCGAAACAGAAGAAGAGAAGGATTAATGGGTCCCCGATGAGATTTCTTGCCTATTGGGGGCATCTTAGCTGTTAAAGCAACAAACAAAGACTCCAAGAAGATTGTCAAAAAGAAGACATTCATTTACAAAGACTGACACAAGATGTTGTCATTTGGTTTGCACGGAGTATCACACTTTAAATGCACAAATCAACAGGGGCAACCCCCCTCCTTCCCTTAATGAACAACATGGATACCTTACTTCAGTACACACTTCAGCAGGGGCAACCCCCTCCTTCCCTCAGCATACAACATGAAGACTGTGTCCCCCACAGAGGTCAAAGTCCCATCAATGAAAAGTTCTCCCAGACAGTTATATCAAAAAATGAAACAAGCTTTCCACAAGAAGATTCGTCTCTGTTAGTTTCAAGGAGACCTTATGCTCAAAAGGACACTATCTTTCAATCAGAATACAGAAGCAAAGAAATGCCTAATCACAAAGGATGATGACTCACACGTCTTATTGAACACTAATGCAGTCAAGAAATACTTTGTCGAAAAAAAAACTCGATAAGTCGCAAACCTGAAAAGCCGGCTTAGGCAAAAATGAGCGTCTCGGTGAACTGAAAACCCGAAAGGGTAGTCCAGGTAAAAATTAGAGACAAAATAAAACAACTCGATAAGTCGCAAACCTGAAAAAGGCGATTTAGGCAAAAATGAGCGTCTCGGTGGACTGAAAACCCGAAAGGGCGGTCCAGTCAAAAGTTAGAGACATACAAAAAAGATGAAAAGGATTACCTTGATAGATTGAAAACCCACAAGGGCGATCTATGCAAAAGTTAAAGGTTCTGACAAAGAAATTGTGTCAGACCGGGCGTGACTCACTTGGGGAACTTTAGTTGTCAAAAGGACCTACACTAAGTCAGATGCGACTCACTTGGGGCACATTTCATCAGTCAGAGGACCTCCATTTCGAAGTTGCTGCAAATCAAAGACTCGGAACAGTGGAATACAAAGTTGTCAGGGAGAATAGCGTTTATTATGTTCAATGTACCTTTCCAATATAATTACCATTTTCCAAACTTTTTAAAAACTCGTGGAGCCACACCCTTGGCGGTTCACCACTCTTTTAAATTAATTTGAGCCTGTGCCCTTTATTTGGAATCCTCATTCATTTTTACTTGCATAATTTCTTCTATTTTTAATGTTAATACTTAAAGCGAAATTATTTCAGAACATTTTTTCTAACTTCTTCATGTCTTTTGAAAAACTTTAAACAACAAACACACTTTCTTTGAACTCTTGGGTAGGTGAAACGTGCGTCAACATTCGCCTCGAGAACAGTTAACCTCTGCAGGATGAATATAGTCATTGCTTGAAAAAAAAAACACAAAAAAAAGCTCGCTAAGTCGAAAACCAGAAATGGCGGCTAATGCAAAAATGAGCGTCCCAGTGGATTGAAAACCCGAAAGGGCGGTCCAGGCAAAAATTAGGGGCATACAAAAAAGCATACTGGTGGATTGAAAATTCGAAAAGACGGTCCAAGCAAAAGTTAGAGATTAAAAAAAAAGCAAATAAAAAAAACAAAGCAAAAAAAGCATGACTATGGAAGCATACCCACGAGAATGTACTTTGGGTCAGTTTACAAATGGCGACTTCTTCCAGGCTTTTGATTGATGGGCTTTATCCCCAAGAAATGTTTACTTCATCATTCAACTAATACAACATGTCGGGCTTCAACCCACAGTGATTTGATTTCTCTCCAGTGATACTATCCCCGAGGAAGATTGTCGAGTGTTTGTATTGCGACGTCGGTCCGACTCCCACCTCAGCCGTCCAATCTTGTCTCATCAAGTTATATACAGTCACAATCATGCAGTTATACCGTCATACAGGTTGTACTTTCATACATACATACATACATACATTTATACATTCATGCATATACACATTCATGCACACACATACATACAAAAATCATAGTTGCATTGACCACCCTGAGTCTTGCTTCCACAAATTTCCCAACAAAAAAAAATGTCTTCCCTAGTGTGTCTGGTCCAAAGATATCACCAAGTATATATTACAAATGGCAGGTTCCACAAATAGTCAGGTTTACATATATACCCTTTCAATCCCCCAAGTGTCATCCCCGGTGGGTCGGGTCACAAATGTCTTCATACGGCTATCATATGGGTAGTAGACAATGTCCTTCTTCAATTTTACCTTCATATGGCTATCATTGTACGGTAGTAGGTACCCTTTGTCTTCATACAACTATCTTACAGATAGTAGACAATGTCATCTCTTTCAGTTTACCTTTACCTTGCGTCTCGCTCTCTTACAATGACAACAGACATCATCTTTACTTTTATCTTGTGTCTCGCTCTCCCACAATGACAGTAGAAACCAACATTGCCTTTATTTTATCTTCTGTCTTGCTCTCCTACAATGACAGCAGACACGAACATTGCCTTTACCTTTACTTTGTGTCTTGCTCTCCCACAATGACAGCAGACACCAACATTGCTTTATCGTTACCTTGTCTCTCGCTCTCCTACATTGACAACAGACAAATTTATCCCTTTACCATCTTCAAGTTTTTGTTCCCCGGTGAACTTTTTATCCCAAGTCAGGTCATCGTTGCCGTCTAGCATTCATAACACAACATTCACATCAGTATATTCATAACATTGCATTCATAGCATCACATTCATAACATTTTACAGTCAATATTGGTCAAAAATGGTGTACTTTGATATTTAAGTCTTTTCGACCAGTCGATTTACGACTTTCGCTTTCAAATCTCCGGGACGAAGAAACTTAAATATGGGCATTTGTCATACCCCATTTTTTGACCAGTTACTTTCTTTTTATTCGTCTTTTGAACCCATTTTACCCAGTTATTTTCTTAGCATTTTACAGTTTATTTTCTAGCATTTTATCTGTTTATTTTGGCAAACATTTTACTCACTTTTTCCTCAGCTTTTATCCATTTAAATCTTAACTTTTTTACCAACATTTTATCCGTTTATTTTTCAACATTTCACTTTTATTTTCTCGCTTTACTCGTCTTTTAAAAACTGAGAAGTTTCGTCGTTTCAGACGAAATTTCGGCAGAAAGGTATTTTAAAATACCTCATTTTTTTATTACAAAGGGACAATTCTAAGTCTTTTATTTTTATTATAGTTTTCTTATTTTTTTTATCTTATTTCATCTTATTATATTCACTTGTCTTTTTATTTAATTTTTATTTAATTTTTATTTATTTGTTATATTTTATTATTTTGTTTTAGTCTTTTGTAGTCCAATATAAGTCCATGAGGTCCTTCCTGTCCCATTTGAAGGGCATTTTCGTCCAGGTTATTTCCAGGCTCAACCCTAATCTGTCCCTAAATATACACTATTCCAATCATTGGCTAAAGGAGGCTAACAGATTCCATCAGAGTCATAAATTAGTCCAATCAAATCACACAAACACAATTCTCCTCTCTCTCTCTTTACTTTTCTTGATCAAACACCCTCTTCACAAAAGTATTTCTCAAGAACACATGAACATTTTTGACGCCATTTATCCAGAAATCACATACTAACACAATCTGTAAACACATCTCAATCATTCAACACACACACTCTAACCGAAATCAAAAGCCAAACCCTCACCAACCTTTCACCACAACAACAAATAATCCGAAGATCCAACACAACAACACCTCAAGCAAACCGGATCGGAGCTCCATATCACCACTGTTTCGAATTCAAGCACAAAGCCCAACCAGTTCAACAACTAAAACCGACCGAACCGGCGTACCAAGCAAGGACGAACTGCTCACATTAACATATCCAGCACCAAGAACTTAATCAACGCGAACATGATTTGAAAGGTAAAAGGAGGTTTGGTTTTTGTTCTTAAAATTCTAGATCTAAGCCGATTTGAGTTCGATTTTGAAATTCTAAGCTCGGATCCGAATAGAGGAGAGAGAGACAAGCATTCTGATGTAAATTTTGTTTTTTAAAAATAAAAATATAACTCCGGCGTGGCGGTGCTACGGCCGACCACCGCGCCAGAGGTGCTCCGGCCACTGTCCCCCTTTCTTCTTCGATCGACGCTGTGAAGTTGTGAGGGAGAGAGCTTCTCTCTCCAAAATACTTTAGAGAGAGAAGTGTTGCGTAGTTGTGTTGTTGTTTTGGTGAAGTTTCATTTTATACTACTATTTTTTTGTCCAATCCTGTATGCGTGTGTATACTTCAATGCAGTGCTCCCTCGCGTTGTGAGCCATCAGATCTGGATGGTTCCATGATCTGATGGCTACTGTGTGTGCCATCTCTTAATCCTGTGCGTGCTTCCACTTTCTGTTACCATGTACTCTTGTTTTAAACTTTTGGATCTCTGATTCAGTGGCTCTAATATGATTTCCTTAAGATTAGATCTGAACCTTCTGATCAATCATACGGTTCAGATCTAATATGGATTTGAGCCCAACTGTTTTTAAAGTTACTACTATTTTTCTTGCATACACCCCTATACTGTTTGCTGCACCCCCTCCCTGTGCATTTATTTTAGTATGTTCTTTACTCATGCATTTTATTTTTCTCTACTTTATCTTTACATATTTCACTTGGGCTTAAAAATTGTTCATGCATATTTTATTTCTTTGATTAGCATATTCACTCATCTCATGCATTGGTACTTTTATTTTATTATTAGTGCGTTAGCATTTTAATTGGTTTAAATTTCATGATATTAGTGTGTATTTAGGACTTGATGTAATTTTAATTTGTGCATTTTTATTTCTTGTCATTTACTTTTGCTCAAGACTTTAGCATATATCTAGGTCCCATTTAAATATCCCATAATGAGAATATGCACGACACCATCACACACTTGTTTACCGTTTATGCCATAATCGCAATCAAGGACAAAAAATGAATTAGTGACAAATTAGGTTAATAGTTGGACTCTAAATATTTTCTTAAAATCAAACTATTAGTAATTTTAGGTTCATTTCAAACTTGAGGATTTTCTTAGGATCCAACGTCCTTTGTAAATTTAGCACTTTTTTTTACCTCACGTCGTTACGCTTAGTTTTTTAGTTTGCGTTTAACTTCGAAAAATCATTTCCAAAAACATACAAATATGCAAAAATCACAGAAACATTTTCTTAACAAACCTTGGAAACAAACCAAGTGAATCTTCCTTTCTTTATCTTTTTTCCAAATCAAACTTCAAATCAATCTTAATCATTTAGACTTTCTTTTCTTTAATTAAAATCGAACGACCTCACATTTTTAGTCTTCTATGCCTTTCGGCCTCTTGTCCTCTCAAAAACATTTTTCAAACTTTTAAAATCAATTCAACTCATCAACCGAAATTTTTGAGGTGAACTACATGATTTTGACCCCACTTTTGGGTATGTAGGAAAAAGACTTATGTCTTTCCAAATCAATAAAAAACAAAAAAACATACTTCTTCTCCCTCCATTCTTTCACCTAGACTTTAGGCAACATTTTACAAGTAAATAAGCATGTAATTAGAACAAGATAATTTAGGTAAGAGGTTCCTACGGATTATCGTAGTCATTTAGGGTGCTTAACACCTTCCCTATTCAAAACCAACCCCCGAACCTTGATCTCATAAGGGTTTTTACTCACTTTTTCCCTTCCCGCGAATAAAAGTTGAGAGTTCAAAGATTGAAAGGTTCAAAACCAATTAATGAATTGTTACCCGAAAATCACGAGCACAACATGCACTAACTAACGAGTACATAATATAACAATACTTAGTTTGGGTATAAATATTATGGCATCTAGTACATAATACTAAAATATGAGACACATCACATAAATCATCCAACTTCCCTCCACTTACCCTTGTCACAAACTACCTGCGTATCTGAAAGAAAATAAAAGGGATTTGGGTGAGATATAATGTATCATTGAGCTCCTCCTATCCTAGGGTTATATGGATCAAGGGAATCCTAGGATCACTACAGTCTGTATTACTACCTGTATCTAAATCATGTTATCACATTCCTATATCATTAAGGTTAGCGTGTAACATACAATTAATCTGAGTTGATTTTACGGAAAGGCAGGGTGGAGTAGCCCTGAAACATTCCTCTATCTACCTGAAAAAATACCTATCAATCAGGCTAAAGTCGGTACTCTTCTTACTATCGTGTGGATTTCCGTATAGGAAAATCCCATCCAACCTAACTCTAAATCCTACGAGGGACACGACTATTATATTTTTTGGATATACTATATCTGATCATATTTTCATACACTTAATAGCCTATCTAACCAAGTTCTTGTTTCATCAGTGGCTTTTATTAAACCCACCTTTTATCATAATACAAAATTGGTCCATACTCTTATGTTAAGACAATGATATTTAGGGATTGTTTGACATTATTTGAAAGAGTAAAACATCTGTAGGATGATTCTCCTCATGTGGATTGAGTTGTCTGGAGGTATAATCTACCACATTATCGCCTTGCATTAAAACACTAGAAAGGCGATTGGATGACACATCACATAACAAAATATATCTCTTATAAGCATATGGAATAGTTAACACATATGCTTTCGTTAATTTCTTCTTCAAGGTTCTGAAACTCTGTTCACATTCCGTGTCCCATACAAATGGTACATCGTTATGTGTTAGACATGTCAATGGTAAGTAAATCTGAGAAAACTTCATGATAAAACTCCGATAATATCCGACTAATCCCATTAAACTTCAGACTTTTGAGAAATTTCTAGGTCTGCTCCAATTCAACATAGCTTCAATTTTTCATTGATCTATAGCTACTCCTCCTTGAGAAATAACATGACCCACAAACTTCACTTCTGATAGCCAAAATTCACACTTGTTGAATTTGGCATAAATTTTCTTCTCTAAGAATATTCAAAACTAACCTCAGGTGTTGGGCATGCTCCTGAGGGCTCTTAAGACTAAATCAGGATGTCATCGATGAAAATGAAAACAAACTGATCGTAGTATGGTTGAAATATACGGTTCATGTAATCCATGAACATTGTCGGAGCATATGTCTTAGAACGATATTGGGACGAGCACCTCACATGTAGTTGTACCTACACTAGATTCACCTCAATAGGAGTATAGGGGAACCCTCAACACCACAACGACCATCACCACACCATTATGACCCACCACCACTCATGGTATTTGGTGGTGGGCCTTCTAATCTATCTTTATTTCCTACTTTCGGGATAAATATATTTTCATATATTGACCATCCCGCCTACGCCTTTGACATATCACGAGCTTCTTGATTCATTTATGGCAGGGGCCACAAGACAAATAATGGACCTTCCTTGATCTTATTGAGGTCGACAACGTGGTCTTTAACCTATATCGTGATCATCATCAAACACGTTCCTTCAATGATATGTTGACACTTAGGATAGATAAAGTTCAGTCGAGGGAAGGTTTATGTTGAGTTTCTAGAGCAGGTGAAAAGGAAGTACATGGATGTTCAGAGGTCCTTATAAGACTTTCCTCAAGAGGTAGATATTATTAATATGTTCAAAGTTGTAAGACTTTCCAAGATTTCTTGTTGCTCCTTATATATGCGGATGGTCGGGGTCTAAAGGTGGATTCACCCTGGTAGTATGTATCGAGATACATTTCCTGGTTCTATCGAGTATATCACCCTAATGTAGTGCGCGCTATTGAAGGAGAGCCACACAGGCCATCGTATATGGAGGTTTTGATTGGGGAGGAGCATTCTAATATGACTCAGGATACATTGGAGGTGATAAGGAGCATTCGGACCATTGGGGTTGATGGTTTAGAAAATAGTATGACATTTGAGACCTATTTGCTTGTCTTCTAATGATTGTGAATGAAACACTATTGGCAACCAAGTATCAAGTTCGAAGAAGAAAGAGAACATTCCGATGTTTTTTGTTGCATTTTGTTTTGTTTTTAATTTGAGTTTTACGTAAATGGTGAATGTTGGAATGCTATTAGCTAAGCAATTATTTGCATTTTCGAATGAATGAATGAATGAACAATTTCTGATGGTTTTTGTCTGATGTTATGAATGAATGTATGTATGAATGAAGGAATGCATGAATGTAAGAATGGATCAATGAATGAATGTGTGAAGTAGTGTCTATAATTACACATAAACCTGAATAAGCGTCATTTAAATGTTCATTTTAGGCTTCATATTATGTTGAGTCAACCTTGGATATATTAAGAAAAATAAATGTTTTTCTTTGTCAAAAAACAAGTGAGTGTAGATTATTAAGTTACTCCTTTCTATTTTTAAGTGTATGAGTTAGCAGCACCGCGCGTGCAAACACTGATATTAATTTATATCCACCTAAAATACTAAGGTGTAAATTAGCAAATGTGTACATTTTCAATTGGATCAAAAAACCATTTTTCACTATTTGAAGTCACTATGAAATCAATGATAATTTTATAAATTTTAATCAAAATGGGTGTAAATTAGCAAGGCGGGTATAAGGTGTATTTATTTTATGATTGTATGCATTTTTTGTTCTTTGTTTTTCTTCATTGCAGACCTTTAGTGTGTTTAACTAGTGCGTTAACCCGTGCAATGTACGGGTAAAAGACCATTATTTTTTTATCTCAAATTGTTTTATTTGTTTTATTTATCGATGAAAATTATTTATCCCGTGAATTTTAAATATGTTCATATATTTTTTGCCGCGATAATGACAAATATATGTCACATATTTTTTATGTTTATTAATGATAAATATATGTCTCGCGTCTTTATGCATAAAAGAAAAATATATTTGTGGATTTTAGATCATCGTAATTGGTTGCTTTGACTCGAAAGGGCGTTTTGAAGGTGGGAAAAACACAAGAAGGGGGGGTTGAATTGTGTTTTCAAAAACGTTTCTCTCTTACGAAAAATAACAATGTTCTCTGGATACAGAGTCTGACAGAGTTCAGAATCTGATCAGAGTTCAGAGTCTTAGCAGCGGAATATAGAACAAATGCAAGAAAGAAAGAAGACACAAGCAATTTATACAGGTTCCTTCCACAATCCGGAAGTAGTCCTGTCCCCCTTGCACTTCCAAGGAGAGTTCCACTAAAATGTAATATCAAATTACAAGTTGCTCAAACACACAAGTAAGAGACTTCCTTTGCTCAATCATACAAGAAAGAGACTTCAATGCTCAAGGACAACTCCAAGAGACTTCTAAACAATTACAGAGAATTGAAAAGAGTTTTGAATACTTGATATACAATCAGAGGTATTCACAAAACAAAACAAAACAGAACAGACTCTGTTTTTCTTAGATACTTAGAAATTCTAAAATGTGAACTTTTGTAAGAATTATCTAAGTTGTTGATGAGCAATGTTTGCAACTTTGGATATGAGAGAATAGCCTTGTTCGCGTATGTATCAGTTATGTATATTGTTCTTCAAGTCTTCATCCCTATTTATAGAGAATTTGAGAGACGTTGGGAACTGCCAGCTCATCACTTTTTCTTGACCGAAGCTGATTTGACACCAATGATCCTTTGCATGATTTGAGGATTGTAATATGAAAGCAAATTCAAATTCATTCCAGCAAATATGGAAAAGTCTCTACTTTAGTTGCTGTTATTCTTGTCGTGTATAGAAGACACTGTGCAGAGTTGGTGCTTGCAGGGACAAGCGTAGACATAGTGGTTGTACTTTTCGTACACTGTACTTTGTCAACGATCCTTAGCTTCTGAAGAATCTTCGCTTCTGATCTGCCTCTGGAAAACTGGCTTCTGATGACGTCATCTTCAGGAGCTCTTTCTTCAGACACACTCTGCATCTGACTTTCCAGGAGCGCTTTTATTCAGATGCTCTTCAGGCTTCAGTCTTAATTTCCTTTGCTCTTAAATTCATTCAGTTAGAACCTCTTGTAAATAAATCTTTGTTAATGGTCTTGTACACTTGAATAAACTTTTAGCAATATCCAATTGATAATTTTTAATACCTTGTTATCATCAAAACTTTAAGTGGTATACTTGTGAAACACCCTTTGTTCCAACAATCTCCCCCTTTTTGATGATGACAAACACAAGTATTTAAAAAGATCAATTGTTGTTAACTTAATTAACAAGTTGACTTTAAGGGGTTCTGAGGTTTGTAAGCTCTGACTCCCCCTGAGTCTAATATTCTTTAAGGTGAGGTTTGTAAGCTCCCCCTAAGTTCTATCCAGGTTAATTAAGTTCATTTTTAAGTTTAACAATTATTTCTAACGATCAATGGAAATAAGATTAGGTTCTCAAATAAAATAAAGTTTGTTAAAAATTTATTTTATTTTATTCTTGGGCTCAGATTCTTTGTTAAATGCTTTCTATTACTCCCCCTTTTGTCATCAATTAAAAAGAACAAAAAAAAAATAAAATAAAGGCATGCAAAGAACAAAAGTGAAGAAATGAAAACTTGTATATCAGAGATAGTTAGAAGAGTACAAAGAAGTTAGATCAAAAATTTAAAACACATAACTAAAAGAAAACAAGGTGTGCAATCTAAGGGTTAGGTTGAGGTTGCTGTTGTTGAATAAGAGCCATCAGACGCTGAAGGTCTTCAGACTGCTTCCTAACAGTTGCTTCTAGAGCCAGCTACCTCTGAAGAAGGTACTCTTCCCTAGCCTTAGATTCTTCTTGCTGCTTCAGCACCTTTTGCTTCAGCATCTTGAACACCTTGGACTCTCTTGTCACGTATTCAGATTCAGCATAGAAAGGAGCGTTTGCCAGATACAGAGGCTTGCTTTGGAGTTGTTGAGAAGAGTGTGATTCTTCCAGACGACGTTTCATAGCAAGAGCCTGAATACGGCAGCACTTTCTAGCAACACCATCAAAGAACTCCAATGTTCTATGCTTGAGATTCAACCAGCTGTCTTGATACACAAAAGGTAGGAAAGGAGTGTTTCTGAGGAGAACCAGATTCTGCATCCCGTTATTTAATTCCACCAGCTGCTCTTCCATATAATCAGGGTCCAGTATGTTGATGGGTGGTTGGTCTGATATTTGAGTAGGTGAGGAAGATGAGGGTTGGTCAGAATTACAAGGTTTGTGTTGTGTTGGTTCAGAATGTGAAACAGACACAGTGGGTTCAGACTCTATCACTTGGACAGACTCTGTAGCCACAGTCTCCATAACAGATTCTAGAATGGTCTGTTCAGGAGTTTTGGTTGATTGGGTTAGGTTGAACGAAGTCTTAAGCTTTTGATATTAAGGAAGTTCTCCTGAATAGTGACTTTCTAGGTTGGATAAGTCATTCTCTTCAGAGGGTTGGTTTGGTGGTGAAGAGGTTGTTGTTTGTTGTTGTTTGTTTGTAGGGAGGTCTAAGATAGGTTGTTCAGAAGTTGTTGGATTTTCAGTAGCTACTTGCTCTTTAGCAGTAGCTATTAAATCAACAACTTGTGGACTACCTTGGTTTGAGGTGGATGGGATGGGTACACCGGGGGGTAGCATATTTAATGGTTTGATAACAGGTGGTTGGAAAGGATGGTTATCAGGTAGCTTGTTGCAGATACCTACTCTTCTTTCAGATAACTCCCCTATTGTTTTATAAACATCAACGGAAGCTTCTTTGAAAGGTTTGGGTTTAGGAGAGAGTTTGGATTTTGTAGTAGTTGTTTTAGTTTTGAGGGTACGTTTAGCTTTTGGAATGGGTTTGGTCAAGTTGTATTTCTGACTTAGAGGAATATCATCTAAGTCAGAGTCTGTGTCAGTGGAGGTTGAAGATGAAGATGAAGGAGAGGTTGGGGGAACTGGACTCTAATTTACCTTGGAAGTCTTGGCAGCTTCTGAGACAGCAGCCTCTGAAGCAGCAGCTTCTGATGGAACAACTTCTGATGGAATCCCTGTGACTGATTTGTCTGGGAGAGATCCAACAGCTTCTGATCCAGCCACTTGAGGGGTAGCATCTGAAGTATCAGCTACTGAAGTTCCTGGTGCCTCTTTGAGAACCTTCTGGGCTCCCTTCACAGCATCTTCTTCCAACTTCCTTGAGAGCTTCTGAACCTCAATTAACTGTTCAATGGAGGCTTGATCACAGTGTTCAAGACCCAGTGATTTCAGTTTCTCATCTCTCTCAATTCTGCATTGAGCCTTCAGCCTCTTCCTCTCATTCTTGAGATTCTGATAGTATTCAGCATTCCTTTTCGCTTCCTCAGGAGTAACTTCATACATAGGCATGACAATAGGCTCCCCAGCTTGCCTTTTGGGTGGCCTAACAATGCCAGCAGCTTCATCGGCTTCAATTTCTTCCCAAACTCTTTGAGCCAAATCCTTGGTGATATGAGAGTCAGCTTTTCCTCTTTTTCTCTTTGGAGCAGCCAAAACTCCAGAATCTGTTGCTTTAGATTTAGCAGCCTTCTGCTTTCTAGCCTCAGCAACTTCAGCTTTCTGGGTGGCATCTGCAGATTCCTTAGCAAATGTTGCCAGATAAGCAGTCAATGCTTCAGGGTTGTCTTCCTTGAGAATATAGGGAAAATCTCTAATTATTTGAGAAGGAGCATCAGATTCCTTTAGATCTTTGGCATCAGTGAGAATAATCTCAATAGCCTTCATGTTGTAGAGGGTCTTACCACTGATCATCCTTCCAGTGTTAATTCCCAAGACTCTGTCTGACACAAGATTGAACTTGTCCAGAGTCTTCAGCACTCCTCCTTGGTAGAAGATTTCAGATAGAAGTCTTCCACAAGGGACTTGTTTCCTCTTGCCTTTAGAGGCTTCCTTGATTGCCCAGCACAAGTGGTGCATTATATATCTTGGAAGATTTATTGGTTGAAATCCAGCCAAGAAATATAACACCAGTTTGTGATCCAAATTTGGTTGATCAGCACCTCCTCCCTTCTAGAAGAAGCACTCATTGATTATCTTCAGGAGCACCCTGCGCTCAATCTTCATGTCAACCAACCTTGTTGCTGGATTTCCCTTCAGCAACAGGTTTGTATAGCTTTCCAGTAGAGCATCCTTCCTGCTGACGTTCCACTGGAACCTTCGTTCAGGAGCCATTCTACAGGCTCTGGCAATCACTCCTTCAGTAATAGATACTGGGATACCCATTACTGCAAACTTGATTTCCAATCCATGGAAAGGTTCAAGACCCATTTCTTTCCTAGATTTCCCTTTCAAATTAGGGTTTCTTGACACAGCTAGATTTTCTTGGGCCTTAGCAGCTTCAACATCAAACACTTCAGCCCTAACCCAGAATTCGTTGACCAGATTCACGTAAGTTGGTCCGTTAAGCATCTGAAAATACACAGCCATCTTCTGAGCCATAATTAGTGCGTCCATGTCTACCTTGTTCCTTTTCAGAGATGAGAAGTCCACCAGAGATTCGATTTGAACTTCTAGCGAATCGATTGGGATCGAAACAATTTTAGGTTTGATGGAATAGTTGGATTCTGAGTCTTGTTGCATGTTGGAACCACTTGTAGAAGTAGCCATTTGAGAAGATGAAGTTTTGGGGGTAAAGGGTTTCTAAGGTGAGAGAAGAGAGGAAAACGAAGTTTCAATCGTAACTGCTTGAAAACGTGAAAGTGTAGGAAAGTGAGTGAGTAGTGTGTGATCTGTATTTATAGTGATTTCTGAAGAAAAAAAACTTTTCAAATTCAGACGAGACAAACAGACACAAACATTAATGACTAGCAGGGGCGCGAGAATATTTGTTTAAGAGAATAACCATCATTGCCCAAAAGCGTCGTTTCCCAATGCAGATAGACCATGTCAGAAGTCTACAAAAGTAACTTTAACCTTTTCCGCTTCTGATACTATCAGAGTCAAAAAGATTCCTTCCCAGAGTCTGAATAATTTTCCAGAGGCTGAGTCTCTTCAGAGTCTCCAGAGAGAGTCTGACACGTCATCAGCTTCTGATAATATTTCAGAGTCTAGTTTTTCTTACTCAGAGTCAAGCATTATTCAGAGACAAAATGCATGTTCAAATTTTTCTTTATAAAATTGAATCTCTCAACAGTTAAGGGTTTTGTGAAGATATCAGCCCATTGATGTTCAGTATCAATGAATTGAATATCTAACACTCCCTTTTGAACATAGTCTCTGATAAAATGATGTTTAATTTCAATGTGCTTGGCTCTTGAATGAAGAATAGGATTTTTAGACAAACAAATAGCAGCTGTGTTATCATAGTAAATTGGAATACAGTTTTCAGTTATTTGGTAGTCTTCTAACTGATGTTTCATCCAAAGCAGTTGTGTACAACAACTAGCAGCTGAGATGTATTCTGCTTCTGCTGTTGACAAAGCAATAGTTGCTTGTCTCTTACTGGCGCAGGATATCAGATTCTCACCAAGAAATTGACAATTTCCACTGGTTGATTTTCTTTCAATCCTATCACCAGCATAGTCAGCATCACAGAATCCAACTAGCTTATAATCTGAAGATTTCTTATACAGAAGCCCCAGATTAGTAGTTCCTTTCAGATATCTAAAGATCCTTTTAACAGTAGTTAAATGAGATTCTCTAGGATCTGATTGAAACCTTGCACACAAGCATACACTGAATAAAATATCAGGTCTAGATGCAGTGAGATACAACAGAGAACCAATCATACCTCGATACAGCTTTTGGTTAACTTTAGATCCTTGATCTTCTTTGTTCAGAGTGCAGGTAGGATGCATTGGAGTGTTCATTTCTTTACAGTCTTCAAGTTTAAACTTCTTCAGAAGCTCCTTTGTATATTTGGACTGATGAACATACACTCCTTCTTTGCATTGGTTGATCTGAATTCCTAAAAAGAACTTCAGTTCTCCCATCATGCTCATTTCAAATTCCTCCTGCATCATCTTAGAAAATTCTTTGCAAAGAGATCTATTAGATGAACCAAAAATAATATCATCAACATAAATTTGAATAATCAGAATGTCTTTCTCAAGTGTCTTCTTAAAAAGTGTTGTGTCAACCTGTCCTCTTTTAAAATCATTTTTAAGCAAGAAATTACTCAGTCTGTCATACCAGGCTCTAGGAGCTTGTTTCAGACCGTATAGTGATTTCTTTAGCTTATAAACATGGTCAGGATGTTTTAAGTCCTCAAAAGCAGGTGGTTGTTTCACAAACACTACTTCAGAAATGACTCCATTGAGAAATGCACTTTTAACGTCCATTTGATACAAGGTTATGTTGTGATTTACTGCGTAGGAAAGAAGTAACCTGATTGCTTCCAATCTTGCAACTGGAGCAAAAGTTTCACTGTAATCAATGCCCTCTTGTTGGCTGTATCCTTGAGCAACAAGTCTGGCTTTGTTTCTGATTACTTCTCCCTGTTCATCCAGCTTGATCCTAAACACCCATTTAGTTCCAATAATGTTCTTGTGTTCAGGCTTAGATACAAGATCCCATACATCATTCCTTTTAAACTGATTAAGCTCATCTTGCATTGCTAAGATCCATCCATCATCAGCTAGTGCTTCATCAACTGTTGTAGGTTCTATCATGGACAACAGACCCAGGGCAGACTCTTCAGGTCTAAAATGAGATCTAGTTCTTCTGGGACTTTCTCTGTTGCCAATGATTTGATCCTCAGGATGAGAAGACTTGTACTTGAATGAATTTCTGGATTGGATAAATTGCTGTGAATCATCTTGAGCTTTTTCAGAAGCTTCAACAATTAGGACTTCAAGAGCTGTCACAGCTTCTGAAGTATCATTCAACTCTGAAGTCTGATTCAACTCTGAAGTCTGATTCAACTTTGAAGTTTGATCAGGTTCTGAATAATCATCAGACTCTTCTGAACCTGCATTGTTTTCAATTTGCTATGGAATTTGACTTCCAGGCTCTTTGTCATCAAATTTGACATGCATAGACTCTTCAACACAGAGTGTTTCCAAGTTATACAGTCTGTATGCCTTAGATCTCTCAGAGTAACCCAGAAAGATTCCCTTTTGAGCCTTTGCATCAAATTTCTTCAGATAGACTTTATTGTTCAGAATGTAACATGTACATCCAAACTGATGAAAATAAGAGATGTTAGGTTTCCTGCCTTTAAAGAGTTCATATGCTGTTTTATTCAGTATGGGTCTGATATAGATCCGGTTCTGAACATAACATGCTGTGTTTACTGCTTCTGTCCAAAAATGTTTTGCCAGACTGTTTTCGTGAATCATGGTTCTTGCCATTTCTTGTAGAGTCCTATTCTTTCTCTCTACAACTCCATTTTGCTGTGGAGTTCTAGGAGAAGAGAATTCATGGACAATTCCAAATTTTTCACAAAATATTTCAAATGGCTCATTTTCAAATTCTCCCCCATGATCACTTCTGACTTTTAGAATTTTCAGTTCTTTTTCAGATTGGACTTGAATACAGAATTTTGTAAACACCTCATATGAATCATCTTTAGATTTGAGAAACTTAACCCAACTCCATCTACTGTAATCATCAACTATAACCAATCCATATTTGCTACCATATAGGGATGCAGTACTGACTGGTCCAAATAGGTCAATATGGAGTAGTTCCAAGGGTCTGGAAGTAGAAACAATGTCTTTTGTTTTGAAAGAAGTTTTAACAATTTTTCCCTTCTGACATACACCACAGAGTGCATCTGAATGATAATCAATGTCTGGTAGACCTCTGACAAGTTGTAACTTGCTAAGCTTAGAGATTAATCTCCAGTTAGCATGTCCCAACCTTCTGTTCCACAGCCATTTCTTATCACTCATTGACAGAAGACAAAATACCTTCTGATCAGTCAGTTCTGAAAAATTTATCTTGTAGACATTGTTCTTTCTCTTCCCCTTAAAAACTACAGATTGGTCATCTGTGTTGATTACTGTGCAGTTGTTCTTATTAAACAAGACGTCATAACCATTATCACAAAATTGACTTATGCTAAGTAGGTTATGCCTTAGTCCATCTACAAACCACACATTATTGATTGAGACTGAGGAATTACCAATTGTTCCAGTACCAATGATTTTTCCAGTTTGGTTTCCTCCATATCCCACAGTTCCTCCCTCTTTCATGGTCAGGGTTAGGAACATAGACTTTTCTCCCGTCATATGTCGCGAGCAGCCACTGTCCAGATACCAGGACTTCTGCTTTATATTTCCTTTTAGACATATCTGCAGCATCAACGATTTCTGTCTTAGGTACCCATATTTTAATGGGTCCTTTTGGGTTAGTCCTAGAGGTTCTCAGTCTCATCTGTGTCTTCTGTCTGAATTTTTCTTTTTCTGTCTTTTTCCAGACTCTGGGTTCAGAACCTTTAGTCTTAGAATGTGACTTAATAAAGACAGCTTCCTTCCTCTGAAATCTAGGCTTTTTAGTTTCAGACTCTGTTTTCTTCAGAACCTGTTTGATAGGTTCTGATCTCTTCAGAATCTGTAACGTTGAATTTAAAGACTTAGATTCTGAATGAGAAGCTTTTTTAGATTCAGACACAAAATGAGTTTTCAGACTCTCTTTGATGTTATCAGAACAAGGTTTCAGAATCACTTCACTAGAGTTTCCTCTTGTGAAACCAATTCCCTTTTTGTTGTTCTGATTTATGCTATAAATCATAGATGCAACTTTGGTTCTATCAATTCCTGTGTTAATAAACTCTTGAAGAGCAGCATCCTGCTCAGACAAGGTTTTATTATCACCTTTCTTAGTCATTGTTTTCAAATCATTATTTTCTTGTTGTAAAACATCCATTTCCATCTTAGTTGATTCATGGAGTTTTAGCAGCTTAATGTATCGTTGCTTAACTCTCCTCAACTCAGTGGATTGGTTTTCATAATGACAAAGAAGTTCTTTGAGAGAATCAATCAATTCAGATCTAGTGAGTTTAGAATATACCTCAGTTTCAGTTTCAGAATCTGTACTTGACTCAGCATCAGATGAATCTTTTTCATTATCAGCAGTAGCTACTAAAGCCAGAGCTATTTTTGCTTCATCTTCAGCATCATCTTTGTCAGATTCAGACTCATTATCCAGATCTTCCCAAGTTGCCATAAAGCTCTTCTTGAATTGCTTCTTGAATTTGTTGGACTTGAAGATTGCTTTCTTTGATTTTTCTTTGGATTTCTCTTTCTGCAGGTCTGGACATTCAGCAATGAAGTGTCCAACCTTCTTGCAGTTAAAGCAACCTTTCTGATCTTCTTTTCTAGAACTTTTGTGACTACTACCTCTGCTCATGAACTTCTTGTTCTTCTTAGCAAGATATTGTAGTCTGTTGGTGAGCATAGCCATCTCTTGAACAATCTCAGAGTCTTCATCAGAATCTTCAGATGTAGATTCTTCTTCAGACTCCAAAGCCTTCAAAGCCTTACTTGACTTGCCTCTAGATTTCAGTGCAATGGACTTAGGCTTCTTGACAGGTTCATGCTCGTTAATACCTATCTCATGACATTTTAAAGAGCTTATAAGATCTTCAACACTCAAAGTGTTTAGATCTTTAGCTTCTTCAATGGCTGTCACTTTCGGTCTCCACTTTGCAGGTAAACTTCTCAGAATCTTGTTCACATGATCAGACGTTACGTAGCTTTTCTTCAGAATCTGAAGTCCAGAAACAAGAGTCTGAAACCTTGAGTACATGGTCTCAATGTTTTCATCCTCTTTCATTCTGAACAACTCATACTGATGAACAAGCATAGTAGCCTTGGCCTCTCTGACTTTCTTGTTACCCTCATAAAGTGAGCACAATGAGGTGAACATAGCCTTTGCTGTTGATTTGTCACTCATCTTTAAGTACTCTTTATGAGGCAAGGCAGCCACAAGAATGCCTCTGATCGTATGATGTTTCCTATAAAGCTTTTTCTGCTCAGCAGTGTGAGCTTTCCTATCAAGAGCAGCACCTTCTTCATCTAATCTCAGGTCACCAACACCATCTTCAAGAACATCCCACAACTCTTCATCCATTCCCATGATGTGACTATACATCTTGGTTTTCCACCAAGAGAACATTTCAGGATCACCATTAAACATGGGAGGTTTTTTGTGATTAGAAGATCTTTCACTTTTGTTGATATTGCTGTAATCATAGAGCACAGCAGCTCCAGAACTAAAACCAGAACCAGAAGTAGAAGCTTCATCCCTAGACATGTTTTTCACCGATCGTTTTACTGTAACACGGTTAAGTGCAAACTACAGAGCCGAAGCTCTGATACCAACTGAAGGTGGAAAAAACAAAGAAGGGGGGGGGGGGGGTTGAATTGTGTTTTCAAAATCGTTTCTCTCTTACGAAAAATAACAATGTTCTCAGGATACAGAGTCTGATAGAGTTCAGAATCTGATCAGAGTTCAAAGTCTTAGCAGCGGAATATAAAACAAATGCAAGAATGAAAGAAGACACAAGCAATTTATACAGGTTCCTTCCACCATCCGGAAGTAGTCCTGTCCCCCTTGCACTTCCAAGGAGAGTTCCACTAAAATGTAATATCAAATTACAAGTTGCTCAAACACACAAGTAAGAGACTTCCTTTGCTCAATCACACAAGAAAGAGACTTCAATGCTCAAGGACAACTCCAAGAGACTTCTAAACAATTACAGAGAATTGAAAAGAGTTTTGAATACTTAATATACAATCAGAGGTATTCACAAAACAAAACAAAACAGAACAGACTCTGTGTAACACTCTAAATTCTGTTTTATGATTTGTGGTGATTTTTGATTGATTTTGGTGTGCTTGGTGTGCTTTACTTGAATTTATAAATGATATATGAGATATTTGGTGTGTTATTATTTATTATAATTATTTGTAGTGTTTTATGAAAATAGGAGAAATAATATTTTTATAGTTGAATTAAGGGATTTAATAGAAATAATTAGAATTAAGGAGAGTTTAATATAATTTAGTGGGAGAGTAAAGAGTAAAAGGAGGTTATGCTTTGGGTGGAAAGAGTAGGAAAGGAATAGTCAGTAAAGGAAATAGGAGAAACAGAATACGTATCAGTAAGAAAGAAAAACAGACTTTTTGGGAGAAAGTGAGAAGAGCCAAGAGCCAAGGGGAATTGCTAGGAATTGCTGTAGATTTTGCTGAATTAAGGTAAGGGTGGGCTAGCAAATCTCTAGTTAATATATACATATATATTTTCATGAATTTGGATTGAAATTTGTTGTTCTGGTTTAGGTTTTCTTGAATATGTGAAATGCCTAAGTTGTTGAATTATGTTGTTAATTGTGTTTCTATGAGTTGTTTTGATGCCTGGAATAAGTATTGAACCCATAACTTTAATCTAAAATCATTTTGGGTGATTGGGGAATCAAAAATGGGATTTTTGGATGAAAAAGGGTTAGAATCGTAGGTTACAATTTTGCCCAGATGAATTCTCGCTCAAGCGAGATAGCCGTCGCTTAAGCAAGCGGCGCTATTCCCTTGCCCAGAATCGTTTCGCGTCAGCTCGCTCAAGCGAGCGCTAAGCGAACAATAAGCGAACCAAAACCAAACTTTCGTCATTTGCGTCGCTTAAGCGAGAGACGCCAGATTTTGCCCAGGATTGTGTATCTAGCCTGTTCGCTTAAGCGAACCAGGAGCGAGCTGTAAGCGAGGAAAAACCCAACTTACGTGATTTGACTCGCTCAAGCGAGAAGCTGCTCGCTTAAGCGAGCTGGGTCCTGTGCGACCCAAAGTGTGATTTTTCTAAGGTGTTCTAAACCCAAACCTAAGCTTTCTAAGTGGTTTATTGGATTTTTAGATAATTTTTGGAGTGATAAAATTGTAGATTGGAGATGTTTATGATGCATATATGGATTGAATCTTATATGAAATGAAATGAATTATACTATGCTAAGTTGCAATTGTCCATGGTGTTGTGGTGTGGTTGACTCTAGTTGGGGAGGTGTCCTAATTGGTGATGTCGTTGGTTGCATGGTGAAAGTGCACCACTATTTTTGTCGTATGGTTGTATGTAGATATACTCCTTGAGTCTCATAACTCATTTGCATTGGTGGGGGCTCATGCCCCGGAATGTTCATACATTCAACTGGTGAGGGCTTATGCCCTGGAATGCTAGTCATTCACCTTGGTGAGGGCTTATGCCCTGGGATGCTTTAACCATCCAATTTGGTGGGGGCTTATGCCCCGGAATGCTTAGCATTCAACGCGCGTAGTTGGTACCACATTTGCATAATGCATTAGTCATTAATGGAGTCTTGCATTAGAAGTTTAAGGTGTGAGTTATCGTTGGTGAGGTGTCACCACAAGTGGTGTTGTTGTCGGTGTTGCTATTTAAGGTGAATCTAAATTATATTGTTGAAATGCTAATAAAGATTGCTGATGATTATGGTGATGATGAATGTTCTTGTTGTTGTTTTTCAATAAAACTTTATGAATTATATATATATATATATATATTGCTTTTGTTTTGTGAACTCACCCCTTCTGCTAGAATTGCCGCCTCATGGGCAAGTGCAGGTAGCGATGGATAGATAGGAATGGCTCTCGTGTCGTAGGCTCCGATACGTAACGGGATGGGATATTATGTTTTACAATTTCATTCCTTTATGTATCATTCTATGTTGGAGAAATGTTGAATAAATATTTGATATATGTTGGAGAACATTTTTATTATGGTGAGGCCTTTGTGCCAGAAATGTTGGAAATATTACTTTTATTGGAGATAATTTATAAATGGGTATTCCGCTGCATAATATTTTAATATGATGAGATATATTGATGTTTATTTAAATAGTTTATATTTTCTATTTTAAATAAATTTTTGAAAAGAGGCGTGTAATGCTCCGTTGTTGTTGAATGACTCTGATTGTTGATATTATTATGTTATTTGGGAAACGGGGTGTTACAATTGGTATCAGAGCAAGTCGGTCCGTCCGGCCATTAGGAGAGTCGTGTCGAGCCAATAGTGTAGTGTGACAGGTTTTAAATTGTCTTTGTTGTTCTAATTCTTGTTGTTATGTAGAACTATCAAGATGTCTGGAAGGAATGATGCTGCTCTTGCTGCTGCTTTGCAAGCAATGGCTCAAGTTGTTGGACAACAGCAAGGAGCTGGTGGAGCTGGTGAAGGTGTAAGGATGCTTGAGACTTTCTTGAGGAATCATCCACCAACCTTCAAGGGAAGGTATAACCCCGATGGAGCACAGACCTGGTTGAAAGAGGTTGAGAGAATTTTCTGGGTGATGCAGTGTACGGACGCTCAGATGGTGCGGTTTGGCACCCATATGTTGGCCGAGGAAGCTGATGACTGGTGGGTGAGTGTTCAACCGGTGTTAGAGAATGAAGGTGATGTGATTACATGGGCTGTGTTTAGACGGGAGTTCTTGAGGAGGTATTTCCCGGAGGATGTCCGTGGTAGAAAAGAAATAGAATTCCTTGAGCTGAAGCAAGGGGACATGTCCGTTACGGAGTATGCTGCTAAGTTCGTGGAGCTTGCAAAGTTTTATCCACATTATGCTGCGGAGACTGTTGAGTTCTCCAAGTGTATCAAATTTGAGAATGGTTTGCGAGCTGATATCCAGCGGGCCATTGGGTATCAGAAGATCAGAGACTTCTCTGAGTTGGTGAGCAGTTGTCGTATTTACGAAGAAGATACCAAAGCTCGTTATAAAGTGATGAATGACCGCAAGGGGAAGGGGCAGCAGAGTCGCCCAAAGCCTTATAGTGCCCCAGCTGATAAAGGTAAGCAAATAATGCATGATGAGAGGAGGCCAGCACGTAGAGATGCTCCTGCTGAGGTGGTTTGTTATAAGTGTGGTGTTAAAGGCCACAAGAGTAATGCCTGCAACCGTGATGAGAAAAAGTGCTTCCGATGTGGTAAGAAAGGTCACACTGTTACTGAATGCAAGCGTGGAGATATTGTTTGTTACAATTGTGATGAAAAGGGTCATCTTAGCACTCAGTGTACTAAGCCTAAGAAGACGCAGGCCAATGGGAGAGTGTTTGCCTTGACTGGTACCCAGACTGATCAGGAGGATCGACTTATCAGAGG
This sequence comes from Medicago lupulina, assembly GCA_958299785.1. Taxonomy (NCBI): domain Eukaryota; kingdom Viridiplantae; phylum Streptophyta; class Magnoliopsida; order Fabales; family Fabaceae; genus Medicago; species Medicago lupulina. The sequence continues at coordinate 43,952,927 of OY283146.1, read as the reverse complement.
TACTTGTTTCTTTAATAGTACTCCCTTAATTGCTATTATAGATACTGGTGCAACGCATTGTTTCATTGCTATTGATTGTGCTAATAGATTGGGTCTGTATATGTCTGATATGAATGGGAAAATGGTTGTTGAAACTCCAGCTAAGGGTTCAGTGACTACTTCCCTTGTCTGTTTAAGTTGTCCGTTGTCTGTATTTGGTAGAGATTTTGAAGTAGACCTTGTTTGTTTACCGTTGGTGGGAATGGATGTAATATTGGGGATGAATTGGTTAGAGTACAATCATGTCTTGATCAATTGTTTTACGAAGACGGTGCGGTTTTATTCTGCTGAAGAAGAGAGTGGAGCAGAATTTTTATCAACTAAGGAGATGAAGCGGTTAGAACAAGATGGTGTGTTGATGTTTTCCTTGTTGGCGTACCTGTCGGTAGAGAACCAAGCCGTAATTGATGGGCTGCCTGTTGTGAAGGAATTTCCTGAAGTTTTCCCTGATGAGATTCCAGATGTGCCACCAGAGAGGGAGGTTGAATTTTCGATTGACCTGGTGCCGGGTACGAAGCCTGTGTCGATGGCTCCTTACCGTATGTCAGCTTCGGAGTTAGCTGAGTTAAAGAAACAGTTGGAAGACTTGCTTGACAAGAAGTTTGTGAGACCGAGTGTTTCACCATGGGGTGCGCCGGTGTTGTTGGTAAAGAAGAAGGATGGTAGCATGCGGTTGTGTATTGATTACCGTCAGTTGAATAAAGTGACGATTAAGAATAGGTATCCACTACCGAGGATAGATGACTTGATGGATCAACTAGTGGGTGCCCGTGTGTTCAGCAAAATTGACTTGAGGTCAGGTTACCATCAGATAAAGGTGAAGGATGAGGATATGCAAAAGACGGCATTTAGGACGCGGTATGGTCATTATGAATATAAGGTGATGCCTTTCGGTGTGACGAATGCACCTGGTGTGTTTATGGAATATATGAACAGAATTTTTCATGAGTATCTGGATCAATTTGTTGTGGTTTTTATTGATGATATTTTAATCTATTCTAAGACTGAAGCTGAGCATGCAGAGCATTTGAAGATTGTATTGCAAGTGCTGAAAGAGAAGAAATTGTATGCCAAGTTATCCAAGTGCGAGTTCTGGCTGAATGAAGTAAGTTTTCTTGGCCACGTTATTTCTGGTAAAGGTATTGCTGTAGATCCTTCGAAGGTTGATGCTGTGTCGTAGTGGGAGACACCAAAGTCAGTTACTGAGGTGAGAAGTTTTCTTGGTTTGGCTGGTTATTATCGCAGATTTATTGAAGGATTTTCGAAGTTGGCGCTTCCTTTGACGCAGCTGACTTGTAAGGGAAAAGCATTTGTGTGGGATGCTCAATGTGAGAGTAGTTTCAATGAGTTGAAGCAAAGGTTGACGACTGCGCCTATTTTAATTTTGCCGAAGCCAGAAAAACCTTTTGTTGTTTATTGTGATGCATCTAAGTTGGGTTTAGGTGGTGTTTTGATGCAAGATGGCAAGGTGGTAGCGTATGCTTCTAGGTAGCTGAGAGTGCATGAGAAGAATTATCCTACACATGATTTAGAGTTGGCAGCCGTGGTATTTGTGTTGAAAATTTGGAGGCACTATTTGTATGGTTCCAGATTCGAGGTGTTTAGTGATCATAAAAGTTTAAAGTACCTGTTTGATCAGAAGGAGTTAAACATGAGGCAGAGAAGGTGGCTTGAGTTACTTAAGGATTATGATTTTGGCTTGAATTACCATCCTGGTAAAGCTAATGTTGTGGCTGATGCGTTGAGCAGAAAGACGTTGCATATGTCTGCTATGATGGTGAAAGAGTTCGAGCTACTTGAACAATTTAGGGACTTGAGTCTTGTTTGTGAAAGATCACTTCAGAGTGTGAAGTTGGGCATGTTAAAGATTAATAGTGATTTCTTGAGAAGTATCAAGGAGGCCCAGAAGATTGATGTTAAGTTTGTTGATTTAATGACTGCTAGTGATCAGAATGTAGATAGTGACTTCAAGATCGATGACCAAGGTGTGTTGAGGTTTAGAGGAAGGATTTGTATTCTTGATGATGAAGGTTTGAAAAAGTTGATCTTAGAAGAAAGTCACAAGAGTAGTTTGAGTATTCATCCTGGAGCTACTAAAATGTATCATGACTTGAAGAAATTATTTTGGTGGTTCGGTTTGAAGAGGGATGTTGCTCAATTTGTGTATGCATGTTTGACTTGCCAGAAGTCCAAGGTTGAACATTAGAAGCCTGCAGGGCTGTTGACCCCGTTAGATGTGCCTGAGTGGAAGTGGGATAGCATTTCGATGGATTTTGTGACGAGTTTGCCGAATACTCCAAGAGGGCATGATGCCATTTGGGTTGTTGTTGATAGATTGACTAAGTCGGCGCACTTTATTCCGATCAATATGACTTATCTGGTAGCTCAGTTGGCGGAGATTTATATCCGTGACATTGTGAAGTTGCATGGTGTCCCATCTGGTATTGTGTCGGATAGAGATCCGAGGTTTACTTCAAGGTTTTGGAAGAGCTACAAGATGCATTGGGTTCGAAATTGAGGTTGAGTTCGGCTTATCATCCACAGACAGATGGTCAGTCGGAGAGAACTATCCAATCCTTAGAAGATTTGTTGAGGGTGTGTGTACTCGAGCAGGGTGGAGCTTGGGACAACCACTTGTCGTTGATAGAGTTTACTTATAATAATAGTTACCATTCGAGTATTGGTATGGCACCGTTCGAAGCTTTGTATGGTCGAAGGTGTAGAACTCGTCTATGTTGGTTTGAGTCGGGTGAAAGCATTGTGTTAGGACCTGAGTTGGTACAGCAGACTACAGAAAAGGTCAAGATGATAAGAGAAAAGATGAAAGCATCTCAAGATCGTCAGAAGAGTTATCATGACAAAAGGAGGAAAGCCCTTGAGTTTCAGGAGGGTGAGCATGTGTTTTTGAGGGTTACTCCGATGACGGGTGTAGGACGTGCATTGAAGTCGAAGAAGTTGACTCCAAAGTTCATTGGTCCTTATCAGATTTCCGAGAGAATTGGAACCGTGGCGTATCGGATTGGATTGCCACCCCATCTATCAAACTTGCATGATGTGTTTCATGTGTCGCAGTTGAGAAAGTATGTAGCGGATCCTTCGCATGTTATTCCTAGATATGATGTGCAAGTCAGGGATAATCTTACTGTTGAGACTTCGCCTTTGAGGATTGATGATCGCAAGGTGAAGCAGTTGAGAGGCAAGGAGATACCTCTAGTAAGAGTTGTTTGGGGCGGTGTAACCGGTGAGAGTTTGACTTGGGAATTGAAGAGCAAGATGCAAGAGTCCTATCCTGAGTTGTTTGTTGCTTAAGGTAATATTTCGAGGACGAAATTTTCTAAGTTGGGGAGAGTTGTAACACTCTAAATTCTGTTTTATGATTTGTGGTGATTTTTGATTGATTTTGGTGTGCTTGGTGTGCTTTACTTGAATTTATAAATGATATATGAGATATTTGGTGTGTTATTATTTATTATAATTATTTGTAGTGTTTTATGAAAATAGGAGAAATAATATTTTTATAGTTGAATTAAGGGATTTAATAGAAATAATTAGAATTAAGGAGAGTTTAATATAATTTAGTGGGAGAGTAAAGAGTAAAAGGAGGTTATGCTTTGGGTGGAAAGAGTAGGAAAGGAATAGTCAGTAAAGGAAATAGGAGAAACATAATACGTATCAGTAAGAAAGAAAAACAGACTTTTTGGGAGAAAGTGAGAAGAGCCAAGAGCCAAGGGGAATTGCTAGGAATTGCTGTAGATTTTGCTGAATTAAGGTAAGGGTGGGCTAGCAAATCTCTAGTTAATATATACATATATATTTTCATGAATTTGGATTGAAATTTGTTGTTCTGGTTTAGGTTTTCTTGAATATGTGAAATGCCTAAGTTGTTGAATTATGTTGTTAATTGTGTTTCTATGAGTTGTTTTGATGCCTGGAATAAGTATTGAACCCATAACTTTAATCTAAAATCATTTTGGGTGATTGGGGAATCAAAAATGGGATTTTTGGATGAAAAAGGGTTAGAATCGTAGGTTACAATTTTGCCCAGATGAATTCTCGCTCAAGCGAGATAGCCGTCGCTAAAGCGAGCGGCGCTTTCCCTTGCCCAGAATCGTTTCACGTCAGTTCGCTCAAGCGAGCGCTAAGCGAACAATAAGCGAACCAAAACCAAACTTTCGTCATTTGCGTCGCTTAAGCGAGATTCCCGTCGCTTAAGCGAGAGACGCCAGATTTTGCCCAGGATTGTGTATTTAGCCTGTTCGCTTAAGCGAACCAGGAGCGAGCTGTAAGCGAGGAAAAACCCAACTTACGTGATTTGACTCGCTCAAGCGAGAAGCTGCTCGCTTAAGCGAGCTGGGTCCTGTGCGACCCAAAGTGTGATTTTTCTAAGGTGTTCTAAACCCAAACCTAAGCTTTCTAAGTGGTTTATTGGATTTTTAGAGAATTTTTGGAGTGATAAAATTGTAGATTGGAGATGTTTATGATGCATATATGGATTGAATCTTATATGAAATGAAATGAATTATACTATGCTAAGTTGCAATTGTCCATGGTGTTGTGGTGTGGTTGACTCTAGTTGGGGAGGTGTCCTAATTGGTGATGTCGTTGGTTGCATGGTGAAAGTGCACCACTATTTTTGTCGTATGGTTGTATGTAGATATACTCCTTGAGTCTCATAACTCATTTGCATTGGTGGGGGCTCATGCCCCGGAATGTTCATACATTCAACTGGTGAGGGCTTATGCCCTGGAATGCTAGTCATTCACCTTGGTGAGGGCTTATGCCCTGGGATGCTTTAACCATCCAATTTGGTGGGGGCTTATGCCGCAGAATGCTTAGCATTCAATGCGCGTAGTTGGTACCACATTTGCATAATGCATTAGTCGTTAATGGAGTCTTGCATTAGAAGTTTAAGGTGTGAGTTATCGTTGGTGAGGTGTCACCACAAGTGGTGTTGTTGTCGGTGTTGCTATTTAAGGTGAATCTAAATTATATTGTTGAAATGCTAATAAAGATTGCTGATGATTATGGTGATGATGAATGTTCTTGTTGTTGTTTTTCAATAAAACTTTATGAATTATATATATATATATATATATATATATATATATAATAGCTTTTGTTTTGTGAACTCACCCCTTCTGCTGGAATTGCCGCCTCGTGGGCAAGTGCAGGTAGCGATGGATAGATAGGAATGGCTCTCGTGTCGTAGGCTCTGATACGTAACGGGATGGGATATTATGTTTTACAATTTCATTCCTTTATGTATCATTCTATGTTGGAGAATTGTTGAATAAATATTTGATATATGTTGGAGAACATTTTTATTATGGTGAGGCCTTTGTGCCAGAAATGTTGGAAATATTACTTTTATTGGAGATAATTTATAAATGGGTATTCCGCTGCATAATATTTTAATATGATGAGATATGTTGATGTTTATTTAAATAGTTTATATTTTCTATTTTAAATAAATTTTTGAAAAGAGGTGTGTAATGCTCCGTTGTTGTTGAATGACTCTGATTGTTGATATTATTATGTTATTTGGGAAACGGGGTGTTACACTCTGTTTTTCTTAGATACTTAGAAATTCTAAAATGTGAACTTTTGTAAGAATTATCTAAGTTGTTGATGAGCAATGTTTGCGACTTTGGATATGAGAGAATAGCCTTGTTCGCGTATGTATCAGTTATGTATATTGTTCTTCAAGTCTTCATCCCTATTTATAGAGAATTTGAGAGACGTTGGGAACTGCCAGCTCATCACTTTTTCTTGACCGAAGCTGATTTGACACCAATGATCCTTTGCCTGATTTGAGGATTGTAATGTGAAAGCAAATTCAAATTCATTCCAGCAAATATGGAAAAGTCTCATCTTTAGTTGTTGTTATTCTTGTCGTGTATAGAAGACACTGTGCAGAGTTGGTGCTTGCAGGGACAAGCGTAGACATAGTGGTTGTACTTTTCGTACACTGTACTTTGTCAACGATCCTTAGCTTCTGAAGAATCTCCGCTTCTGATAAATCTGCCTCTGGAAAACTGGCTTCTGATGACGTCATCTTCAGGAGCTCTTTCTTCAGACGCACTCTGCATCTGACTTTCCAGGAGCGCTTTTATTCAGATGCTCTTCAGGCTTCAGTCTTAATTTCCTTTGCTCTTAAATTCATTCAGTCAGAACCTCTTGTAAATAAATCTTTGTTAATGGTCCTGTACACTTGAATAAACTTTTAGCAATATCCAATTGATAATTTTTAATACATTGTTATCATCAAAACTTTAAGTGGTATACTTGTGAAACACCCTTTGTTCCAACATAATTGAGTGACACAAAATGATTATGTGAGTGGTACAACATTATTGAGTAATTAAAACTATTTATAGCATAAGTTGGAGGTTAGAAAAAACACAAGAAAGGGGGGGGGGGGGGGGGGGTTGAGTTGTGTTTTCTTTTTCTCCTACTGAAGTTACTGGTCAGAAGTAGTTAGAGTACAACTTCTAAAGTGATGTTCAGATACTAAATGCAGCGGATAAAAACAGAGAGAGAGAGAGAGAGAGAGAGAGAGAAGAGTGACACAAAGCAATTATACAGGTTCCTTCCACAAACTGAAAGTAGTCCTGTCCCCCTTCCACTTCCAAGAAGAGTTCACTAAAATTTAATATCTGATTACAAATGCTCACTGCTAAAACTAGCAAGAGACCTCAAATGCTCAAGCACAACTGCAAGAGACTTCTTACGCTCCTGAACACAATCAAGAGACTTATATGCTCAAGCACAACTGCAAGAGACTTCTAATCAAACAGAATTACAAAGAAAAATGTTTGACGATGAACACTTGATATACAATCAGTGGTGTTCACAATACAAATCAGATAATGACTCTTAAGACTCTAGAATTTCTAAGATATGAACTTTGATAAGAAATTCTACGTTAACTTTTGATGCAGAACAATTTCAGCAGAGGTTTGGCGCTTTTAAATTGTTGTGAGTCTCTCACAATTCTTCAAGTCTTCACTCCTTTATATAGAGGTGTGAAAGAGACGTTGTGAATTGCCAGTGCATCAAAATAAGAGTCGTTTGAAGCTTTGATCAATCACCAATGATCTTTTGCTTGATATGGTTGTTGTCCTATGAAGGATCAATTTCAAATCCATTCCAAGTCTGTAGGAACATCGTTGCAGGAAGAGCTGTTATTCTTGTTTTGTAGCAGAGATAAAAACTGAGTAGTGGAGGTAGTGGTTATACTCTTCGTACAATTGTACTTTGTCAACGCTTTTCAAAGAACAAGCATCCAATGCCTTCAAATTCATTTGAATTAGTCGTTGCTTCACTCTTCTGGTCTTCTGCAATGCTTAGACGAGATTAAATCCATTGAACAACCTTTTAAGCTTTAAGTATTGCATCTTCTGATGAACTACAGCTTCTGGTGATCTTCATCTTTTGATGAGATTCTTCTGATGAACTTGCTTTTGATGACGTCATCATTTTTAGGAGCACTCTGACTTTAGGAGCGGTTCTCTTCAGAAGCTTTAAGCATCCTTTTTGTTGATTCCTTTGCTCTCATTTGTTCTTCCAGAACCTATTGGTGATCTCAAATTTTGTATGTGGTCTTGTACACTTGAACAAATATTAGCATATCCAATTGACAATTTTTAATACCTTGTTATCATCAAAACTCTCAAGAGGTAGTGTTAAACACATTTTGTTCCAACAATCTCCCGCTTGTTGATGATGACAAACATTAGTATTTAAAAATGTTCAATTGTTGTTAATCTAATTAACAAGTTGACTATTAGGGTATGAGGTTTGTAAGCTCCCCCTGAGTCCAATAGTACTATAAGGTGAGGTTTGTAAGCTCCCCATGAGTTCTATTCTTGTTAATTAAATTCATCATTTAAAAACGTAATAACTCTCAGAATATTCTCACATGATCATTTATTCCCTCTTAAAAGGACTAAGAGATAAGAAAAAGGTTCTTTTAATTTAAATTGTATGAAATTAAATTAATGGGGCTCAGAGCCTTTAAATACTGTACATCTACTCCCCCTTTTGTCATCAACAAAAAGTATAAAAAGAGAAAAAAAGAAGAGATGAGAAAAACGAAGTGAGAAAATATCAGAAGAATGATCAGAGCACACAATATAATACAGTTTAGAATCAGTTTATATTCAGAAGCATGAATTGTTCAGAAGCACATAGATCAAACAGTAATTCATAAGCATAAACAAGTTCAGAAGCAATTTATAAAGATATACAAATAATGAAAATAAAACAAGCTAAATGGTTTGCAACTAAGGTTGGGCTTGTTTTTGAAACATCTCCATCATCTGTTGCATTATCCTGTTCGTTTCTTTTGCTTGCTCCTTCATTTCCTTCTTGAATTCATCATTGCTCCTGATGAGATTCTCCTCCCTGATTCTTGCTTCTTCCAGGTTGGCTTTAGTAGCAGTCTTGTATTCCAATAGTAGTAGTTTCTGCTCCAGAAGCTCTTTCTTGAGCTGTTTGTTTTCCTTCTCCAGGAGAGTGTTCTTTTGCAAAAGTGCGAGTTCAGAAGAGGCTTCCTTAAGATTTATCTTGTTGAACCAATTTTAATCCAACTCTCTTGGGTGTATACTTGATGGAATGAAATCAGAAGCATTCCTTGCTCTTAAGCACAGAGGAGTCTTCATCCAAGTTTTAAGAACTTTTACTTCATGCAAGTTACTAACAACTCCCTTTTGGCAGTCTTGAAGCTTTGTCTGAGCAGCGTCGTGAGCATCAAGACAGGTTCTTTGTAGCTCTGTCAAGATATACTCTACTCTATCTTTCAATCTTATCCACAGCTTCTCGTAGTTGTCCTCATGAATGAGGTTAATCCTAACTTGAACCAGATTGTTCAGCTCCTGAAAAATGTTCTCACACACATCTGCTATAATAGTTGAATCTAGAAACAGGGTGGGTGGAGAAGGGACATTGGTCTTGGCAGGAGCAACAGGTAGAATGGCTAAGTTTGAGGATGAGGGTTGGTCATTGATTGAAGTTTCAGGTTCAGTAGAAGTGTTGGTTGTTTGTTGTTGGTTAAGAGTGATTTGTTCAGGAACACGTAGTTAAGGAACAAGTTCGGAGATGAGAACAGAATCAAGGTTGGTTGATGAGGTCATATCTTGGTTAGGTTCATGTTGTTGGGGCTTTTTGTCATAACTTCATCAGAAGCTATTTCAGAGGCTTTTTCTAGATTTGACTCATACTCAAGTTGTTCACCTGAATAATGATCTACAAGGTTTTGTATTATTGATGGTTCAGAGATTTCTGTTGTTGGAGTTGTTTGTGTTGGAGAGGTAGGGTGAGGTGATGATACATTGATGTTTGCAAAATTTGTCCCTGTGTGATCATTAGCACCCTCTGCATCAGTAGGAATAGATTGAATAGCCTCAATCACAGGTGGTTGTAGGGGATGATCAGCAAGTATATGTTTGCAAGCATTAATTCTTCATTGTTGCAAACCAATTAACCTCTCTTCAACAGAGGGATACATTGGCACAAAGGTATCACTTATTGTTTTTTTATGAGTTTTGGTTGATGGTGATGGGTATAAAGCTTTATTTAGGTTGGTGTAAACTCTGTTTAGGGGTACATCATCTGTATCAGATGATGTTGATGAGGATGATGATAGGGAGGCTGAACTAGACCTAGATTCAGGGGATGAACTAGATTCAACTGTAATAATTTCAGGAGGAGTGTGAGAATTAAAGTTACCTTTAGGAGCTTCTGAAGCATTAGAAGCTTCTGAACATCCAGCTTCCTCTTGTACAACCTCAGTAGCTTCCACCATAACATCAGCCACTGCCATCTGCTGCAGGTTTTCAGTGAGTTCCAATCCCAGTTGAGCAGCTTCAACTGTAGATTCTTTAGCCAGAACCTCAGCAGGAATTTCAATTTCTTTGGCCAGCTATAATGCCTTCTGCACAGCAATATCTTCAACTTCTTTTTCTTCAGAGGCAATCTTAAGTTTCCTTACAACTGGTTTCCTCTTCCTTTTAGGAATGGAAGGTTGAGCAGGTTGGGGTGGTGAAGGTACAACATCCTTCCCACTTCTGGTCCTCTTGTTCAGAACCTTGACTGGTTCCAAGTCCTGAACTTCCTCTTGAATTGTTGAACTAGAACAAGTTGCCTCAGATGCTTTGTCAATCTTGGCCTTCTTGGCTTTCTTTGCTGGTTGTTCAGATGCTTCATCAAGGTACTCATCCTTGGTGAGTGCCTTCCTCTTTGTTTTTATGCTCTTGGCCACAGGAAAGTACCACCATACATCTGATCAGGAATATCATCCAGTTGGATATTCTCTCCAGTGCTTTGTAGATGGTCATGGATGTAGTACAGCTGCACATCAAGTGGATCTTGCTTGCAGATAGGAGGAAAGCCTTCCATGAGGTTGAACATGGCTCTGGATTCCTTCATATCTGTGTCCATTTTCTTGAAGTCTTCTTTCTTGATCAAGGTCATGTTTCCCAAAGTGCTTCCATTGATGATTTTCCCAGTAACTGTACCGAGTTGTTGATCAGTGAAGACTTTGGTTTCATCTAGGGCTTTCAGAATCCCTCCTTGATGTAGTATCTCTGAGATAAGTCTCCCATAGGGAACCCAAACTCTATTGTTCAACTGACTTTCTCTCAGAGTCTTGATCATATGCTTAAAGATGTATTTGGGCACGTTTGCTATCTCCTTCTTGATGAAGAAGTGCAAGAACACCTTATGTTCCAATGAAGGTTGGTCAGAACCTCCTCCTTTAGGTAGAAGGTTTTCATTCTATATCTTCAGTAGCATCTTTTTTTCCATAGACAAACTGTTGTAGGCACCCTTCTTCTTGCAGTTAAATATGGTTTGATGAACAACTTCATTCCATGGACTCTTTTTGTTGTTGTCCAAACAATCTTTAAAGTTGCCTTCAGAAGCCCTTCTGATGACACATGCAATTACATCTTGGGAGATGAAGATTGGAATTCCCATGATGCTTGATCTGATTTCTGTGTCAACAAAGGGTTCCGGACCCATTTCTTCTCTTGATTTCCCTTCCAAAGTAGGATCAATCAATATTTTCTCTGTTTCATCTAATTTTGCAGCTTTCTTGTCAAAAACATGCGCTCTAACCCAGAAGTGTCTAACCTGGTTTTCATATGTTGGACCATTCAGCATATTGAAGTAATCCATGAGACCTTGAGCTTCATAGTAACTTCTGATGTCACAACCATGGTGTGCTAGAGAGATGAAATCAACCGGTCGCTCAACCTGAACGTTTAAATCCCACTCTTCTAGGGACATAGTTCTTCCATTTATATCATATACTGGAGTTTCTTGCTGCGTAGAAGTTCCTTGTGTAGTATCTTGCACAGCTGATTCTGGAATGGAGCTTGAGGACGCCATTGATGATGATGAGATATTTAGGGTTCTAGGTTTTGATTGAAGAGAAAGAGTTTTTCTTCACAGACAATCAATGTAGAATAGAAAGTGTAGGTTTTGAAGTGAGTAGTGTGTGTTTTGTCTAAGATATTTGAGTAAAAACAAACGTTTGCAATTCAAGGGGAAAAAAAAACACAACATTAATGACAATTGGGGGCGCGAGAAAGTACATTCAAAGCATAACATCATCATAACCCTTCTTAAGTTATACACTCATACAAATAAGCCACGTCAGATATCTTCAGATGCGCTGTCAAGTTAGTGGGACAGGTGTTACCAAAAAGAAACTGCAATGTTTCCACTAGCTCTGCTATTCAAAAGCACAAAATCCAGCTTATGAAGTTAAAGTGCTGATGTCATCTTCAGAAGCACATTTTCCTCAGAATCTCAGTTAAGAGCTTATGATCGACCATAACTTATAAACTAACTTCAGGACCTAACTTATAGTTCAGGAGCATGCAATTTTAATCAGACACAAAGTGCATGTTGAAATTTTTCTTTATAAAATCAAATCTTTCAATAGTTAAAGGTTTAGTGAATATATCGACCACTGATGTTCAGTATCAATGAATTGTATATCTAAGATTCCTTTTTGAACATAATCTCTAATAAAATGGTGTTTGATTTCAATATGCTTGGCTCTTGAATATAGAATTGGATTCTTTGACAAACAAATAGCAGTAGTATTATCACAATAAATAGGAATATTGTTAGCATTAATCTGATAATCTTCCAACTGATGTTTCATCTAGACTAGTTGTGTACAACAACTTGCAGCTGAGATGTATTCTGCTTCTGTTGTAGACATAGCAATAGTTGCTTGTCTTTTGCTAGCCCAGGATATCAGATTCTCTCCCAGGAACTGGCAGTTGTAACTGATTGATTTTCATTCAATCCCATCACCAGCATAGTCAGCATCACAGAATCCAACCAACTGATAATCTAGGGATTTTCTATAAAGCAGTCCAAGATTAGTTGTTCCTTTCACTACCAGAAGATTCTCTAAACAGCTGTTAAATGAGATTCTCTAGGATCTAACTGGAATCTTGCATACAAGTATACACTGAATAAAATATCTAGCCTAGATGCAGTGAGGTATAACAGAGAACCAATCATACCTCTATACAACTTTATATCTACCTTTGATCTAGTACTTTCTTTGCTTAAGGTGTAGGTTGGATGCATTGGAGTGTTCATCACTTTACGATCTTCTAGCTTAAACTTTTTCAGAAGCTCCTTTGTGTATTTGGTTTGATGAACATATACTCCATCTTTACTTTGGTTAATTTGAATTCCAAGAAAGAACTTTAATTCTCCCATCATGCTCATTTCAAATTCATCCTGCATTAACTTAGAGAATTCTTCGCAAAGAGATGCATTAGTAGAACCAAATATTATATCATCAACATATATCTGCACAACAAGAATGTCTTTCTGAAGAGTGTTGTGTCAACTTGACCTCTTTTAAAATCATTTTTAATCAAGAAATTACTCAGTTTATCATACCAAGCTCTGAGAGATTGTTTCAATCCATATAGTGATTTCTTAAGTTTATAAACATGGTCAGGATGCTTAAGATCCTCAAAACCAGGAGGTTGTTTGACAAACACTTCTTCTTTTATGACTCCATTTAGAAATGCACTCTTGACATCCATTTGATATAATATTATGCCATGATTAACTGCATAGGATAGAAGTAACCTGATTGCTTCCAATCTTGCAACAGGAGCAAATGTTTCAGTGTAATCAATGCCTTCTTGTTGACTGTAACCTTGTGCAACAAGTCTAGCTTTGTTTCTGGTTACTTCACCTTGTTTATTCAGCTTGTTTCTGGATACCCATTTTGTTCCAATAATGTTCTTCTAAGGTGGTTTGGGTACCAGATCCCACACATCATTTCTTTGAAACTGATTAAGCTCTTCTTGCATAGCTAATATCCATCCATCATCTGATAGTGCTTCATCAACTGTAGCAGATTCAATCACGGATAACAATCCTATCATAGACTCTTCTTGTCTGAAAAATGATCTTGTTCTTCTAGGACTGTCTTTGTTTCCAATGATTTGATCCTCAAGATGTGAAGACTTGTACTTGAAAGTATTCTTGGATTGATTTGCTTGTTGAGAGCCATCTTGAGCTTCATCAGAAGCTATGTCATCTTGAGCTTCTAAAGTTGGTTCAACTTCTGGACTGTCTTCAGATTCTTCAGTCTGATCAAGCTCTGAAGTATCTTCAGTAGCCTGTATATCTGTATAAATTTCTTCTTGCTCTGGAGTTTCACTTCCAGGCTCTTTGTCATCAAATTTAACGTGCATAGATTCTTCAACACAGAGTGTCACTGAATTATACACTCTGTATGCCTTTGACCTTTCAGAGTAACCTAAGAAGATTCCTCTTTGGGCCTTGGCATCAAATTTCTTTAGGTAGAGCTTGTTATTTAAAATGTAGCAGGTACATCCAAATTGATGAAAGTTGGATATATTGGGTCTTCTTCCCTTAAAGAGTTCATATGCAGTTTTCTCCAATATAGGTCTGAATATAGATCCTATTTTGAACATAACATGTTGTATTCACTGCTTCTGCCCATAAATGTTTAGCCAAATTATTTTCATTAATCATGGTTCTTGTCATTTCTTGTAAAGTTCTATTCTTTCTCTCTGCAACTCCATTTTGTTGTGGAGTTCTAGGAGAAGAGAATTCATGGACAATTCCATGTTTTTCACAAAAAGTTTCAAATGGCTCATTTTCAAACTCTCCACCATGATCACTTATGACTTTTAAAACTTTCATTTCTTTTCTCAGACTGTATTTGAGTGCAGAAGTTACTGAATACATCATATGCATTGTCTTTGCTTCTTAGGAATTTTACCCAAGTCCATTTGTTGTAATCATCAACAATGACTAATCCATATTTGCTTCCATATAAAGATGCAGTATTAACTGGTCCAAGTAAATTAATATGAAGCAGTTCTAAAGGTCTGGAGGTTGAGACAATGTAATTAGCTTTAAAAGATGATTTTACAATCTTCCCTTTCTGGCATGCACCACAAAGTGCATCTGAATGATATACTATGTTAGGTAGGCCTTTGACAAGTTGTAACTTACTAAGCTTAGAGATTAACCTCCAGTTAGCATGTCCTAACCTTCTGTGTCATACCCCTTTCTTATCATTCATTGATAGAAGACAGATTACCTTCTGATCAACCAGTTCAGAGAAATTTATTTTATAGACATTTTCTACTCTCTTTCCTTTGAACACTATAGAATTGTCATCTTTGTTGATTATTGTGCAGTTGGTATTTCCAAACATCACATCATAACCATTGTCACAAAACTGACTTATACTCAAAAGGTTATGTTCAAGACCATCTACCAACCACACATTATTAATAGAAATAGAGAAGTTATCAATTATTCCTGTACCAATGATCTTGCCAGACTGGTTGCCCCAAAACTTCACATTTCCTCCTTCTTTCATTTTGAGGGTGAGGAACATTGACTTCTCTCCTATCATATGTCTTGAGCAACCGCTGTCCAGATACCATGATTTTTGCTTTTCCTTTGCTCTTAATCATTTCTCATTTTCTTCTTTTGAATCTGATTCAGGTTCAGCTTCTGAAGTTACTGTAGCCACTAACCCAGCAGCTACCTTCGCATCTTCATCAACATCATCCTTATCAGATTCAGATTCACTGTCTAAATCTTCCCATGTTGCCATCAAACTCTGTTTGATCTGCTTCTTGATCTTGTTTGATTTGAAAGTTGACTTCTTAGACTTGTCCTTTGATTTCTCCTTCTGAAGATCAGGGCAATCAGCAATGAAATGTCCAGGCTTCTTGCAGTTAAAGCAACCCGTCTGATCTTCTTTCCTTGAGCCTTTGTAACCACTTCTTCTGCTCAAGAACTTCTTGTTCTTCTTGGCCAGATACTGCACGCCTGTTTGAAAGCATATCCATCATCTCAGCAGGATCTTCATCAGAATCTCCATCAGGTGATTCTTCTTCAAATTATATGACTTTAAGAGCTTTTGATGACTTCCCTTTAGATGGTAGAGCAATAGATTTACTCTTCTTAGCAGGCTCATGTTCATTAAGACTTACCTCATGAACTTTGAGAGAGCTGACAAGATCTTCAATACTCAGAGGGTTTAGATCTTTAGCTTCCTCAATAGCAGTAACCTTTGGTCTCCATCTTGCAGGAAGGCTTCTTAGTATCTTACTCACATGATCAAAAGCAACATAGCTTTTCTTCATAATTTGTAGTCCAGAGACTAAGGTTTGAAATTTTGAGTACATCTCCTCAATATTTTCATCATCCTTCATCTTGAACAACTCATACTGATGAACAAGCATAAGTTCTTTAGCTTCCGTAACCTTCTTGTTACCTTCATAGTTTACACATAGAGAAGCAAACATAGCCTTTGCAGTAGATTTATTACTCATCTTCATATACTTTGCACGAGGTATAGCAAGAACAAGTTATCCTCTGATCTTGTGATGTTTCTTGTACATCTTCTTTTGAGCAGGAGTATGTTTCTTTCTATCAACAACAGCTCCTTCTTCTTCCAGATCCAAGTCACCAACTCCGTCTTCCAGAATATCCCATAACTCTTCATCTAAGCCCATGATATAACTGTAGAAGTTGGTTTTCCACCAAGAGAACTCTTCAGGATCTCCATTGAACTTTGGAACTTTTCCTGAGCCAGCTTTCTTATCACTGTAATCATAAGGTACAACATTATGATTACCACCAGAACCAGAAACAGATGATTCACCAGACATGCTTTTCTCTGATCTTGGACTGTCACACTGTTAAGTGTTCTCAACAGAACCAAGGCTCTAGATACCAATTGAAGGTGAGAAAAAACACAAGAGGGGGGGGGGGGGGGGGGGTTGAATTGTGTTTTCTTTTTCTTCTTTTTCTCCTACTGTAGTCACTGGTCAGAAGCAGTTAGAGTACAACTTCTGAAGTGATGTTCAGATACTAAATGCAGTGGATAAAAACAGAGAGAGAGAGAGAGAGAGAGAGAGAGAGAGAGAGAGAGAGAGTGAGAAGAGAGACACAAAGCAATTATACAGGTTCCTTCCACAAAGAGACTTATAATCAAACAGACTTACAAAGAAAAATGTTTGACGATGAACACTTGATATACAATCAGTGGTGTTCACAATACGAATCAGATATAGACTCTTAAGACTCTAGAACTTCTAAGATATGAACTTTGATAAGAAATTCTAAGTGAACTTTTGATGCAGAACAATTTCAGCAGAGGTTTGGCGCTTTTAAATTGTTGTGAGTCTCTCACAATTCTTCAAGTCTTCACTCCTTTATATAGAGGTGTGAAAGAGTCGTTTGAAGCTTTGATCAATCACCAATGATCTTTTGTCTGATATGGTTGTTGTCCTATGAAGGATCAATTTCAAATCCATTCCAAGTCTGTAGGAACCTCGTTGCAGGCAGAGTTGTTATTCTTGTCTTGTAGCAGAGACAAAAACTAAGTAGTGGAGGTAGTGGTTGTACTCTTCGTACAATTGTACTTTGTCAGCACTCTTCAAAGAACAAGCATCCAATGCCTTCAAATTCATTTGAATTAGTCGTTGCTTCACTCTTCTGGTCTTCTGCAATGCTTAGACGAGATTAAATCCATTGAACATCCTTTAATGCTTTATGTTTTGCATCTTCTGATGAACTACAGCTTCTGGTGATCTTCAGCTTCTGATGAGATGCTTCTGATGACATCATCACTTCAGGAGCACTTTGACTTCATGAGCAGTTCTCTTTAGACGCTTTAAGCTTCCTTTTTGTTGATTCCTTTGCTCTCTTTTGTTCTTCCAGAACCAAATGATAACCTCAAATTTTGTCTATGATCCTGTACACTTGAACAAATATTAGCATATCCAATTGACAATTTTTAATACCTTGTTATCATCAAAACTCTCAGGACGTAGTGTTAAACACATTTTGTTCCAACATAAGTGGGATGCATATTCGAGTTGAAATTTTTCCATAACGGTTTCAAGATAAAAGAAAAAAAAAAAGAGAGACGGTTTCAAGATACAAAAAATTATTCTATAACGAAAAAGTATTCCATAATAAAAATAATCAAAATTATTCCATAACGATTTCAAGATAAAAAAAAAAAATCATTCTATTTTAATGTTAATTTAATAGGTATAGTCAACTATATGTATGGTTCTCTACATCTAAAATGTACAGTTACATTTAAATAAAAAATTAATCACATGTTAATGTGATTTTATTAGGCACATGTCGACATTTGAATTCCTTTTTATAAATAAAAGATTAAGTTGAATGGCTATTATTACAACAAAAAATATTCGTTTGATTTCTAGCACCAAATTTTTGTGTGATTTGGTGCATTGTGAACTTATGGCCACGATTATGTGGAGTCTTTAGAAGAGCCGGAACATCAAACTTTGGCAACAACAACATGAAACTAATGTGCAGGTGCTTCAACGTGCAACTCACTTACTAGAAGAATGTAGAGCAGCCCAAGTCATTAGATCTCACAACAACAACCACAATACCACACCACAAGTGCGCAACACAAGTCTTGAAGAGGATCGTTGGAAGAAGCCGTCACCTGGAAGTTATAAATGTAACATTGATGCATCCTTTTCCACTTCTCTTAACAGGGTTGGACATGATATGTGCCTTAGAGATGATGATGATGCATTTGTTCTTGCAAGAACGGAATGATTTTCCCCTATTTTTGATGTAGAGGTGGGAGAGGCGGTTGGTTTGCATACAGCTTGGGATTGGATCTCTAATCAACAATTTGATAATGTCGATTTTGTACTGGATTGTAAAAAAGTTGTTGATTGTGTCAATTCTAGTTTAGATGATAGCTGTGAATTTGGGTGTATTATTGCTGCTTGTAAACAGTTGCTAGAGAATAGATTTCAGAACTCTCATGTTGAGTTCAACAGGAGGCAAACAAATAGGGTAGCTCACGAGTTAGCTCAAGTAGCTCTGTCTAATCCTAGCCCCCATACTATTGATGATGTACCTACATGTATTTGACATATTTTAGCTAATGAAATGCAATGAATTTATTCCTTAAAAAAAAATTGTGTGATTTGTTTTCTAAAAATAGGACATATGGCATTGCAATTGTTAGAGCATTTTGGAATGCCATGTGGATTATGCATTTTGAACATTTGCATTTGTTGTATAGAGGATGTTTATTATATGTTAGGAAAGTGGGTACAAATTCATAAATATTTTTAATGAAAGTTACCAAACTAACCCTCAAGTTATTAGTAGAGATGAATAATATTTTTAGTCCAAATAAAAAGATGGTCACTTCCTAATTTATACTTATTGTATTCTCTCTCTTTATATATATATATATATATATATATATATATATATATATATATATATATAAAAGGAAATGTTAACTTGTGCTCTTAAGGTGCAAGTTTATAAGTCAAATGAAAAAACCTATTTTTAAAAATTATGCATTCAATGTCTTGAAAAGTTAAAAAAAGAAAATCAATACAAAACTTGTGTTTTAATTCTTTTTTAAATCCTTAACTTATGCTCATTGATTAGATTTGCAATGAATTGAAGATGATCCGACAATCTGAACCCAACAAAAACCTAAACAAGACGGAGAACACAAGCAACGGTACACAAAGAAGACGAACAAAACAATGACGCACTAATATGATGGAATCATGAAAGGAAAAATCAAATAGATATGAAAATCGCTTATTTAAATAAAATGTACGAAGAAAAATGATTTAGAGAAGTGATTTGGGGTCAAAAATTTACCCAAACCCACTACTATTTGATGGATGAAGGAGAAAAAACTATGATTATAGCTGACGGCTCACAAGAGAGAAGGCAAACCTTATATAAATATTTTTTTACAAGCAAAAGTTATGTATATGATATGAAAAATACAACAAAACTATATATATATATATATATATATATATATATATATATATATAGTACGGAAAATACATTATATACATCGGTATTATATGATGGTGTTTTAAAACATTGGTATATGCTAATATATATATAGCAATGCCGTTTTATTTTATTAACATCAATATTGTGAGTTTGTTTGCATATTTATTTTGTTTAATTTGTTTTTAGCGATTTTGTATTGTATTAATGTATTCTATCAATTTGAATCAAGAATATAGTTTATTTTTAATAAAAAATATTTATCAAAAATTTGTGAAGAAGCAAGACTTGTTTGAGTGAAGCTTTTGGATAACGACGCGGCTAAAGGGGGTTCTACTGTTGCCATTGCTATCTACATCCCTTTATGTTATGCACACAAATGAACAATATTATAAAGTTCCCCTAAAAAATAAAGTTAAATAGTTCGTGTGCACAATGTACAAATTGTGGACTAAAGATTGTGACAACTGAAAAGTGTGCTGACTCTTCCCACAAATGGGAAAGTTAGCTAACAATTTTTCTGCATGACTGACACCATTCATGCACCCTTAATATTATTATGCTCTTCACGCGATGGAGTTAAAATTAAACACTCCTTTTCATCGTCAACGAAGCTTGATTTGTTTGACGACGATCGCGGTATTTTAAAAAGAGAAATTGCACGTGGTGCAGTTCTAATCCAATAATAAAACAAAATTATGTTTTTTAATTGATTTAAGAAAAGAATATTCTACGGTTATCTACTTTAATTTATGTTATTCTGAAGAATTTTTTTTAGGCTCTAAAGAATTTTTTTTTATTTTTTAAAGGAGGCTCTAAAGAATGTTTAAATTCTTTAATATCTAATGCACACATATTCTTCTAATCATATTACATTCTTATAAGCAAAGTATAGTACATGGCTAGTCAAAACCCAATACCATAGGACAATCTCAAACACTTTAGATACGTGAAAGTGGATTGATCCACTGTGTTTAGAATAGTTACCACTCTCTTGTTAAATATGTCGTTTGGTTCCAACTAAATACATTAAATAGATTTTTTTTTAATTTAAAAAAATTAGTTTTTTTTAAAGAAAATACATTAAATAGATAGATAAACGTTTGAAAATATAATATATTAAAAATATAATTAACTTTCGAGAAGTGTAGATTCTCTTGATTGTTTGTGAAAAAACAATAATTTCTTTTAATTGGTCGACAATACTTCATTAATATTTTTATAAAAATTTCATTTCCAATTTCTTGCTAAAGTATTGGAAAAAAAAGTAAGGTACTAACATCATAATATTAATGGAATCGTATGGTGCAACAATAAGAAATAAATAGAACACTCTTTTTCACATTTTTGTTCAATAGATGGCTTTCATATTCTTAACGATATGATCTTGAAGACTGAAATTTGAACTGTTAAAAAAGGTAGATGTTAGCAAAGCCAGAGGCAAAACGCATATATGCTTAATTAACGTGTTTAAACTACAATATTTTTTTTTATTAATTTTACGTTTTTGATTTATTTTGACCAGTTTTCGATATTTTTAAATTTATAAAGCCGTTTATTCTTAGAATAAAAGCCATCAAGGTTTTTCAATTTCAAAAGTAGAATGACTCAAAATTCGATTCGAACACATCACAAGGAGGATTGCATGGGGACTTCTTAAAATATGCACGTGTGTGCTTTTTTAACCAGAAGAGTGAAAAGTAATCGAGAATGTCATGCGGGTTTTATTTTTATAATAATAATAATATATAAGAAGAATATTTTTTATAAGAAGACAAAAGAAATATATTAAAAAAACAAAAAAACATAAGTAAGATGCCTCATGTTAGTCTATATCATAATTACAAGAGAAAGTTTGTCTCTTTTCCCTTTCTCTTTTTAAGCCGTCATCAAAGTTATAATTTCTTCTTTATTCATCAAGAAAGAGTGATTCAGAGTCAATTTTTAAACTAAAATCATTCATCTAACTCGTTTTTCTCTTTCCCTTTTATTGAATTAAGTGATTATGATATCTATTTTGTTTTTTACTGTGATTCCGTCGCCTTAGTGCGATGTTGGTTTGTTCATCATATTTGTGCGGCGTTATTTGCCTTTCTTGTTTCGTTCAAATATTTGTTCGATCAGATTGTCAGAACAACTTCGAAACAGTGCAGATCTAATCAATGACTTTGTCGTCGTCCACGTTACATATCCGGAGACATGGGTATTCTAGAGACTTAATTATAGTCATATGTGTAGGTTTTTGTACTTTGCGGTTTTATGCTATTAACATGAAAGTTGCGGGTTCGTTCGCAGATTCATCCTTCTTTCAAATATTTGTTCGGTTCAGATTGTCAGACCAACTTCGAAACAGTGCAGATCTAATCAATGACTTTGGCGTCGTCCATGTTACATATCCGGAGACATGGGTATTCCGGAGACTTAATTATAGTCATATGTGTAGGTTTTTGTACTTTGCAGTTTTATGCTATTAACATGGAAGATGCGGGTTCGTTCGCAGATTCATCCTTTTTTATTTTAGCGAGTTTGCATTGTATTGATGTACTCCATCAATTTGAATGGGTAAATATAATATATTTTTGTCAGAAAGAGAGAAAGTTAGATATTAAGAATAGCTTTTTTCAGATAAAAAAGGTTTGCGAAAGAGCGAGTTCAAAAACCTTTAAAATGCAATTATGACTATTGGATTTATAGCTTGAATACGATGATACGACTAAAACAATGTATATAAATAAGAATTTAACTATAAATAAGAAATTTAACTTATTTGACAATTCAACGGTCATTACACAATCCAAATTACAAAACTAAATTATCTCAAATCAAAACAATTTATAACAAATCACACAAACTAAGAACTTTATTTTTTTTGTTACAACACAAACTAAGAACTTGAACACATGATATATGAAAAAAATTTGTTGAAGCTAATTTCCAGGTTTGTCTATGAACAAGTAAATTGTTTAAAGTTCTCAATTAATAAAACTGAGATTAGGTTAATATGAAATCAAAACTCACAATCAAATGACTATTGCCTCAATCAAGAAATTCATATATTACAATTGATGCTAAATGTAAAAAGATAAAGAAGAGAAGAACATCGAGATTTATATGTTGGAACAAGATGTGTTTAACATTACCTCTTGAGAGTTTTGATGATAACAAGGTATTAAAAATTGTCAATTGGATATGCTAATATTTGTTCAAGTGTGCAAAACCATAGACGAAAATTTAGTGTCTATTTGAAGTATAGGTTCTGGAAGAACAAATGAGAGCAATTGAATCAACAAAGTAAAGGAAGCTTGAAGCATCTGAAGAAAATGCTCCTGAAGTTAAGTGCTCCTGATGTGATGACGTCATCAGAAGAAAGTTCATCAGAAAAACCTCATCAGAAGCAAGATCACCAGAAGTTGAAGATCATTAGAAGATGAAAGAATCAAAGCTTCAAAGGATGTTCAAAGGTTTTAATCATGCCTAGCATTGCAGAAGACCAGAAGAGTAAAGCAACGACTAATTCAAATGAATTTGAAGGCATTGGATGCTTGATCTTTGAAGAGCGTTGACAAAGTACAATTGTACGAAGCGTACAACCACTACCTCCACTACTCAGTTTGTGTCTCTACTACAGGACAAGAATAACAGCTATGCCTGCAACAATGTTCCTTCATACTTGGAATAGATTTGAAATTGATCCTTCATAGGACGATAACCATATCAGGAAAAAGATCAAAGGTGATTGATCAAAGCTTCAAACGACTCTTTTTGATATGCTAGCAATTCACAACATCTCTTTCACACCTTTATATAAAGGAGTGAAGACTTAGAGAATGGCACAGACTCAACAACAATTTGATAGCGCCAAACCTCTGCTGAAATTGTTCTGCATCAAAAGTTCGCTTAGAATTTCTTATCAAAGTTCATATCTTAGAAATTATAGAGTCTTAAGAATCTGTATCTGATTTGTTTTGTGAACACCACTGATTGTATATCAAGTGTTCAACCTCAAACATTTTTCTTTGTAATTCTATTTGAATAGAAGTCTCTTGCAGTTGTGCTTGAGCAAGAAAGTCTCTTGATTGTGTTCAGAAGTATAAGAAATCTCTTACAGTTGTTCTTGAATAATTTGAAGTCTCTTGCTAGTTTTAGCAGTGAGCATTTGTAATCAGATATTACATTTTAGTGAACTCTCCTTGGAAGTGCAAGGGGGACAGGACTACTTCTGGTTTGTGGAAGGAACCTGTATAATTGCTTTGTGTCTTTCTTCTCTCTCTCTCTCTCTCTCTCTCTCTCTCTCTCTCTCTCTCTCTCTCTCTCTGTGTGTGTGTGTGTGTGTGTGTGTTTTTATCCGCTGCATTTAGAATCTGAACATCACTTCAGAAGCTGTAATCTAACTGCTTCTAATCAGTGACTTCAATAGGAGAAAAAGAAGAAAAAACTAACACAATTCAATCCCCCCTTCTTGTGTTTTCCTCACCTTCATTATAGAGGTTCCCCCTTCTTGCGTTTTTCTCACTAGCGGTACATCCTGTCTTCGTGATAGAAAATGTCTTTATCACGGCTTTTACTATGATGAAAATGTTTACAAGTGTATGATTACAAAACTCCTTCGATTCCCAATGTTTTATGCTAAGCAATTACACAAGAACCACTCGTTAAGACCTCTTAAATTTGGACAACGATAAGGTCTTCAAATCTCAAGCTTGCATGCAATCCCTTGAATTTTTACTTAGAGACCGCTTTGATCTCCTTAAACCTTGAATTGATGAGAAACAACCCCCACAATTACCTTTGGAGGTGAAAAGAACCTTCTTTTCCTTTAGATCCTTGATCCACTACCAAGATCATTGAGAGAAACCAATCTTACAAGTCCTGTAACACCCTAACAATCTAGACCTCACAATATACAAAAGTTCGTAGATAAATTGTTTAATCTGAATAATATGTAGAGGAAGGGTTTGGAGATTTCAAAATATATTTGCAAATCAATTCGATGAATAGAAAGATGTATTTGTAAGAGTATATATAGGAGTGAGTGAAAAGAGTAAATTTAGACACAAAAAAATGAGCTTGAATTGAATCACGAGAAGACTAAATTGATTCAAATAGTGTAAAAGGAGGAGATCTGAAAGCTTTGAAGATTGATACGAATATCAAGAACTTTGAATCGAACCAGACATTTTTCATATGAAGATTGAATCGATTTAAATCTGCATGGGTAAGAATTTGAATCGAATCATGAAGTCTATATGAAGATTGATAAGATTCAAAGAACATTGATACGAATCAAATACACAATTATAATATATTAGAGATGCTAAATAAACCGATTCAAAATTTTCAATGAACCCTTTGAATCGAATCACACCTTTAAAAAACTAAAGATGCCCGAGACAAAGGATGATTTGATTCAAAGATGCTTGGTAGAAATTTTATTTTAATCAAAGACCTTTAAAACACAATTTTTAGAAAACTTGACTCCCAAGAAACTCCTAAAAACAATAGTACTTGTTAACATTTGACACTATTGTAGAGCATTTGAGATCATGGAATGACTAAGGTGGTTTCACAATTGAGCTAATTAAACAAAGGCAAAGAAACATAAAACATAATCCAAGTAAAAACACCATCAAAACCTAAACTAAATTATTGAAGGAGTAATAACACTTGGAGCGTTAACACCATCAACGTGTGCCGCTGGTTGTGACCTCGATGGTGAGCTTCCTCGTTCGGGGTTGGTTGCAGGCCACGGGGTGGCGGTCTATTTGTCACGGTTGATGCGACAGATTTCACTCTAGATGCGTGGGTTGGCACCCTTGGTAGTCATGGTATTTTAGTTTGAAAAGCTTTGGTTGTTTGTATGTAAAAAACGGGGATAGCTTGTATTTTCCCACAGACGGTACCACTGATCATACCTGATCAGAAGGTTACTATCGATGCTATTTAATGTGGTGGTTTGTAAGGTGGTAGTGGAAAGGCGGGTGAGTGTGTACCTGCAGACACTCCGACGCTCATGTTAGGGAGAGATCAGAATGAGGGTTTAGAGAGAAGATAGATTCTACATTGGGGACTACGACGTGTGCCCGACGGTTATGAATTCGTCGGAAGAGTAACCACCGAGAAGAGATTCGCGGGATTACGACGTGTGCCAAATTTGAAACTGTGGTTCAGTCAGAACCTGAAGCTTCCAGCTCTAAGGCTAAGATTAATTCAAAGCCAAAGAACTCTAAGTCTAAGGCTATGATAAATTCTGACTCTAAGACATCAAATATCAAGATTCTGAAGAGATCAGAACCTGTTCAGAGTCTGCTGAAGTCAGAATCTGGTATCTTAAAGTTTAAGTCTCAGAAGAACAAAACAGTTGTGGATTCATGTGAATCAGAACCAAAAAGTGATAAACCTAAAGTACTGATTAGTCAAAAGCTATCAAACTCACACCTCAAGGTACAAGAAGTGAAGAGAAAAACTTCCTAGACACCTCAAAGGACCCATAAAACAATGGGTATCTAAATCTGAAATTGTCATAACATCAGAAATGCCTAAGAGCAAAGGAACAGAAAAAATCATTGTACCTAGACAGCGGTTGCTCAAGACATATGACACGAGAGAAGTCTATGTCTGGCAAGATCATTGGTACAGGAACTATTGGTAATTCCTCTATCTCTATTAATAATGTGTGGTTGGTAGATGGTCTTGAACATAACATTTTGAGTATAAGTCAGTTTTGTGACAATGGTTATGATGTGATGTTTGGAAAGACCAACTGCACAGTAATCAACAAAGATTACAATTCTATAGTGTTCAAAGGAAAGAGAGTAGAAAATGTCTATAAAATCAACTTCTCTGAACTAGTTGATCAACAGGTAATTTGTCTTCTATCAATGAATGATAAGAAGTGGGTATGGCATAGAAGGTTGGGGCATGCTAATTGGAGATTAATCTCTAAGCTTACCTAACATTGACTATCATTCAGATGCACTTTGTGGTGCATGCCAGAAAGGGAAGATTGTGAAATCAACTTTTAAATCTAAAGACATTGTCTCAACCTCCAGACCTTTAGAACTGCTTCATATTGACCTATTTAGACAAGTTAACACTCCATCCTTATATGGAAGTAAATATGGACTAGTCATTGTTGATGATTACAGCAGATGGACTTGCGTAAAATTCCTGAGAAGTAAGGATAATGCTTATGATGTATTCAGTAACTTTTGCACTCAAATACAGTCTGAAAAGGAAATGAAAATTTTGAAAGTCAGAAGTGATCATGGTGGAGAATTTGAAAATGAGCCATTTGAAGATTTTTGTGAAAAACATGGAATTGTCCATGAATTTTCTTCTCCTAGAACTCCACAACAAAATGGGGTTGTAGAGAGAAAGAATAGAACTTTACAAGAAATGGCAAGAACCATGATTCATGAAAATAATTTGGCTAAACACTTCTGGGCAGAAGCAGTGAATACAGCATGTTATGTTCAAATAGGATCTATATCACACCTATCTTGGAGAAAACTGTATATGAGCTCTTTAAGGGAAGAAAACCCAATATATCTTACTTTCATCAATTTGGATGTACCTGCTACATTCTGAATAACAAGCTCTATCTAAAGAAATTTGATGAAGAGGCCCAAAGAGGAATCTTTTTAGGTTACTCTGAAAAGTTAAAGGCATACATAGTGTATAATTTAGAGACACTCTGTGTTGAAGAATCAATGCACGTTAAATTTGATGACAAGGGGCCTGGAAGTGGAACTCTAGAGCAAGATGAAAGTGTTGCAGATATACAGACTACTGAATACACTCCAGAACCTGATCAGACTGCTGAATCTGAAGATAGTTCAGAAGCTGAACTAACTTTACAAGCTCAAGATGAAGTAGCTTTTGATGAAGCTCAAAATGGCTCTCAGCAAGCTAATCAATCCAAGAATACATTCAACTACAAGTCTTCACATCTTGAGGATCAAATCATTGGAAACAAAGACAGTCCTAGAAGAACAAGATCATATTTCAGACAAGAAGAATCTGTGATAGGACTGTTATCAATGATTGAACCTGCTACAATTGATGAAGCACTTTCAGATGATGGATGGATACTAGCTACCTCAGCAGAAGAACATTATTGGAACAAAATAGGTATTCAGAAACAAGCTGAATGAACAAGGTGAAGTAATCAGAAACAAAGCTAGACTTGTTGCACAAGGTTACAGTCAACAAGAAGGCATTGATTATACTGAAACATTTGCTCCAGTTGCAAGATTGGAAGCAATCAGGTTACTTCTATCCTATGTAGTTAATCATGGCATAATATTATATCAAATGGATGTCAATAGTGCATTTCTAAATGGAGTAGTAGAAGAAGAAGTGTTTGTCAAGAAACCTCATGTTTATGAGGATATTAAGGATCCTGACCATGTTTATAAACTTAAGAAATCACTATTTCGCTTGAAACAAGCTCCTAAAGCTTGGTATGATAGACTAAGTAATTTCCTAATTAAAAATGATTTTAAAAGAGGTCAAGTTGACACAACACTCTTCAGAAGGACTCTTGAGAAAGATATTCTTGTTGTGCAGATAAATGTTGATGATATAATATTTGGTTCTACTAATGCATCTCTTTGCAAGGAATTTTCTAAGTTAATGTAGGATGAATTTAAAATGAGCATGATGGGAGAATTGAAGTTCTTCCTTGGAATTCAAATTAATCAATGTAAAGATGGAGTGTATGTTCATCAAACAAAGTATACAAAGGAGCTTATGAAGAAGTTCAAGCTGGAAGATTGTAAAGTGATGAACACTCCAATGCATCCAACCTGCACCTTAAGCCAAAAAGATACTGGATCAAAGGTGGATCAGAAGCTGTATATAGGTATGATTGGTTCTTTGTTATACCTCACTGCATCTAGGCCAAATGTTTTATTTAGTGCATGCTTGTGTGCAAGATTCCAGTCAGATCCTAGAGAATCTCATTTAACAGGTGTTAAGAGAATCTTCAGGTATCTGAAAGGAACAACAAATCTTGGACTCCTTTACAGGAAATCGTTAGATTATAAGTTGGTTGGATTCTGTGATGCTGACTATGCTGGTGACTGGATTGAATGAAAATCAACCAGTGGTAACTGTCACTTTTTGGGAGAGAATATGATATCATGGGCTAGCGAAAGACAAGAAACTATTGCTATGTCTACAACAGATGCAGAATACATCTCAGCTGCAAGTTGTTGTACACAACTACTTTGGATGAAACATCAGTTGAAAGATTATCAGATTAATGCTAACAGTATTCCCATCTTTTGTCATAATACTGCTGCTATTTGTTTGTCAAAGAATCCAATTCTACATTCAAGAGCTAAGCATATTGAAATCAAACACCACTTTATTAGAGATTATGTTCAAAAAGGAATTTTGGATATACAATTCATTGATACTGAACATCAGTGGGCTGATATATTCACTAAATCTTTAACTGTGGAAATATTTGATTTTATTAAGAAATATTTGAACATGCACTGTGTCTGATTAAATTTGCTTGCTCCTGAACAAGAAGTTAGGTCCTGAAGCTAGTTCAGAAGCTATGGTCCATCAAAAGCTCTTAACTGAGACTCTGAGGAAAATGTGCTTCTGAAGATGACATCAGCATCTTAACTTCAGAAGTTGGAAATTTTGCTCCTGAATCACAGAGTTAGTGGAAACGTTGGAAGTTACTTTTTAGTAACACCTGTCCCACTAACTTGGCAGCTCATCTGAAGTAATCCAACATGGCTTAATTGTATTGGTGTATAACATAAGAGGGAATTGATGATTTTAAGCTTTGAATGTACTATCTTGCGCCCCGAAATGTCATTAATGTTGTGTTTGTTCGTCCCTTTCTGAATTGCAAACGTTTTACTCAAAACACTTAGACAAAAGTCACACACTACTCACTCCACAACTCACTTTCTGACTTTCGACTGTTCTCTGTGAAAACTCATCCTTTCAAAATCAAAAACCATAGAACCCTAAAAACTTCATCTTCATCAATGGCGTCCTCAAGTTGAGTTCCAGAATCATCCATGCAAGAAACTCCTGCTTATGAAATCAGAGGAAGAACTATGTCCTTAGAAGAATGGGATCTCAACGTTCAACTGGAAAACCCTGTAGACTTCGTATCTCTAGCACACCATGGTTGCGACATCAAGAAATACTACGAAGCTCAGGACTTTCTCAACTACTTTGACATGCTAAATGGTCCAACTTACATGAACCTAGTAAGGCAATTCTGTGTTAGAGCACAAGTTTATGATCGCAAAACTGCTCAGTTGGAGATGGATGAGAAAATTTTGATTGACCCAGTTTAGCTGGAAAATCAAGAGAAGACATGGGTTTGGAACCTTTCACTGTTACTGAAATAAGATCAAGCATCAGAGGTATTTCAGTGTTTATTTCAGAAGAACAGATTGCCTGGGTAATTAGAAGAGCGTCTGAAGGAAGGTTTATTAGTGGCTTGGATAACAACAAGACCAGTCCTTGGAACGGTACAATGAACAAGACAATGTTCAACAATACGAAGAAAGGAAAGTACTGTGACTTGAGCATGGAACACAAACTGCTCCTGAAGATCCAAAATGAAAATCTTCTACCAAAAGGTGGTGGTGGAGACCAACCTTCATTGGATCATAGAGTATTTCTTCACTTCTTCATGACTAAGGAGAAGGATAAGGTACCTAAGTACATCTTCAGGCACATGATTAAGACTCTGAAGGAGAGTCAAACAATCAACAGGTACTGGGTGTCCTATGGAAGGCTTCTCTCTGAAATCTTTCATCAAGGACGATTCTGGATGCAATCAGAACATCCAATGGTGGCACCTTGAGGCATATGAAGCTTATCAAGAAAGAGGACTAAAAAAAGTTGGCTATAAATTTGAAGGATTCTGAGGCTGTATCCAACTTGATGGTTGACTTTCCCCTAATCTGCATGCAAGATCCTCTTGATGTAAGAGTCAGCTACATCTTGAAGCATTATGAGACTACTAGAGAGACCATCATGATGGAAGATGTTCCTGAAACAATGTTTGGAGGTGCTCTTCCTGTAGCTTCCAAAAAGAAGAGAAAAGGAAGCATGCAGTCAGAAAGCTAAAGGTTGCTTCTGAAGAAGAAGAGGAGGTAGAAGAAGCAACTTAACTTGTTTCAAGAGAACTAAGGAAGAAGAAATCTACTGATGCTGCTGCTCTAAAGAAGGCACTTGAGATTGCCAAGGAAATTAAAGTTCCTGCTGAAGTTCTGATGAAGGAATCCACATTTGAATCTGTTCCACCGGGAATTTAGATTACTGAAAATCTCCAGCAAATGGTAGTATTTGGTGAACTGGTGAAGGCTACTAAAGAACTTCAGAAGGAAGCTGGTTGCTCAGAAGCTGATGCTTCAAAAGCTGACAAAGGTAATACTGATTCTCTTCACACTGCTAATATAGTAAATATAGAATCTAGTACAACCTCAAACTCTAAGTCAACCTCAACCTCCCTCTCAATATCCTCATCAACCTTTTTAGACATGGATGATATTCCTTCGAATAAAGTCTATGAAAATCTAAATAAGCGTTTATCCCCATCATCATCCACTAAACCTCAGAAAAAGCCAGATAATGATACCTTTGTTCCTATGCATCCCTTTGTTGAAGAAAGGATACATGATATGCAACAAAGAAGGATCAATGCTTGTGTAAGACTAACTGCTGATCATCCTCTAGAACCACCAATGATTGAACCTCTTCAATTCCTTCCTGTTGATGCAGAGGTTGTAGATGATCATACAGGGCCTAAGTCTACCAACCATGAGGTATCACTAGCTCCATCCAAACCAACTACCCAATCATCTGAACCATCTGTATTGGATAATCTGGTTAATCATTATTCAGGTAAATTACCAGGTTATGAGACCAATCTAGAAAGAGCCTCTGACTTAGCTTCTGATGAAGTTATGACAGATCCCCCAACAACAAGC
Organism: Medicago lupulina; assembly: GCA_958299785.1. NCBI lineage: Eukaryota > Viridiplantae > Streptophyta > Magnoliopsida > Fabales > Fabaceae > Medicago > Medicago lupulina. The sequence continues at coordinate 43,921,542 of OY283146.1, read as the reverse complement.
ACTAAACTCATAAATGGCCTTATTAAGCAATACAGACTCTGTCATTCACCCTGAACAACATGTTCCTGAACAAACTATTCCTGAACAAACTGTTCCTGAACAACATGTTCTTGAACAAGTTATTGTTGATCAATCCTCTGAAACCAACTCTATACTTGCATGACCAACCCTCATCCGGAGCTGAACAAGTTGTCTGAAGCAAGAAACAAGTTGGTTCATGAAGAGAGCTATGAGAAGCAATGGAGGAGATTGAGATAAAGAGTAGATTTTGTCTTTTCTGAACTTCAAAGATCTTCTTTTGATGCTCAAGACACTGCTCAAAACAACCTTCAAGATTGGTTGAGAGGTGTTGTCAACAATAAACAAGAAGTAGCTGTCAGTAGAACTCTTGTGAAGACTCCCTTATGCTTAACAGGAAGAGATGTGCTAATGTTATTCCTACCTGTGTTCATCCAAAGGAGCTTGAAGGTGAGCAAAACACAAGAAGGGGAGTTGAATTGTGTTGGCTTTTTCTTCTTTTACTCTTATTGAAGTCGCTGGTCAGAAGCAATTAGATAACAGCTTCTGAATTGATGTTCAGATTCTAAAAGCAACGGATATACACAGAGAGGGAGAAAGAGAAAAGAAAGACACAAAGAAATTATACAGGTTCCTTCCACAAACCAGAAGTAGTCATGTCGCCCTTGCACTTCCAAGGAGAGCTCACTACTAAAACTAGCAAGAGACTTCAAAAATACTCAAGCACAACTGCAAGAGATTTACTATGCTCCCGAACACAATCAAGAGACTTCTATGCTTAAGCGTAACTGCAAGAGACTTCTAATCAAACATAATTACAAAGAAAAATGTTTGAGGTTGAACACTTGATATACAATCAGTTTTGTTCACAATACAAATCAGATACAAACTCTTTAAGACTCTAGAATTTCTAAGATATGAACTTTGATAAGAAATTCTAAGTGAACTTTTGATGCAGAACAATTTCAGCAAAGGTTCAGTGCTTCTAAATTGATGTTGAGTCTCTCTTTCAATTCTCTAAGTCTTCACTCCTTTATATAGATGTGTGAAATAGACGTTGTGAATTGCCAGCACATCAAAAAAAAGTCGTTTGAAGCTTTGATCAATCACCAATGATCTTTTGCCTGATATGGTTATTGTCCTATGAAGGATCAATTTCAAATCCATTCCAAGTCTGAAGGAACATTGTTGCAGGCATAGATGTTACTCTTGTCTTGTAACAGAGACACACTCTATGTAGTGGAGGTAGTGGTTGTACACTTCGTACAATTGTACTTTGTCAACGCTCTTCAAAGAACAAGCATCCAATGCCTTGAAATCCATTTGAATTAGCGGTTGCTTTACTCCTCTGGTTTTCTACAATGCTAGGCGTGATTAAATCGTTTGAACAACCTTTGAAGCTTTAAGTCTCTCATCTTCTGATGAACTTCAGCTTCTAGTGATCTTGCTTCTGATGAGGTGCTTCTGATGAACTTGCTTCTGATGACGTCATCAATTCAGGAGCACTTTTCTTCAATGCATAAAGCTTCCTTCTTGTTGATTACATTGCTCTCATTTGTTCTTCCAGTACCTAAGCTTTAAGTAGACACAAATTTTTTGTCTATGGTCCTGTACACTTTAACAAATATTAGCATATCCAATTGACAATTTTTAATACCTTGTTATCATCAAAACTCTCAAGAGGTAATGTTAAACACATTTTGTTCCAACAATCTCCCTCTTTTTTATGATGACAAACATTATTATTTAAAATGTTCAGTTGTTGTTAATCTAATTAACAAGTTTACTATAGGGGTATGAGGTTTGTAAGCTCCCCCTGAGTCCAATAGTACTTTAAGGTGAGGTTTGTAAGCTCCCCCTGAGTTCTATCCGTGTTAATTAAATTCATCGTTAAAAACGTAATAACTCTCAGAATTATCTCACATTAATAGACTAAGAGATAAGAAGAAGGCCCTATTAATTTAAATTACTTGAAGTTAAATTAATGGGGCTCAGAGCCTATAAATACTATACATCTACTCCCCCTTTTTTCATCAACAAAAAGTATAAAATAAAGATAAAAAGAAGAGATGAGAAAAACAGTGAGAAATTCTTTAAAAACAAATAAGTAGAACATAAAATGGTTAGAAGCATAAAATGAGTTTAGAAGCACTTAAAAGTTCAGAAACAGAAGCATAGTTCAGAAGCATAAACATACAAAAGTACAAACATAACAAATAAACAAGATAAGGGTGTGCAACTAAGGTTGGGCTTGTTTCTATAACATCTCCATCATTTGTTTCATCAACTTGTTTGTTTCTTCTGCCTGTTGCTTCATTTCCCTTTTGAAGTCATCATTATTTCTGATGGGATTCTCTTCTTTGAATCTGGCTTCTTCCAATTTGGCTTATGTAGAGGTCTCGTATTCAAACAGTAGAAGCTAGTTCTGCTTGTTCTCTCTTTCTAACTCAACATTCTTTTGCAGCAAAGCTAGTTCTGTAGAGACTGGATTGACATTAATCTTTGACAACCAGTTGAGATTCAGCTCTCTTGGGTGAATACCTGTTGGAATGAAATCAGTAGCATTCCTTTCTCTTAAGCATAGAGGAGTTCGAACCCAAGTTCTTAGAACTTTCACTTCTTGCAAATTGTTATCAACCCCTTTCAGCCAATCTTGTAGCTTGTTTTGAGCAGAGTCTTAAGCATCAAGACAGGATCTCTGAAGTTCAGTCAAGACAAATTCTACTCTCTCTTTGAATCTTGAATCAACTTGTTTAGCTCTTGAAAAATATTCTCACACACATTTGCTAGAATAGTAGAATCTAGAAACAGGGTGGGTGGAGAAGGGACATTTGTTTCGATAGGAGCACAAGGTTGAATGGCTAAGCTAGAAGATGAAGGTTGGTCATTTGTGGAGGTTTCAGGTTCAGCAATAGTGTTGGTTGCAGGTGATTGGTTAGATATGACCTATTCAAGAACAGATAGTTCAGGAACACCTGGTTCAGGATGAATATGATCAGGTATAAGGACAGAATCTGTATTGGTTGATGAGACCATTTCTTGGTTAGGTGTTTGTTGATGGGGGCTTTCTGTCATAACTTCATCAGAAGCTATGTCAGAGGCTTCATCATAACCAGGTAATTCACCTGAGTAATGATTCATCAGGTGCTGAATGATTGATGGTTCAGAAGTTTGAGTTGTTTGGGTTAGAGAGTTAGGATAAGATGATGATACATCAATGTTTGCAGAATCTGACCCTGTGTAATCAACTGCACCCTTTGCATCAGCAGGAAAAAATTGAATAGGTTCAATCATAGGGGGTTGTAATGGGTGATTAGCAGGTAGTTTTTTGCAAGCATCAATCCTTCTTTGTTGCATGTCATGTAACCTTTCTTCAACAGAAGGATACTTGGGAACAAACGTATCATAATCTGGCTTTTTTTGTGTTTTGGTGGATGGTGATGGGGACAAACGTTTGATTAGGGTTGTATGAACTATGTTTAAAGGTATGTCACCCATATCAGATGAGGTTGATGAAGATGTTGAGAGGGAGGCTGAGTTTGACCTAGTGTCAAAGGAAGTACTAGATTCTATATTAACTATTTCAGCAGTAGTGTGTAGAGAATCAGTATTACCTTTAGACGCTTTTGAAGCAATAGCTTCTGAGCAGCCAGCTTCCTCTTGAACAACTTCAGTAGCTTCCACCAAATCATCAGCCACTGCCATCTGCTGCAGGTTCTCAGTGAGCTCTAATCCCATTTGAGCAGCTTCAACTATAGATTCCTTTGCCAAAACTTCAGCAAGTATCTCAATCTCCTTAGCCAGCTGAAGTGCTTTCTTCACAACAGCATCAGTTTCCTTCCTTCTTCTGACTTCTCTTGAAACAAGCTCTGTTGCTTCTTCAATTTCCTCTTCTTCAGGAGTAATCTTTAACTTTCTAACCACATTTTTCCTTTTCCTTCTTGGAATGGAAGGTTGAGAAGGTTGAGGTGGTGAAAGTTCAGCTTCCTTACCACTTCTAGTTATTTTGCTTAGAACTTCAGAAGGAGCTAAATCCTTAACCTCTTCTTGAATGGTTATTACTGCAGGGTCAACTTGAGTAGAGACCTTCTCCTTCTTAGCTTTCTTAGAAGGTTGTTCAGAAGCATCATCATCCAGATACTCAACTTATGTGAGTGCTCTCTTCTTTGACTTTCTGGTATATCCTCCAATTGGATAGTCTTTCCAATTGGATAGTCCACCATACATTTGTTCTGGTATATCCTCCAATTGGATAGTCTTTCCAGTGGTTTTCAAGTGGTCATGAATGAAGTAGAGTTGCACATCAAATGAATCTTGTTTGCAGATTGGAGGAAAATCTTCCATAAAATTGGATATTTCTCTGGATTCCTTCATATCTGTGTCCAGCTTCTTGTAGACATCCTTCTTGATCAGATTCATGTTTCTCAAAGTGCTTCCATTGATTATTTTTCCTGTAACCGTGCCAAGTTGCTGATCAATGAAGACTCTTGTGTCACTCTGAGCCTTCAGAAACCCTCCTTGATAAATAATTTCTAAGATGAGTCTACCATAGGGAACCCATGTTCTCTTGATTGTTTGACTCTCTCTTAGAGCTTTAATCATGTGCTTGAAGATATACTCTTGCACGTTTGCTTTTTCCTTGGTGATGAAATAGTGAAGAAACACCCTGTGCTCCAAAGAAGGTTGATAAGAACCTCCTCCTTTAGGTAGAAGACTCTCATTCTGAATCTTCAGATGCATTTTCTTCTCCATTGTTAGGTCAATGTAAACACCTTTCTTCTTGTTTTTGAACATAGTCTGATTAACTATTTCATTCTAGGGACTTTTCTTGTTGTTGTCCAGACCATCCTTGAAACTACCTTCAGAAGCTCTCTTGATTACATACACAATCACTTCCTGAGATATGAAGACTGGAACACCCATGATGCTTGACCTAATCCCAGTACATGTAAATGGTTCCAAACCCATTTATTCTCCTGTTTTACTAGCCAGGGTAGGGTCAATCAACACCTTTTCATCCATTTCTAGTTGGCTAGCCTTTTTATCATAAACATGAGCTCTAACCCAGAAGTGCCTTATAAGATTTTTGTAGGTTGGACCGTTCAGCATGTCGAAGTAACTAATGAGGTCGTGAGACTCATAGTACTCTCTGATGTTGCAGCCATGATACGATAGAGATGTGAAATCCACCGGACTCTCAACTTGAACAGTTAAATCCCATTCTTCTAGCGTCATGGTTCTCCCTTTGATTTCATAAGCCGGAGTTTCTTGAGTCGAAGTTCCTTGAACAGTTTCTTGCATGTTTGATTTTGGAACTGAGCTTGAAGACGCCATTGATGAGAATGAAGTTTTAGGGTTCAAAGGTTTTGATTGAGAAGGATGAACTTTTACTTCGCAGAGGATTAGTGAGAATAGAAAGTGTAGGGTGTGAAGTGAGTAGTGTGTGTTTCGTCTAAGTGATTTGAGTAAAAACAAATGATTGCAATTCATAGGGGACAAACAAACACAACATTAATGACAATTGGGGTCGTGAGATAGTACAATACAATAATACAATTCAAAGCTTAAAATCATCATTGCCCTCTTATGTTATACACAAATACAATTAAGCCACGTTAGATGACTTCAGATGAGCTGTTAAGTTAGTGGGACAGGTGTTACCAAAAAGTTACTCCAACGTTTCCACTAGCTCTGCTATTCAGAAGCACAAAATCCAGCTTCTGAAGTTAAGATGCTGATGTCATCTTCAGAAGCACATTTTCCTTAGATTTTCAGTTAAGAGCTTCTAGTGGACCATAGCTTCTGAACTAACTTCAGGACCAAACTTCTTGTTCAGGAGCAAGCAAATTTAATCAGACACAAAGTGCATGTTCAAATTTTTCTTTATAAAATCAAATCCTTTCACAGTTCAAGGTTTAGTGAATATATGAGCCCACTGATGTTCGGTTTCAATGAATTGTATATCCAAGATTCCTTTTTGAACATAATCTCTAATAAAATGGTGTTTGATTTCAGTATGCTTGGCTCTTGAATATAGAATTGGATTCTTTGACAAATAAATAGCAGTAGTATTATCACAGAAAATGGGAATATTGTTGGCATTAATCTGATAGTCTTCCAGCTGATGTTTCATCCAAAGTAGTTTTGTACAGCAACTTGCAGCTGAGATGTATTTTGCTTTTGCTATAGACATAGGAATAGTTGCTTGTCTTTTGCTAGGCTAGGATATCAGATTCTCTCCCAGGAACTGATTTTCTTTCAATCCTGTCACCAGCATAGTCAGCATCACAGAATCCAACCAACTTATAATCTAAGGATTTCCTGTAAAGGAGTCCAAGATTTGTTGTTCCTTTCAGATACCTAAAGATTCTCTTAACAACTGTTAAATGAGATTCTCTAGGATCTGACTGGAATCTTGCACTCAAGCATACACTAAATAAAATATCTGGCCTAGATGCAATGAGGTATAACAAAGAACCAATCATACCTCTATACAACTTCTGATCTACCTTTGATCTAGTATCTTCTTTGCTTAAAGTGCAGGTTGGATGCATTGGAGTGTTCATAACTTTACAATCTTCCAGCTTAAACTTCTTCAGAATCTCCCTTGTATACTTTGTTTGATGAACATATACTCCATCTTTACATTGATTTATTTTAATACCAAGGAAGAACTTTAGTTCTCCCATCATGCTCATTTCAAATTCATCCTGCATTAGCTTAGAGAATTCCTTGCAAAGAGATGCATTAGTAGAACCAAATATTATATCATCAACATGTATCTGCACAACAAGAATTTCTTTCTTAAGAGTCCTTCTGAAGAGTGTTGTGTCAACTTGACCTCTTTTAAAATCATTTTTAATCAGGAAATTACTTAATCTATCATACCAAGCTCTAGGAGCTTGTTTCAAGCCATATAGTTATTTCTTAAGTTTGTAAACATGGTCAGGATGTTTAAGATCCTCAAAACCAGGAGGTTGCTTGACAAACACTTCTTCTTCTATGACTCCATTTAGAAATGCACTCTTAACATCCATTGGATATAATATTATGCCATGATTAACTGCATAGGATAGAAGTAACCTGATTGCTTCCAATCTTGCAACAAGAGCAAATGATTCAGTGTAATCAATGCCTTCTTGTTGACTGTAACCTTGTGCAACAAGTCTAGCTTTGTTTCTGGTTACTTCACCTTGTTCATTCAATTTGTTTCTGAATACCCATTTTGTTCCAATAATTTTCTTCTGCTAAGGGTTTGGGTACCAAATCCCACACATCATTTCTTTGAAACTGATTGAGCTCTTCTTGCATAGCTAGTATCAATCCATCATCTGAAAGTGCTTCATCAACTGTAGTAGGTTCAATCACTGATAATAATCCTATCATAGACTCTTCTTGTCTGAAATATGATCTTGTTCTTCTAGGACTGTCTTTGTTTCCAATGATTTGATTCTCAAGATGTGAAGACTTGTACTTGAATGTATTCTTGGATAGATTTCCTTGCTGAGAGCCATCTTGAGCTTCATCTGATGCTACTTCATCTTGAGCTTCTGAAGTTGGTTCAGCTTTTGGACTATCTTCAGATTCTCCAATCTGATCAGGTTCTGGAGTATCTTCAGTAAACTATATATTTGCAAAACTTTCATCTTGTTCTGAAGTTTCACTTCCAGGCTCTTTGTCATCAAATTTAACGTGCATAGATTCTTCAACTCAAAGTGTCTCTAAATTATACACTCTGTATGCCTTTGACCATTAGAGTAACCTAAAAAGATTCCTCTTTGGGCCTTGGCATCAAATTTCTTTAGGTAGAGCTTGGTATTTAGAATGTAGCAGGTACATCCAAATTGATGAAAGTAAGATATATTGGGTCTTCTTCCCTTAAAGAGTTCATATGCAGTTTTCTCCAAGATAGGTCTGATATAGATCCTAGATTGAACATAACATGATGTATTCACTGCTTCTGCCCAAAAAATTTTAGCCAAAAGGTTGTGGAGTTCTAGGAGAAGAGAATTCATGGACAATTTCATGTTTTTCACAAAAGGTTTCAAATGGCTCATTTTCAAATTCTCCACCATGATCACTTCTGACTTTCAAAATTTTCATTTCTTTTTCAGATTGTATTTGAGTGCAGAAGTTACTGAATATATCCTATGCATTATCTTTACTTCCCGGGAATTTTACCCAAGTCCATCAGCTGTAATCATCAACAATGAATAGTCCATATTTGCTTCCATATAAGGTTGCAGTATTAACTGGTCCAAATAAATCAATGTGAAGCAGTTTTAAAGATCTGGAGGTTGAGACAATGTGTTTAGATTTAAAAGATGATTTCACAATCTTCCCTTTCTGGCATGCAACACAAAGTGCATCTGAATGATAGTCAATGTTAGGTAGGTCTTTGACAAGTTGTAACTTACTAAGCTTAGAGATTAACCTCCAGTTAGCATGTCCTAACCTTCTGTGCCATACCCACTTCTTATCATTCATTGATAAAAGACAAATTACCTTCTGATCAACTAGTTCAGAGAAATTGATTTTATAGACATTTTCTTCTCTCTTTCCTTTGAACACTATGGACTTGTTATCTTTTTTTATTATTGTGCAGTTGGTCTTTCCAAACATCACATCATAACCATTGTCACATGACTGACTAATACTCAAAAGGTTATGTTCAACACCATCTACCAACCACACATTATTAATAGAGATAGAGGAGTTACCAATAGTTCCTGTACCAATGATCTTGCCAGACTGGTTGCCTCCAAACTTCATATTTCCTCCTTCTTTCATTGTGAGGTTCAGAATCATTGACTTCTCTCATGTCATATGTCTTGAGCAACCGTTGTCCAGATACCATGATTTTTTCTTTTCCTTTGTTTATAGGCATTTCTGCAGTATTGACAATTTCAGATTTAGGTACCCATTGTTTCATGGGTCTTTTGAGGTTAGTGCTGAAAGTTTTACTCTTCACTTCTTCTACCTTGAGGTGTGGTTTTGATAGCTTCTGATTGATCAGTACCTTAGGTTTAGCACCTTTTAGTTCTGATTCACCTGAAGCCACCACTGTTTTGATCTTCTAAGACTTGGACTTCAAGATACCAGATTCTGGCTTCAACAGACTCTAAGGAACAGGTTCTGATCTTTTTAGAATCTTGATCTTTGAGGTCTTAGAGTCAGAATTTGTCATAGCCTTAAACTTATAGTTCTTTGGCTTTGAAGTAATCTTAGTCTTAGAGCTAGAAGCTTCAGGTTCTGACTGAACTACATTTTCAGCTTTAACACCTTCAGGTACAAAGACGATTTTCAATCCTTCCTTGATACATTCACAACATGCTTTGAGATTAGTTTCATTAGGTTTTCCTTCTGAAAAGCCAATCCCTTCGCCATTGTTTCTGTAAATGTTATAAATCATAGAAGCAACTTTGCTTCTGTCAATACCTGACATAATAAAATCTTCAAGAGAAATTTCATGGTTGCTTAAAGGTTTTCCATTACACTTTTCTTGTAGCTTCTGACATAACAACTTGAGCTTCTATTCATAGGTTTTACAAATGAAGCCAAAGTCTCTAAGTCCTTCTTCATAAGCTTTCAGATCCAGTATAGTTGATTCTTGTTGTTTCATTAAATCAACATATTTTTCTTTTAAATCTTTCAACTTATTGGTTCTCAGTTCAAAATGTGTAAGGAGCTCTTTAAGATACTCAATAAGTTTTTCTTTAGGAATTTTAGAATATACCTCATTTTCTTCTTCTGAGTTTGATTTAGGTTCAGCTTCGGAAGTTACTGTAGCCACTAACCCCATAGCTACCTTTGCATTTTCATCAGCATCATGCTTATCAGATTCAGATTTACTGTCTAAATCTTCCCAGGTTGCCATTAAACTCTGCTTGATCTGCTTCTTGATCTTGCAGTTGAAGCAACCCTTCTGATCTTCTTTCCTGGAGCCTTTGTAACCACTTCTTCTACTCAAGAACTTCTTGTTCTTCTTGGCTAGATACTGCAGCCTGTTTGAAAGCATAACCATCATCTCCGTAGGATCTTCATCGGAATCTCCATCAAGTGATTCTTCTTCAGATTCTATAACTTTAAGAGCTTTTGATGACTTCCCTTTAGATGGTAGAGCAATAGATTTACTCTTCTTAGCAGGCTCATGTTCATTAAGACTTATCTCAGGAACTTTGAGAGAGCTGACAAGATCTTCAACACTCAGAGTGTTTAGATCTTTAGCTTCCTCAATAGCAGTAACCATTGGTCTCCATCTAGCAAGCAGGCTTCTCAGTATCTTGCTCACATGATCAGAAGTAACATAACTTTTCTTTAGTATTTGTAGTCCTGAGATTAGGATCTGAAATCTTGAGTACATTTCCTCAGTACTTTCATCATCCTTCATCTTGAACAACTCATATTGATGAACAAGCATAAGTGTTTTTGCTTCTCTAACCTTCTTGCTACCTTCATAGTTTGCACAGAGAGAAGCAAACATTACCTTTGCAGTAGATTTGTCACTCATCTTCATACACTTTGCACGAGGTATAGTAAGAACAAGTGAACCTCTGATCCTGTGATGTTTCTTGTATATTTTCTTTTGAGCAGGAGTATGCTTCTTTCTATCAACAGCAGCTCTTTCTTCATCAAGATCCAAGTCACCAACTCCATCTTCCAGAATATCCCAAATTCATCATCTAAGCCCATGATATAAGTATAGAAGTTGGTTTTCCACCAGGAGAACTCTTCAGCATTATGATTACCACCAGAACCAGAAACAGATGATTCACCAGACAGGTTTTTCTCAGATCTTGGATTGTTACACTGTTAAGTGTTCTCAACAGAACCAGACTCTGATACCAATTGAAGGTGAGAAAAACACAAGAATGGGGGTTGAATTGTGTTGGCTTTTTCTTCTTTTTCTCCTACTTAAGTCACTTGTCAGAAGTAGTTAGATTACAGCTTCAGAAGTATTCTTCAGATTCTAAATGCAGCGGATATAAACAGTGATGGAGAGAAGAAAGACACAAAGCAATTATACAGGTTCCTTCCACAAACCGGAAGTAATCCTGTCCCCCTTGTACTTCCAAAGAGAGTTCACTAAAATATAATATCTAATTACAAATGCTCACTGCTAAAACTAGCAAGAGACTTCAAATTACTCAAGCACAACTACAAGAGATTTCCTATGCTCCTGAACACAATCTAGAGACTTTGATGCTCAAGCACAACTGCAAAAGACTTCTAATCAAACAGAATTACAAAGAAAAATGTTTGAGGTTGAACACTTGATATACAATTAGTGGTGTTCATAATACAAATCAGATACAGACTCTTTAAGACTCTAAAGTTTCTAAGATATGAACTTTGATAAGAAATTCTAAGTGAACTTTTGATGCAGAACAATTTCAGCAAAGGTTCAGCGCTTTTAAATTGTTGTTGAGTCTCTCTTTCAAATATTTAAGTCTTCAATCCTTCATAAAGAGGTGTGAAATAGACGTTATGAATTACCAGCACATCAATAAAGAGTCGTTTGAAGCTTTGATCAATCACCAATGATCTTTTGCCTGATATGGTTATTGTCCTATGAAGGATCAATTTCAAATCCATTCCAAGTCTGAAGGAACATTGTTGCAGGCCTAGGTGCTATTCTTGTCTTGTAGTAGGGACACACTCTGTGTAGTGGAGGTAATGGTTGTACACTTCGTACAATTGTACTTTGTCAGCGCTCTTCAAAGAACAAGCATCCAATGCCTTGAAATCCATTTGAATTAGCTGTTGCTTTACTCTTCTGGTGTTCTGCAATGCTAGGCGTGATTAAATCCTTTGAACAGCCTTTGAAGCTTTAAGTCTCTCATCTTCTGATGAACTTCAGCTTCTGGTGATCTAGCTTCTGATGACATCATCACTTCAGGAGCACTTGACTTCAGGAGCACTTTTCTTCAGATGCATAAAGCTTCCTTCTTGTTGATTCCATTGCTCTCATTTGTTCTTCCAGTACCTAAGCTTTGAGTAGACACAAAATTTTTGTCTATGGTCCTGCACACTTGAACAAATATTAGCATATCCAATTGACAATTTTTTATACCTTGTTATCATCAAAACTCTCAAGAGGTAATGTTAAACACATTTTGTTCCAACAAAGCTGAATCTAGATTAGTTGAAGAAGATAAACTTCAAGTCAACTTCTACAGATTTGGAATTACTGCAAAGGAACAAAGTACTGTAAAGAGAAATCAAACAGCTAAGGAAAGAGCTTCTGGATCAGAAACTGCTATTACTTGAGTACAAGACCTCCACTAAAGCTAAGCTGGAAGAAGCCAGGATAAGAGAAGAGAATCTGCTCAAAAGCAATGAGGAATTCAAGAAAGAAATCAAGTAACAAGCAGAAGAGACAAACAAGTTGCTCAAACAAATGATGGAAATGTTCCAAAATCAAGCCAAACCTTAGTTGCACAACTTTATTTTACCTTGTTTAGGTTCTTTTGAGTTTCTATGTTTGTTTGTGTACTTCTGATCCATTTTTGTTGCTTCTGAACTATGGTATATGCTTCTGAAAAGTTTTTACTTTTGAACTAATATATGTGCATCTGAACTTATTTTTTTATTACAAAATTTCTCACTATGTTTTTCTCATCTTTCTTTTTGTCTTTATTTCATACTTTTTGTTGATGACAAAAGGAGTAGTAGATGTATAGTATTTATAGGCTCTAAGCCCCATAAATTTAACTCTAAAAAATTTAAATTAATATGACCTTCTTCTTATCTCTTAGTCTATTTAATGTGAGATTAATTCTGAGCGTTATTTCCTTTTTAATGATGAATTTAATTAACATGGATAGAACCCTCAGGGGGAGCTTACAAACCTCACCTTAAAGTACTATAAGACTCAAGGGGAGCTTAAAAACCTCATACTTTTAAAGTCAACTTGTTAATTAGATTAACAACAATTGAACATTTTAAATACTAATGTTTGTCATCATCAAAAAGGGGGAGATTTTTGAAACAAAATGTGTTTAACATTACCTCTTGAGAGTTTTGATGATAACAAGGTATTAAAAGTTGTCAATTGGATATGTTAATATTTGTTCAAGTGTGCAGGACCATACACAAAAATTTAGTGTCTATTTAAAGTATAGGTTCTAGAAGAACAAATGAGAGCAATGGAATCAACAAAGTAAAGGAAGTTTGAAGCATCTGAAGAAAGTGCTCCTGATGTGATAACGTCATCAGAAGCAAGTTCATCAGAAGCACCTCATCATAAGCAAGATCACCAGAAGCTGAAGATCATCAGAAGATGAAAGAATCAAAGCTTCAAAGGATGCTCAAAGGTTTTAATCACGCCTAGCATTACAGAAGACCAGAAGAGTAAAGCAACGGCTAATTCAAATGAATTTGAAGGCATTGGATGCTTGTTCTTTGAAGAGCGTTGAGAAAGTACGATTGTACGAAGTGTACAACCACTACCTCCACTACTCAGTTTGTGTCTCTGCTACAGGACAAGAATAACAGCTATGCTTGCAACAATGTTCCTTCATACTTGGAATGAATTTGAAATTGATCCTTCATAGGACAATAACCATATCAAGCAAAAGATCAAAGGTGATTAATCAAAGCTTCAAACGACTCTTTTTGATGTTCTGGCAATTCACAACGTCTCTTTCACACCTCTATATAAAGGAGTGAAGACTTAGAGAATGGCACAGACTCAACAACAATTTGATAGCGCCAAACCTCTGCTGAAATTGTTCTGCATCAAAAGTTCATTTATAATTTCTTATCAAAGTTCATATCTTAGAAATTCTAGAGTCTGAAGAGTCTGTATCTGATTTGTATTGTGAACACCACTGATTGTATATCAAGTGTTCAACCTCAAACATTTTTCTTTGTAATTTTGTTTGAATAGAAGTCTCTTGTAGTTGTGCTTGAGCAAGGAAGTCTCTTGATTGTGTTTAGGAGCATATGAAATCTCTTGCAGTTGTGCTTGAGTAATTTGAAGTCTCTTGCTAGTTTTAGTAGTAAGCATTTGTAATCAGATATTACATTTTAGTGAACTCTCCTTGGAAGTGCAAGGGGGACAGGACTACTTCCGGTTTGTGGAAGGAACCTGTATAATTGCTTTGTGTCTTTCTTCTTCTTCTTCTTCTTCTTCTTCTTCTTCTTCTTCTCTCTCTCTCTCTCTCTCTCTCTCTCTCTCTCTCTCTGTGTGTGTTTTTATCCGCTGCATTTAGAATATGAACATCACTTCAGAAGTCATCAAGACAGATAGAAAGTGTCTTCGTGATCAGTGACTTCAATAGGAGAAACAGAAGAAAAAGCTAACACAATTCAATCACCCCTTCTTGTGTTTTTCTCACCTTCATTATAGAGGTTCCCCCTTTTCGTCCTCACTAGCGGTACATCCTGTCTTCGTGATAGAAAGTGTCTCTAACACGGGCTTTTACTACGATGAAAATGTTTACAAGTGTATGATTACAAAAATCCTTCGATTCCCAATGTTTTATGCTAAGCAATCACACAAGAACCACTCGTTGTCATCTCGATTTTCGGGTGTCAAGTCATTAATTAGGCTTGAACCTTTCAATCATTGATGTCTCTATTTTTTTGGGGAAGGGTAAAATTGTGAAAACCCTTAGAAATTCTAAGTTCGGGGCAACTTTCGCCACGGGAAGGTGTTAGGCACCCGCAACGACTACAGTATTCTATAGGAGCCGTTTTTCTTGACCTATGTTTATGCTTTACTTTTAATGCTATTTATTGGAAAAAATTGTTTTTTAAGAATGGGGGAAAGAAGTGTAGATTTTATTTTTTAGTGGACCTGGAGAGATTTTGGTCTCTTGCCTACATACCCTTTTAAGGGATCAAACTCCATGTAGTTCTCTCTCGAAAAGCTTTGTGGGTTTTGATTGATTTTAGCTTTTTGAAAAAAAGAGTTTTGAAGAAGAGAACGAGGCCGCAAAGGCTTGAGAAAATAAAACGGTGAGGTTGGTCAATTATTTACAAAAAAGGTTTAAGTAGGAATTATTTTCATTTTTTGGTGCATTTGTGACTCCTTCTTCTTGTGATGGATATTGCCATACTTCTTTGGTGCATTTGTGGAGGGTTCACCCTTTTCGAACACAATGATACCTTCTCTGACAGCTTCTTCTAGGCGGGTCCCCATGGTGACCATTTCGGAGAAGTTACTCGGAGCAGCAATGATCATCCTTTCGACATAGTCTTTCTTCAGCGTCTTCAGAAACGTTTTTGTCATTTCCTCTTCATCTAGAGCAGGGGTAATACGGGCGGCCGCGCCTCTCCACCTTTGTGCATACTCACGGAAGCTTTCATCTTTCTTCTGGAAGAGGGATCTGAGAAATTCCCTGTTTGGTTTCAATCTGGTGTTAAACCCATAGTGACTTTTGAAAGCAGCAGCCAAATCATCGAAGGTACGAATGTCATCTTTACTCAGGCCAGTATACCATTCTGCAGCGTCTTCCATCAAACTGTCTTGGAAACAGTGGATCATGAGCGAATCATTGTCTGAGTAGTTAGCCATCTTCCGGACGTATTTGATGATATGATTCTGGGGACAAGTCAGTCCATTGTATCGGTCGAATTCTAGGACTTTGAACTTTTTAGGGACATCTACCCTTGGTACTAGACAGAGATCGTGAGTCTTGACAAGATCACCACTTCCACGGTTAGCCTTGATTTCACGACGGAGTTCTCTAGCAAGCTCCTCCATCCTTTCTTCCATAGTTCCGGTCATGGGAGACTTCCCACGGTGAGTATCGGTATTGGTGTTTTGAGGCATAGAATATACTATTGGGTCAGTGAAGACCGTTGACTGAGGCAGAGTAGTGTGGAGAGAGGCATGCCCCGGGACGGGGATTTGGTTACCATTGGCAGCACCAGAAGCACCTGTTGCGGGATCAGGAGCAAAGAAAGATGGGAGTCTGTATGGGTATCCCCTCGGCATAGCAAAGCGGTCATCAAGAGATGCTGTTGGAATTGGCTCAGTGGTCTCTGGAGCAGACGAGGCAGGCTGTTCCTGGGCAGCTAGCAGAGCAGTCATAACATCGTGAGCTTTAGCTAGCTCTTCCCTTAAAGACGCCAATTCAGTACGGAGCTGTGCGTTTTCTTCTTCCATGGCTACCTGATTCCTCCTTCTGTATTGTCTAGTCTGATGTACTCTGGTAGGTTGATCGGTCTTTCGAGCACGAGCCACTTTTCACACTGCGGCAAAAGAACCAGGAGGCAATGAGCACTTGGAAGTTTTTCGTGACCGATGAATGATGCATATGATGCATGATATGTACAAATGCAGATGCAAAAATGACTCTTTTTGGTTATCGAAAGGATCTCTTAGACAAATTAGAAATTTTGTAAACACTTTTAGGAAAGAATGAAGAGACTAGAAAGCTGTAGAGATAAATCTTTTGAAATGTTGAGCCAAGGGGAGTGGGCCCCAAAACATAATACAAACAACATAATCATCTAAGTCTATGGAGTAACATGGTAATCCTCAGAGTCAGATTTTGAAGCCGAACTACAGTATCTGGCATAGAATTCCCGACGACCTCTAGCTCTCTTGGAATCCCTCATAAGTAGCTCATCCTTTTCCTCGAGTTCTTTCCTAACTTTGGCTATCTCTCTTTTCAACATTCGATTCTCATGATCCTTCTGCTCATCTCTACCATCCAAAGTCAAAATCAAGTTCTCGGCTTCATTGTATCGGGCTTTCCATGCCCGTTTCTTCTGACTCTCCATAGCTAGATGCTCCTGATACATCTCCTGGGTTGCAGGAAACAAAGGTAATGGCCTGGACGGAACAGACGCGAACACATGTCTCACAGCAGGATAAGGCATGCCAATCTCTTCGGCTCGATCTATCACCCACTGAGTATAGGCCTCATGAGCTATACCGGATCTCACACCCAAATGCTTCACATCCTTCCTTCGAACCTTAGACCAAGCGTCTGTAAAAGCTTTCCTTTGCCCGGTGGGGGCATTGGAATAGTAAAAGAACTCCTGGGATGTAGCGAGATTGATGGGCTTTGCTCTCATAGGGAAGCCGAACTGTCTCATGGCTAACTCAGGATTGTAATTGATTCCTCCCCGGGTACCGAGAAGAGGTACATTGAGGAAGTCTCCACAACCAGTAATAATCTCCTTGACTCGAGCTGCCGGAGTAATCCAAACCACCTCATCGGGAGTGAGAGCCATAATCCACTGCGAATAAGACCAATTCTCCGAGTTGGCATGGAAAGAGCTTGGAAGGTGAGAAATAAACCACCTATATAGGAGAGGCACACAGCAAAGAATATATCCACGACCTTGGAGGGTCCGATCATGGATGGCGTGGTACGTGTCAGCTAACAAAGTAGGAACCGGGTTCTTGGAGTGGAAAATCTCAATAGCATTCATGTCCACAAAGTTGTCGAGATTCGGAAAGAGAATGAGCCCGTAGATAAGTAGTGCGAGAATAGCCTCAAGAGTGTCTTGACAAGTAGATTCGAGATTAGCCCGCTCAAGTAAGTACTTCGAAGTGAAACCCTGGATGTGAGATTTAGTAACGAGATTCTTGGACACATCGGAAGTCTTGAGATAAAGATCCTTAGCAATCACCAAAGGAGTAAGAGGAGCCCCGGGGCCCGTGAAAGGTGTCCTCTCGGCTACAGGTAAACCTAACAAACTAGAATAAGCCTCAAGTGTAGGAACCAACTGGAAATCCGGGAAAGTGAAGCAACGAAAGACCGGATCATAGAATTGCACCAGAGTGTGCACCAACTTCTCCTCCACATTAGTTCGGAGAATAGTAAGCAAAGCACCGTATCGGAGACGAAACCCAGTCAGATTCTTAACTTTGAGTGCCAACTCCCTTAGGCTAACCAAATCGACTTCCTTGAACTTGTAGGACTTAGTCTTCTTCATACCTGGAATGTTTACAAAGTTTTCAATTTTTCTAGACCTTTCGATAAATGCATGAAAAAAGTTTATGCATGAATGCATGTATGCATGACTTTGGTTAAAGAAAACACGGTGGGCTAAGGTTCACAGTTGCGGAGCTGCGGATGGACACGGTGTCCGGTGAGACTAGGGCTTTGATAGTAGTAACCATGGTTCTAACAAGGTTCCCAAACTGTAACCTCTCTTACGCATATCATAGTAGCACAAGGCGACGCCCGTTCCATGATTATTTGTAAGAAGGTCTAGTTTGAGTGTAGTATCGCGTGACGACTAAATTTCGAGGCAACGCTCGGTTTAGCCACCGCACTACGTCTTAAAAAGGCCAAAGATGGGTTTGGTAACTACAGTCCATAGCCTTCATCGGTCAATTGGAAGTAAAGTGCCTAAGCATGACAACACACGCCGACAACATCACCCCCAAAATGCCTCAGCTATGTGAGATTGATCGCGTAACCCAATACACGAGGCAACCCCCGGATTGGATTGTCGATTATATATCTTCCTAATCTTAGGTTCACTCAGCCCGGGTATAGGACTTTTGATATTCTCACCCCACACGTTGCATGAAAATAATAACAATAAAGTAAAGCGTAAAACATAAAGCATAAAAAAACTAGGCGTAGCCCTAAAGTCCCCAATGAAGTCGCCATTTCTGTCATCGCGATTTTCGGGTGTCAAGTCATTAATTAGGCTTGAACCTTTCAATCATTGATGTCTCTATTTTTTTGGGGAAGGGTAAAATTGAGAAAACCCTTAGAAATTCTAAGTTCGGGGCAACTTTTGCCACGGGAAGGTGTTAGGCACCCGCAACGACTATAGTATTCTATAGGAGCCGTTTTTCTTGACCTATGTTTACGCTTTACTTTTAATGCTATTTATTGGAAAAAAAATTGTTTTTTAAGAATGGGGGAAAGAAGTGTAGATTTTATTTTTTAGTGGACCTGGAGAGATATTGGTCTCTTGCCTACATACCCTTTTAAGGGATCAAACTCCATGTAGTTCTCTCTCGAAAAGCTTTGTGGGTTTTGATTGATTTTAGCTTTTTGAAAAAAAGAGTTTTGAAGAAGAGAACGAGGCCGCAAAGGCTTGAGAAAATAAAACGGTGAGGTTGGTCAATTATTTACAAAAAAGGTTTAAGTAGGAAATATTTTCATTTTTTGAATTTGATTAAGAAAAGAAAGGAAATACGATGGAGTTTTGGCTCCAAGGTTTATTAAAAAAGGTTTTCAAGTGATAGAATTGTTGACATTTTTTGAAAGAATGATCTTTTCCTAAGTTTCGCGCTTCCTAAACATACACCTAGCGTTAGCTCATACAACGTGTGTGCGTGTCGGTGCGTGTGTCGGTGTACATCATTATAGTGTCCATTGTCCTTTACATTGGCCCTAGTTTACATTCTATGGTCTTGCAAGAAATTAAAATAAAGAAACTACCTAAAAATATTACATGGAAATTAACATAGAAAATGAAAGGAACCTAAACTAGGAAAGAGGTGGGATGCCTTTAGTATGCATGAGACATGAAATGGTTAGCAACAAAGTAAGAAATGATAGTAATGAATAAGCAATGTATAGTAAATGAAATGACAATAGTAAGGAATATTGAACAAATAGTAAAAACAAATGCCAAAAAGTGATGAAAATAACACACAAAACCTAGCCCTAAAACTTAAGCTAAACCCAAGACCTATAATTCTCATCAAAACAGCCCTTTTCAAGAGGAACATTTCAAGAATCATAGGAAAATTACAAGCCATGCATTCAAGCTTTAACATATACACATTTTATGCACATTTTACACCTTAAAAGAATTCATGTTACTTGCCACCCAAGAAATTAATATCATGATTCACCAACAGTGGTAATAGTCATAGGCTCATAGCAATAAAATATCACAAAAATCAAGTACCACTATCATTTATCAAGATTTAATGGTCAAAAATCATGCAAGAAATTCACCAAAAAACTTAAAAGATGCAATTCCACAAGAAAATTCAGCACACATTTCATCACTATGAAACTTGTAAAAAAAATGCCACAAAATGGTAAGAAGCATATCAAGAATCGCATAGAAAAATTCCTAAAATTTTACAAGAAAAACAAAGCACACAGGGAGGTTCAGATAGCAAAGCTGGAGGTGTGCATAGCAAGAAAATCAAAAGAAATGAAAGAGAACCCAAAGCCCACAGTTAAAGGCCCAAACCCGTGCCACTGATGGATCCGGATCAGTCCTGATGCCTAAAAGGCGTTGGATTGATCCGGACGCTCCAAAAACAAGATCCAACGGCCTATGCGCAGGGGAAGTGGACCGAGTCAGAACCGACCCGATCCACGCACTTATATAAAAGGTTCAGGATCCGGATTCACACATTTCTCTTCTTCTTCCTCTCTCTTCTCTCCGGCCGCTACTTTCCAAACCCTAACCCTAACTTCTCCAAACCTACCCAGAAATGGCTTATTCATGGTTTAAACGGTTCGTACTATCAATCTAAGCATGAATCACCCAAAAGAAAGCAAGTTTAACCGTTGAAACAATGTGAATCTTTGAGTTTTGTCACTGTAGGTTCGAACTGTTCGGATTCTTCATGTTTTTGGATGAAATCGTTGTAAAACTGTAAGGATTCGCTTCGATTCACACTCGTTGTGGATTTCGAAACGTTTCTTTGATTTTTCAAACAATTTTTGTGTTAGGGTTAGGGTTTTGGATCGAACCGTTCGAACTTGCTACGGATTCACATTGTTCTGGATTTGTGATGATTTTCAGTGAGGTGAGGTGGAGTCTAGGTATTACCTGAGTTTTTGTTCGGAGATTTGAGCCGCTTCTTTGATTCTTGGCTTTGGATCTTTGCTGGTAAGCCGGTTTCACTCCTTTCTTTCTTCTTCTGATCCGGATCCTGTGAAATCCTTCACCTCTTCTTCTTCTTCTTCTTCTTCTTCTTCTTCTTCTTCTTCTTCTTCTTCTTCTTCTTCTTCTTCTTCTTCTTCTTCTTCTTCTTCTTCTTCTTCTCTGATCCAAGGCCTGCGATCACGCTTGCAGCGCGCTACCTCCGGTGGCGTGCTCACGTTTGAATTGCAGGTTCAGCAGTTCGATGATGAAGATTCTCACGAATCTCTGAGAACTGCTTGAAACCGTATGAATTTCGTGTGAACTCTGCTTCTGTTTGGTTCTGTGAGTTGAATTCAATGGCGAATTTGAAGTTTTCTTGTGAAATTGCTCTGAATTGGTGCTGAATTTGAGCTAGGGTTCATGAGTTTTTGTGAATTTTTTGGTGAATTTGATCTGTAACTGCCAAGAGAGAGAAAATGGATTCTGTTGGTGATGTGGCTCTTTTTTTTTCTTTTCTGACACGCGTGGCCTTATATAGGCTGACATGTGGCCTCTGGACCAATTGGGACGTGACATGTGGACTGAGTTGGCTTGTGTGGCACTTTGGACCAATCTGCAAATTTGAAAGAAAATAGGACTGTTTTGCAATTATAAAAATTGGACTGTTTTTTTTTTAAAGAATTAAAAGGATTGGACTGTTTGAAAATTGGAATTGGGACTGGTTTGCAATAAAATATAAAATTTGGACTGAATTGCAATTAAAATAAAATTTGGACCAAATTGCAAAAAGTTAAAAAAAATAAAACTGGTGAAAAGCGTAATTTGAAAACAACGTAAAATGAAACAATTAAAACTGACAGAATGGACTAAAACGAACAAATTACCAAAATGAGGTATTTCAAAATACCTCTCTGTCAAAAAGTCAATTAATGTGAAAAGACCAAAATGCCCCTGGGGACCAAAACTACTCAGACTGACCCAGATGCAATGCTGAAATGATTTTTTTAACAGAATTTGATAAATGATTTGTACAGACAAGTTGGAAAGACTCAGGGACAAATTGTAGGGACTAAAATGGGTTCCTTTGTAGGAAATGACCGAAATACCCTTTTGTATGATTTTATGCAAAAAATTGGAATAAAATGTAGGAAAATATGTAATGGTTTTAGAAACCCTTTTTAAGGACTCGTAATGCAAGAAAACATTTTGGATGGTTTTAAATGCAAGAAAATTAGAGACGGAAGCCGTAAAATGTGCGGTTGACACACAGTAGACAACTGTAAAATAGACATAGTGAATTTGAAATAATCAGAACCAAAAAGAAGTTTGAACGAGTATTTTTAGGTCCAAAATGAGGGTATGACACTCGTCAAGACCTCTTAAATTTGGACAGCGATAAGGTCTTCAAATCTCAAGCTTGCATGCAATCCCTTGAACTTTTACTTTGAGAATTCATCTTTTCTATGCCTCCGCTTTGATCCCCTTGAACCTTGAATTGATGAGAAACAACGCCCACAATTACCTTTGGAGGTGAAAAGAGACTTCTTTTCCTTTAGATCCTTTATCCACTACCAAGATCATTGAGAAAAACCAATCTTACAAGTCATGTAACACCCTAACAATCTAGACCTCACAATATACAAAAGTTCTTAGATAGATTGTTTAATCTGAAATACGTAGAGGAAGGGTTTGGAGATTTCAAAATATATTTGCAAATTGATTCGATGAATAGAAAGATGTATTTGTAAGATTATATATCGGAGTGAGTGAAAGGAGTAAATTTAGACACAAAAAAACGAGCTTGAATTGAATCACAAGAAGACTAAATTGATTCAAATAGTGTAAAAGGAGGATATCTAAAAGCTTTGAAGATTGATACTAATATCAAGAACTTTGAATCGAACTAGACATTTTTCAGATGAAGATTGAATCGATTTAAATCTGCATGGGTATGAATTTGAATCGAATCATGAAGTCTATATGAAGATTGATACGATTCAAAGAACATTGATACGAATCAAATACACAATTATAATATATCAGAGATGCTAAATAAACCGATTCAAAAATTTCAATGAACCCTTTGAATCGAATTACACCTTGAAAAAACCAAAGATGTCTGAGACAAAGGATGATTTGATTCAGAGATGCTTGGCAGCAATTTTATTTTAATCAAAGACCTTTAAAACACAATTTTTAGAAAACTTGACTCCCAAGAAACTCCTGAACACAATAGTACTTGTTAACATTTGACACTATTGTAGAGGATTTGAGATCATGGATTGACTAAGGTGCTTTCACAATTGAGCTAATTAAACAAAGGCAAAGAAACATAAAACATAATCCAAGTAAAAACACCATCAAAGCCTAAGCTAAATTATTGAAGGAGCAATAACACTTGGAGCAATAACACCATCAACGTGTGCCACTGGTTGTGACCTCGATGTTGAGCTTCCTCATCCGGTTTTGGTTGCAGGCCACGGGGTGGTGGTCTATCTGTCATGGTTGATGCGACAGATTTCGCTCTAGATGCGTGGGTTGGCACCGTTGGTAGTCATGGTATTTTAGTTTGGAAAGCTTTGGTTTTTTGTATGTAAAAAATGGGGATAGCTTGTATTTTCCCACAGACGGCGCCACTGATCATATATGATTAGAAGGTGAATGTCGATGCTATTTAATGCGGTGGTTTCTAAGGTGGTAGTGGAACGGCAGGGGGTGTGTACCTACAGACACTCTGACGCACATGTTAGGGAGAGATCAGAATGAGGGTTTAGAGATAAGATAGATTCTACCTTGGGGACTGCGACGTGTGCCCGACGGTTAAGAATTCGTAGGATGAGTAACCACCAAAAAGAGATTCGCGGGAACGTGGGAAAGAGAGATTACAGTTCGGTTGAACTGGTATCTGTTGCTCCGAGCACCCCCCCCCCCCCCCCCCTCACGGGAAGGGCGTGTGTTGCATGTAATATTGCTAAATGTGGAATTTGAGCTGCGTCTGAGATGGGCCTAAGAAAATTGGGCCTTATGGCTTTGACTGGTTCAGAACAAGGAGAGAATATTCTAATTATTGCTAATCAAACAAAATAATTAGCAAATTGAATTGAATTAATTCTCTTGGCTGGAGGAAGAGTATGTGGCATATGCCAAGTCCAATAGTGAGGAAAAATTCGTTGTTTTCTTCTTTTTATTGCGTTTAAATTAGGTTCTTTTTTTGAAAATTTTGTGGCATGTACCAACACCTCAATATACCAAGTTCAATGCCTCAATATATATATATATATTATATATATATATATATATATATATATATATATATATATATATATGTGTGTGTGTGTGTGTGTGTGTGTGTGAGAGAGGACATATCAAGTTAGAGGAGTAGTTATAATGAAAGATGAGAGGAATTAATTTGGACTATTGGATCAAAATCAACGCTTCAGATTTAATTGCTCTTTCAAAAGGGTCATGCACTATAACCTCCACCTTTCATCTTCTCCACTCTCGCCCTTCTCTTTCTCTCACCAGTAATATATTCACTTCTTGTATTTCTTCTTCTTCTTCTCATGGATTTAATTTTACTAAACAAAGACTTCACTATCACCATCATTGTAATCAAAAGTCCTTTTTTTTTTTTTTAGGTCAGTGAAAAATTACAACTTTTTTAAAAAAAAAAAACTGAAACAAATTCATCGAATAAGCTTTGCTCAAGAATTGAATAAGTCAAAACTGAAAGAAGCTGCAACACTAACACACCAGAGATAAATGCAGAAGGTGATTCTATATATATATATATATATATATATATATATATATATATATATATATATATATATATATATATATATATATGTTATACCCTCATTTTGGACCTAAAAATACTCACTCAATTTTCCCTGCTATTTTCTAATGCTTTCAAATCCACTGTGTTTTCTACCGTGCTTCAACTGCATACATTACTGTTTCAGTCTTTTAAATTTTTGCATAAAATCATACAAAAGGGTATTTTGGTCATTTCCTACAAAGGAACCCATTTTCAGTCCCTACAATTTGTCCCTAAGTCTTTTCTATTTGTTTGCATAAATCATTGACCAAATTTTGTACAAAATCGTCTTAGTTTTGCATCTGAGTCAGTCTGAGTTAGTCTGAGTCGTTTTTGCCCCCAGGGGCATTTTGGTCTTTTCACATCAAACAAATTTTGGGCAGAGAGGTATTTTAAAATACCTCATTTTTGGTAGTTTGTTCATTTTAGTCCATTTTGTCAATTTTAACTATTTCACTTTACGTTGCTTTCAAATTACCTTTTTTAACCAATTTTATTATTTTTTGCATTTTAGTCCAAACATTTTTAGAAATTGCAAATTAGCCCATTTTTTTTTCTTCTTGCTGTAATTGCGTTTTAGCCCCAATTCCATTTTTTTTCTAGGCAGTCTTTCTCTTTTTTAAATAGTCCAAACTTTTCAAAATTGCAAAACAGTCCCAATTTTTACATAATTGCAAAACAGTCCAAATTTTTACACAATTGCAGATTGGTCCACAAGAGCCACACGGGCAGTCCAAGCCAGATGGCGCATTCTCATTGGTCCAGAAACACACATGGCAGCCTATAAAAGGCCACCACTGTACAAGTCAGAATCAGACCCATTCAATACACGCCACATCACAAAAACAGATTTCTCATTCTCTCTCTTGGCAGTTAGGATCAAAACAGAAAATCCACAAGAAACTCAGAAACTTCATGAACGTGAAGAACAAAACCCTAGCTTCTTCAGAACGAAATTCAAGCAAACACAGTGAAATCCATGGCAGTTCTCAGAGATTCGATCTTGAACCTTCATCATTGAACTGTTTTCCCCTGCAATTCAAGCGCGAGTTCACTACCTGAAACAGCGAACTCAAACACGATCGCAGAGGCAAGTTTGAGAAGAAGAGGGAAGGAAATTCAAAGAGTCCGAACCAGTTAAGAGAAGAAGAACGAAAATTCACCGGTTTATTTTCGGATTCAAGCCAAGGAATCCACGAACAGAAACGAATCCGAGAAGTGTTCGTAGATTCCGGTCCAAATCTCCAATCAAACCGCAGGTAAAACACGTAAACCTAACTCTTTTCCATTCCAGAACTCATACAGATTCAGGATCGATGTAAATCCATGGAAACTCAAAGGATTCCATTCGAAAATCATGAAACCCTAACAAATCTTTGAAAATCAAAGCTTCCACGATCTGTGACGAGTGTTAATCGCCGTAGATCCACGAAGCCATAAAAAAACTTTCACGCAAAAAAGATTCGAACGAAATGAACAGAAAAACGGTTGAAAACGCGAAAGAACCTTCCAGTTTTACATCGATTCAAGGTTTGTGTGAGGTTTCTGATAGCGAATTCATATTTAGAATAGCCAAACGGATTGATGGAAACGTTTTGGAACGGATTCTGGGTGGATTCGAACCAAGCTAGGGTTTAGGGTTCCATACGAAGAGAGAACGGCGGAGAGAAGAAGAGAAGAAAGAGAAAAATACCACCAGAATGAAAGAAAACGGGTATAAAACCCTTTATATATGTGTTTGGGTCGGGTTAACCCAAACCCGACCCATTCTTCTCTCACTCTCAGCTGTTTGATCAAGATCCTGTTGGATCTGGATCAATCCAACGCTCCTAAAGCATTAGTTTGATCCAGATCCATCAGATCCGTGGGTTTGGGCTTTTTACCCGCAGGTTTTGGCTCTTCTGCCATTTTCTTGAATTAATTGCTATGTGCACCTCTATGTTTGCTATCTGGACCTCCTGTGCATTTTAATTCCCTTTACAAAGTACCAAAAATTTACTCTATGTTCTTGAAACGTTTTTTATTGTTTTGTGATGTTGTTACATGTTAAAATTGATAAAAAAAGTATATGTGCTTTTATTTTACATATTTGTGTATTTTTGCGTTTCTGATGAGTTTCTTGCGTAATTGTTGATCTAAGTTCATTCCATATAATGTTGATTGGCACTTGATTGCATGATTTTATTCCCTCTGATTCCATGATAATACATTCGATCTTAGCAAGGTTAATCCCCTTTTGTTTTTGTGTAACATTCTCAACTTTGTTAAAACTTGAATTTTATGATATTTTGCAATTTTTGTTAAATTTGATTATTGATTACAATTTTGTGATATTTCCATTTTTGGTTAAATTTGATTCTTGATTACAATTTTGTGATATTTCCATTTTTTTTTTCTTTCTTTTTTCTTCCTTTTGTTAAATTCGATTCTTGATCACAACTTTGTGATATTCCCATCCTTCTTTTTGTTAAACTTGATTCTTGATACCAATTGTGTGATATTTTGCAATTTTGTTTAATTTGGTTCTTGATTACTATTTTGTGATATTTCCACTTTCTTGTTGAATTTGATTCTTGATTACCATTGGGTGATATTTTGCCACTATGTTTAGTTTAGTTCTTGATGCCAATTTTGTGCTATTTTGCAATCTTGTTTAGTTAGAGTTTGGATGCCTACTTTGTGATATTTTGCAATTTGGTGTGGTGTGATTTTATGTCAATTTCGTGATAGTTTACCATTTAGTTTAGGATTAGTATTTCATCATTATTTCATCTTGTTTTACTAACCACTTTACTCTATGTTTCATGCATACTAAGCATCTCATCTCATTCCTATTTCCTCCTCTAACCCTTTCATGGAGCGTTCAATTAATTCTCATGCAATGTTTAGTTTACCTTTTCTTTAATTTCATACAAGACTATAGAATGTAAAATAGGACCCGATGTAAAGGACTATGGACTATGATGATGTACACCGACACATGCACCGACACATGCACACACGTTGTATGACTTTCCGCTAGATGAATGCATAGGAAGCGTAAAACCTAGGAAAACTTATAATTTCTTCATCAAAAATCAACACATAACTCAAACTATTTTGCAATAAAATGAGGTCAAAACCTCACCTCTTTTTTCTTTCATTTTCTTAAGACAAAATCAAAACTAGTGCTAATTTCCAACTTTAACTATTTTTTGTAAATAAATTGGACTAACCTCACTTGCTTTCAATGCTAATGCCTACACGGCCTCTTATCTCTTTCTTCAAAACCATTTTCAAAACTAAAAATTGAACCAACCCACAAAAACATTTTGAAAGAGAACTACATGGAATTTTGATCCCTTAAAAGGGTATGTAGGCAAGAGACTCAAAATCTCTCCAAGTCCAATAAAATAAAATCCCATCTTCTCCCTCTCATTCTTAAAACCAATCTTTTTTACACATAGCGATAAAAGCAACGCATACGTAAAGCATAGTAAAACGGTTCCTATAGGATACTATAGTCATTGCGGGTGCCTAACACCTTCCCGTAATGAAATCAGCCCCGAACTTAGGATTTCTAAGGTTTTTCTCGATTTTACCTTCCCCGAAAAAATAGAGACATCAATGATTGAAAGGTTCAAATCTAATCAATGATTTGACACCCGAAAATCGCGATGACAATATATATATACATACACACACTTGTTAGCCTGTAATTTCGACAGACTTATTTAATATGGTCAAACATTTGGTTGACCTTTGACTTTGCAGGAATCGAAGGCTTTCTCATTTATACTTAAAGAGTTCGACACAAAAGCAAGCCTAGAGTATTTGGTCAGAGCTTCGGCAAAGCAAAGACAGAATGCATGTTCGCGTCGAAGTCAATCATTCAAGGCAGGAAAACACGATTTCTGTAACGCCCTAGTTTTATTTTAATTATCGTTGGTTGATTTTAAAATCTTTTATATGATTTTTTAATGATTTATGTGAATATGTGGGGTGTTACTATTTTATTATATAGTATTTATGTGATTATATGAATATATGATTATTTTTATTGTTTAATAAAAATAAGTAAGATTATTATTTACTTGAAATTATGGGGTTTAATGAGAATTAATAGAAATTAAGGAGGGAGTTAAGTGAAATAAGTGGGAGGTTAAGGAAAAATAGAAAGAGAAATGAGAGGTTTTAGTTTACAGAAAAACAAAAGTCTGTTTCATTTTTCACGTACAAAACTTTAGAAAAGAGAGTTTTTGGAGAGAAAGAAGAGAACCCTAGAAGAGGCTAAGAGAAGAGGGAATCAATTGCTGTAGAGTTTTTGCTTGCTGAATTAAGGTAAGGGTGGGATTCCTTCAATAATATGTATATATAATTTTGATTGTTGATGAAATTGTGTTCTAGGTTTAGGGTTTAGAAAGTTTATGATAATTGATATGATGTGATGAATTGTGTTGTTTAATGCATGTTTCTGTGTTGTTTTGATTGTTATGTTGTATATAGAACCTGTAAACATTGTTCTCTATCAAATTTGATATTTGGGTAGATGAAATTTGGGTTTTTGAGTGAAAAATAGAGTTTTCCCGAGAGCTACCTTTGACAGCATACCCTGTTTCATGTTGTTGCGTCTTTTGCATCAGTTTCTGTTTCGAACTAGCTTTCGGTGTAAACACGAAAGTTGTAGGTATGAATGTTAGCTTTCTAATGCCGTTGGTCTGACGTCAAAATAATTTATAGAACTTGAGTTATGGTCAAATTACTAAACGTAGGTCACAGTGAATTTTTATGAATTTCAGCACAACTTTGTCCGAATTTGAAATGAAAACTGGTATTTATTGGTACATAATTGGCTTTAGGTGTAAACATGAAAGTTGTAGATAATTAAGTTAGCTTTCTAATGGCACTGGTTTGACTCGAAGAGGATTTGTAGATTTTGATTTATGATGACAATAGTCCAAGTAGGTCTTCAGAAATTTTTTAGAAAACTTAGCTTAACTAATCCCAAGTTAGTCCAAAACTTATGGTTGGTTTCCCAACTTCAAACTTAAGTATTAGGGATTTAGTCGGAGTGTTTTATGAGTATTTGACTTATGTTTTATTGATCAAACTTGATTTGCTTGTTGAAGGATGTGTTGGACTTTGATATGAATGTAGTTGATTAATGTATATGTGCTTTCCGGAGATGTGTGATTTAAATATGTGTTATATCAAGATGTGTTGTTTGTAGATGTGTGACTTAAATATGTGCTATATAAAGATGTCATATTTAAATATGTGATATTTAACGATGATGCTATTTAAAGATGTGTATTTGTCGAGTCATCTAAAGATGTGCATTGTTGAGTCTTTACTCGTGTCGTTGCATTTGAGTCGTGTCGTTGCATAGCATAGTCAGCGATGGGGGCTTAATGCCTGACAGGTTCTTTTATGACCTTTAGCGATGGGGGCTCAATGCCTGACAGGTCCTATTTGACCTTTAGCGATGGGGGCTTATGCCCTGATGGTACCACATGCATGATGTCTAAGACGTAGAGTTGCATTTGTTGAGTCGTGTCTTATGAGATGTCGTGACGATGATTTGTGATGATGATGTGATGTTTGAGATGGTTGTTAAGACGATGATTTATGATGGTTTGTGATGCATTTGTGATGATGATTGTTCTTTGATGTTCTTGATGGTATCTTCGTGATGAAGTTCCTTGAAGCTATTGATGATATTTCGTGATGATATTCTTGATTGACGTTTAACGTGTTTCGTGAATGGTGTGCTTGATGATGTATAAGGTGATTTAGGACGATAATTATGATGTTAGATGATGCCTATTTTGCTATGACTATATGATGTTTTGTTGATTGATGATTCTGTTGTTGGTGTATTGATATATATATGTATATATATGTGAACCTGATGATGCTTGTCATTGAATTGTTGTTGTTTTCATTAACTTGATTGATTATATATTATTATTATTGAATGTGTATCTCACCCCTTCTGTTGGAATTGTCGCCTTGTGGACAAGTGCAGATTTCCAAGGCTAGTAGGATGTTGGCTCAAGTGTCATAGGGCTCTGATACGTAACGGGATGGGGAAAATGTTGTTTTGTTTCTTTCATTCCTTTATGTATCGAATTTTGAACATGTTGTTGGATTTTAAGTTGAAGAATAATATTTTGTTGTTGAGGCCTTTGTGCCAAGAATTCTGTTGAAGTTGAATGATGATGATTTTAAAAGAAATATTTCC
This sequence comes from Medicago lupulina, assembly GCA_958299785.1. Taxonomy (NCBI): domain Eukaryota; kingdom Viridiplantae; phylum Streptophyta; class Magnoliopsida; order Fabales; family Fabaceae; genus Medicago; species Medicago lupulina. The sequence goes on along the minus strand of OY283146.1, from coordinate 43,890,718 downwards.
GCTGCAGATTTTTATAAGAATGAGATTTTGTTGGTATTTTAAATAGTTCTATTTTCTATTTAAATAATTTTGAAAAGTAGTGTGACATGCCCGTTATTGTTGAACTCTGATTGTTTTAATATTATTATGTTGTTTTGGGGAAACGGGGTGTTACAATTTCGAGTGGAAAGGCGATTTCCTTAGTGGGAATGTGTGACAAGCAGTTGTCCAAGATGGAGGAAGTGTTGATGATGGGATTAGTGGTTCGCCAGTTAGTTGTCTTAGCATTATTTAGTATAAATAAGTGTTTCCAAGTTGAAAAATGGGTCGCAAATCATTTATTAAGTTCTACAACACTCAAACTACCGGCGTCTAGGGAAATAAATTATACAGAATGTACGTAAACTGATTTGTAGACCACCCCTTCTATTTTTAATGCAATGCATTTTACCTTTCCTTTAAGTTGATGTGTTTAAACTTTTACCTTTATCTTTATCTTGCTTTTATATTGCAATTTATCAAACTTGTCGAGAGACATTGCCTTTTTTTTTGCTTCAAAACCCGTCCTGCTCTCTAAGTAACCTGAGTGCATTATGCAGCCTTTTTTCTATCAAAAACCCTTTTTTCGATCAAAACATTTGCACAACATGTCTTGCTTGTTATAATCAGAACTAGCCTGTAGTTTACCAAAAACACCGGTAAACAACACTATAATAATAAATGAATTTTCCCTGAATATAAGAAGCTAATTTTCCTTTAAAAAAAACCTAATTTGGAATACAATAAAAAGGAAAAAAAAAAGAATTTTCCTTACCATTGGTCATGGTACATGCCACATACTCTTCCTTCGTCCAAGATAATTAAATCAATGCAATTTGTCATTTACTTTGTTTGATTCGGCAATAATTAGAAGATTTTCTCCTTAATCATGAACTTGGACATCATCCCTAGTTTCATACAAGGTAATAGGGTGTTCGTTGTGCGGTTTGGTTCGGTTTTGAGGCTAAAAGTCATCTGAACCGCAAGATAAATAAGTATGCAGTTTGATTTGGTTCAGTTCGGTTGACTTTTGAAATAAAATCTGAACCAAAAAATGCGGTTTAGATTGTATTGGTTGGTGCGGCTTTTTAGTCAACTATTTTTTTTCCAACATTCAAGTCAAATTAAAAGCCTAAAATGCAACATATTTTCAACAATGTTTTAAATTTCATCCAACATTGTTCCCAACTATGTAGATCAAATTTAAATGCAGACAAAAAGTAATCCTATTTTATAAGAAATACAAAAGAGTAAATTTTTTAGTACATAAATACATTTTTGAAAGAAAAACCAAAGAAGAAACCTAACAACAGAAAAAAATATCCTATTTTATTAAAGTTTCCATTGAGTTTCTAAGAGTATTGGTCCAAGTGATATATATTTAATTAGTATTTTTCTTATATTGCGGTTTGTTTTGGTTTGGTTCGGTTGGTAAAATCAAAACCGCAAACCGAACCAAACCATGCAGTTGAGTAAAAAATTGATCCGAATACATTCGAACCAAATACGGTTTTTTGTAGTTTCAATTTGAATTGATTCAGTTTACCGTTTTTCTATTAGATTGATTCGATTTTAAACGCCCCTACAAAGAATCACACAATTTTAGCTTTTTTCTTCCCGTATTTAAGGACTTTAATGTGTGATCATTGTAATTACCTCATTTGAATGCCAATTTTGAATTTCAAATTTCTTTTCCCTCTAAAGTTTTCCTCTCATGCCACGTGTTTCCTTCTCATTAGATATGACAACTCAACTTTACTTTTATTGGCTAAGACAAATCAAGCCTCTTTGTAATTGGTCAATACAACACATGCCTCTTTTTCATTAGCCATGACACTTCATGCCTCTTTTCTATTGGCCAAGACAACATGTGTCTCTTTCTCATTGGCCACACCACCTCATCCCCCACTATCTTTCACAAGAGTAGTTCTATAAATTTACTTGGCCAAATACCTTCCTGTGTCTTTTAAGTTTCACGTTTGTTTCAGATATGTCATTTAAGTTTCTAAGGTTTCAGATAGGTCCTTTAAGTTTTGAGTTTGTTTTAGATAGGTCCTTTCTGTCAACCTCTGTTAAGCCAAAGTTGTTATGTCTGTTAAGGCAAAGTTGACATTTTCGTTAAGTGGGTGAGGTGGTTCTCTCTGACACTTGGCATCAATTTTTTCCCCAACCAGATCAACTTTGACTATCAATATAACTCCTTAGCTTTGTAGATAAGTAAGAAAATGTCAAACCACTTTAAACAAGGTAAATACTATTATTGCAAAGAGGAAACAGAAAAAAAAATTATTAAAGGTAAGCAATCGATCAATAAACATAAAAGTTTTCATTACAGTTTTCTATTTCGACTTTAAATACTTACACTATGCCCATAGTTCCATCAAAGATAAACTCAGCAGGCTAAGCTTTTAAGATAAATCTAATTCATAATATCAGCTAATTCCTCCTTCAGATTCCCATCTTGAGATTCCAATCTCTTCTTCTGCTTTTCCCCCTTCAGATTCTAATCTCTTCTTCTACTTTTCTCCCTTCAGATTCATGTGGCTATCTCCTTTAATGGATGTCTTAGTTTTCTCTCTTCTAGGTTGTGCCTTGTTGCTCTTTTAGTTTTTATGCCTTCTTCTTCGTATCACTCTCCCTCTTCTGGCTTTTTCCTGTTTTTTTTCCAGTTTTCAATCCACTCACCATGAAGAACTCAGACCACCCTCCACACCAATCTCAAGAAAAAACGATGAAGAGGGATCTTGACTTTCTTGAAAATTTAAGAGTTATAATGATTACAGAAGTTCATATCTCACTTGTTTGGGATAACACTCAAAAGTTGTAGCTAGGGTTTATGTTCATTGAGGTCGCGTCGTTCATAGTAGCGGTGCGGTCTAGATCTTTGATATCCGTCGGGATGGAATACGACGGTTGCTGTAAAAATAAATGGTCACTACCCTTGTGGTGACAGTTCTGGTTTCTAGAATTTTTGGTTGGTGTATTGCTGCAGATTGCATTCACTTCATCGATTGTTAGCTCGAAAGAGCGTGGCCTTTCTTCTGGATGGATAATTCAGGCGGCCGTTGAGTCTTACTATTGTCGAGGTTCGTCGCGGTGAGTGGTGGACAGATGGATCTGCAACTGTGTTGGCGGGTGGATCCAATGTCTAGTTTCAAAGCTTGGGATCAGTTTTCACAAAGATATTTTTTCTTGGTTTGGACTCGAAAGGGTCGATATAGTTGTTGCTTTTCGTTGCTGGGGATTTTGGTTCTTGAATCTCTCTGTGTTGAAAGTTGATTCATACACCATTCTTGGGTATCCCAGTTATCTTGTTGATTGACATGGGACTCGATGGATTCGAAAGAGTCGCAATGCTTGTTGTCGTTGTTGCAGGGAGCTGATGGTACGTGATGCGATTCATGTTGACGATCGTTTCATTCGCCAAAACTTTATACCAGCGCTTAATTGTTATATCTGTTTAGGGTTGGATCCACTTTGTGGATTTTTACCTTTTATTTTTGTTTTATTGGTTTTGCCCTCTAGGGTTGTTGACTAGGTCAGGTTTTATGTCCCCCCAGTTTTATTGTATTTTTTCCTCTTTTTTTTGGGAGTGACCCACGACACTCTTATATTATAAATCCGAAGTGTTGATTTTTATCCAATGGTCCAAATTAATTCCTCTCATCTCTCATTTTAACTACTCCTCTCACTTTATATATATATGAAGAGGGATCCATTGACTCTAAGAGTAAGTCTAAAAACTTACTCCAAATATTGACCCTTGATTTCAATAGTAGTTAATGATTGTGATTGATTACTATTGATCCTTATCTTAAGCTTTCATACTCCTTCTCAAACAACCCGACAACTGTAATTAATGGCCATTAAAAGAATATTTGATTCATAATTTTAGATCCTTACATGATTTTTATGAATAAAAAATGTTCGATTCCATTAACATGACACTCATCTCTCGATTAGACAAAATATAATCGTCAATTGGATTTAATAATAAAGAATGCTTGTTGATATAATTATGGTGGCATAAACAACTTATTTGTAAATTCGGTTTTCTTGATTATAGATTCTATGTGAGTTTTTTTTTTAAGAAAAACAATCAAAAAAAAATAAAATTTGTTGAAATCTCAAAAACATATTTGTTTCCCTGTAATTATTTGATGATCTGTTTACAAATTTGACATGCAGCTTTGGAGTATAAAATTTGATAGAAAGATCACGTCAGGTGCAATCAAATTAGAGACAAGAACAACACCGTGATCGGTTTATTTATCCATGAAAATTGGAGGTTTAACCATGAATTGGAGGTTAAAAAATCCAAAGCATGAATTGTGTCTAAATTAAAGATCCCCTTTTTTTTTTCTTCTAAATAATTCCAGGGAAATTAGAAGAAAAAACAAATGAAACTAAAGGTCATTACTAGAACTCAAGAATGGAAATGGGTGATGATAGCATCTAAAAAATGAGAGTGATGCGATCCATGGGAGGAATTGGATTTTTCCGTCAAATGCAGAAAGCAAACAAAGGTATGGAAGAAAAATAGTGTGGGTGAACATAAGTTAAGGTTCACTTTAGATGATTAATAAGTAATTTAAAACTAAATGAAGGGATAAGATTTGGAGTAACTCAATAAACTTACTCTTGGAGTCAATGGATCCTTTATATATATATATATATTAAAAACTTATTTTTTTGCATAAATAATTCACCAATTAAACATGTAGATTTTTATTGTATCCAACAATTATTTTAAAATTTATAATGTTATTTATCAAATTTTCCATCCTTTTTAAAAAAATATTATTTACCATAAATAACACAACAAACTTTAAGTATATCATTTAATTTAATTTTGAAAAGATTATTAAATTTTAAGTAATTTATGAAATTTTTTGGTAAGAATAATTAATGTCTAATTCAATTTTAATATAATTTTACTCAATAAATTTATTAGTATTTTAATTTGTTGAAGTTATTTATTAACTTTGTGGTTTTTATTATGAACTAACGTCAAAATGGGGACTAACGTCTTTGTCTATAGATTATTGTCTGTAAGCCAATAATCTAAAGACAAACCCTTTTTTTAAGGAATATAGACCAAAACGTTAGTGCCTATTTTAATATCAAAAAATTAAAATACTAAAAAATTATTTAGTCAAATAACAACATAATTTATTTAAATTTGAAAAAAATCAAAAATAAATTAAAAGATATATTTAGTGGATAATATCAAAATAATATACGTAGTTTGTAGTGTTATTTATGATAAATAGTTTTAAAAAAACAAAAATAAAGATGAAAAATTTGAAAATTAACATTATAAATTTTAAAATAATTGTTAGATACAATGCTCTCTCTCTAAAAAATTATTTCTTTGACTTCTCTCTAGAATTGAAACGCGTCGCCTCCCTTTTGTTGGTCACGATGTAGACGGTGGTGGTGGTGTGACAATGCCTCAACCGTCCACACTACCTCTCGATCCTGATCTTTCGGTATTGATTCGTCCGAAGTGCGGCTTTCCAGGCGCGTCTGTGTTGTCCAATGGCTGCGGCGGTGGTTTAGGTTCCCTCAGATCGCGCCGCCGAGACTGTTATCTTGTTTGTTCTGTATTAAGCTCACTGAAATTCTGGTTTAGGTTGCTCTGTCGTTTCAAAGGAATTTGGTTTAGGTATTGGGTAAGCTGTGAGGTTTCCACCTCTCTGCTTTTCTAAGAATGTTGTTTTGTTGCGGATCAATTATTTAAAACTGTAACGCCCACTTTAGATTATTTTAATTATTTAATTATTTGAATTATTTGAAGAGTCTAGATATATTTATATATATATATATATATATATATATATATATTTTAAGAGATGTGGAGATTAAGATTTAAGTGATTTTTATGTGATGTGGTGACTTATTTTATTGTTTAATAAAATAAGATTTGAAAATAAAATAAATATAGAGATGTGGGGTAGTTTTTGAGATTTTAGAGAGTTATGTGGGAGAAAGAGTAAATAAGATAAGATTTGTTGGGAGTATAAATAGGGAAAATTAGGTTAAGAGTTGTCAGTACGTACAATTCAGTTTTTGGGAGAAAAAGGGAGAAAGAGGCTAGAAGAGAGAAGAGACCAAGAGATGTAACGCCCTAGTTGTTATTTTACTATTTTTGGTTGATTTAATATGTTTTATGTATTTTATATAATTTATGTTGATTTATGTGAATTACTGATGTTTGCTATTATATTATATTATAAGAGAATTAGTAATGATTTTATTATTTAAATGAAAATAGTAGAAATAATGTTTATTTAGATTAAAAGGGAATTATTTAGAGTTAATGGAGTTAAGGAGAATTAATAGAAAGTTAGTGAGGGAGTAAATAGAAAAAAAAGGGGGGTTATGTTTTGGTTGGTAAGGAATTAGAGAGTCAGGCAAACACTTTGTACGTACAGTAAAGAAAAACACAAGAGTTTTGGGAGAAAAGAGAAGAACCAAGAGAGAAGAGCTAGGAAGAGAGAATCTGATCATTTTGCTGTAGAAATTTGCTGAATTAAGGTAAGGGTGGGTTTATGATTCAACTGTTAATATATATGTATATGATTTCATGAATTTGGATTGAAAATTAGTAGTTTTGGAACTAGGTTATGAATATGATGAATTGCTCATTCTTGATGAATTGCGTTGTTAATGATGTGGTATGATGTGTTTCTGATGCCTTAAAAGTGTATTGAACCCATAAACTTAATTCTAAATCGTTTTGGGATAATTGGGGGATTAAAAAGGGTTTTTGGATGAGTTAGAAGTTGTGAAATCGTAGGTTAGAATTCTGCCCAGATGAATTCTCGCTTAAGCGAGATAGCCGTCGCTCAAGCGAGCGGCACTTTTCCCTGTCCAGAATCGTTTCGCGTCAGTTCGCTTAAGCGAGCGCTAAGCGAACAGTAAGCGAACTAAAACCAAACTTTCGTCATTTGTTTCGCTCGAGCGAAATGCCCGTCGCTCAAGCGAAATCTGCCAAAACCTGTAGTAAGTGAGCGTCGCTCAAGCGAACGCCAAGCGAGCCTCAAGCGAGGAACAACCTGACTTTCGTCATTTGACTCGCTCAAGCGAGATTCTGCTCGCTTAAGCGAGATTGGTCCTGAACGACCATTTTGTGTGATTTTTCAAAGTGTTCCAAACCCAAACCTAAGCTTTCTAAGATGTTTATTAGATTTATTAAGAATTGTTTAGATGGTAAAAACTATATTATGAAGATGATTATGATGGGGTTTATGTATGCTTATGTGCAAATAATTATACTTTGCTAAACTTGAATTGACTTGTTGATGTTGAGTGGTCTTGTCCAGTTGGGGAGGGTATCCTAAGTTGTTGTGTTGTTGGTTGCGTGCTGATATGCTCCATTAAGATGTTGGGTTGTATGCTGATATACACCATAGAGTCATTCATACTCATTTGCATTGTTGGGGGCTTATTGCCCTGGAATGTTTATCATTCACTGTTGGGGGCTTATTGCCCTGGAACGCTTTATCGTTCACCTGTTGGGGGCTTATTGCCCTAGGATGCTTTAACCATCCAAACTGTTGGGGGCTTATTGCCCTGGAATGCTTAGCATTCAACGCGCGTAGTTGGTACCACATTTGCATAATGCATTCGTTGTTGAAGTCTTGCATTAGTTGTCATAGGTGTGAGTTGACAGTTGTGAGTTGTTGTTGGTGAGGTGTCGCCACACGTGTATGTTGTTGATGTTAATCAAAGATGAATCAAGATGATAATGTTGAGTTGATGATATTGATAATGATGCTGCTGATTGTTAATATTGTTGTTGCTTTCAATTTATTTTGATGACTCGTATATCTATATATTACTTTGATTTGTGAACTCACCCCTTCTGCTGGAATTGCCGCCTCGTGGGCAAGTGCAGGTAGCGAAGACTAGTGATGTTGGCTCTTGCGTCTAGGGCTCTGATACATAGTAGGGATGGGAAAACGTTATCTTTCTTGTATTCCTTTATGTATCATTTCTTTGAAGAAGATGTTGTTGAGATTTGATTGTCGAACAATTTTACTAAGTTAATGGCCTTTGTGCCAAGATTATGATGTAATTGTTGAATATGATTTCTAATTAAAGATTTTCCGCTGCAGAATTTTAATATGATGAAATTGTTGATGGTTTTAAATAGTTTTTATATTCTATTTAAATAATTTTGAAAAAGTAGTGTAATACTCCGTTGTTTGTTGAATAACTCTGATTATTATTTTATGATTATTATTATTGTTACGTTATTTCGGGAACGGGGTGTTACAAGAAAGGCTGCAATCTGCAAAACTAAGGTAAGGGTGAGCCTAGCATTCAATATTATTAACCTGTAATTCATCTAATTGTAATTAACAAGCTGTAGGAAGAGTTTTTGAGAATTATAAATTAGTTTAAAAGGTGAAGAATTTGATGATTGGAATTGTTGAATTACATGCTTGGTAATTTTGTTTTGTGAATCTCACCCCTTCTGCTTGAAAATGTTGCTCTTCGTATGGGTAACTTGCAGGTAATCAAGATTAGGTGCAGGCGTGTGAGGACTTTCCTCGGTTGAGTCTTAGGTGCTCTGATATGTAACGGGATGGGGAATCTTGTCAAATGCTTTTCTATTCCTTGCATGTCATTTATGATTTCATAAGACTATTTTTAGATGAACTTTCTGAGATGTTTGATGAGGCCTGCGTGCCAAGACTTTTTATGTTTCCGCTGCAATGTTTGAGATGTTTTAATGAAGAATAAATTGTTATTTATTCATATATGAGATTTATGTGATATGTGATACTCCGTTATGTGATTAACTCTGATTCATTTAAAAAAAAATTTACGTTGGAAAAACGGGGTGTTACAAAAACCATCGCCAGCGCCGCCACGGTGGTCATCTCTTGGTATACCAAAAACCGATGCGGCCAGACTGTGGTGGCTGCGGTTTTTGAAAAATGTCGTTTTCTATTCTTGAAGGTGGTAAGGCTCGGATGGGTGTTATTTCATTTCGCATCCACTTTGTTGTTCCTTTAACTTTAGGTTGTGATTCGGGTTGTAGTGCTCGAAAGGGCGATGGCTTTGTGATCGTGGCCTGCTTCAGGTTGATTCGTGGACGTAAACTTGTTGTGGTTTTCATCGTAGTAAGTGGTGTGTACATGAAGTTGGGTTGTTTCCGCGTTGACGGATAATTTCATTTACCAGTATTGTTACAAAGGAACGACCTTTGCTATTGTTCGTAATTGTTAGGCTTGAAAGAGCGTTTATGCCTTCTATGATTGTTGCTAACCGGGGGTTGTTGGACCGTGAATTTGATCGTGTTGGCGGTCAATTCATTTGTCGTATTGAAAAGGGAAGACGCATCTTGGTTTGATGCTCGTCAACCTATATGGGTCTTGAATCTGTTTGGATCTTTTACATTGATTGTTGGTTAATGAATTGTTGGAGTACGAATTGTTTTCGACTCGAATGAGTCGATAATGCTTTTTGAGGATGGTGCAGGGAGTTGATGGTACATACTACGCTCTGTGTTGACAGGTTGTTCATTCACCAGCTTATAGACCCGGTTGGTGTTGGCAAACATCGTTTGTTAGAATTGACTATGGTTGAATCGAGTGTATTGTTGATCTTGGTTGTACTTCCCATTAGTGTTGAAACACTTGGGTTCACTAGGTCGGGTTTTATGTCCCCCCAAATTTTATGTAGTTTTTTCCTTTTTTTAATAATATATATGAGCATTTGACAAATGTAGGCTTAAAGTGGGGTGTCAACTTCGTTGAGACGTCCTCTATTCTTGGAATGTCATTTTGCTCTAGCCTTATAAAAAAAAGGGTTAATAGACCTTTACCCCCCCGTAATATAAGTCACTTTTGGTTTCCCCCTTGTGAAATATTTTTGTTAGATTTCATCTTTGTAATTTTTTTTGTTTTAGAATACCCCCTAGGTCAGCTGACTGTACATTTCGTTGACGTGACACGATGAGTCACCTTTTTTGATGACGTGGTGGGCTGATTGTATAACATTTTTGATTTTTTTTATGGGGTACACGTGGCATTTCTGAATTTTTTTAAATAACAATTAAAAAAATTCTTCAAATTTTTTAAAAAAACGAAAAAAAGTATCAAAAAATGAATTAAGTTCTAGAAAAATTAATAAAAATGAAAAATAAGGAAAAAATTAATAAATAATTTTAAAAATGAAAACAATTCTACAAAAATTAATAAAAATGAAAAAAAATCTAGAAAAACTAATAAAAAAAATTCTGGAAAGATTAAAAAAAAATCTGGAATTTTTTTAAAAAGTTAAAATATATCGAAATTATGATATAATCTTATGTTACATTTTCCAATATTTTTATTTTTTGTATAAGAAATAAATTAACAAACTTTTAAATTTCGAAAGAAAAATCTGAACTTTTTTAAAAAAATTCGAAATATATTTTCTTATTATTTTAAATTCGAAATGCTTTTTCTGGAATTGAAAAAAAATCTAGAAATATGACTTCTTTTGTAAATATTATAATTTTTCCAAATATTTTTTCATTTTACCAGTTTTTTTTCCTTTTTATTAATTTTTCAGATTGGTTTTCATTTTTACATTTTTATTAATTTATCCATTTGTTTTTATTTTTCTGGTATGTTTTTCATTTTTTAAAAAAAATTTCTAATTTTTTTGTATTTTTTTAAAAAAATTATCAATGCAACATGTACCTATAAAAAAATAAAAAAATAAAATTAATTATACAGTGACCACGCCACGTCATTAGAAAAAGGTGACTCAGCGTGCCACGTGAGCGAAAATGTACATTCAATTGGCGTAGGGGGGGGGGGGGGGGGGGGGTAATCTAAAACAAAACTTTTTTACAGGGACGGAATCTGACAAAAAAAATTCAAGGGGGGAAACCAAAAGTTTTTTATTTTTTATTTTTATAAACTGATGCAAAGCATCAGACCATTAGATTAAAACCAAAAAAAGAGTACAAAAAAGAAAAGGGAGACTATACCAAGACCTTTTCGAAAGGTAGAAAATTTAAAGTTGGGCATACCCAACATGTTCCTAATGTATTGTCCTCTAATGGAGTCAAGTAAATTGTCAGACCAAAACAAGTCAGAAGAAGTTAATGAAAGACCAATATTTGTCAGACCGTCGGCACAAGCATTGCCCTCTCTGTAAATATGTGACACAAAAAATCTCATCTGTCTAATCCTATACATACAGTTAAGCCACCTAATTTTTAGGACCCAAGGAACCACATAAGAAGAATTGAAAGCTAAAGTTACCAATTGTGAATCTGTTTCTAACCAAAAGTGAGAATAGCCATTGTTGTGAGCAATCTTAATAGCAGTCAAGGCAGCTACAAGCTCAGCATATATGTTTTGCTCCCCTAGTGATTGAGTGAAACAGCCAATGCATATACTCTCTGAATTTCAGAAGATGCCTCCTGTAGCTGCTCTATTAGGGTGTTTGGTAGCTGCTCCATCTGTGTTTGCTTTGATCCAAGTTGTCATCAGTGGCGCCCAAATTACCTCTCTGATTATGGGGGCCCTAGGGGGTTTGATGTTCACCTTGAAAGTTTTAAGAATCCTGAATTCCTGCATGTCCCCTCTATAAACTTCTTTGGTGATGTTACCTGCAAGAGAAGTCTGAGCAATAATCGTATTAAGAGCTGGTTTCCAGTGCTTTTGCTTATCCTTGAATCTCACATGGTTTCTTCTGATCCAAATAGTGTAAATAATATTGAACATGCAAGCTTTGAGAACAGTCCTGCATTACGTAGACCAATTTCTATCCAAAATCTTCAAAAAATCAAGACAATTGTTGAATTGCATGCTTATGTTAGTAATAGAGAATAACCAATTCCACAGATGCCTTGCAAAGGTACATTCAAAGAACAAGTGGAAAGTAGTTTCACAATGCGTGAGACAAGAGGAGCACATGGAGGGAAACTGAAAGCCTCTAGACCAGAGATTTTCATCTGTTGGGACCTTGTTATGCATGATTCTCCAAACTAGAAAAGACTTGGTTGGGGGTATATCTGAGCACCATAAATCTTTAGCCCACTTGATATTTTGACCTACACCATATTCTCCATACGCATTTTTAAAAGTTAAAACTCCGTTGTCACTGGATTTCCATATTCTTTTGTCTTCAGATAGTTCAAAAGGAATTGTAACTGTTGGAACAAAGGGTGTTTCACAAATATACCACTTAAGTTTTGATGATAACAAGGTATTAAAAATTATCAATTGGATATGCTAAAAGTTTATTCAAGTGTACAGGACCATTAACAAAGAGTTATTTACAAAAGGTTTTGACTGAATGAATTAAAGAGCAAAGGAATTTCAGATTGAAGCTTGAAGAGCATCTGATTGAAAGCACTCCTGGAAAGTCAGAAGCATAATGCGTCTGAAGAAAGCGCTCCTGAAGATGACGTCATCAGAAGCCAGTTCTCCAGAAGCAAGTTCATCAGAAGCCAATTTCTTCAGAGGCTAAAGAGCGTTGACAAAGTACAGTGTACGAAATGTACAACCACTAAGTCTGCGCATGTCTCTGCAACCACCATCTCTGCATTGTGTCTCCTATACAAGACAAGAATAACAGCAACAATCGCATACATTGTTCCTTTTGTTATTGGAATGGATTTGAAATTGTTTTCATAAGGACAATCTTCAAATCATGCAAAAGATCAATGGTGATAAATCAAAGCATCGGTCAAGACAGATTGATGAGCTGGCTAGTTCCCAACGTCTCTCAAATCCTCTATAAATAGAGATGAAGACTTGAAGAACTGAGACACATATACATATACGCGAACAAGGCTATTTTTCATATTCAAAGTCGCAAACATTGCTCATCAACAATTTAGATAATTCTTACAAAAGTTCATATTTTAGAATTTCTAAGTGTCTAAGAAAAACAGAGTCTGTTCTGTTCGTTTTGTTTTGTGAATACCTCTGATTGTATATCAAGTATTCAAAACTCTTTTCAATTCTCTGTAATTGTTTAGAAGTCTCTTGGAGTTGTCCTTGAGCATTGAAGTCTCTTTCTTGTGTGATTGAGCAAAGGAAGTCTCTTACTTGTGTGTTTGAGCAACTTGTAATTTGATATTACATTTTAGTGGAACTCTCCTTGGAAGTGCAAGGGGGACATGACTACTTCTGGATTGTGGAAGGAACCTGTAGAAATTGCTTGTGTTCTTTTTCTGTTTCCTGCTTTCTTACTCTCTATCCGCTGCACTAAAACTCTGAACTCTATCAGACTCTGATCCTGAGAACAGTTGCTTATTTTCGTGAGAAAGAAACGTTTTTGAAAACAAAATTCAACCCCCCCCGCCCCCCCCCCCCCCCCCCCCTTCTTGTGTTTTTCCCACCTTCAGTTGGTATCAGAGCTTCGGCTCTGTAGCTAGCACTTAACCGTGTTACAGTGAACGATCGGTGAAAAACATGTCTGGGGAAGACGCTTCTGGTTCTGGTTCTGGAGTTGCTATACACTATGACTACAGCAACAACAACAGAAGTGAAAGATCTGCTAATTACAACAAACCTCCCATGTTTAATGGTGATCCAGAAATGTTCTCTTGGTGGAATACCAAGATGTATAGTCACATCATGGGAATGGATGAAGAATTGTGGGACGTTCTTGAAGATGGTGTTGGTGATTTGAAGTTGGATGAAGAAGGTGCTGCTCTTGATAGGAAAGCTCACACTGCTGAGCAGAAAAAGCTTTATAAGAAACATCATACGATCAGAGGCATTCTTGTGGCTGCCTTGCCTCATAAAGAGTACTTAAAGATGAGTGACAAATCAACAGCAAAGGCTATGTTCAACTCATTGTGCTCACTTTATGAGGGTAACAAGAAAGTCAGAGAAGCTAAGGCTACTATGCTTGTTCATCAGTACGAGTTGATCAGAATGAAGGAGGATGAAAACATTGAGACCATGTACTCAAGGTTTCAGACTCTTGTTTCTGGACTTCAGATTCTGAAGAAAAGCTACGTAGCGTCTGATCATGTGAACAAGATTATGAGAAGTTTACCTGCCAAGTGGAGACCAAAAGTGACAGCCATTGAAGAAGCTAAAGATTTAAACACTTTGAGTGTTGAAGATCTTATAAGCTCTTTAAAGTGTCATGAGATAGGTCTTAATGAGCATGAACCTGTCAAGAAACCTAAGTCTATAGCACTAAAATCTAGAGGCAAGTCAAGTAAGGCTCTGCAGGCATTAGAGTCTGAAGAAGAATCTACATTTGAAGATTCTGATGAAGACCCTGAGATTGTTCAGTAGATGGCTATGCTCACCAACAGACTACAATATCTTGCTAAGAAGAACAAGAAGTTCATGAGCAGAGGCAGTAGTCACAAAAGCTCTAGAAAAGAAGATCAGAAAGGTTGCTTTAACTGCAAGAAGATTGGACACTTCATTGCTGAATGTCCAGACCTGCAGAAAGAAAAATCCAAAGAAAAATCAAAGAAGCAAATCTTCAAATCCAACAAATTCAAGAAGCAATTCAAGAAGAGTTTGATGGTAACTTGGGAAGATCTGGATAATGAGTCTGAGTCTGACAAAGATGATGCTGAAGATGAAGCAAAAATAGCTCTGGCTTTGGTAGCTACTGCTGAAAATGAAAAAGATTCATCTGATGCTGAGTCAAGTACAAATTCTGAAACTGAAACTGAGGTATATTCTAAACTCACTAGATCTGAATTGATTGATTCTCTCAAGGAACTTCTTGGTCATTATGAAAACCAATCCACTGAGTTAAGGAGAGTTAAGCAACGATACATTAAGCTGCTAAAACTCCATGAATCAACTAATTAAGATGGAAATGGATGTTTTACAACAAGAAAATAATGATTTAAAAACAATGACTAAGAAAGGTGATAATAAATCTTTATCTGAGCAGGATGCTTCTCTTCAATAGTTTATTAACACAGGAATTGATAGAACCAAAGTTGCATCTATGATTTATAGCATAAATCAGAACAACAAAAAGGGAATTGGTTTCACTGGAGGAAACTCTAGTGAAGTAATTCTGAAACCTTGTTCTGATAACATCAAGGAGGGACTAAAAACTCATTTTGTGTCTGAATCTGGAAAAACTTCTCATTCAGAATCTAAATCTTTAAATTCAAAGGAAATGACTAAGTCAAAACCTGAGAATCAAAAGACAAAGGTAACGAATGACTCTAAATCAAAAGCTCCAACGTTACAGATTCTGAAGAGATCATAACCTAATAAACAGGTTCTGAAGAAAACAGAGTATGAAACTCAAAAGCCTAGATTTCAGAGGAAGGAAGCTGTCTTTACTAAGTCACATTCTAACACTAAAGGTTCTGAACCCAAAGTCTAGAAGAAGACAGAACAAGAAAATTCCAGACAGAAAACGCAAATGAGACTCAGAACTTCTAGGACTAACCCAAGAGGACCCATGAAAATATGGGCACCTAAGACAGAAATTGTTGATGTTGCAGGTATGTCTAAAAGGAAAAGAAAAGCAGAAGTCCTGGTATCTGGACAGTGGCTGCTCGCGACATATGACGGGAGAAAAGTCTATGTTCCTAACCCTGACCATGAAAGAGGGAGGAACTGTGGGATTTGGAGGAAACCAAACTGGCAACATCATTGGTACTAGAACAATTGGTAATTCCTCAGTCTCAATCAATAATGTGTGGTTTGTAGATGGACTAAGGCATAACCTACTTAGCATAAGTCAATTTTGTTATAATGGTTATGACGTCTTGTTTAATAAGAACAACTGCACAGTGATCAACAAAGATGATCAATCTGTAGTTTTTAAGGGAAAGAGAAAGAACAATGTTTACAAGATTAATTTTTCAGAACTGACTGATCAGAAGGTATTTTGCCTTCTGTCAATGAGTGATAAGAAATGGTTGTGGCACAGAAGATTGGGACATGCTAACTGGAGGTTAATCTCTAAACTTAGCAAGTTACAACTTGTCAGAGGCTTACCAGACATTGATTATCATTCAGATGCACTGTGTGGTGCATGTCAGAAGGGAAAAATTGTTAAAACCTCTTTCAAATCAAAAGACATTGTTTCTACCTCCAGACCCTTGGAACTACTCCATATTGATTTATTTGGACCAGTTAGTACCGCATCCCTATATGGAAGTAAATATGGATTGGTTATAGTTGATGATTACAGTAGATGGAGTTGGGTTAAGTTTCTCAAATCTAAAGATGATTCATATGATGTGTTTACAAAATTCTGCATTCAAGTCCAATCTGAAAAGGAACTGAAAATCCTAAAAGTCAGAAGTGATCATGGGGGAGAATTTGAAAATGAGCCATTTGAAATATTGTGTGAAAAATTTGGAATTATCCATGAATTCTCTTCTCCTAGAACTCCACAGCAAAATGGGGTTGTAGAGAGAAAGAATAGGACTTTACAAGAAATGGCAAGAACCATGATTCACGAAAACAATCTGGCAAAACATTTTTGGGCAGAAGCAGTAAACACAACATGTTATGTTCAGAACAGGATCTATATCAAACCCATACTGAATAAAACAGCATATGAACTCTTTAAAGGCAGGAAACCTAACATTTCTTACTTTCATCAGTTTGGATGTACATGTTACATCTTAAACAATAAAGTCTATCTGAAGAAATTTGATGCAAAGGCACAAAAGGGAATCTTTCTAGGTTACTCTGAGAGGTTTAAGGCATACAGACTGTATAACTTAGAAACACTTTTTGTTGAAGAGTCTATGCATGTCAAATTTGATGACAAAGAGCCTGGTCGTAAAATTCCAGAGCAGAATGAAAGTATTGCAGGTTCAGAAGAGTCTGATGATTATTCAGAACATGATCAGACTTCAGAGTTGAATGATACTTCAGAAGCTGTGACAGCCCCTGATGTCCCAATTGTAGAAGCTTCTGAAGAAGCTCAAGAAGATTCACAGCAAGTTATCCAGTCCAGAAACTCATTCAAATACAAGTCTTCTCATCCTGAGGATCAGATCATTGGCAACAAAGAAAGTCCCAGAAGAACTAGATCTCATTTCAGACCTGAAGAGTCTGCCCTGGGATTGTTGTCCATGATAGAACCTACAACAGTTGATGAAGCACTAGCTGATGATGGATGGATCTTAGCAATGCAAGATGAACTCAATTAATTCAAAAGAAATGATGTATGGGATCTTGTACCTAAGCCTGAACACAAGAACATTATTGGAACCAAATGGGTGTTTAGGAACAAGCTAGATGAACAGGGAGAAGTAATCAGAAACAAAGCCAGACTTGTTTCTCAAGGATACAACCAACAAGAAGGCATTGATTATACTGAGACTTTTGCTCCAGTTGCAAGATTGGAAGCAATCAGGTTACTTCTTTCCTACGTAGTAAATCACAACATAACTCTGTATCAAATGGACGTTAAAAGTGCATTTCTCAATGGAGTCATCTCTGAAGAAGTGTTTGTGAAACAACCACCTGGTTTTGAGGATTTAAAACATCTTGACCACGTTTATAAGCTAAAGAAATCTTTGTATGGTCTGAAACAAGCTCCCAGAGCCTGGTATGACAGACTAAGCAATTTCTTACTTAAAAATGATTTTAAAAGAGGACAGGTTGACACAACACTCTTCAAGAAGACACTTGAGAAAGACATTCTGATTGTACAAATTTATGTTGATGATATCATTTTTGGTTCAACTAATAGATCTCTTTGCAAGAAATTTTCTAAGATGATGCAGGAGGAGTTTGAAATGAGCATGATGGGAGAACTGAAGTTCTTTCTAGGAATTTAGATCAACCAATGCAAAGAAGGAGTGTATGTTCATCAATCCAAATATACCAAGGAGCTTCTGAAAAAGTTTAAGCTTGAAGACTGTAAAGAGATGAACACTCCAATGCATCCTACCTGTACTCTGAACAAAGAAGATCAAGGATCTAAGGTTGACCAGAAGCTGTATCGAGGTATGATTGGTTCTTTGTTGTATCTCACTGCATCCAAACCTGATATTTTGTTCAGTGTGTGCTTGTGTGCAAGGTTTCAATCAGATCCTAGAGAATCTCACTTAACTGCTGTTAAAAGAATCTTTAGATATCTGAAAGGAACGACTAATCTTGGACTTCTGTATAAGAAATCTTCAGATTATAAGCTAGTTGGATTCTGCGATGCTGACTATGCTGGTGATAGGATTGAAAGAAAATCAACCAGTGGAAATTGTCAATTTCTTGGTGAGAATCTAATATCCTGGGCCAGTAAGAGACAAGCAACTATTGCTTTGTCAACAACAGAAGCAAAATACATCTCAGCTGCTAGTTGCTGTACACAACTGCTCTGGATGAAACATCAGTTAGAAGACTATCAAATAACTGAAAACTGTATTCCAATTTACTGTGATAACACAGCTGCTATTTGTTTGTCTAAGAATCCTATTCTTCATTTAAGAGCCAAGCACATTGAAATTAAACATCATTTTATCAGAGACTATGTTCAAAAGGGAGTTTTAGATATTCAATTCATTGATACTGATCATCAATGGGCTGATATTTTTACTAAACCCTTAACTGTTGAAAGATTTATTTTTATAAAGAAAAATTTGAACATGCATTTTGTCTCTGAGTAATGCTTGCCTCTGAATGAAAAACTAGACTCTGAAAATTATCAGAAGCTGATGGAGTATCAGACTCTCCTTGGAGAATTTGAAGAGACTCAGCCTCTGAAAAAAATTTCAGACTCTAGGAAGGAATCTTTTTGACTCTGATAGTACTCAGAAGTGGAAAAGGTTAAAGTTACTTTTGTAGACTTCTGACACGGTCTATCTGCATTGGGAAACAACTTTTTTAGGGCAATGATGGTTAATCTCTTTAACAAATATTCTCGCGCCCCTGTATGTCATTAATGTTTGTGTCTGGTTGTCTCCTCTGATATGTAAAAAAGTTGTTTTCAGAAATCACTATAAATACCAAGCACACACTACTCACTCACTTTCCTACACTTTCAAGTCTTTGAGCAGTAACTTTAAAAGTTCAGATTTTCTCTCTTCTCTCACACTAGAAACCCTGAACCCTCTACTCTCTACAACTTCTGATGGCTACTTCAAGAAGCGGTTCAAGCATGCAACACGCCACTAAATCAAACTACTCCATCAAACCTTTAACGATGTCTATTCCGATTGATTCATTGGATGTTCAGATTGAATCACCAGTGGACTTCGCATCATTAAAAAGAAACGAGGTAGATATGGAAGCACTGATTTCTGCTCAGAAGATGTTTGATTATTTTCAAATGTTGAACGGACCAACGTATGTGAATCTGGTAAAGGAATTCTGGATAAGGGCTGAAGTTTGTGATGTGGAATCTGCCAAGTCACAAGAAAGTCAGGCCGTTTCAAGAGATCCTAATCTGAAAGGGAAATCAAGAGAAGAGATGGGTCTTGAACCTTTCAGAGGTCTAGAGATCAAGTCTGCAGTGATGGGTATTCCAATATCTATCACAGAAGGAGTGATTGCTAAAGCCTGCAGAATGGCTCCTGAAGGAAGATTCTTATGGAATGTGAGTAGGAAGGATGCTTTGTTGGAAAGCTACACCAACCTACTTTTGAAAGGAAATCCAGCATCCAAGTTGGTGGATATGGATATCAAGTACAGGGTACTTATGAAGATGGTTAATGAATGCTTCTTTCAGAAGGGAGGAGGTGTTGATCAACCCAGTCTGGACCACAAACTGGCGTTGTACTTCTTGGCTGCGTTTCAAGCTATTAATCTTCCAAGATATATTATGCATCACCTATGCTGGGCTGTTAAAGAAGGAACTAAAGGAAAAAGGAAGCAAGTTCGCTGTGGAAGACTTCTTTCTGAAATCTTCTATCAAGGAGGAGTGTTGAAGACTCTGGACAAGTTCAATCTTGTGTCTGACAGAGTTCTGGGAATTGCTACTGGAAGGATGATAAGTGGCAAAACCTTGTTTAACATGAAGATCATCAAGAAGGTCATTACTGATGAAAATGACCTGAAAGAATCTTCAGCACCTTCACAAGCTTTGAGAGATTTTCCCTCCATTTTGAAGGATGATAATCCTGAAACTTTGACTGGTTACCTAGCTGCTTTTGCCAAGGAATCTGAAGATGCCTCTCAACAAGCTGAAGTTGCTTTGGCCAGAAAGCAAAAAGCTGCCAAATCTGAAGCAACAAACTACGATAGAGTGGCTGCTCCTAAGAGGAAAAGAGGAAAAGGTGATTCTACAATTACCATGGAAGCAGCCAGATTAGCTCTGGAAGAAATTGAAGCTGAAGAAGCTGCTGGTATAGAAAGGCCCCCAAAAAGGCAAGCTGGAGAAGAGATTGTGAGTCTTATGTTCACAATGACTCCTGAGTTGGAAAAGAGATGTCAAGAATATTCTGAGAATCTGAAGAATGAGAAGAAAAGGTTGGCAGCTCAGTATCTATTGGAAAGGGATGAAAAGCTGAAAGCAATGGGTCTTGAACACTGTGATCAACCCACCATTGAATAGATTATTGAGG
This sequence comes from Medicago lupulina, assembly GCA_958299785.1. Taxonomy (NCBI): domain Eukaryota; kingdom Viridiplantae; phylum Streptophyta; class Magnoliopsida; order Fabales; family Fabaceae; genus Medicago; species Medicago lupulina. The sequence continues at coordinate 43,870,215 of OY283146.1, read as the reverse complement.
TTCAGACGCTTGCAAGGAAGGTAGAAGAAGAAGCTCTAAAGGGAGCTAAGAAAGCTCTGAAAGAGACACTAGGAACATCAGAAGCTGATGCTTCAGGATCAGTTCTTGAGGTGGCTATTTCAGAAGCTGGTACTTCAGAAGCTGTTGCTTCAGAAGCTGCTGCTTCAGAGGCTGCTGTCTCAGAAGATACTAAATCTACAAAGGTAAGTCAGATTCCAGACCCCCAAACCATTATCTCACCTTCATCTTCAACAGACTCTGACTTAGACAACATTCCTCTAAGTCAGAAATACAAATTGACCAAACCCTCACCAAAATCCAAACGAACTCCAAAATCTAAAACTGCATCTAAACCAAAACTCTCTCCCAAATCCAAACCATTCAAACTTGTGTATCCTGAAATACTTAAGAGTATAGTGGAGTTCTCTCAGAGAAGGATTGATATTTGCAACAGACTACCTCTTGATCATCCGCTTCAACCCCCTATTAACAAACCTCTTAACATGATACCAGCAGGTCAACCCATTCCATCTTCATCAATCTCAAATCAATCACCAAACCGAGATAGTCCAAAAGTTGTTGATTTAACAGCTACTGCTGAAGGGCATGTAGTTACTGAAGAGCCATCAACTGCTAATCTATCTCTCTCAGACTCACCTACCAACAAACAACAACAACAAACAACATCTTCACCACATAACCAACCCTCTGAACAGCATGTCATTTCTAATCTAGAATGTCATTATTCAGGAGAACTTCCTGAATACCAAAAACATAAGGCATCTGAAAACCCCCTTCAATCAACCAAAACTCAAGATAAGGCTATTCCAGAATCTGTTACGGAGACAGTGGCTAAAGAGTCTGTCCAAGTGATAGAGTCTGAACCCTCTGTGTCTATTTCAAATTCTGAACCAACACAAAACCTGAAACCTTGTGATTCTAACCAACCCTCATCTTCTTCACAAATTCAGACCCTTAACCAACCACCCATAAACATATTGGAATCTGAATATCTTGAAGATCAGCTGGTAGAAATTAATGAGGAAATGCAGAATCTTGTACTTCTTAGAAAAACTCCTTTTCTACCATTGGCATATCAGGATAAGTGGTCTTCTGTCAAGAACAGAGCTTTTGACTTAATCAATGATGTTGCCAAGAAGTGTTGCCACATTCAAGCTCATGCAATGAAGCGTCATATGCAGAATCTGCACTCTTCTCAGCAACCTCCAAGCAAGCTTCTGTACCTGACCAATGCTCCTTTCTATGCTGAGTCAGAATATGTTACAAGAGAATCAAAGGTGTTCAAGATGCTGAAGCAAAAGGTGCTGAGGCAACAAGAGGAATCCAAGGCTAGGGAGGAATATCTTCTTCAGAGGCAGTTGGCTCTTGAAGAAACTGTTAAGAAGCAATCTGAAGATATTCAGCGCTTAATGGCTCTTATTCAGCAGCAACAACCTCAACCCAACCCTTAGATTGCACACCCTATTTCTTTTGTTATATGTTTTAATTTCTTGCTTCTGAACTTATCTTTGTATGTTTTTGACTGTCTTTTCTATATATCAATGTCTTCAATTGCAATGTCTATTTCTTTGTCTTTACTTCTATTCTTTTTTGTTCTTTTTGATTGCTGACAAAAGGGGGAGTAATAGAAGCATTTAACAAAGAATCTGAGCCCAAGAATAAAATAAAAATTCTAACAGACTTTATTTTATTTGAGAATCTTATCTTATTTCATTTGAGTATTACGAAATAATTGTTGATTATAAAATGAATTTAATTAACTTGGATAGGACTTAGGGGGAGCTTACAAACCTCACCTTAAAGAATATCAGACTCAGGGGGAGTCAGAGCTTACAAACCTCAGAACCCCTAAAAGTCAACTTGTTAATTAAGTTAACAACAATTGATCTTTTTAAATTCTTATGTTTGTCATCATCAAAAAGGGGGAGATTGTTGGAACAAAGGGTGTTTCACAAATATACCACTTAAGTTTTGATGATAACAAGGTATTACAAATTATCAATTGGATATGCTAAAAGTTTATTCAAGTGTACATGACCATTAACAAAGAGTTATTTACAAGAGGTTCTGACTGAATGAATTAAAGAGCAAAGGAATTTCAGATTGAAGCTTGAAGAGCATCTGATTGAAAGCGCTCCTGGAAAGTCAGAAGCATTGTGCGTCTGAAGAAAGCGCTCCTGAAGATGACGTCATCAGAAGCCAGTTCTCCAGAAGCAAGTTCATCAGAAGCCAATTTCTTCAAAGGCTGAAGAGCGTTGACAAAGTACAGTGTACGAAATGTACAACCACTAAGTCTGCGCATGTCTCTGCAACCACCATCTCTGCATTGTGTCTCCTATACAAGACAAGAATAATAGCAACAATCGCAGACATTGTTCCTTTTGTTATTGGAATGGATTTGAAATTGTTTTCATAAGGACAATCTTCAAATCAGGCAAAAGATCAATGGTGATAAATCAAAGCTTCGGTCAAGACAGATTGATGAGCTGGCTAGTTCCCAACGTCTCTCAAATCCTCTATAAATAGAGATGAAAACTTGAAGAACTGAGATACATATACATATACGCGAACAAGGCTATTTTTCATATTCAAAGTCTCAAACATTGCTCATCAACAACTTAGATAATTCTTACAAAAGTTCATATTTTAGAATTTCTAAGTGTCTAAGAAAAACAGAGTCTGTTCTGTTCGTTTTGTTTTATGAATACCTCTTATTGTATATCAAGTATTCAAAACTCTTTTCAATTCTCTGTAATTGTTTAGAAGTCTCTTGGAGTTGTCCTTGAGCATTGAAGTCTCTTTCTTGTGTGATTGAGCAAAGGAAGTCTCTTACTTGTGTAACACCCCGTTTTCCCAACGTAAAAATTTCTTTAAAAAGAATAGCATGCATCAGAGTAAGCACATAAACAGGGCATCACATATCTTAAAACATCTCATGTTAATGATTAAATAAACATTAAATCTTCATAAATTATTAATCATCGTCGCAGCGGAATAATCATAAGGAAAAGCATCTCAAAATCTTTGGCACACAGGCCTCAACAACGTCTTAATAAAATCTTCAAAAATAACATAATCATATCATAACATAATACGCAAGGAACAGAGAAAATATAAGCAAGGTTTCCCCATCCCGTTACGTATCAGAGCACCTAGACTCGACTGCAGAAATCCTCACACGTCTGCACCTAATCTTGGTTACCTGCACTTGCCCACGAGGCGGCAATTCCAGCAGAAGGGGTGAGATTCACAAATAATTATATTAAACATATAATTAAATAATCACAATTCAACAACCAAACATAATTCATCATATCGTAGATAAACATCTAGCATTTAGAACATCAATATAAACGGCACATCATTTAGCATCATCATAATCAACATCATATACATCTTAATAAACATCTTAGACGACTCGACTCGACATCAACACTTGACTATGCAACCCTACGTCTTATATGCATGTGGTACCAATCCAGGGCATGAGCCCTCGTCGCTATTGAGCATAAATATACTCCAAGGCATAAGCCTTCGTCGCTGGTGAGCAAAGCTCCAGGGCATAAGCCCTCGTCGCTGGTGAGTAAAAACTCCAGGGCATAAGCCCCCATCATAGAATGAGTATGCATGAGACTCAACACTTTTAACTTAAACAAGTTAACATCTTAAACGTCGCAAACCATCTTAATCATCAAAGGACTGACACATGCAGCAACTATACATACATAGACAGCAACATGGCAGCAAGTACTTCATAAGGTATAACATTAATATGGCAAACATCGCATGTAATTCAAGCATTCATCACTTATTCAGTTCATATTATCACACATAAGCTTCATAAAATCATCTTAAACAGTCTCAATCATCATGTATCATCATTACAGATTATAATAAACATCATTAAAAGTCCTAGAAGCTACCCAAGGGTCATCTCTCATGGTTCAATGCGAAACAGTTCGCAAACAGCACAAGATTCTGGGTTCTGACTTAACTCGCTATGGCGAGTGGGATAGCTCGCCTCGCGAGTACTAAGGTCCTGCTCGCTGTGGTGAGTTGGAGTGCTCGCCTCGCGAGCTCTAGGGTACTGCTCGCTATGGCGAGCTGGGTTGCTCGCCTTGCGAGTAAACTAGGTCTACTCGCCGCGGCGAGTTGCATAGCTCGCCTAGGCGAGCGATGAACAGACTGCTACGGGTTCTGCGAAAATCACACAAAAGTGTCCCAAATTCATCATCTAAATCATCTACACTCTCAGAAACATCATCATTATGATTAATCTACGTTCTGTACTCATCCTACACTTCTGTTCTACAGCTTCATAGCCTAATTCATGATTTTTCTCCATTTTTAACCTAATTTCAATTCTCTCAAAACTCAATCCTATGTTGTTAATCCTGATTAGATGCATTACAGATCAATATAATTAAGTGCTAGGCTCACCCTTACCTGATCAAAAGCAGAAATCGCAGCCCTCTTTCTCTTCTCCCTTCACGCGACCGTTTTCTCTCTTTTCCAAAACTCTGACAACGCGTACTGACTCTCTTGACCTAATTTTCCCTTTATATACTCCCAACAAATCTTATCTTATTTACTCTTTCTCCCACATAACTCTCTAAAATCCAAAACTAACCCACAACTAAATATTTTATTTTATTTTCAAATCTTATTTTATTAAACAATAAAATAAGTCGCCACGTCACATAAAAACATCTTAAATCTTCACTTAACATCACATAATATATATAAAAATATATAGCAATTTCTCAAATAAATCAAATAATTAAATAATCAAAAATGGGCGTTACAACTCTCCCCAACTTAAAAGATTTTCGTCCTCGAAAATTACCTCAAGCAAACAACTCAGGGTACGACTCTAGCATCTTACTCTCCAACTCCCACGTCAAGCTTTCGCCAGTCGCTCCCGACCAAACGACTCTAACGAGAGGTATCTCCTTGCCCCTCAGCGTCTTCGTCTTTCTGTCATCAATCCTCACTGGTAAGGTCTCAACCGTAAGGTTGTCCCTAACTTGCACATCATCACTTTGGATCACATGAGACGGATCCGGAACATACTTCCTCAGTTGCGACACATGAAACACGTCGTGCAAATTTGATAAATGTGGTGGCAATCCAATACGATAGGCCACCGCCCCAATCCTCTCTGATATCTGATATGGACCAATAAACTTCGGGGTTAACTTCTTTGACTTCAATGCACGACCAACACCGGTCATAGGAGTCACTCTCAGGAACACATGATCTCCCTCTTGGAGCTCAAGGTCCTTTCTACGCTTGTCATGGTAACTCTTTTGTCGACTCTGCGACGCTTTCATCTTCTCTTGGATCATTCTTACTTTCTCAGTAGTCTGCTGAACAATTTCCGGTCCTAACATCACATTCTCGCCTGACTCAAACCAACACAACGGAGTTCTACATCTCCAACCATACAAAGCCTCAAAGGGTGCCATCCCAATACTCGAATGATAACTGTTGTTGTACGTGAATTCTATCAATGGAAGATGACTATCCCAAGTCCCTCCTTGCTCAAGTACACACACTCTCAACAAATCTTCCAACGACTGAATCGTCCTTTCCGACTGACCATCTGTCTGCGGATGATAAGCCGAACTCAACCTCAACTGAGAACCTAAAGCCTCTTGCAAACTCTTCCAAAATCTAGAAGTAAATCTCGGGTCTCTATCTGATACGATGCTCGAAGGAACACCATGCAACTTCACAATCTCCTTGACATAGATCTCTGCCAATTGAGCAACAGGAAAAGTAATATTAATCGGTAGAAAATGAGCCGACTTCGTCAATCTATCAACAATCACCCAAATAGCGTCATTCCCTTTAGGAGTATTCGGCAAGCTCGTCACAAAATCCATGGATATACTATCCCATTTCCACTCTAGCACATCTAAAGGTACCATCATACCAGCAGGTTTTTGATGCTCAACCTTCGATTTCTGACAAACCAAACAAGAATACACAAACTGTGCCACGTCACGTTTCAAACCAGACCACCAAAACAACTTCTTTAAATCATGATACATCTTCGTAGCTCCCGGATGGATACTCAAGCTACTTCTATGACTCTCTTCAAGTATGATCTTCTTCATTTCCTCATTATCAAGAATGCAAATTCGACCTCGGAATCTTAACACTCCTTGATCATCCACTTTAAAGTCACTATCATCCGTCCGATTACCAGCAACCAACAAGTCCACAAACTTAACATCTTCTTTCTGTGCCTCTTTGATACTCTTCAAGAAATCACTATCAATCTTCAGCATTCCCAGCTTTACACTCTGAGGCGTTCTTTCACAAACTAAGCTCAAATCTCTAAACTGTTCCAACAACTCGAATTCCTTCACCATCATGGCAGACATATGCAAAGTCTTCCTACTCAAGGCATCTGCAACCACATTAGCTTTTCCTGGATGATAATTCAAACCAAAGTCATAATCTTTTAACAATTCAAGCCACCTTCGCTGCCTCATATTCAATTCCTTCTGGTCAAACAAGTACTTCAAACTCTTGTGATCACTAAACACCTCAAACCTCGAGCCATACAAGTAATGTCTCCATATTTTCAATACAAAGACCACAGCCGCCAACTCTAAGTCATGCGTCGGATAATTCTTCTCATGAATCCTCAATTGCCTTGAAGCATAAGCTACCACTTTACCATCTTGCATAAGTACACCACCTAAACCCAACTTGGACGCATCACAATATACCACAAAAGGTTCATCGGGCTTCGGCAAAATCAAAACTGGAGCCGTCGTCAAGCGCTTCTTCAACTCATTAAAACTATTCTCACAATGAACATCCCACACAAAAGATTTACCTTTACACGTCAACTGCGTTAATGGAAGAGCCAACTTAGAAAATCCCTCTATAAATCTTCGATAATAACCAGCTAGACCCAAGAAGCTTCTAATCTCAGTGACCGACTTCGGAGTCTCCCATTGCGATACCGCTTCAACTTTAGACGGATCAACCGCAATGCCATCGCCAGAAATGACATGACCAAGAAAACTTACTTCTTTCAACCAGAATTCACACTTAGACAATTTAGCAAAAAGCTTCTTCTCTTTCAACACTTGCAAGACGATCTTCAAATGCTCAGCATGTTCTTCTTCAGTCTTAGAGTAAACTAGAATATCATCGATGAATACTACAACAAAACGATCCAAATAAGCATGGAAGATTCTATTCATATACTCCATAAATACGCCAGGTGCGTTAGTAACACCGAAAGGCATCACCGTATACTCATAATGTCCATAACGCGTCCTAAATGCCGTCTTCTGCATATCCTCATCTTTCACTTTAATCTGATGGTAACCCGATCTCAAATCTATCTTGCTGAATACACAAGCACCCACCAACTGATCCATCAAGTCGTCGATCCTCGGGAGTGGATACCTATTCTTTATCGTTACTTTATTCAACTAACGATAGTTGATGCACAACCTCATACTTCCATCTTTCTTCTTGACTAACAACACTGGAGCTCCCCACGGTGAAACACTTGGTCTCACGAACTTCTTATCAAGCAAATCCTCTAACTGTTTCTTCAGCTCCGCCAATTCAGAAGCTGACATACGATAAGGTGTCATAGACACAGGCTTCGTTCCAGGAACGAGATCAATCGAAAATTCAACTTCTCTTTCTGGAGGCACATCAGGAATCTCATCTGGGAAAACTTCAGGAAAAACACATACTACTTGTAGCTTATCAATCACCGCCTGATTCTCAATAGACAAGGACGCCATCAAAGAAAACATCATAATTCCATCGCGTTCTAACTGCTTCAACTGTTTAGTAGATAGGAACTCTGCGCCACTCTCTTCCTCGGGAGAAGAAAAATGCACCGTCTTGCTAAAACAATTAATAAGGACATGGTTGTACTCTAACCAATTCATCCCCAAGATCACATCCATCCCAACCAACGGTAGACACACAAAATCAATCTCAAAATCACGACCAAACATAGACACAGGACATCTTAAACACACAAGGGAAGTAGTCACCGAACCCTTAGCTGGAGTTTCGACAACCATTTCCCCATTCATATCAGATACAACAAGATTCAACTTAGCAGCACAATCAAGAGCAACAAAACAATGTGTGGCACCAGTATCAATGATAGCAACTAAAGGTATATTATCAAAATAACAAGTACCTCTGATCAAGCGGTCCTCGCTCTCCGTCTGCGTACCCGACAAAGCAAAAACTCTCCCAGAAGTCTGAGCCTTCTTAGGCTTCGTGCATTGCGAACCAATGTGACCCTCATCGCCGCAGTTAAAACATACAACATCACCATGTTTGCAATCAGCAGTAGTGTGACCCTTCTTGCCACAACGAAAACATCTCTTCACCTCTCCAGGACAAGCATTACTCTTATGGCCCTTCACGCCACAAGTATAGCAAACTACCTCAGCAGGAGCATCTTTCTTCACAGGTCTCCTCTCATCATTAACTCGCTGTTTGCCCTTATCTGCAGGAGCACTGTAGGGCTTAGGACGACTTTGCTGCCCTTTTCCTTTCCTCTCGTTAACCACCTTGTAATGAGCCTTCGTGTCCTCCTCATAAGTCCTGCAGCTGCTCACTAACTCAGAAAAGTTTCCGATCTTCTGATACCCTATAGCCCTCTTGATATCAGCTCGCAATCCGTTCTCAAACTTAATACACTTAGAAAATTCGGCGGTCTCAGCAGAGTAGTGTGGATAAAACTTGGCCAGCTCCACAAATTTTGCAGCATATTCAGTCACAGACATGCTCCCTTGCTTTAGCTCTAGGAACTCAATCTCTTTCTTGCCCCGCACATCCTCAGGAAAATATCTGTTGAGGAACTCTCTCCTAAACACTGCCCAGGTCACCTCAGCACCGTCCTGCTCCAGGGTAGGTAGAAGACTAATCCACCAATCGTCCGCCTCCTCAGCCAGCATGTGCGTACCGAAACGCACCTTCTGCACCTCCGTGCACTGCATCACCCTGAACACCCTCTCTATCTCTTTGAGCCACGACTGGGCTCCATCCGGATCATATCTCCCCTTGAAGGTAGGAGGATGGTTTCTCAAGAAGGTCTCCAGCATACGGACCTCCGTACCCGCACCAGCATTCGCATTTGGTTGCTGTCCCACAGCTTGAGCAACAGCTTCCAAGGCAGCAGCAATTGCAGCGTCGTTTCTTCCAGCCATCTTAATCCTATGCAAAACAAACGTAAGTTAGAATAATACAATAATACTATTCTAACTCTAAGACAACGTCACTCGACTCTCTACTTGGCCGGACGGACCGACCTGCTCTGATACCAATTGTAACACCCCATTTTCCCAACGTAAAAATTTCTTTAAAAAGAATAGCATGCATCAGAGTAAGCACATAAACAGGGCATCACATATCTTAAAACATCTCATGTTAATGATTAAATAAACATTAAATCTTCATTAATTATTAATCATCGTCGCAGCAGAATAATCATAAGGAAAAGCATCTCAAAATCTTTGGCACACAGGCCTCAACAACGTCTTAATAAAATCTTCAAAAATAACATAATCATATCATAACATAATACGCAAGGAACAAAGAAAATATAAGCAAGGTTTCCCCATCCCGTTACGTATCAGAGCACCTAGACTCGACTGCAGAAATCCTCACACGTCTGCACCTAATCTTGGTTACCTGCACTTGCCCACGAGGCGGCAATTCCAGCAGAAGGGGTGAGATTCACAAATAATTATATTAAACATGTAATTAAATAATCACAATTCAACAACCAAACATAATTCATCACATCGTAGATAAACATCTAGCATTTAGAACATCAATATAAACGGCACATCATTTAGCATCATCATAATCAACATCATATACATCTTAATAAACATCTTAGACGACTCGACTCGACATCAACACTTGACTATGCAACCCTACGTCTTATATGCATGTGGTACCAATCCAGGGCATGAGCCCTCGTCGCTATTGAGCATAAATATACTCCAAGGCATAAGCCTTCGTCGCTGGGGAGCAAAGCTCCAGGGCATAAGCCCTCGTCGCTGGTGAGTAAAAACTCCAGGGCATAAGCCCCCATCATAGAATGAGTATGCATGAGACTCAACACTTTTAACTTAAACAAGTTAACATCTTAAACGTCGCAAACCATCTTAATCATCAAAGGACTGACACATGCAGCAACTATACATACATAGACAGCAACATGGCAGCAAGTACTTCATAAGGTATAACATTAATATGGAAAACATCGCATGTAATTCAAGCATTCATCACTTATTCAATTCATATTATCACACATAAGCTTCATAAAATCATCTTAAACAGTCTCAATCATCATGTATCATCATTACAGATTATAATAAACATCATTAAAAGTCCCAGAAGCTACCCAAGGGTCATCTCTCATGGTTCAATGCGAAACAGTTAGCAAACAACACAAGATTCTGGGTTCTGACTTAACTCGCTATGGCGAGTGGGATAGCTCGCCTCGCGAGTACTAAGGTCCTGCTCGCTGTGGTGAGTTGGAGTGCTCGCCTCGCGAGCTCTAGGGTACTGCTCGCTATGGCGAGCTGGGTTGCTCGCCTTGCGAGTAAACTAGGTCTACTCGCCGCGGCGAGTTGCATAGCTCGCCTAGGCGAGCGATGAACAGACTGCTACGGGTTCTGCAAAAATCACACAAAAGTGTCCCAAATTCATCATCTAAATCATCTACACTCTCAGAAACATCATCATTATGATTAATCTACGTTCTGTACTCATCCTACACTTCTGTTCTACAGCTTCATAGCCTAATTCATGATTTTTCTCCATTTTTAACCTAATTTCAATTCTCTCAAAACTCAATCCTATGTTGTTAATCCTGATTAGATGCATTACAGATCAATATAATTAAGTGCTAGGCTCACCCTTACCTGATCAAAAGCAGAAATCGCAGCCCTCTTTCTCTTCTCCCTTCACGCGACCGTTTTCTCTCTTTTCCAAAACTCTGACAACGCGTACTGACTCTCTTGACCTAATTTTCCCTTTATATACTCCCAACAAATCTTATCTTATTTACTCTTTCTCCCACATAACTCTCTAAAATCCAAAACTAACCCACAACTAAATATTTTATTTTATTTTCAAATCTTATTTTATTAAACAATAAAATAAGTCGCCACGTCACATAAAAACATCTTAAATCTTCACTTAACATCACATAATATATATAAAAATATATAGCAATTTCTCAAATAAATCAAATAATTAAATAATCAAAAATGGGCGTTACAACTTGTGTGTTTCAGCAACTTGTAATTTGATATTACATTTTAGTGGAACTCTCCTTGGAAGTGCAAGGGGGACAGGACTACTTCCGGATTGTGGAAGGAACCTGTATAAATTGCTTGTGTACTTCTTCTGTTTCCTGCTTTCTTACTCTCTATCCGCTGCACTAAAACTCTGAACTCTATCAGACTCTGAACTTTTCAGACTCTGATCCTGAGAATAGTTGCTTATTTTCGTGAGAAAGAAACATTTTTAAAAACACAATTCAACCCCCCCTTCTTGTGTTTTTCCCACCTTCAGTAACTTGTTCAGCAAGAGATTTGATGTGAGGGAACCTGTTGAGCATAGAGAAATTCCACCGGCCATTAATGATGAAGTCCATGACCTTAGCATTTAAGTTCACTTGTAGATGATGAGGAATATTCAGCTGAGAGGCTATTGGGATCCCACACCAATTGTCAAGCCAGAAGTTTATGTCCTGACCATTACCAAGCTGCCAACCACAATTAGATTGAATAGTTGAGAACTCATTTTTTATACTGCTCCATATAGATGAGAAGATGTGATGAGAGATTACTCCTCTGCCTCTAATGACTTTACTCCTGACGATGCTAGCCCAATCTTCCTTAGAATTCAATAAATCCCAACAAAGTTTCAAATTAGTTGATTCATTGAGAAGAGATAGAGACCTGATGTCTAAGCCACCTTCAGAGAGAGGTTTGCAGGATTTTTTCCAAGAAACAGTCACCAATTTCCTCATGGAGAGATCTCCACTCCAAATGAAGTTTCTGGTCCAGGTTTCAATGTCATTAAGCAACTTCTTGGGCCAAGAGTATATGGATATAAAGTGAACCAACATGCCTTGAATGACACTTTTGACCAGAGTAACTCTGCCTGCAATACTCAATAGAGAGGCTTTCCAAGATGCAAGTTTGGATTTGATTTTGTCAGCTATAGGTTGAAGATGGCATCTCTTAGGTTTCCCTTTGAAAATAGGGACCCCTAGATAAGGAAAAGGGAGGCAACCCTTATTGAACCCAATTAGATCAACAATATGATTGATTCTTGAAGCAGAAATTGATCCATAAAATAATGTTTATTTTGCAGGATTTATGACTTGACAAGATGCCTGAGCATATGAATTAAAAAGCTGCATAAGGGCATGAATAGAGGAGATTTTACCTTTGCCAAATATCATGATGTCATCGACATAAAGAGAGTGAGAAGGAATATATGATGATCTTGAACCTTTGATGAGCTCCACAGTTCCTTGTTGCACAAGATTAGAGATACTTCTGCTTAGCACATCCTCAGCCAAAAAAAGAAAAAAAAGAAGCAGAGATAGGGGGTCCCCTTGTCTGACTCCTCTCTTACAGTGAAAGTATCCATTTTGTTTACCATTTACAGAGATTGAAAGAGTAGTAGAGTTTAAAATAGTGTGTATACAAGAGCATAATCTATCGCTAAAACCAAATTTGCTTAACACCCTAAGAAGAAATTTCCACTCCAATGTGTCAAAATCCTTTGAAATGTCAACCTTGAAAGCTAAGTTCCCAGCATAAGCTTTTTGATGAAGATGATTGATTGCCTCTGAAGTGATGCAGATGCCATCTTTGATATTTCTACCCTTAACGAAGCCTCTTTGCTCTGGAGAGATGATCAAATTCATAAAAGGAGCCTGTATGTCTACTAGAATTTTGGAGATTATCTTGAATTTAAAGTTTGCTAAAGCAATTGGTTTGTACTGCCCAACATTAATAACATCCGGAACTTTGGGAATTAAGATAATTGTATTTGCATTGAAATTGAGAACAATCCAATCTCTGGTAAAGAACTCTAAAACTGCATTGATGACGTCGTTCTTCACAATGTCCCAATAACATTGAAAAAAGACTGCACCAAAACCATCAGGACCAGGTGCTCCTTCTTTGTTCATTGCTATGACAGCCTGATGAATCTCAGATGGTGTGGGAAGACTGGTCTGAAGAGTATTTATATCATCAGTGATGAGGCTAGGAATAGAGTCATCAATCAGCTAATTAACCTGCAAGTCCTACATAACATTGTTAGTGGCAAAAATATTTTTAAAGTGGTTTGTAATAAGATTAGAAATTTCATATGGATCATAAACCATATCATCACCATTCATGAGAGTGGTTATGAGTTTGGAGGTGTTTTTAATTTTGGTGAGTCTGTGGTAATATTTGGTGTTTCTATCCCCATTTGAATGCCAAACAACCTTAGCTTTCTCTCTCCAGTATTCTTCTTCTATTTGCAGAGAATTTTCTAATTGGACCTATATTACAGGGGAAACCAAAAGTGACTTATATTACAGGGGGTAAAGGTCTATTAACCCATAAAAAAAAAGATACAATAAAAAAAATTAGTTTTTAAAAAATGAATATACATAGATGAGTTATGATTTGTTGACACTAGATGTCAAACTAAATTTTGACGACAAATCTTAAGCGTTTATTTCTTTTAATTTAAAGGTCATTAATTATTCATCAAAATCATAATATTGGCATTCAATATTCCATATTTTCTTTCCTAAAAATCCTCTTGTTTCCTAAACGATACTATCTTCTTCACAATAACACATCCTTCCAGTGGTGGAGCCAGACACTGTAACACCTTAAACTCTAAAAGCGATAAAACACACAAATGATACAATCATAAAGAATTTAGAAGTTACTTCTTCTGTAAATCCACATCATTCATAAATAATTTCACAAAACATCTCAGCGGAATATTAACATAAAATCTCATCAATAGATAATACAAATCTCCAAGTAGCCATGTCATCATACTACATCATCTATCATCAATGTAAAGTCTCAAAATCCTCAACAGACATAACAATTAAAAAACAGACAACTAACACCCTAATTAGAGCCCCTAAACTAAGACTCCAAAGAAAAAGACGAGGTAGCTGGAAAGCTAGCCTCAAGCATACTCACATCAAGCAAAGCGAAGCAACTAATCCTGCACGCCGTCTACCCATTTATACAAATAGGCAGACGGTCAACCAAAACAACCACTAGGGTTAGATAACATTTCACAATTAAAGCATAATCAAATGGAAGGAAAGTGACATAATTAATTTCAAATGATGAATGACATCTAATTAAATCATTCATAATGAATTCAACATCATTATTAAACATCAAGTATACAAGCATAATAATATAACACGTACACTTTCACATCTTCACATATTCACCAATTTTCACCAAGTATATAAATCACCAAGTTTCACCGATGCACTTAATCAACAAGCACGTAAGCAAGTATGACACTTTTCAATTATGCAATGCGCTCTAGACACGACTATATATGCATGTGGTACCGATCATCGCCTTGTGATACAATCGTATCATAATCATCGCTTCGTTGAATACAAAGTATTCCAGTCATCGCCTCGTGGATACAAAGTATCCTAATCATTGCCTCTGAACACTTATGAATGCATGAACATATGACTCAATAATGCATATGTTCATTCAACAAATCATCACCATTAACATCATTATTTTACATACATGCGTTCATCACCAATATCATTACCAAATTGCATGTAAAAATTCGTCACCGTTAATAAATCATCATCATTAAAATCATCATCAAACATCAACATAATCAACTATCAACTTAAAGAAACATCACCGTTTCAGTTTTACAATTTGCACAAAAGACGGACAAACAACAACGTCGTGAAATCCATCATATTAATCACCTAATCATCATTGATTCATCATCATTCCATCATATAAACAAGTATACAATCCATTTAGAAGTTTTGGAAATCGTAAAACCTGATTTCGGTAAAGTTTGTCTTTTTTTTTTTCTTCTAAAATCGTCTACCCTCAATTTTATTCACAAAATTGAGTTACATGATCTTTTTCATCCTTAAAAACATCCCTATATACTATCTAATAGCTTAGTTAATCAATAAAAGCAATTAGGTTTTGCAAAGTTCGTTCAATTTCCCAAAAACTCAAAGTTTGTCTCATTTTAAACTACTCATTAAAGTCCAATTAGATACGGTTAGGTGTTTGAAACACATACAGATACTTAAAAGATCGTAAAAACGAGAAAACTCGGGTTTCAAGGCTATAGAGGGGGGGCGCACGGTGTAACGCCCACTTTCGTTTAATTATTTATTTAATCGGGTTTAGGCAATTATATTATATTTATATGATATATGTGTGACTTTGGTATGTTTTGATGATCTTGGATGATTTAGTTGATTTTTGTGATAAGTTATGAGTTTTGAGGATTTTGATAAGATTAAGGGACTTATTTTATTGTTAAATAAAATAAGATTTGAAAATAATATAAAATATTTAGTTAAGGGTTGTTTTGAGATTTTAGAGAGTTTTGGGGGAGAAAGTGAAAACAAGATATAGTATAAATAGGAGAAGACCTAATTTTAGAAAACACATTGTACGTGAAAACTTTTGGAAAAAGGGAGAAAAGCTTAGAAGGGGGAAGATCAAGAGAGTGCTGCGATTTCTTCATAACCAGGTAAGGGTGAGACTAATAATTCACTAATATTAATTAATTGTAATTTTGATGATTAGTTAGCAAGAATTAGGATTGATTTGGAGAAAACAAAAACTAGGTCAAATCTCTAGAATTGATGATTAAATGGTAAGAATTGGTTTAATTCATGTAGAAAGTGTTCCTAGACCTTAGATAATGTTTAGGACAAACTCTAGAATCAACGTGAGACTTAGAACCATGAGAATCATTGGAATTTTGAAGAAATAGCAAGTCTGCCCGTAGCGACATTCATCGCTCGCCATAACGAGCAATGATCCTCGCCTCGCGAGTGATGAACATTCATCGCTCGCCATAGCGAGCCTTTTCCCTCGCCTCGCGAGTTGCTCAAGGCAGCTTGCCACAGCGAGCAAGCTTACTCGCCATAGCGAGCTAGGACAGAGAGCATGCAAGATTTTGCAATTTCGACTTTTAGTTGGACCTTGAGTGCCATTGAATGCCTGATCATACCTAGTAATGATTAGGAATGTTTGTAGGACAAGATTGAACCTAGAACAACATTAGTTTGGGAGTTGGCATCTACTCGCCATGGTGAGCAGATGTTCTTGCCTCGCGAGCACTTCCAGAATGGAGTGTGCTGAGTGTTTTACGCGATTGGTGTCGCACGTTTGATCAAGAGTGGACCCCTAAGTGGTAGAGAGGCCTAATGGTAATGTTAAATGCAATTTGTAAAGCTGTTTAAGATATGTCATTGTTAATTGAGTATGAGTTAAAGTATTACACATTATGAAAGACATGAAAGAATGTTTATAATGCCATTGATTTGTAATTGATATAATGATATAATTCTATTATTGAGATTTGACTATGCTGTTATTGTTATTAAACTGAGTTGCATGATGTCTATATATGATGAATAAGATGTTGTTTAGCTCCAAATTCATGGATGCATGTTGATATGATGATTAAGGTTTTTTGTTGATAGAGTCCATGCATTAGCATTCATTGAGCTTAGTCCTCACCATGATAGGAGCTTTGTCCTCCGCACGATTAATAGGAGCTTTGTCCTCCGCACGTTTTAAAGTATATTAATACTTATGATGAAGTTTGGTACCACATGCATATAAGAAGTCTAAGAGCATTGTCGCATGGTCATGTCTAAGATGTTATGTTGTTGATAATGATTGAATATGTGACTACGTGGTAATTGTTTATCTAAATGGAAAGTTGTTTAAGGATGATATGATGTTAATTATTGTCATACCCTCATTTTGGACCTAAAAATACTCGTTCAAATTTCTTTTCTATTTTCTGATGCTTTCAAATTCAGTGTGTTTACTTTACGATTTTTTCTTTTTTTTACTGTGCTTCAAACGCATAGCTTACCGTTTCTATCTCCAATTTTCTTGCATGTGAAATCATCCAAAGCGTTTTCTTGCATTACAAGCCATTTAAAAGGGTCTCTAAAACCATTACATATTTTCCTGCATTTTATACCATCCTTTTTGCATAAAATCATACAAAAGGGCAGTTTGGTCATTTCCTACAGAGGAACCCATTTTAGTCCCTACAATTTGTTTCTGAGTCTATTCAACTCGTCTGCATGGATCATCAACCAGCTTCTGTCTAAAAATCATTTTAGTTTTGCATCTGAGTCAGTCTGAGTCAGTCTGGGTCAGTCTGAGTCGTTTTAGTCCTTAAGGGGCATTTTGGTCTTTTCACATCAAATAGCTTTGTGACAGAGAGGTATTTTAAAATACCTCATTTTGGTAATTTGTTCGTTTTAGTCCGTTTAGTCGTTTTTAACTGTTTCACTTTACGTTACTTTCAAATTTCATTTTTTTACCAGTTTTATTTTTACTTTTTGCAAGTAAGTCCAAATTTTTGTTTTAATTGCAAATGTGTCCAATCTTAATTTCAAAACTGTCCAAGTTCCATTTTTTTTATTATTTTCAAAAACAGTCTTTATTTCTTTTTAATTGCAAATTGGTCCTTAAGTCCTTTTTTTGCAGTTTGGTCCAAAAATGCCACGCAAGCAATACAGTCCAGGTGTCACGTTTTCATTGGTTCAAAGGCCACATGGCAGCCTATATAAGGCCACGCGCTGCACCAGTCAAAAAAAAAGGGCCACAGATACAATGCCACATCACTAACAGATTCATATTTTTCTCTCTCCATTCAGTTAGATCAAAAATCACAAAAACTCAGAAAAATTGAAGAACAAATTTGCAAAACCCTAAAATTTCCAGAAGCAAATTCAAGCTGAATCAATGGAGTTTTCGTTAGCTCTCAGAGATTCATGGTTGAATCTTCATTACTGAGCCTTTTCTCTGCAATTCAAGCGCGAATTCACCACCAAAGGTAGCAAATTCAAGCGCGATCACAGAGAAGAATTTGAGAAGAAAAGGGGAAGAATTACAAAGGTTTTGAACCAGTGAAGAAGAAGAAGAATCACCGGTTTATTTCCGGATTTCAAGCAAGAACCAGCAAAAAACAGAATCAAATCAAAGAGTTCTGAAGATTCTAATCCAAATCTCCGAATAAAACACAGGTGAAAATCAAAAGCTTACTTCTTCATACTCAAGAACATTAACGAAGCTGAATCAACATAGATCCGTGAGTTTCAAACGAGTTTGGTTCAAAGAACTGTGAAACCCTAAAATTTTCCAAAACCGTAAAAGGATTCTATGGTTTACAACGTGTAAAAACGGTTGTAAACCGTACGAATCCATAAGGATTTCAGCAGAAAAAGATTTGAATCAAAAAAATCAAACCAAAACCGTTCGGAATCCGTAAAGAAGAATTCGAGATCTGCGTTGATTCAGTGAGTGCATGTAGTTTTTAATGGTAGATTCATGCTTAGAACAACCAATGGAAGCGATTGAGCCATGGTTCTTGAATATTTCTGGGCTATTTTGAACGAAGTTAGGGTTAGGGTTTCAGAGAGGAAGAGAGAAGAACGGAGAAGAAGAGAGGAAGAGAGAGAATTGAATTGAAAAAGTGAAGGAAATCCGGGTTAAAACCTTTTATATAAGGCGCGGGACCGGGTGGGTTCTGACCCGATCCAGTGCCCCACGTTCTAAGCCCTTAGATTTAGGTCCTGATGGATCTGGATCAGTCCAACGCTTCTGAAGCATTCTGGAGATCCGGATCCATCACCCGCGTGGGTTTAGGCCGGGTAGCTTGGGTTTTTTCAGCTTCTTTTCAGTTTCTTGAGTTTCTTTGCTACGTGCACCCCAGTTTTTCCTATTTGGACCATCTATGCGCTTTGAATTTCTTACAAAAATGCCAAAAAATTACTATGCGTTCTTGATGTGTTTTTAACTGTTTTGGTGATATTTTCACATGTGAAAAATGGATAAAAATGATATGTGCTAATTTCTCATTTGATTGGTGTATTTTGTATTCTTGTGAGAAGTTTCTTGCATAATTTTCAATCCAAATATTTATCATATGATTTGGATGCTTGACATTTGATTCCATGATAGATTTACCTTTGATTTCATGCTAATTCATCAAATTGTGTTAGTTAGATTCTTATTTGCATTTTTTACAATATGTTCAATGTTGTTAGCTTGATATTTGTTTACCATTTTTACAATCTTTGTTCACCACTTTTACAATATGTTCAATTTTGTTAAGTTTGATCTTTGATTACCATTTTTTTTACAATATGTTCAATTTTGTTAAGGTTGATCTTTGTTTGCAAGTTTTTACAATATGTTCAAATTGTGTTAGTTTGATGTGTGTTTACCATTTTTTATTTTTTTTTTACAATTTTTCTTCAATCTTGTTAAATTGGATTCTTGTTTACAATTTTGCAATATTTTCAATCTTGTTAGTGTAATTGATTAGCTTTTGTCTTGCAAGTTTATATGCTAACTTCCAATTTTACAAAGTTTATTTTTTAGTTTGTTGCTTTGTAAGTAATGTTAGTTTGCATGCATCTTCCTTCCCATCTCTTCATATTTTGTCATTACTTTCCTTTGCCTAACATTTTACTATCATTTCATATTGCTTCACTAACCATTTTATGTTTCATGCACATTGAGCACTCCATTTCATCTCCATTCCTTTAAGTTTAGGTTTTATTCAATCATTTAATTTTTTTTTTAGGTAGTTTCTTTTATTTCAATTTCTTGCATGACCATAGAATGTAAACTAGGGCCAATGTAAAGGACAATGGACACTATAATGATGTACACCGACACAAGCACCGACACGCACACACGTTGTATGATTTACCGTTAGATGTATGTTTAGGAAGCGCGAAACTTAGAAAAATCATTTTCCAAAAAGTGTTAACAATTTCGTCACTTGAAAACAATTTTTTTTCTAATAAACCTTGGAGTCAAAACTCCATTGTATTTTCTTTTCTTTCTTAATCAAATGCGAATGAAAATAATTCTTACTTAGACCTTTTTTTCTAAATAATTGAGCCAACCTCACATTTTCTTTTTTTCTCAAGCCTTTACGGCCTCTTTCTCTTCTTCAAAACCATTTTCGAAAATTAAAATCAATCAAAACTCACAAAGATGTTTTTGAGAGAGAACTACATGGAGTTTGATCCCTTAAAAGGGTATGTAGGCAAGAGGTCAAAACCTCTCCAAGTCCAATAAAAATAAAATTCAAACACTTCTTTCCCCCCATTCTTAAAAACAACCTTTTCAATAAATAGCATTAAAAATAAAGCGTAAACATAAATCTAGAAAAAACGGCTCCTATAGAGTACTATAGTCGTTATGGGTGCCTAACACCTTCCCGTAGCGAAAATTACCCCGAACTTAGAATTTCTAAGGGCTTTCTCAATTTTACCCTTCCCCAAAAAAAATAGAGATATCAATGATTGAAAGGTTCAAGCCTAATTAATGACTTGACACCCGAAAATCGCGATAGCAGAAATGGCGACTTCATTGGGGAATTTAGGGCTACGCCTAGTTTTTCATGCTTTATGTTTTACGCTTTACTTTATTGTTATATGTAAATATTTTCATGCAACGTGTGGGGTGAGAATATCAAAAGTCCTACACTCGGGCTGAGTGAACTAAGGAATAGGTGGAGATATAATCGACAATCCAATCCGGGGGTTGCCTCGTGTATTGGGTTATGCGATCAATCTCACATAGCTGAGGCATTTTGGGGGTGATGTTGTCGGCGTGTGTTGTCATGCTTAGGCACTTTACTTCCAATTGACCGGTGATGCTATGGACCGTAGTTACCCAACCCATCTTTGGCCTTTTCTTAGGGCGTAGTGCGGTGGCTAAACCGAGCGTTGTCTCGAAATTTAGTCGTCACGCGATACTACACTCAAACTAGACCTTCTTACGAGTAATCATGGAACGGGTGTTGTCTCGTGCTACCATGATATACGTAAGAGAGGTTGCAGTTTGGGAACTTTATTAGAACCATGGTTACTACTATCAAAACCCTAGTTTCACCGGACACCGTGTCCACCCGCAACTCCTCAACTGTGAACTTTAACCCACCGTGCTTTCTTTGTAATCAAAATCATGCATACATGCATTCATGCATAAACTTTTTCCATGCATTTATCGAAGGGTATAGACAGATTAAAAACTTTGCAAACGTTACAGGCATGAAGAAGACTAAGTCTTACAAGTTCAAGGAAGTCGATTTGGTTAGCCTAAGGGAGTTGGCACTCAAGGTTAAGAATCCGACTGGGTTTCGTCTCCGATACGGTGGTTTGCTTACTATTCTCCGGACTAATGTGGAAGAGAAGTTGGTGCACACTCTGGTGCAATTCTATGATCCGGTTTTTCGTTGCTTCACTTTCCCGGATTTCCAGTTAGTTCCTACACTTGAGGCTTATTCTAGTTTGTTGGGTTTACCTGTAGCCGAGAGGACACTTTTCACAGGTCCCGGAGCTCCTCTTACTCCTTTGGTGATTGCTAAGGATCTGTATCTCAAGACTTCCGATGTGTCCAAGAATCTCATTACCAAATCTCACATCCAGGGTTTCACTTCGAAGTACCTACTTGAGCGGGCTAATTTTGAATCTACTTGTCAAGACACTCTTGAAGCTATTCTTGCACTACTTATCTATGGGCTCGTTCTCTTCCCGAATCTCGACAACTTTGTGGACATGAATGCCATTGAGATCTTCCACTCCAAGAACCCGGTTCCTACCCTTTTAGCTGACACGTACCACGCCATCCATGATCGGACTCTCAAAGGTCGTGGATATATTCTCTGTTGCGTACCTCTTCTATATAGGTGGTTTATTTCTCACCTTCCAAGTTCTTTCCATGCCAACTCGGAGACTTGGTCTTATTCACAGCGGATTATGGCTCTCACTCCCGATGAGGTGGTTTGGATCACTCCGGCAGCTCGGGTCAAGGAGATTATCACTGGTTGTGGAGACTTCCTCAATGTACCTCTTCTCGGTACCCGGGGAGGAATCAACTACAATTTCGAGCTAGCCATGAGACAGTTTGGTTTCCCCATGAGAGCAAAGCCCATCAATCTTGCTACATCTCAAGAGTTCTTCTACTATTCGAATGCCCCCTCCGGGCAAAGGAAAGCTTTTATAGATGCTTAGTCTAAGGTTCGAAGGAAGGATGTGAAGCATTTGGGTGTGAGATCCGGTATCGCTCATGAGGCCTATACTCAGTGGGTGATAGATCGAACCGAGGAGATTGGCATGCCTTACCCTGCTATGAGACACGTATCTGCATTCGTACCGTTTATGTCATTACCTTTGCTTCCCGCAACCCAAGAGATGTATCAGGAACATCTAGCTATGGAGAGTCAGGAAAAGCGAGCATGGAAGGCCCGATACGGTGAAGCCGAGAACTTGATTATGACTTTGGATGGCCGAGATGAGCAGAAAGATCATGGGAACCGGATGTTGAAAAGAGAGCTAGCCAGAGTTAGAAAAGAACTTGAGGAAAAAGATGATCTGCTTATGATGGACTCCAAGAGAGCCAGAGGTCGTTGGGATTTCTATGCTAGATATTGCGGTTCAGTTTCGGAGTCTGATTCTGAGGGTTACCCTGTCACTCCATAGGCTTAGATGATTATGTTGTTTGTATTGTGTTTCAAAGCCCACTTCCTTTGGCTTAGCATTTCAAAACGATTTGTCTTGACAGCTTTCTAATCTCTTCATCCTGTTAATAATGTTTGCAAAATTTCTGATTTGTCTAAAAAAAAAAAAAACCCTTTCAATAACCAAAAAAGAGTCATTCTTGCATCTACATTTGCACATATCATGCATCATATGCATCATTCATCGGTCACAAAAAAACTTCCAAGTGCTCATTGCCTCCTGGTTCTCCTGCCGCAGTTTGAAAAGTGGCTCGTGCTCGAAAGATCTATCAGCCTACCAGAGTACATCAGACTAGACAATACAAGAGAAGGAATCAGGTAGCTATGGAGGAAGAAAACGCACAGCTCCGTACCGAACTGGCTTCTCTGAGGGAAGAGTTGGCTAAGGGTCATGATGTTATGACTGCCCTGTTGGCTGCCCAGGAACAACCAGCCTCATCTGCTCAGACCACTGCTGAAGTAATTCCAACAGCATCTCTTGACGACCGCTTTGTTATGTCGAGGGGACGCCCTTATGGACTCCCACCTTTCTACGCACCCAATACCGCAGCCGGTATTTCTGGCGCCGGTACTTCTGGTGCTGCCAATGGTAACCAAATCCCCATACCAGATCCTGTTTCTCTCTACACTACCGTGCCTCAGTCAACGGTCTTCATTGACCCAATTGTACACTCTACGCCTCAAGATACCAACACCGTTACTTACTAAGGGAAGACTCCCGTGTTCGGAACTATGGAAGAAAGGATGGAGGAACTTGCTAAAGAACTCCGTCGTGAAATCAAAGCTAACCGTGGAAGTGGTGATCTTGTCAAGGCTCATGATCTCTGTTTGGTGTCAAAGGTAGATGTCCCTAAAAAGTTCAAAGTCCCAGAATTCGACCGATACAATGGGCTGACTTGTCCTCAAAATCACATCATCAAATATGTCCGGAGGATGGCTAACTACTCAGACAATGACTCGCTCATGATTCACTGCTTCCAAGACAGCTTAATGGAAGACGCTGCAGAATGGTATACTGGCCTAAGCAAAGATGACATTCGCACCTTCGACGATTTGGCTGCTGCTTTCAAGAGTCACTACGGGTTTAACACCAGATTGAAGCCGAACAGGGAATTTCTCAGATCCCTCTTCTAGAAGAAAGATGAAAGCTTCCGTGAATATGCACAAAGGTGGAGGGGGCAGCTGCCCGTATTACCCCTGCTCTAGATGAAGAAGAAATGACTCAGACGTTTCTAAAAACTCTGAAGAAAGACTATGTTGAAAGGATGATCATTGCTGCTCCGAGTAAATTCTCTGAGATGGTCACCATGGGAACCCGCTTAGAAGAAGCTGTCAGAGAGGGTATCATCGTGTTCGAAAAAGGTGAACACTCCGCAAATGCACCGAAGAAGTATGGCAATGGCCATCACAAGAAAATGGAGACAGAAGTCGGGATGGTATCCACCGAGACCAATCAATCCATGGCTACCATTGCTCCAATCAATGCCGCTCAACTTCCTCTGCCGTACCAATACATGCAATACGCCCAACATCCGTTCTTCCCACCACTCTACCATCAATCTCCTCTACCATCGGGCCAGCCTCAGGTCAGCAAGTGCAACAGCAGCCACCGGCTCAACAACAACTGCAACAACAGCAAGGTCCTCAGGCCAGACCGTCTTTCCCTCCAATACCGATGACATATATCGAACTGCTTCCAACTCTGCTACACAAAGGGTACTGCACAACCAGGCCCGGCAAGTCTCCGCCTAACCCATTACCTCCCAGGTTTCGTTCTGACCTCAGGTGCGATTTTCATCAAGGGGCTCTGGACCACGATGTGGAAGGATGTTACGCTTTGAAGTACATTGTGAAGAAGCTGATAGACCAAGGAAAGTTGTCTTTCGAGAACAATGTCCCGCATGTGCTCGATAATCCGCTTCCAAACCATGCTGCTGTGAACGTGATTGAAGTATATGAGGAAACTCCCCGCCTTGATGTTCGTAATGTTGCAACTCCTCTGGTACCGCTACACGTCAAGTTGTGCCAGGCTTCTTTGTTTAACCATGACTATGCTGCTTGTTGCGAGTGCCTCTAGAATCCTATGGGTTGTGACGTAGTTCAAAACGACATCCAGAGGCTGATGAATGACAACTATCTGACTGCCAGCGACGTTTGTGTGATTATGCCGGTCTTCCATGATACCCCCGTTAGGAATATGCCTCCGAAGGAGAATGTCGAACCCCTAGTGATAAGGCTACCTGGGCCAGTACCCTATGCTTCCACAAAGGCTGTTCCCTACAAGTACAATGCAACCATGGTTGAGAATGGGATAGAAGTACCTCTAGTATCCCCGGGCGTAGTAAGCAACATTGCTGAAGAGACGACTCTGAGGAGCGGCAGAGTCCGTCCCCCTTTGTTTCAAAAGAAGACCGTTGCGCCCACCACGGCTCCGGTTGACAAAACAACTCCACTTCCAGTTCCTCCTGTTGCTAAAGATGTTAGCCGGCCAGGCCAATCTATTGAGGATGCTAATTTGGATGAAATCCTGAAGATAATCAAGAGAAGTGACTACAAGATCGTGGATCAACTGTTGCAAACCCCGTCAAAGATATCTATCTTATCCTTGCTCCTGAGTTCTGAAGCCCACAAGAATATCTTGCTAAAAATACTGGAGCAGGCGTATGTCGATCACGAGGTCACGGTGGATCAGTTTGGTGGTATAGTGGGAAATATCACTGCTTGCAGTAATCTCTGGTTTAGCGAGGACGAGCTCCCAAAAGCAGGGAAACACCACAATTTGGCCCTACACATCTCTATGAATTGCAAGGCTGACATGCTGTCAAATGTATTGGTGGATACCGGCTCATCTTTGAACGTAATGCCCAAATCAACTCTGGACCAGCTAAGCTACCAAGAGGTCCCTTTAAGTAGAAGCACTTTTTTGGTCAAAGCCTTTGATGGATCCCGCAAGAACGTTCTCGGAGAAGTGGATCTTCCTATGACCATTGGCCCGGAAACATTCCTGATCACATTCCAAGTCATGGACATCGATGCTTCCTATAGCTGTCCCCTTGGAAGGCCGTGGATACATGAGGCTGGCGCGGTCACCTCCACTCTTCATCAGAAGTTGAAATTTGTGAAGAATGGTAAGCTCGTTACTGTACATGGAGAGGAAGCGTACTTGGTCAGTCAATTGTCATCGTTCTCCTGTATTGAAGCAGGATCTGCTGAGGGGACTGCATTTCAAGGTTTGACTGTTGAAGGTACGGAGCCCAAGAAGGTCGGTGCCGCTATGGCTTCTTTGAAGGACGAGCAGAAGGCTGTCCAGGAAGGACAGGCTGCCGGTTGGGGCCAGTTAATACAACTACTTGAGAATAAGCGCAAAGAAGGTCTTGGGTTCTCCCCAACATCAGGAGTATCTACTGGGACGTTCTACAGTGCTGGGTTCGCCAATGCAATTACTGAGGGTGCTATTGGAAGTTGTTCTAGGCCCGTGTTTGTGATATCAGGAGGCATTGCGAAGAATTGGAATGTCGTCGACCTTCCTTTGATCATGCATGATTCCGAGTAATGTGTCTTGTTGCTTAGGTTTTGTTTTTCAAAATAACAATCCTCTCGCCCTGCCCGAGGCGGAAGTGATATTTTTGTAGGGGCCTGTTTGTTTCGGCATTGCCATTGTTAATAAAAATTGTCGTTTCTTTCACGACTTTTGTTTTTTAATACTTTTTCCCTTGGAAATGATGGTAATGCCAGAAAAACCAAAACATCTGTATTTTCTTATTAATTTCAGAGATCTGCATGGAAAAATCTTTTCTAAAAATCATCCAACCATATCACGCAGATTGAACCATAATAAACCCGTTGAACACAGTGACCCTATGATCCCTCCAACTTTTGAATTCCCGGTATTTGAAGCCGAAGATGAGGAGGATGATGATATACCAGATGAGATCACCCGACTGCTTGAGCAAGAGGAGAAAGCCATTCAGCCTCACCAGGAGGAGATTGAGTTGATCAACTTGGGTACCGAGGATAGTAAGCGAGAGATCAAGGTTGGTGCCGCACTGGAAGAGGGGGTTAAGAGGAGGATCTTCCAACTTCTCCGAGAATATTCAGATATTTTTGCATGGTCGTACGAAGATATGCCGGGTTTGGATCCTCAGATCGTAGAGCATCGGATACCAACAAAGCCGGAATGTCCTCCTGTTAGACAAAAGCTGAGAAGAACTCGTCCTGACATGGCTCTCAAGATTAAGGGTGAGGTACAAAAGCAGATTGATGCAGGTTTCCTCATGACAGTTGAGTATCCCGAATGGGTTGCTAATATTGTACCTGTACCTAAGAAGGATGGGAAAGTCCGGATGTGTGTTGATTACAGGGATTTGAATAAATCAAGTCTGAAAGACAATTTCCCGGTGCTTCATATTGACGTGCTTGTTGACAATACTGCTCAGTGCAAGGTGTTCTCCTTCATGGACGGTTTCTCTGGATACAATCAGATCAAAATTTCGCCCAAAGACAGGGAAAAGACGTCGTTCATTACTCCATGGGTTACCTTCTGTTGCAAAGCGATGCCGTTCGGCCTGATAAATGCTGGTGCCACCTATCAGAGGGGGATGACTACGTTGTTCCACGATATGATTCACAAAGAAGTCGAAGTATATGTGGACGACATGATTGTCATGTCAAGTGATGAGGAAGAACATGTTGAATATTTAGCAAAAATGTTTGAAAGATTGAGGAAGTACAAGCTTCGGCTGAATCCCAACAAGTGTACGTTCGGTGTTAGATCCGGGAAGCTGCTAGGTTTCATTGTCAGCCAAAGAGGCATTGAAGTAGATCCTGACAAAGTCCGGGCCATCCGTGAAATGCCGGCACCGCAGACCGAGAAACAAGTCAGAGGTTTCCTCAGGCGTCTAAACTATATCTCCCGATTCATATCTCACATGACCGCGACCTGCGGGCCAATCTTCAAGTTGCTCAGGAAGAATCAACCTATTGTATGGAACGATGAATGCCAAGAAGCTTTCGATAGCATAAAAAATTATTAGCTAAAGCCACCAATCCTTGTCTCGCCCGTGGAAGGAAGGTCGTTGATTATGTATCTGTCAGTGTTGGATGAATCCATGGGATGTGTGCTCGGTCAACAGGACGAGACCGAAAAGAAAGAACATGCTATCTACTTTTTGAGCAAGAAATTCACTGACTGTGAGACTCGGTACACGATGCTCGAAAAGACTTATGCTCTAGCTTGGGCTGCCAAACGCCTGCGTCACTACTTGATGAACCATACAACTTGGTTGATATCCAGGATGGACCCGATTAAATACATCTTTGAGAAGCCTGCAGTCACTGGAAAGATTGCGCGTTGGCAAATGCTTTTGTCTGAATATGATATTGTGTTCAAAGCCCAAAAGGCCATTAGAGGAAGTGTTCTAGCCGATCACCTCGCTTATCAGCCGCTGGATGACTATCAGCCCATTAAGTTTGATTTCCCCGACGAAGAAGTCATGTACTTGAAGTCGAGGGACTGTGAAGAACCGTTGATTAGTGAAGGTCCAGACCCTAATAGCAAGTGGGGATTGGTCTTCGGCGGTGCTGTTAATGCTTACGGTAAAGGAATTGGGGCAGTAATCGTATCTCCGCAGGGGCACCATATTCCTTTTACCGCCCGAATTGTATTTGAATGCACGAACAACATGGCTGAATATGAAGCATGCATCTTGGGGATTGAAGAAGCAATCGACATGAGAATCAAGCATCTTGACATCTATGGAGATTCTGCACTTGTTATTAACCAGATAAAGGGTGAGTGGGGGACCCATCATGCCAATCTGATTCCTTACCGTGATTATGCGAGACGTCTGCTGACGTACTTTACAAAGGTCGAGTTGCACCATATTCCCCACGAGGAAAACCAAATGGCCGATGCTCTTGCTACTTTATCCTCCATGTTTCAAGTAAACCATTGGAATCATGTGCCAATAATCAAAGTGCAACGCCTAGACAGGCCGTCTCATGTGTTTGCTGTCGGTAATGTGATTGTCCGGACAGATGCGGATGTGATTGACAACAAGCCCTGGTATTACGATATCAAGCAGTTTTTGCAAAGCCGTGAGTACCCGCCGAGTGCTTCCAACAAAGACAAGAAGACCTTGCGCAGATTGGCTAGTAAGTTCATGTTAGACGGAGATGTTTTGTACAAGAGAAATTTCGATATGATATTGTTAAGATGTGTTGATGAACGCGAAGCGGAGCAACTGATGCACGATGTGCACGATGGTACTTTTGGGACCCATGCTTCGGGGCATACCATGTCTAGAAAATTGTTAAGGGCTGGCTACTATTGGATGACCATGGAGCGCGATTGCCGCCAATATGCCAGGAAATGTCACAAATGTCAAGTCTATGCTGATAAAATTCATGTGCCTCCGCATGCCCTCAATGTTATTTCCTCTCCATGGCCTTTCTCTATGTGGGGCATCGACATGATTGGAAGAATTGAACCAAAGGCTTCGAACGGTCATCGCTTCATTCTGGTAGCAATTGATTACTTTACCAAGTGGGTCGAAGCTGCATCTTATGCCAATGTAACCAAGCAAGTGGTGGTTAAGTTCATCAAGAACAATATCATCTGTCGATATGGTGTCCCCAGTAAGATCATTACTGACAATGGTACCAACTTGAACAATGACATGGTGCAAGCCTTGTGTGAGAAATTCAAGATTGAACATCATAACTCTACTCCTTATAGGCCCCAGATGAACGGTGCAGTTGAGGCCGCCAACAAGAATATCAAGAAGATCGTACAAAAGATGGTGATTACATACAGAGACTGGCATGAGATGTTGCCCTACGCTTTACACGGCTACCGCACTACAGTACGCAGTTCAACCGGGGCAACGCCTTTTTCTCTTGTGTATGGCACGGGGGCAGTCCTCCCTTTGGAAGTGGAGATCCCATCTCTCCGCGTGATCATGGAAGCAAAATTGTACGAGGCTGAATGGTGCCAGAGCCGGTATGATCAGTTAAATTTAATTGAAGAAAGACGTCTGGATGCTTTGGCTCGTGGACGGCTGTATCAAACGAGAATGAAAACTGCTTTTGATAAGAAAGTCCGTCCTCGGGAATTCAAGGAGGGTGAACTTGTTTTGAAAAGAAGAGTAAGCCAGCAACCCGACCCAAGGGGCAAGTGGACGCCAAACTATGAAGGACCTTATGTTGTCAAGAAGGCCTTCTCCGGCAGTGCTTTGATTCTTACACACATGGATGGTGTAGAACTCCCAAACCCTGTGAATGCCGATATAGTCAAGAAATACTTTGTCTAGATATATGAAAAGAACAGTGTGGTGGGTCGAAAACCCGAAAGGGCGGCCTAGGCAAAAATGCGCTTCCCGGTGGATCGAAAACCCGAAAGGGCGATCCAGGCAAAATAGGGGACAAAAAAAATGAATATGGAAAAGCTCGCTGAGGTTACAGGTAACTCAGGCAAAAATGAGCGTCTCGATGAGCCGAAAACCCGGATGGGCGGTTCATGCAAAAATGAGATTGAAATGAAAGACAATTGGCTATATCTGGCAAACTACCATCCCCTTGGGGCACCCACAACCGATAATTGG
This sequence comes from Medicago lupulina, assembly GCA_958299785.1. Classification (NCBI taxonomy): domain Eukaryota; kingdom Viridiplantae; phylum Streptophyta; class Magnoliopsida; order Fabales; family Fabaceae; genus Medicago; species Medicago lupulina. The sequence goes on along the minus strand of OY283146.1, from coordinate 43,839,730 downwards.
TCATTCTCATCAGAAGCTTTCGTACTTGTGAATTCAAAATTTCTAGGGACTGTAGTGGTTACTGTGTTCAATGTACCACCAACCCATAAAATTACCATTTTCTAAGCTTTGTAAATCCGTGAAGTCATGTCTTTGGCCGACTATCACTCTTATACACCGATTTGGGCCTATGCTTTTGTTTGGAACTCTATTTCTTCATTCTACTTACAAAGCTTTGTACAAAAACATGTTCTTTCTATTTTAATAATGACTTATGTCTGAAACAAACATTTTGGAAATTGAAAACTTTTTGTGTGTATTCTGAAAACAAACCTGAGCAACTAGGTACATTCAAACGAAACATGCATGAACAAATGTATGTTGATGTCCATTTCAATGCAGGCTACCAGCAGGCTCTCTCCCCAGTACGGTCTGTGGTCAATGGCAAGAATGAAAAAACAAAATGAAAAGCATGAAAATGAATAAGCCCGCTAAGCTGAAAACCCGAAAGGGCGGCTTAGGCAAAAATGAGCACCTCGATGGATTGACAACCTTCGAAGGCAATTCAGGCAAACACAGGGGCAATGAAAAGAATCTATTCCCCGGTGGATTGAAAACCCGAGAGGGCGATCCAGGCAAAAATGGGATGATGAAAAAACAACAAAAAACAAAAGAAACAAAAACAAACATGCAAAAGCATTGACCACAGATGCGATATCCAAAGTGTGTTCAGCATTAAAGCGCCCAACAATGGCAGTGCCATCAAAAGAGGTTCTACTCTCTGCAAGTTTATGAATGGGATATGATTCCCTGCCCTCAGCCATGGTCATGATGCGTCTCAACAACGACATCTCCAAAGGGGGACTTTCACAAGTATATGTTAGAGCACGAGCCATTACGTGCCCAATATTCCAATGTTTTGTCTACATCTATGAAGTCGTGTCTGTAAGTTGTCAACCATCTTACGCTTCAAAGCATTCATACATGCATAATCATGCATCCTATATGCTCATGCATCTGATAAAGTTGTTATACTGTTCATACACATTGCATTTTCAATTCCTATGTTAATCTCTGTCAAAATCTGTCATGTCAATTACAAATTTCCACTATCATGCCAATTTTAAACTTCAACAGTCTTGTCAATTTCAAACTCCTGCAGTCATGTCAGCCAATTTCAATTTGTTTTGGCAATACATTTTGTTTCTGTCAACGGCCAAGTGGCTAGTTCGCATCCAAGAACAGCTTGTGCCTGTCGATTCATCCTTGTTATTGGTCAAGTAACTAGTTCAAATACAAGAACATCTTGTACCTATCGATTTGCTTTCATTCTTGTTATCGGTCAAGTAACTAGTTCAAATACAAGAACAGCTTGTACCTGTGCTTTTTGTGTCTGTTATCAGCCAAGCGACTAGTTCAAATACAAGAACAGCTTGTGCTTCCCATTTTGCTTGTGTCATCAGCCAAGTGGCCAGTTCAAATCCAAGAACAGCTTGTGCCCATCCGCTTGTCAGTATTCTCGGTCAAGTTCCCAGTTCGAGCCAAAAGAACGACTTGCACCTGTCAGTTTGCTGTTTGTTTCCCCAGCAAACTTTGCTGCTTGCTATCTTGTCAATGTCTACCAATCCCGCAATGGATACGACATACCCTGTTATCTGCTATCCTGTCAATGTCAACCAATCCCGCAATGGATACGACATATTTTGTTAAACTCGACTCTCAGTTTGTCTTGCATTCATAATCCAAATGTTGCATGGCATACATGACAATTACGAACGTATTTTTTACGCCCAAAATCAGTGCAAATGTCGATATTTAAGTGTCTTCGTCCCGTCAAGCCAAAGACTCTGTCTCTTGACCTCCCGGACAAAAAAACATAAATAGGGGAAGCTGTCATACCCTCATTTTGGACCTAAAAATACTCGTTCAAATTTCTTTTCTATTTTCTGATGCTTTCAAATTCACTGTGTTTACTTTACGATTTTTTCTTTTTTTTACTGTGCTTCAAACGCATAGCTTACCGTTTTTGTCTCCAATTTTCTTGCATGTGAAATCATCGAAAGCGTTTTCTTGCATTACAAGCCATTTAAAAGGGTCTCTAAAACCATTACATATTTTCCTGCATTTTATACCATCCTTTTTGCATAAAATCATACAAAAGGGCAGTTTGGTCATTTCATACAGAGGAACCCATTTTAGTCCCTACAATTTGTTTTTGAGTCTTTTCAACTCGTCTGCATGGATCATCAACCAGCTTCTGTCTAAAAATCATTTTAGTTTTGCATCTGAGTCAGTCTGAGTCAGTCTGGGTCAGTCTGAGTCGTTTTAGTCCTTAAGGGGCATTTTAGTCTTTTCACATCAAATAGCTTTGTGACAGAGAGGTATTTTAAAATACCTCATTTTGGTAATTTGTTCGCTTTAGTCCGTTTTGTCGTTTTTAACTGTTTCACTTTACGTTACTTTCAAATTTCATTTTTTTACCAGTTTTATTTTTACTTTTTGCAAGTAAGTCCAAATTTTTGTTTTAATTGCAAATGTGTCCAATCTTAATTTTAAAACTGTCCAAGTTCCATTTTTTTTATTATTTTCAAAAACAGTCTTTATTTCTTTTTAATCGCAAATTGGTCCTTAAGTCCTTTTTTTGCAGTTTGGTCCAAAAATGCCACACAAGCAATACAGTCCAGGTGTCACGTTTTCATTGGTTCAAAGGCCACATGGCAGCCTATATAAGGCCACGCGCTGCACCAGTCAAAAAAAAGGGCCACAGATATAATGCCACATCACTAACAGATTCATATTTTTCTCTCTCCATTCAGTTAGATCAAAAATCACAAAAACTCAGAAAAATTGAAGAACAAATTCGCAAAACCCTAAAATTTCCAGAAGCAAATTCAAGCTGAATCAATGGAGTTTTCGTTAGCTCTCAGAGATTCATGGTTGAATCTTCATCACTGAGCCTTTTCTCTGCAATTCAAGCGCGAATTCACCACCAAAGGTAGCAAATTCAAGCGCGATCACAGAGAAGAATTTGAGAAGAAAAGGGGAAGAATTGCAAAGGTTTTGAACCAGTGAAGAAGAAGAAGAATCACCGGTTTATTTCCGGATTTCAAGCAAGAACCAGCAAAAAACAGAATCAAATCAAAGAGTTCTGAAGATTCTAATCCAAATCTCCGAATAAAACACAGGTGAAAATCAAAAGCTTACTTCTTCATACTCAAGAACATTAACGAACCTGAATCAACATAGATCCATGAGTTTCAAACGAGTTTGGTTCAAAGAAGTGTGAAACCCTAAAATTTTCCAAAACCGTAAAAGGATTCTATGGTTTACAACGTGTAAAAACGGTTGTAAACCGTACGAATCCATAAGGATTTCATCAGAAAAAGATTTGAATCAAAAAAATCAAACCAAAACCGTTTGGAATCCGTAAAGAAGAATTCGAGATCTGCGTTGATTCAATGAGTGCATGTAGTTTTTAATGGTAGATTCATGCTTAGAACAACCAATGGAAGCGATTGAGCCATGGTTCTTGAATTTCTGGGCTGTTTTGAATGAAGTTAGGGTTAGGGTTTCAGAGAGGAAGAGAAGAACGGAGAAGAAGATTGGAAGAGAGAGAATTGAATTGAAAAAGTGAAGGAAATCCGGGTTAAAACCTTTTATATAAGGCGCGGGACCGGGTGGGTTTTGACCCGATCCAGCGCCCCACGTTCTAAGCCCTTAGATTTAGGTCCTGATGGATCTGGATCAATCCAACGCTTCTGAAGCGTTCTGGAGATCCGGATCCATCACCCGCGTGGGTTTAGGCCGGGTAGCTTGGGTTTTTTCAGCTTCTTTTCAGTTTCTTGAGTTTCTTTGCTACGTGCACCCCGGTTTTTCCTATTTGGACCATCTGTGCGCTTTGAATTTCTTACAAAAATGCCAAAAAATTACTATGCGTTCTTGATGTGTTTTTAACTGTTTTGGTGATATTTTCACATGTGCAAAATGGATAAAAATGATATGTGCTAATTTCTCATTTGATTGGTGTATTTTGTATTCTTGTGAGAAGTTTCTTGCATAATTTTCAATCCAAATATTTATCATATGATTTGGATGCTTGTCATTTGATTCCATGATAGATTTACCTCTGATTTCATGGTAATTCATCAAATTGTGTTAGTTAGATTCTTATTTGCATTTTTTACAATATGTTCAATGTTGTTAGCTTGATATTTGTTTACCATTTTTACAATCGTTGTTCACCACTTTTACAATATGCTCAATTTTGTTAAGTTTGATCTTTGATTACCATTTTTTTTACAATATGTTCAATTTTGTTAAGGTTGATCTTTGTTTGCAAGTTTTTACAATATGTTCAAATTGTGTTAGTTTGATGTGTGTTTACCATTTTATTTTTATTTTTTTTTACAATTTTTCTTCAATCTTGTTAAATTGGATTCTTGTTTACAATTTTGCAATATTTTCAATCTTGTTAGTGTAATTGATTAGCTTTTGTCTTGCAAGTTTATATGCTAACTTCCAATTTTACAAAGTTTATTTTTTAGTTTGTTGCTTTGTAAGTAATGTTAGTTTGCATGCATCTTCCTTCCCATCTCTTCATATTTTGTCATTACTTTCCTTTGCCTAACATTTTACTATCATTTCATATTGCTTCACTAACCATTTTATGTTTCATGCACATTGAGCACTCCATTTCATCTCCATTCCTTTAAGTTTAGGTTTTATTCAATCATTTAATTTTTTTTTAGGTAGTTTCTTTTATTTCAATTTCTTGCAAGACCATAGAATGTAAACTAGGGCCAATGTAAAGGACAATGGACACTATAATGATGTACACCGACACAAGCACCGACACGCACACACGTTGTATGATTTACCGTTAGATGTATGTTTAGGAAGCGCGAAACTTAGAAAAATCATTTTCCAAAAAGTGTTAACAATTTCGTCACTTGAAAACAATTTTTTTTCTAATAAACCTTGGAGTCAAAACTCCATTGTATTTTCTTTTCTTTCTTAATCAAATGCGAATGAAAATAATTCTTACTTAGACCTTTTTTTCTAAATAATTGAGCCAACCTCACATTTTCTTTTTTTCTCAAGCCTTTACGGCCTCTTTCTCTTCTTCAAAACCATTTTCGAAAATTAAAATCAATCAAAACTCACAAAGATGTTTTTGAGAGAGAACTACATGGAGTTTGATCCCTTAAAAGGGTATGTAGGCAAGAGGTCAAAACCTCTCCAAGTCCAATAAAAATAAAATTCAAACACTTCTTTCCCCCCATTCTTAAAAACAACCTTTTCAATAAATAGCATTAAAAATAAAGCGTAAACATAAATCTAGAAAAAACGGCTCCTATAGAGTACTATAGTCGTTATGGGTGCCTAACACCTTCCCGTAGCGAAAATTGCCCCGAATTTAGAATTTCTAAGGGTTTTCTCAATTTTACCCTTCCCCAAAAAAAATAGAGATATCAATGATTGAAAGGTTCAAGCCTAATTAATGACTTGACACCCGAAAATCGCGATAACAATTATGAATCAAATTACTTGATTAATATTATTTTGTTATGAAATCTCATCCCTTCTGCTTGAAAATGTTGCCCTTCGTATGGGTAACTTGCAGGTGATCGTGCTTAGTGTGCAGTTTGCCGTCGTGAGTGGCCTTGCCTCACTGTGTCGTCTAGGTCGCTCTGATACGTAACGGGATGGGGTTATCTGTTATGCATGCTTCATTCTCTTACGTGAACAATTATGTCATTTTGTGTTAATGAACTAAACCATTTTGAGATACTTGATGGGGCCTGCGTGCCAAAACGTTTTACGGTTTATGAAATAATTTCCGCTGCAATGTTTAAGTTACTTGGTTAAATTGTTATTTAACTGTTTCGGATTATGTTAAATGTGATATCCCGTTGTTTACGATGTTACTCTGATAAATGTTTTTAAGAAATTTTTATGTTGGGAAAATGGGGTGTTACAATTGGTATCAGAGCAAGTCGGTCTGTCCGGCCAATTAGAAGAGTTGTGTTGAGTCTTAGTAATACTTGCATTACTAATCTTATGTTGCTGTTACTGCTTGTTGTAGAATATCAGATATGGCTGGAAGGAACGATGTTGCGTTAGCTGCTGCTCTACAAGCTGTTGCCCAAGCTGTGGGACAACAACCTAACGCGAACGCTGGTGTGAATGCTGAGACAAGGATGTTGGAGACCTTCATGAGGAATCACCCTCCAACTTTCAAAGGGAGGTATGACCCCGATGGAGCCCAGACGTGGCTTAAGGAGATTCAGAGGATTTTCCGGGTGATGCAGTGCACCGAAGTTCAGAAGGTGCGTTTTGGTACACATCAGCTGTCCGAGGAAGCTGATGATTGGTGGGTTAGTTTGTTACCTAGCCTTGAACAAGATGGAGCTGTTGTGACTTGGGTTGTGTTCAGGAGAGAGTTCCTGAGAAGATACTTTCCGGAAGATGTTCGCGGGAAGAAAGAGATCGAGTTCCTTGAGCTGAAGCAAGGAAATATGTCTGTGACTGAGTATGCTACCAAGTTTGTCGAGTTGGCAAAGTTCTACCCGCACTATGCTGCTAAGACTGCTGAGTTTTCAAAGTGTATCAAGTTCGAGAACGGTTTGAGGCCCGACATTAAGAGGGCGATCAGGTACCAACAGATTCGAGTTTTTCCAGATTTGGTTAATAGCTGCAGAATTTATGAGGAGGACACCAGGGCTCATTACAAGGTTGTGAATGAGCGGAAGGGCAAGGGACAGCAGAGTCGTCCTAAGCGGTACAGTGCTCCTGCTGACAAAGGAAAACAGAGGATGGTCGTTGATAGACAGCCTATGAAGAAGGATACTCCTACAGAGATTCTGTGTTTCAACTGTGGTGTGAAAGGCCACAAGAGCAATGTTTGTCCTAAAGAGATTAAGAAATGTGTCTGGTGTGGCAAGAAGGGTCATATTGTAGCTGATTTCAAGCGCAATGATATTGTGTGCTTCAATTGTAATGAAGAGGGTCATATTGGTTCCCAGTGCAAGCAGCCGAAGAGGGCGCCTACTACGGGTCGAGTTTTTGCTCTGACGGGTACTCAGACAGAGAATGAGGATCGTTTGATCAGAGGTACTTGTTATATTAATGATACTCCTTTAGTTGCTATTATTGATACTGGTGCTACGCATTGCTTTACTGCTTTAGACTGTGTTTCTGTTTTGGGTCTTGATTTGTCTGATATGAATGGAGAGATGGTTGTCGAAACTCCAGCTAAGGGTTCGGTGACTACTTCTCTCGTATGCTTGAAATGTCCTTTGTCTATGTTTGGTCGTGATTTTGAGATGGATTTAGTTTGTTTACCGTTGGTTGGGATGGATGTAATTTTGGGGATGAATTGGTTAGAGTACAACCACGTTCTTATCAATTGTTTTAGCAAGTCAGTGTATTTCTCTTCCGCTGAAGAGGAAAGTGGTGCAGAGTTCTTATCTACTAAGCAGCTGAAGCAACTGGAACGTGATGGTATGTTGATGTTTTCGTTAATGGCTTCCTTATCTATTGAGAATCAAGCGGTGATCGATAAGCTACAAGTGGTATGCGACTTTCCTGAAGTTTTTCCGGATGAAATTCCTGACATGCCTCCAGAGAGGGAAGTTGAGTTTTCTATTGATCTTGTTCCTGGAACGAAGCCGGTGTCGATGGCACCTTATCGAATGTCGGCTTCCGAATTAGCTGAGTTGAAGAAACAGTTGGAAGATTTGCTCGAGAAGAAATTTGTTAGACCGAGTGTTTCACCTTGGGGAGCGCCAGTTTTGCTAGTAAAGAAGAAAGATGGTAGTATGAGGCTATGTATTGATTGTAACACCCCGTTTCCCAAATAACATAATAATATCAACAATCAGAGTCATTCAACAACAACGGAGCATTACATGCCTCTTTTCAAAAATTTATTTAAAATAGAAAATATAAACTATTTAAATAAACATCCACATATCTCATCATATTAAAATATTATGCAGCGGAATATCCATTTATAAATTATCTCCAATAAAAGTAATATTTCCAACATTTCTGGCACAAAGGCCTCACCATAATAAAAATGTTCTCCAACATATATCAAATATTTATTCAACAAATCTCCAACATAAAATGATACATAAAGGAATGAAATTGTAAAACATGAATCCCATCCCGTTACGTATCAGAGCCTACGACACAATGAGCCGACTCCTATCTATCCATCGCTACCTGCACTTGCCCACAAGGCGGCAATTCCAGCAGAAGGGGTGAGTTCACAAAACAAAAGCAATATATATATATATATATATATATATATATATATATATATAAAATTCATAAAGTTGTATCGAAAAACAACAACAACAAGAACATTCATCATCACCATAATCATCAGCAATCTTCATTAACATTTCAACAATATAATTTAGATTCACCTTAAATAACAACACCGACGACAACTCCACTAGTGGTGACACCTCACCAACAACAACTCACACCTTAAACTTCTAATGCAAGACTCCATTAACGACTAATGCATTATGCAAATGTGGTACCAACTACGCGCGTTGAATGCTAAGCATTCCGGGGCATAAGCCCCCACCAAAATGGATGGTTAAAGCATCCCAGGGCATAAGCCCTCACCAAAGTGAATGACTAGCATTCCAGGGCATAAGCCCTCACCAGTTGAATGTATAAACATTCCGGGGCATGAGCCCCCACCAATGCAAATGAGTTATGAGACTCAAGGAGTATATCTACATACAACCATACGACAAAAATAGTGGTGCACTTTCACCATGCAACCAACGACAACACCAACTAGGACACCTCCCCAACTAGACTCAACCACATCACAACACCATGGACAATTGCAAACTTAGCATAGTATCATTCATTTCATTTCATAAGATTCATCCATATATGCATCGTAAACATCTCCAATCTACAATTTTATCACTCCAAAAATTCTCTAAAAATCCAATAAACCACTTAGAAAGCTTAGGTTAGGGTTTAGAACACCTTAGAAAAATCACACTTTGGGTCGCACAGGACCCAGCTCGCTTAAGCGAGCAGCTTCTCGCTTGAGCGAGTCAAATCACGTAAGTTGGGTTTCTCCTCGCTTACAGCTCGCTCCTGGTTCGCTTAAGCGAACAGGCTAAATACACAATCCTGGGCAAAATCTGGCGTCTCTCGCTTAAGCGACGGGAATCTCGCTTAAGCGACGCAAATGACGAAAGTTTTGTTTTGGTTCGCTTAACGTTCGCTTAGCGCTCGCTTGAGCGAACTGATGCGAAACGATTCTGGGCAAGGGAAAGCGCCGCTCGCTTAAGCGACGGCTATCTCGCTTGAGCGAGAATTCATCTGGGCAGAATTGTAACCTACGATTCTAACCCTTTTTCATCCAAAAATCCCATTTTTGATTCCCCAATCACCCAAAATGATTTTAGATTAAAGTTATGGGTTCAATACTTATTCCAGGCATCAAAACAACTCATAGAAACACAATTAACAACATAATTCAACAACTTTAGGCATTTCACATATTCAAGAAAACCTAAACCAGAACAACAAATTTCAATCCAAATTCATGAAAATATATATGTATATATTAACTAAAGATTTGCTAGCCCACCCTTACCTTAATTCAGCAAAATCTACAGCAATTCCTAGCAATTCCCCTTGGCTCTTGGCTCTTCTAACTTTCTCCCAAAAAGTCTGTTTTTCTTTCTTACTGATACGTATTCTGTTCTCCTATTTCCTTTACTGACTATTCCTTTCCTACTCCTTCCACCCAAAGCATAACCCCCTTTTACTCTTTACTCTCCCACTAAATTATATTAAACTCTCCTTAATTCTAATTATTTCTATTAAATCCCTTAATTCAACTATAAAAATATTATTTCTCCTATTTTCATAAAACACTACAAATAATTATAATAAATAATAACTCACCAAATATTTCATATATCATTTATAAATTCAAGTAAAATACACCAAGCACACCAAAATCAACTAGAAATCACCACAAATCAAAAAATAGAATTTAGAGTGTTACAACTCTCCCCAACTTAGAAAATTTCGTCCTCGAAATATTACCTTAAGCAACAAACAACTCAGGATAGGACTCTTGCATCTTGCTCTCCAATTCCCAAGTCAAACTCTCACCGGTTACACCGCCCCAAACAACTCTTACTAGAGGTATCCCCTTGCCTCTCAACTGCTTCACCTTGCGATCATCAATCCTCAAAGGCGAAGTCTCAACAGTAAGATTATCCCTGACTTGCACATCATCTCTAGGAATAACATGCGAAGGATCAGCTACATACTTCCTCAACTGCGACACATGAATCACATCATGCAAGTACGATAGGTGGGGTGGCAGTCCAATCCGATACGCCACGGTTCCAATTCTCTCGGAAATCTGATAAGGACCAATGAACTTTGGAGTCAACTTCTTCGACTTCAATGCACGTCCTACACCTGTCATCGGAGTAACCCTCAAAAACACATGCTCACCCTCCTGAAACTCAAGGGCTTTTCTCCTTTTGTCATGATAACTCTTCTGACGATCTTGAGATGCTTTCATCTTTTCTCTTATCATCTTGACCTTTTCTGTAGTCTGCTGTAGCAACTCAGGTCCTAACACAATGCTTTCACCCGACTCAAACCAACATAGAGGAGTTCTACACCTTCGACCATACAAAGCTTCGAACGGTGCCATACCAATACTCGAATGGTAACTATTATTGTAAGTAAACTCTATCAACGGCAAGTGGCTGTCCCAAGCTCCACCCTGCTCGAGTACACACACCCTCAACAAATCTTCTAAGGATTGGATAGTTCTCTCCGACTGACCATCTATCTGTGGATGATAAGCCGAACTCAACCTCAATTTCGAACCCAATGCATCTTGCAAGCTCTTCCAAAACCTTGAAGTAAACCTCGGATCTCTATCCGACACAATACTGGATGGGACACCATGCAACTTCACAATGTAACGGATATAAATCTCCGCCAACTGAGCTACCGGATAAGTCATATTGATCGGAATAAAGTGCGCCGACTTAGTCAATCTATCAACAACAACCCAAATGGCATCATGCCCTCTTGGAGTATTCGGCAAACTCGTCACAAAATCCATCGAAATGCTATCCCACTTCCACTCAGGCACATCTAACGGGGTCAACAGCCCTGCAGGCTTCTGATGTTCAACCTTGGACTTCTGGCAAGTCAAACATGCATACACAAATTGAGCAACATCCCTCTTCAAACTGGACCACCAAAATAATTTCTTCAAGTCATGATACATTTTAGTAGCTCCAGGATGAATACTCAAACTACTCTTGTGACTTTCTTCTAAGATCAACTTTTTCAAACCTTCATCATCAGGAATACAAATCCTTCCTCTAAACCTCAACACACCTTGGTCATCGATCTTGAAGTCACTATCTACATTCTGATCACTAGCAGTCATCAAATCAACAAACTTAACATCAATCTTCTGGGCCTCCTTGATACTACTCAAGAAATCACTATTAATATTTAACATTCCCAACCGTACACTTTGAGGCGATCTTTCACAAACAAGACTCAAATCTCTGAACTGTTCAAGTAACTCGAACTCTTTCACCATCAAAGCAGACATATGCAATGTCTTTCTACTCAACACATCAGCCACAACATTAGCTTTACCAGGATGGTAATTCAAACCAAAATCGTAATCCTTAAGTAACTCAAGCCACCTCCTCTGCCTCATGTTTAACTCCTTCTGATCAAACAGGTACTTTAAACTTTTATGATCACTAAACACCTCGAATCTGGAACCATACAAATAGTGCCTCCAAATTTTCAACACAAACACCACGGCTGCCAACTCTAAATCATGTGTAGGATAATTCTTCTCATGCACTCTCAGCTGCCTAGAAGCATACGCTACCACCTTGCCATCTTGCATCAAAACACCACCTAAACCCAGCTTAAATGCATCACAATAAACAACAAAAGGCTCTTCTAGCTTTGGCAAAATCAAAATAGACGCAGTCGTCAACCTTTGCTTCAACTCATTGAAACTACTCTCACATTGAGCATCCCACACGAATGCTTTTCCCTTACAAGTCAGCTGCGTCAAAGGAAGTGCCAACTTCGAAAATCCTTCAATAAATCTGCGATAATAACCAGCCAAACCAAGAAAACTTCTCACCTCAGTAACTGACTTTGGTGTCTCCCACTGCGACACAACATCAACCTTCAAAGGATCTACATCAATACCTTTACCAGAAATAATGTGGCCAAGAAAACTTACTTCATTCAGCCAGAACTCGCACTTGGATAACTTGGCATACAATTTCTTCTCTTTCAGCACTTGCAATACAATCTTCAAATGCTCTGCATGCTCAGCTTCAGTCTTAGAATAGATTAAAATATCATCAATAAAAACCACAACAAATTGATCCAGATACTCATGAAAAATTCTGTTCATGTATTCCATAAACACACCAGGTGCATTCGTCACACCGAAAGGCATCACCTTATATTCATAATGACCATACCGCGTCCTAAACGCCGTCTTTTGCATATCCTCATCCTTCACCTTTATCTGATGGTACCCTGACCTCAAATCAATTTTGCTGAACACACGGGCACCCACTAGCTGATCCATCAAGTCATCAATCCTCGGTAGTGGATACCTATTCTTAATCGTCACTTTATTCAACTGACGGTAATCAATGCACAACCGCATGCTACCATCCTTCTTCTTTACCAACAACACCGGCGCTCCCCATGGTGAAACACTCGGTCTCACAAACTTCTTATCAAGCAAGTCTTCTAACTGTTTCTTTAACTCAGCTAACTCCGAAGCTGACATACGGTAAGGAGCCATCGACACAGGCTTCGTACCCGGCACCAGGTCAATCGAAAATTCAACCTCCCTCTCTGGTGGCACATCTGGAATCTCATCAGGGAAAACTTCAGGAAATTCCTTCACAACAGGCAACCCATCAATCACAGCTTGGTTCTCCACCGACAAGTACGCCAACAAGGAAAACATCAACACACCATCTTGTTCTAATCGCTTCATCTCTTTAGTGGATAAGAATTATGTTCCCCTCTCTTCTTCAGCAGAAGAAAACCGCACCGTCTTCGGCAAACAATTGATCAAGACATGATTGTACTCTAACCAATTCATCCCCAATATTACATCCATTCCCACCAACGGTAAACAAACAAGATCCACCTCAAAATCTCTACCAAAAACAGACAACGGACAACTTAAACAGACAAGGGAAGTAGTCACTGAACCCTTAGCTGGAGTTTCAACAACCATTTTCCCATTCATATCAGACATATACAGACCCAATCTTTTAGCACAATCAATAGCAATGAAACAATGCGTTGCACCAGTATCTATAATAGCAATTAAGGGAGTACTATTAAAGAAACAAGTACCTCTGATAAGTCGATCCTCCTGATCAGTCTGGGTACCAGTCAAGGCAAACACTCTCCCACTGGCCTGCGTCTTCTAAGGTTTAGTACACTGAGTGCTAAGATGACCTTCTTCATCACAATTGTAACAAACAATATCTCCACGCTTGCATTCAGTAACAGTGTGACCTTTCTTACCACATCGGAAGCACTTCTTCTCATCACGGTTGCAGGCATTACTCTTGTGGCCTTTAACACCACACTTATAGCAAACCACCTCAGCAGGAGCATCTCTACGTGCTGGCCTCCTCTCATCATGCATTCTTTGCTTACCTTTATCAGCTGGGGCACTATAAGGCTTTGGGCGATTCTGCTGCCCCTTACCTCTACGGTCATTCATCACCTTATAATGGGCTTTAGTATCTTCTTCGTAAATACGGCAACTGCTCACCAACTCAGAGAAGTCTCTGATCTTCTGATAGCCAATGGCCCGCTTGATATCAGCTCGCAGACCATTCTCAAATTTGATACACTTGGAGAACTCAGCAGTCTCCGCAGCATAATGTGGATAGAACTTTGCAAGCTCCACGAACTTAGCAGCATACTCCGTAACAGACATGTCCCCTTGCTTCAGCTCAAGGAATTCTATTTCTTTTCAGCCACGGACATCCTCCGGGAAATACGTCCTCAAGAACTCCCGTCTAAACACAGCCCATGTAATCACAGCACCTTCATTCTCTAACACCGGTTGAACACTCACCCACCAATCATCAGCTTCCTCGGCCAACATATGGGTGCCAAACCGCACCATCTGAGCATCCGTACACTGCATCACCCGGAAAATCCTCTCGACCTCTTTCAACCAGGTCTGTGCTCCATCAGGATTATACCTTCCCTTGAAGGTTGGCGGATGATTCCTCAAGAAAGTCTCAAGCATCCTTACACCTTCACCAGCTCCACCAGCACCTTGCTGTTGTCCAACAACTTGAGCCATTGCTTGCAAAGCAGCAGCAAGAGCAGCATCATTCCTTCCAGACATCTTGATAGTTCTACATAACAACAAGAATTAGAACAACAAAGACAGTTTAAAACCTGTCACACTACACTATTGGCTCGACACGACTCTCCTAATGGCCGGACGGACCGACTTGCTCTGATACCAATTGTAACACCCCGTTTCCCAAATAACATAATAATATCAACAATCAGAGTCATTCAACAACAACGGAGCATTACATGACTCTTTTCAAAAATTTATTTAAAATAGAAAATATAAACTATTTAAATAAACATCCACATATCTCATCATATTAAAATATTATGCAGCGGAATATCCATTTATAAATTATCTCCAATAAAAGTAATATTTCCAACATTTCTGGCACAAAGGCCTCACCATAATAAAAATGTTCTCCAACATATATCAAATATTTATTCAACAAATCTCCAACATAAAATGATACATAAAGGAATGAAATTGTAAAACATGAATCCCATCCCGTTACGTATCAGAGCCTACGACACAATGAGCCGACTCCTATCTATCCATCGCTACCTGCACTTGCCCACAAGGCGGCAATTCCAGCAGAAGGGGTGAGTTCACAAAACAAAAGCAATATATATATATATATATATATATATATATATATATATATATATATATATATATATAATTCATAAAGTTGTATCGAAAAACAACAACAACAAGAACATTCATCATCACCATAATCATCAGCAATCTTCATTAACATTTCAACAATATAATTTAGATTCACCTTAAATAACAACATCGACGACAACTCCACTAGTGGTGACACCTCACCAACAACAACTCACACCTTAAACTTCTAATGCAAGACTCCAT
The DNA here is from genome assembly GCA_958299785.1 of Medicago lupulina. NCBI lineage: Eukaryota > Viridiplantae > Streptophyta > Magnoliopsida > Fabales > Fabaceae > Medicago > Medicago lupulina. Next base: position 43,824,462 of record OY283146.1, on the reverse strand, counting down.
TAACGACTAATGCATTATGCAAATGTGGTACCAACTACGCGCGTTGAATGCTAAGCATTCCGGGGCATAAGCCCCCACCAAAATGGATGGTTAAAGCATCCCAGGGCATAATCCCTCACCAAAGTGAATGACTAGCATTCCAGGGCATAAGCCCTCACCAGTTGAATGTATAAACATTCCGGGGCATGAGCCCCCACCAATGCAAATGAGTTATGAGACTCAAGGAGTATATCTACATACAACCATACGACAAAAATAGTGGTGCACTTTCACCATGCAACCAACGACAACACCAACTAGGACACCTCCCCAACTAGACTCAACCACATCACAACACCATGGACAATTGCAAACTTAGCATAGTATCATTCATTTCATTTCATAAGATTCATCCATATATGCATCGTAAACATCTCCAATCTACAATTTTATCACTCCGAAAATTCTCTAAAAATCCAATAAACCACTTAGAAAGCTTAGGTTAGGGTTTAGAACACCTTAGAAAAATCACACTTTGGGTCGCACAGGACCCAACTCGCTTAAGCGAGCAGCTTCTCGCTTGAGCGAGTCAAATCACGTAAGTTGGGTTTCTCCTCGCTTACAGCTCGCTCCTGGTTCGCTTAAGCGAACAGGCTAAATACACAATCCTGGGCAAAATCTGGCGTCTCTCGCTTAAGCGACGGGAATCTCGCTTAAGCGACGCAAATGACGAAAGTTTGGTTTTGGTTCGCTTAACGTTCGCTTAGCGCTCGCTTGAGCGAACTGATGCGAAACGATTCTGGGCAAGGGAAAGCGCCGCTCGCTTAAGCGACGGCTATCTCGCTTAAGCGAGAATTCATCTGGGCAGAATTGTAACCTACGATTCTAACCCTTTTTCATCCAAAAATCCCATTTTTGATTCCCCAATCACCCAAAATGATTTTAGATTAAAGTTATGGGTTCAATACTTATTCCAGGCATCAAAACAACTCATAGAAACACAATTAACAACATAATTCAACAACTTTAGGCATTTCACATATTCAAGAAAACCTAAACCAGAACAACAAATTTCAATCCAAATTCATGAAAATATATATGTATATATTAACTAAAGATTTGCTAGCCCACCCTTACCTTAATTCAGCAAAATCTACAGCAATTCCTAGCAATTCCCCTTGGCTCTTGGCTCTTCTCACTTTCTCCCAAAAAGTCTGTTTTTCTTTCTTACTGATACGTATTCTGTTCTCCTATTTCCTTTACTGACTATTCCTTTCCTACTCTTTCCACCCAAAGCATAACCCCCTTTTACTCTTTACTCTCCCACTAAATTATATTAAACTCTCCTTAATTCTAATTATTTCTATTAAATCCCTTAATTCAACTATAAAAATATTATTTCTCCTATTTTCATAAAACACTACAAATAATTATAATAAATAATAACTCACCAAATATTTCATATATCATTTATAAATTCAAGTAAAATACACCAAGCACACCAAAATCAACTAGAAATCACCACAAATCAAAAAAAAATAGAATTTAGAGTGTTACATTGATTATCGACAGTTGAACAAGGTAACTATCAAGAATAGGTATCCACTTCCGAGAATTGATGATTTGATGGATCAGTTAGTGGGTGCACGTGTTTTCAGCAAGATTGATTTGAGGTCAGGTTATCACCAGATTAAAGTAAAAGATGAAGATATGCACAAGACAGCTTTCAGAACACGTTATGGACACTATGAGTACAAGGTTATGCCTTTTGGAGTTACCAATGCACCTGGAGTGTTTATGGAGTATATGAATCGCATCTTCCATGCATTTTTGGATCGGTTTGTAGTTGTGTTTATTGACGATATTTTGATTTACTCCAAGACTGAAGAAGAACATTCTGGTCATTTGAAGATTGTCTTGCAAGTGTTGAAGGAGAAGAAACTTTATGCCAAATTTTCTAAGTGTGATTTCTGGTTGAAGGAAGTAAGTTTTCTTGGCCATGTTATTTATGGTGATGGTATTGCACTGGATCCGTCTAAAATTGAAGCGGTATCGCAATGGGAGACTCCGAAGTCAGTTACCGAGATTAGAAGCTTCTTGGGTTTAGCTGGTTACTATAGAAGGTTTATTGAAGGATTTTCCAAGTTAGCTCTTCCACTAACACAGTTGACTTGTAAAGGTAAAGCTTTTGTATGGGATGTTCAATGTGAAAACAGTTTCAACGAATTGAAGAAGCGTTTGACGACTGCTCCAGTTTTAATTTTGCCGAAGTCGCCTTTTGTAGTGTATTGTGATGCGTCCAAGTTGGGTTTAGGAGGTGTACTTATGCAAGAAGGTAAAGTGGTAGCTTATGCTTCAAGACAGTTGAGAATTCATGAGAAGAATTACCCGACACATGATTTAGAATTGGCGGCTGTAGTCTTTGTATTGAAAATATGGAGACGTTACTTGTATGGTTCGAGATTTGAAGTGTTCAGTGATCACAAGAGCTTAAAGTATCTGTTCGACCAGAAGGAATTGAATATGAGGCAGAGAAGATGGCTTGAATTGTTGAAGGATTACGACTTTGGTTTGAATTATCATCCGGGTAAAGCTACCGTGGTAGCAGATGCCTTAAGTAGGAAGACTTTGCATATGTCAGCTATGATGGTTAGAGAGTTGGAATTACTTGAACAGTTTAGAGATTTGAGTTTGGTCTGTGAAAGGACACCTCAAAGTGTAAAGCTGGGAATGCTGAAGATTGATAGTGACTTCTTGAAGAGTATCAAAGAGGCGCAGAAAGAAGATGGTAAGTTTGTGGACTTATTGGTTGCTAGTAATCAGACTGAAGATAGTGATTTTAAAGTCGATGATCAAGGAGTGTTGAGATTCCGAGGTAGGATTTGCATTCCTGACAATGAAGAGATTAAGAAGATGATTCTTGAAGAGAGTCATAGAAGTAGCTTGAGTATTCATTCGGGAGCCACAAAGATGTACCACGATCTGAAAAAGATTTTCTGGTGGTCTGGTTTGAAACGAGATGTGGCACAGTTTGTGTATTCCTGTTTAGTTTGTCAGAAGTCGAAGATTGAGCATCAAAAACCGGCTGGCATGATGGTATCTTTAGATGTGCCAGAGTGGAAATGGGATAGTATATCCATGGATTTTGTGACGAGTTTGCCGAATACTCCTAGAGGGAACGACGCAATTTGGGTTATTGTTGATAGATTGACGAAGTCGGCTCATTTTCTACCAATTAATATTAGTTTTCCTGTTGCCCAGTTGGCAGAGATTTATATCAAGGAGATTGTGAGGTTGCATGGTGTTCCTTCGAGCATTGTATCAGATAGAGATCCAAGATTTACTTCTAGATTTTGGAAAAGTTTGCAAGAGGCCTTGGGCTCTAAGTTGAGATTAAGTTCGGCGTATCATCCGCAGACAGATGGTCAGTCGGAGAGGACAATTCAGTCACTAGAGGATTTGTTGAGAGTTTGTGTTCTTGAGCAAGGAGGAACTTGGGATAGTCATCTTCCGTTGATCGAGTTCACATACAATAATAGTTATCATTCTAGTATTGGAATGGCACCTTTTGAGGCTTTGTATGGTCGATGGTGCAGAACTCCGTTGTGTTGGTTTGAGTCGGGTGAAAGAGTGGTCTTAGGACCGGAGATTGTTCAGCAAACTACTGAGAAAATTAAGATGATTCAAGAGAAGATGAAAGCGTCGCAGAGTCGACAAAAGAGTTATCATGATAAGAGAAGGAAAGATCTTGAGTTTCAGGAAGGAGACCACGTGTTTTTGAGAGTCACTCCGGTGACTGGTGTTGGACGTGCTTTGAAGTCAAAGAAGTTGACTCCGAGATTTATTGGTTCGTATCAGATATCGGAAAAAGTTGGAACGGTGGTGTATCGAGTTGGACTACCACCGCATCTTTCGAATTTGCATGATGTTTTCCATGTGTCGCAACTTCGAAAGTATGTCCCGGATCCATCTCATGTGATCCAGAGCGATGATGTGCAAGTTAGAGACAACCTTACGGTAGAGACTTTACCGGTAAGGATTGATGATCGGAAAGTGAAGACGTTGAGAGGCAAGGAGATACCTCTCATTAGAGTCGTTTGGACGGGAGCGACTAGTGAAAACTTGACGTGGGAGCTTGAGAGTAAGATGCTGGAGTCTTATCCAGAGTTGTTCGTTTGAGGTAAATTTTCGAGGACGAAAATCCTTTAAGTGGGGGAGAGTTGTAACGCCCACTTTCGTTTAATTATTTATTTAATCGGGTTTAGGCGATTATATTATATTTATATGATATATGTGTGCCTTTGGTATGTTTTGATGATCTTGGATGATTTAGTTGATTTTTGTGATAAGTTATGAGTTTTGAGGATTTTGATAAGATTAAGGGACTTATTTTATTGTTAAATAAAATAAGATTTGAAAATAATATAAAATATTTAGTTAAGGGTTGTTTTGAGATTTTAGAGTTTTGGGGGAGAAAGTGAAAACAAGATATAGTATAAATAGGAGAAGACCTAATTTTAGAAAACACATTGTACGTGAAAACTTTTGGAAAAAGGGAGAAAAGCTTAGAAGGGGGAAAGATCAAGAGAGTGTTGCGATTTCTTCATAACTAGATAAGGGTGAGACTAATAATTCAGTAATATTAATTAATTGTAATTCTAATGATTAGTTCGCAAGAATTAGGATTGATTTGGAGAAAACAAAAACTAGGTCAAATCTCTAGAATTGATGATTAAACGGTAAGAATTGGTTTAATTCATGTAGAAAGTGTTCCTAGACCTTAGATAATGTTTAGGACAAACTCTGGAATCAACGTGAGACTTAGAACCATGAGTATCATTGGAATTTTGAAGAAATAGCAAGTCTGCCCGTAGCGACATTCATCGCTCGCCATAGCGAGCAATGATCCTCGCCTCGCGAGTGATGAACATTCATCGCTCGCCATAGAGAGCCTTTTCCCTCGCCTTGCGAGTTGCTCAAGGCAGCTTGCCACAGCGAGCAAGCTTACTCGCCATAGCGAGCTAGGACAAAGAGCTTGCAAGATTTTGCAATTTCGACTTTTAGTTGGACCTTGAGGGCCATTGAATGCCTGATCATACCTAGTAATGATTAGGAATGTTTGTAGGACAAGATTGAACCTAGAACAACATTAGTTTGGGAGTTGGCATCTACTCGCCATGGCGAGCAGATGTTCTCGCCTCGCGAGCACTTCCAGAATGGAGTGTGCTGAGTGTTTTACGCAATTGGTGTCGCACGTTTGATCAAGAGTGGACCCTTAAGTGGTAGAGAGGCCTAATGGTAATGTTAAATGCAATTTGTAAAGCTGTTTAAGATATGTCAATGTTAATTGAGTATGAGTTAAAGTATTACACATTATGAAAGACATGAAAGAATGTTTATAATGCCATTGATTTGTAATTGATATAATGATATAATTCTATTATTGAGATTTGACTATGTTGCTGTTGTTATTAAACTGAGTTGCATGATGTCTATATATGATGAATAAGATGTTGTTTAGCTCCAAATTCTTGGATGCATGTTGATATGATGATTAAGGTTTTTTGTTGATAGAGTCCATGCATTAGCATTCATTGAGCTTAGTCCTCACCATGATAGGAGCTTTGTCCTCCGCACGATTAATAGGAGCTTTGTCCTCCGCACGTTTTAAAGTATATTAATACTTATGATGAAGTTTGGTACCACATGCATATAAGAAGTCTAAGAGCATTGTCGCATGGTCATGTCTAAGATGTTATGTTGTTGATAATGATTGAATATGTGACTACGTGATAATTGTTTATCTAAATGGAAAGTTGTTTAAGGATGATATGATGTTAATTATGAATCAAATTACTTGATTAATATTATTTTGTTATGAAATCTCACCCCTTCTTCTTGAAAATGTTGCCCTTCGTATGGGTAACTTGCAGGTGATCGTGCTTAGTGTGCAGTTTGCTGTCGTGAGTGGCCTTGCCTCACTGTGTCGTCTAGGTCGCTCTGATATGTAACGGGATGGGGTTATCTGTTATGCATGCTTCATTCTCTTACGTGAACAATTATGTCATTTTGTGTTAATGAACTAAACCATTTTGAGATACTTGATGGGGCCTGCGTGCCAAAACGTTTTACGGTTTATGAAATAATTTTCGCTGCAATGTTTAAGTTACTTTGTTAAATTGTTATTTAACTGTTTCAGATTATGTTAAATGTGATATCCCGTTGTTTACGATGTTACTCTGATAAATGTTTTTAAGAAATTTTTATGTTGGGAAAACGGGGTGTTACACATGGCCTTTCCTATAGGGCACACGACCGTGTGTCCCAATGTCTAACAAAAGCACACGGCCGTGCCACAGGGGCGCACGGTTGTGCTCGTGTGATAGTTCAGAATTTCCGATTTTCTTTGTTTCGCCATTTCGCGCATAAAATTCCGATCGTTTATCTGATTTCGATTCTGTTTTCTCCTACGCGTTCCAATCACTTGAATATATCACAATCTACATAGAAATCTTGTTTTCCTAACTCAAATCAACTTAATCCAATTTCACCCAACATCACTTATTCTCCAAAAACGATCAAAAACGACTTTTACACAAAAATCTCATTTTCTCCCAAACGATTAAACACCCAAAATCTTTGTTTCAAAACAGAAATTCTAAGTGTTCTAATTCATTCTAACAACATCGTCAACTCACTCAAAACATCAAAAACTACATTCCTCCATTTTGACCCATTTTGACCAAAAACTCATCACAACACAACAACTTGAATCACAACAACACAATTAGTGATACCCCATGTATGAATCATCATCAACAACATTACTCAACAGCAATCATAACACATAATCATGATTTCACCAACAATTCACAACAACATCATTTCTCATCAAATTAAGCAAAAATCTCAAAGGGTTCATATCATCATAATTCAACAATGGAAAACCAACAACAACAACAACAACAACAAGCTTAGCATCAATTTAACATACCCAAACTTATCATCAAATAACGAGCATGAAAATTGACATTTAAAATTCACAAAAGTCATAATTAAAAAAATAATCACTTTTACCTATAATTGAAAATAAGGTGGTCTAACTTAATTGTGAGAAGTTCTAATCACCCATACCTCAAGCTTCAAAGATCCTAGCTATGGCTTCAATTTAGCTTCTCTAACCTCAAGTCTCCAGCCTCCTCCATCTTCTCTTCAAGCTTTTCTTCTCTCTAACGATTTTCTCTATTCTTCTATTCATTGTCTCTCTACCTCTCTCAAAATATTTTGTGAAGTGAATGAATGAATGGCTTAACCTAATTTCTCCTAAGAATTATTTATTTATGTCACCAAAATGGGATAGGTTAATTCTTATTCTAATTGGGCCACAAAACTCTTACAAACTAATTTCCAATAAGTTCATACTCATTAAACCGTTAAAACGTCGAATAATTATCGTCACTAAATAATTACCCCAATTCACTAATAACTTAGTAAAATAATCATTCTCAGTAAAACCTCACAAATAACCTTCTAGATAAAATGACTATTTTACCTTTACATGACAAATAACCAAAATACCCTTGGCCTCCAAAATGACTAAAATACCCTTATATGTCAAAATTCCACTAATTCACCACATAATTATACACATAAGCAAATAGGCACATATAAACACACATAAACATATATAAATACACAAAATATATAAATAAAATAATTCTAGCTAAAAACGGGTTGTTACAACTCTCCCTCACTAAAAAGAATTTGCGCCCTTGAAAATTACCTCAAGAAAACAACTATGGATACGACTCTTTCATCCTACTCTCTGATTCCCAAGTCGCACTCTCTCCGGTTGGTCCAACCCACATCACTTTCACCAATACAATCTCTTTTCCTCTTAAGCATTTAACTTCCTGATCTTCAATCCTAACTGGCCAAGTCTCAATAGTCAAATTATCTTTTACTTCCAAATCATCCACTACCACATGAGACAGATCATACACATACTTCCTCAACTGAGATATATGAAACACATCATGAAGATTTGACAACGACGACAATAACGCAATCAGATACGCTACAACTCCAACCTTCTTAGCAATCTCAAACGGTCCAAAAAAACGAGGTGTCAGCTTCCGACTCTTCAAAGCACGTCCAACATCGGTTACAGGATTCACCCTTAGAAACACATGATCACCAACTTGAAACTAAATATCCTTTCTCCTTTTATCTTGATAACTCATCTACCTACTCTAAGACGCTTTTATCTTCTCCTGAATCATCTTAACCTTTTCATAGTCTCTTGAACAAATTTTGGTCCTAACAAAACACTCTCTCCTGACTCCTACCAACATAAAGGCGTCCTACACCTCCTGCCATACAAAGCTTCAAACGGTGCCATACCAATACTAGAATGAAAATTGTTATTGTAAGTAAACTCAATCAACGACAAACACTCCGCCCAAGTTACACCTTGTTCCAAAACACGTGCTCTCAATAGATCTTCCAAAGACTGAATAGACCTCTCCGTCTGACCATCAGTCTCAGGATGATAAGCAGAACTCAACCTCAACTTAGTTCCCAAAGTCGCTTGCAACCTATCCCAAAACTTAGAAGTATACCTCAGATTTATATCTGACACAATACTAGATGGAATACCATGCAATATGACAACCTACTCATTGTAGATCTATGCCAACCTCGCTACAAACATATCGGTCTTGATAGGAATAAAATATGCTAATTTCGTCAACTGATCAACGATTACCCAAATTGAATGACTTCCCTTCACAGTCTTAGGCAACGCTCCGACAAAATCCATAGATATGTTATCCCACTTCCACTCTGGCACAAACAAAGGTTGATGTTCAATCTTAGACTTCTGACAAATCAAACAAACATACACAACCTGATGATTCTGCATCAATACACCTCCAAAACCCATCTTATAAGCATCACAATGCACAACAAACGACTCCATTAGATTCAGCAAAATCAACACTTGCACTGACGTCAACCTCCTCTTCAACTCTTGCAAACTTACCTCATACTTGCCAAACAAACATTTGTCCCTTCCGAGTCAACTACGCAACGGTAAAGCCAACTTAGAGAATCCTTCAATGAATCTCCGATAATAACCCTCCAAACCAAGAAAACTTCTCAAAAACAGACTTCAGAGCCTCCCACTTCAACACTGCATCAACCTTCGATGGATCCCCCGCTATGCCACCATTTGATATCACGTGACCAAGGAAACTCACTTCTCGCAACAAAAACTCACACTCTAACAACATAGCAAACAACTTCTTCTCCTTCAAAGTGTGAAAAACAACCCTCAGATTCTCGGAATGCTTCTCCTCTTACTTCGAATACACCAAAATATTGTCTATAAACACCACCACAAACTGATCCAAATAAGGATTCAAGATCCATGAAAGAGGTTAACGATTCTTAATTGCCACCTTATTTAACTGTCGATAACTCACACACAACCTCATATTTTCATCCTTCTTCTTAATCAACAGCACTGGAGCTCCCCAAGGTGAAACACTCGGCCTAATGAACTATTTTTCCAACAATTCTTCTAATTGCTTCTTCAACTCGCCCAATTCCGACGCGGACATCCTATAAGGCGAAATCGAAATAGGACTTGTTCTTGGTACCAAATCAATCGCAAACTCCACTTCTCTCTCCGACGGTAAGTCGGTAATGTCTCCCGGGAAAACATTTGAAAACTCTCACACTACCTACAAATCGCCAACTCCCATCTCAACACATTCCTTCAACAAAGCAAACATCGTGAACACACAAGTTTCACCATCCAAAGACTTCTTCACTTGCTCCATGCTCAAGTACTTCTCTCCTACTTGGTCTACCCTCTTAGAGAATGTCACACTTATGGTTAAACAATTAATGTTAACTCCAAAAGCCAACATCCAATCCATATAAAAAATCTTATCCATGTGAGCTAAAGGCAAACACATTAAATCCAACTAAAATTTGTATTACCAAAATTAACAGGGTACTTAACACACACCAAGGAAGTAGTGACCGAGCCATTGGTTGGGGTATCGATGACCATCCCACTCAACATTGGAGTCATAACAAGGTTTAAACATTCAACACAATCAAGCACAATCAAACGAGATAAAAGAATGAGTAGCACCAGTATCAATAATTGCAATCAAACAAGTACTTTTGATAAAAACACATACCTCTAATTAGATTATTCGGTTGCTACACCTCCTCCGCATTCAAAGCAAACACTTTTCCTCCCGCCTTCTTCGGCTTAGTACATGTAACGCCCTATTTTATTTATTTATTTATTTGATTGAGTTTAGAGTCTTTTTGAATAATTTATTTGATTTATGGTGATGTGTGTTATTTTTGTGTTATATGTTGGTGTTTTAGTAGCATATTATATTATATTATATTACAACAATGCTAGCAACACTCTCTTTTCAACACTCTCTCAAACACTCACTATCTTATTGGGTGAAATCAATGTATGTCCCACCACTTTAAGTGGGTTCCATTTTCAAAATGTAGGACCCACATTGATTTAAGCCAATTAGAGAGTGAGTATTAGAGAGAGTGTTCAAAAGAGAGTGTTGCTAGCACTACTCATTATATTATATATGTTATTTGGTGTAGAAATATTATGTTATTTGGTGTAAACATATATATGTTATTTGATGTAGAAATATTTTGTTATCTGTTATAGAAATATATTTGTTATTTAGTGGGAGAATATATTTCGTGGAGAAATATAATTATTTAGAATAATGGTGCTTTGGGGCAGAATAGGAATTAAGAGCAAATAAATAGGTTAAGGATTTATATAAAAAGGGAGAGTTAGAATTAGAAAATATAATTTGTTTTATAATATATATATATATATATATATATATATATATATATATATTTGATGAAATATTATATTATGTGATATTATGTGTTTTAATATTCTAAGTGGGGGAGAGATATTATTGGAAATAATAAGATAATAGGGAAGAGAGTAGTTTTTGGTGAGAAGAGTAAATAAATTAGGTTAAGAGTCAATAAGAGTCTATAAAACATAATACGTGCAATTTTTGGAGAAAAGAGGAGAAAAGAGGAGAACTCAAAGAGAGAACCCTAAGGACGAAGAACACTACTTTTGATTTCAGAAAACAATCTAAGGTAAGGGTGGGACTAACTCTCATTAATATCAAGTTGTAATTCATAGAAATTAATCGTTGTTGTAGTTTTTCTGAAATTGGGTTTGACAAAAGTTGTAGGTTGTGAGTTTTGGGAATTATGTTTAATTCTATAAAAATTGTAGAAAGTATATGAATTGCCATAAATTGTTGTGTTAATTTATGTTCAGGTCTTAGTATGATCATAGGTAATGTTTTCTATCAAATTTGGGGTTAGGGTTGAGGAAATTGGAGTTTTTGGGGTGAAAATTGGTCCATTCCCGTAGGGTTGTCTGTCGTAACTCGCCACAGCGAGTACGTTACTCGCCTCGCGAGCTGCACAGTTACAGCATCCTCTGTTACGCGTTCTTGCGTCCTGTTCACCCGTTTCTGTGAAAGTTGTAGATAATTGAGTTATCTTTCTAATGGCTTTGGAGTGACTCAAAAATGTTTTGTGAATCTTGAGTTATGATAAAAACACTCCAAGTGTGTTTTGGGAAAACCATCCTCTGTTTCGCGTTCTTGCGTCCTTTTCACCCGTTTCTGTTTTGAACTGGCTTTTGGGGTAAACATGAAAGTTGTAGATAATTGAGCTAGATTTCCAGTGGCTTTGGTTTGACTTGAAAATGATTCATAATTTTTGAGATATGATGAAAATACTCCAGGGAGGTCATAGTGGAATTTTATGAAAATTAACCGAAAACTTATGGATCGTCTCTAACATTAAAGCCCGTGTACTATGAGCTAAATTAAGGTGTTTATGAGTATTTAACCTATGTTTTAATGAATCTAACTTGGTTTGATATGTAAGTAATTGATTTAATATTGAAATTATGAAGTTGATGTTGCTGTATTAAGATGGTGTCGTTGCATTTGAGTCGTGTCGTTACATTAAGTCGTGTTGTTGCATAGCATAGTCAACGATGAGCGCTTAATGCCTGACAGGCCCTTTTATGACCTTTAGCGATGGGGGCTCAATGCTTGACAGGTCCTTTTATGACCTTTAGCGATGGGGGCTCAATGCCTGACAGGTCCTATTTGACCTTTAGCGATGGGGGCTTAAGCCCTGATGGTACCACATGCATATTGCATTGTCGAGTCGATGTGATGTTAAGATGAGTTGTTGTTGTCGTTGCATTGTAGAGTCGTCATTGCATAATATAATTGATGATCATTTGAGAAGTTATTGTTGTTGTTGATTATAATGTTGTTGCTATTGTTAATGATGTTGTTGTTGTTGATGATGATGTTGTTGTTGATGATGATGTTGTTGTTGCTGTTTTACCTTTAGTAAATGACGTTATGTGATGTTTATTCTATGCTGGATATATGGTTGTTAATTATCTTGTATGAATTGTTGCTTGCTATTAATGAATGTGAAATCTCACCTCTTCTGCTTGAATATGTTGCTCTTCGTATGAGTAACTTGCAGGTAACGAAGAATAGTGCAGTTGTGAGTAATCTTCGCCGTGTCGTCTAGGATGCTCTGATACGTAACGGGATGGGGATTGTCTATTGCATGTTTTCCTTGTTACGTATTTCCTTTTAAATGATGTTGAACTATTTTCATGAGAACTATTTAAGATACTGATGTTGTGGCCTCTAAGAGCCAAAGATTGTTATAAGATGTTAAAAACTATTCCGCTGCATGATTATTGGATTTTTATAAAGACAGATTGTTTTAATAAATAGTACTTTTTATTCTATTTATATAGTGGAATTTTTGTAAGTTGAATGTAACGCTCCGCTTTTGATGAAAAACTCTGATATTCTTTATAACTATTTATGTTGGGAAAACGGGGTGTTACAATTGTAACACCCCGTTTCCCGAAACAACGTTTAATAAAGAATATATAATCAGAGTTCAACAAATACGGGCATGTCACACTACTTTTCAAAATTTATTAAATAGGAAATAAAACTATTTAACTTCAACAACTTTAATCTCATAAATAATTGCAGCGGAAAAATTCTTTCAACATAATAAATCTTCTTCAACAAAATCTTGGCACAAAGGCCTCAACAATAAAATGATATCCAACATAATTAAGGTTCAACAACATTATTTAAAAATTCGATACATAAAGGAATGAAAGAATCAAGACAACGTTTCCCATCCCGTTACGTATCAGAGCCCTAGGACACTTGAGCCGACATCCTACAAGTCTCCATTACCTGCACTTGCCCACAAGGCGGTAATTCCAACAGAAGGGGTGAGAAACACATTCAATAATAATAATATATAATTCATCAAATCGATGAAACAACAACAAATTATACCACAAGTATCAACAAGTTCATATATGTATGTATACATATATATATAGCAACAACAACGTTATCAACATCAACGACATTTAGCAAGATACAACAACAATAAACAATCAACAACATCAACAAATCATCACATATAACGAAAACATCTCAAACATTCACGAGTACATCATAACATCACAAATACTTCAACACGTCATAAATACATCAACAAGTCACAATTACACCATCACGAATACATCATCACTTTGCAAATTACATCATCACTTCACAATTACATCATCACTTCACAAACGACACGACATGACTATGCAACAACGACTCCGACAATGCACCGACGACAATAACTAATGCAATATGCATGTGGTACCATTTTACGCGCGTTGAATGACAAGCATTCCAGGGCATGATCCCTCAAAAATTGGATGGTTAAAGCATCCCAGGGCATGAGCCCTCAACAGTTGAACAATAAAGCGTTCCAGGGCATAAGCCCTCAACATTTGAATGATTAACATTCCAGGGCATGAGCCCCCAACGATGCATGAGTATGAAAGACTCGTGGTGTATATCAGCATACAACCCAACAACAACAACAACAGCAACGACATCTGTGATGGAAGACTCATGGTGTATATCAGCATACAACCCAACAACAACAACAACGACGACAACGACAACAACAACTGTGCCTAATATATTTATGACACACTCCCCAACTTAGACAACATGTAACACCCCGTTTCCCAAATTGACGTAATAATAATAATAATAATAATAACAATAATCAGAGTTATTCAACATACAACGGAGTATTACACCACTTTCAAAATTATTTAAATAGAATATAAACTATTCAAATGTCAACAAATCATCTTTATAAAATTCTGCAGCGGAAAATCTTTAATTTAAATCAACATCATTAATCGTCTACAACAAAATCCTTGGCTCAAAGGCCTCAACAATTTAAACATCATCCATAATTAAAAATCCAACAACATGTTCTTCAAAAGAAATGATACATAAAGGAATACAAGAAAGATAACGTTTTCCCATCCCTACTATGTATCAGAGCCCTAGACGCAAGAGCCAACAACACTAGTCTTCGTTACCTGCACTTGCCCACAAGGCGACAATTCCAGCAGAAGGGGTGAGTTCACAAATCAAAAGTAATATATAGATATATGAATCATCAAAGTAAATTGAAACAACAACAAATAATAACAACCAACAGCAACATTATCAACAATATCATCTCAACATTATAATCTTGATTCATCTTTGATGTACAACAACAACAATATCCCTTGTGGAGACATCTCACCAACAATAACTCCAACAAGACAACTCACGCCTACAACAACTATGCAAAGACCTCAACTACTAATGCAATATGCATGTGGTACCATACTACGCGCGTTGAATGCTAAGCATTCCAGGGCAATAAGCCCCCAACAGTTTGGATGGTTAAAGCATCCCAGGGCAATAAGCCCCCAACAGGTGAACGATAAAGCGTTCCAGGGCAATAAGCCCCCAACAGGTGAATGATAAACATTCCAGGGCAATAAGCCCCCAACAAATGCAAATGAGTATGAATGACTCTATGGTGTATATCTGCATACAACCCAACAACATCTAATGGTGCACATCAACATGCAACCAACAACAACTGCTTAGGACATCAACTAATGTGTCTAACAACTAAGACACCCTCCCCAACTGGATAACACCACTCAACATCATCAAAAGCAACTCAAGTTTAGCAAAATATAATTATTTTCATGTAAACATACATTAATCCATCTTAATTGTAACGCCCGCTTTGAACTATTTTATTTATTTAATTATTTGATTGAGTTTAGAGTCCTTTTAAATAATTTATTTGATTTATGGTGATGTGTGTTATTTTTGTGTTATATGTTGGTGTTTTAGTAGCATATTATATTATAATATATATGTTATTTGGTGTAGAGATATTATGTTATTTGGTGTAAAAATATATTTGTTATGTGGTGTAGAAATACTATGTTATTTGTTATAGAAATATATATGTTATTTTGTGTAAAAATATATTGTGTTATTTGTTATAGAAATATGTTTGTTATGTAGAGATATATTTGTTATAGAAATATATTCGTTATTTGGTTTGAAAATATATTTGTTATTTGTGTAGAAATATATATATATATATATATATATATATATATATATATATATTATCTAGTGTAGAAATAAGATAAAATGAGTAAGAGAATATAAAGAAGAGAATTAGGGTTAGAATTATTTAATACGTAATATTACTTTTGAAGAAACCTAGAGAAAAAGAGAGGAGGCGCGAAAGAGAGAAGAAAAACCTAAGAAGAACGCAGCTTGATTCAGGAGACCAAATTAAGGTAAGGGTGAGCCTAGCTTTCATTATATTAAACTGTAATTCAATTCAATTATGATTAACAAGAGATGGATGAGTTTTTGAGAGAATTAAGAACTAGGTTAAGGTGAATGAATTAAAAGATGAAGTTGAAAGGTGAGAATTAATGAAAACTAGTTTAGGTTTCGAATTGAGTTTCTAGTCTTAAAAAGAGTGGATAATCTAGTAGGTTAATGAGTAATTAATGTTCTAATGATAGGATAATCTAGGGTGATGTTTAAGGTCATGTTTTGAGGGTATTGGATCGAAAACGGAGTAGAAAAGGTTTCCCCAAGGCGAAATCGCAACTGAACTGCGATTTTGCTGTCGTTGTGCAAAACACGTTACTTGTTGTCTCAGTTTGACAAGTTTAAGTTCCGAACTGGGTTTATGTGAAAACTCTGATTTAATTTACGAAATTTTTACGTTGGGAAAACGGGGTGTTACAATTGGTATCAGAGCAGGTTGGTCCGTCCGGCCAAGTAGATGAGTCGTTGTGTCGTGTGACGATTGAATATTGTCGTTTTGTTTTCTAATTAATGGTTATGTTTTATTATGTGATCATGTTTGACTGACTAACTTTAATGTGATTTTTGTGTAATGTTTGAAGTTACTACTTTGTTATATATAATTTAAGATATTTAAGCAATAATTGAATTCATTTTTTTTTGTGCTATGAATTTCGAGGACGAAATTCTCTTAAGGGGGGTAGAGTTGTAACGCCCGCTTTGAACTATTTTATTTATTTAATTATTTGATTGAGTTTAGAGTCCTTTTAAATAATTTATTTGATTTATGGTGATGTGTGTTATTTTTGTGTTATATGTTGGTGTTTTAGTAGCATATTATATTATAATATATATGTTATTTGGTGTAGAGATATTATGTTATTTGGTGTAAAAATATATTCGTTATGTGGTGTAGAAATACTATGTTATTTGTTATAGAAATATATATGTTATTTTGTGTAAAAATATATTGTGTTATTTGTTATAGAAATATGTTTGTTATGTAGAGATATATTTGTTATAGAAATATATTCGTTATTTGGTTTGAAAATATATTTGTTATTTGTGTAGAAATATATATATATATATATATATATATATATATATATTATCTAGTGTAGAAATAAGATAAAATGAGTAAGAGAATATAAAGAAGAGAATTAGGGTTAGAATTATTTAATACGTAATATTACTTTTGAAGAAACCTAGAGAAAAAGAGAGGAGGCGCGAAAGATAGAAGAAAAACCTAAGAAGAACGCAGCTTGATTCAGGAGACCAAATTAAGGTAAGGGTGAGCCTAGCTTTCATTATATTAAACTGTAATTCAATTCAATTATGATTAACAAGAGATGGATGAGTTTTTGAGAGAATTAAGAACTAGGTTAAGGTGAATGAATTAAAAGATGAAGTTGAAAGGTGAGAATTAATGAAAACTAGTTTAGGTTTCGAATTGAGTTTCTAGTCTTAAAAAGAGTGGATAATCTAGTAGGTTAATGAGTAATTAATGTTCTAATGATAGGATAATCTAGGGTGATGTTTAAGGTCATGTTTTGAGGGTATTGGATCGAAAACGGAGTAGAAAAGGTTTCCCCAAGGCGAAATCGCAACTGAACTGCGATTTTGCTGTCGCTGTGCAAAACACGTTACTTGTTGTCTCAGTTTGACAAGTTTAAGTTCCGAACTGGGTTTATGTGAAAACTCTGATTTAATTTACGAAATTTTTACGTTGGGAAAACGGGGTGTTACATTAATCATCTTCATATATAAGTTTTATCATCTAAACAATTCTTAATAAATCCAATAAACAAGTTAGGAAGCTTAGGTTTGGGTTAGGAGCACTTTGAAAAAAATCACACAAAATGGTCGCACAGGACCCAGCTCGCTTAAGCGAGCAGCTGCTCGCTTGAGCAAACAGAAAGACGTAAGTTTGGTTTTGGTTCGCTTACAGCTCGCTTCTGGTTCGCTTAAGCGAACAGTCTATTTTCAAAATTCTGGGCAAAAATTGACGTCTCTTCGCTTAAGCGACGGGAATTTCGCTTAAGCGACGCAAATGACGAAAGTTGGGATTTCGCTCGCTTAGCGTTCGCCTGGCTCACGCTTGAGCGAACGGGCAAAATTCTGAACTGAGCACAAAAGGTGTCGCTCGCTTGAGCGACGGCTGGCTCGCTTGAGCGAGAATTCATCTGGGCAGAACAAAAACCTACGATTTCACAACCTCTAACTCATCCAAAAAACCCCTTTTTGATCCCCCAAACACCCAAAATGATTTTCTACATTGGTTATGGGTTCAATACGCAACAAAGCATCAGAAACATATCATAACAACATCATCAACAACATAATTCAACAACAATGAGCAATTTATCATGTTCTTAACCCTAAACCAAAAACCACCAATTTCAATTCAAATTTCATGAAATCATATACATATACATTAGCAATTGAAAAGTAAACCCACCCTTACCTTAATTCAGCAAATTCCTACAGCAATTGGATGAATTCCCTCTTCCTAGTTCTTCCCTTGGCCTCTTCTCTCTTTCTCCCAAAAAGCTTACTTTTCCTTTGTTTTACTGATACGTACTTTGGTTTTTCTTTCCTTACTGACTCTTTCTATTCTCTTACCAACCAAAACATAACTCCTTCTTTTCTTTTAACTCCCTCACTAAATTTCTATTAATTCTCATTAACCCCCTCCTTAATTCTAATAATTTCTAACTAAATCTTATAACCAAATAAATATTTATATTTCTCCTATTTCACTTAAATAATAAAAATCATTACTAATTCTCATAAAATAAAATATAATAAAATAACAAACACCAATAATTCACATAAATCAACATAAGTAATTTTAAAGCACATAAAACACACAAAAATCAACTAAAATAAATAAATAGCAACTAGGGCGTTACACAACACGACTCAACGGCACCAACAACGGAAATCAACGACATAGCATATATAATCATATTTATTTATATATACATGCGTTCACATAGCTTCACTTTCATTTATAATATTCGCTTCATAAACAAGGTTAAATAAATCAAGAAAACATTTTTCAAAAGTAAATCAAATTTGATTAAACAAGTCATAAGTTAAATACTCATAAAACACTTCAATTTAACCTCTCATACTTAAGTTTGAAGTTTGGGAACTAACCATAGGTTTTGGACTAACTTGGAATAAGTTATGCTAAGTTTTCTTAAAGTTTTCTGAAGACCTACTTGGACTATTTTTATCATAACTCGAGATTTACAAAACATTTTCGAGTCAAACCAGTGCCATTAGAAAGCTAACTCAATTATCTACAACTTTCATGTTTACACCTAAGACCAATTATGTACCAATCAATACCAGTTTTCATTTCAAATTCGGACAAAGTTGTGCTGAAATTCATAAAAATTCAGTGTGACCTACGTTAAGTAATTTGACCATAACTCAAGTTCTATAAATCATTTTGACGTCAGACCAACGGCATTAGAAAGATAACATTCATACCTACAACTTTCGTGTTTACACCAAAAGCTAGTTCGAAACAGAAACTGATGCAAAAGACGCAACAACATGGAACAGGGTATTCTGTCAAAGGTAGCTCTCGGGAAAACTCTATTTTTCACTCAAAAACCCAAATTTCATCTACCCAAATCCCAAATTTGATAGAGAACAATGTTTACAGGTTCTATATACAACATAACAATCAAAACAACACAGAAACAGGCATTAAACAACACAATTCATCACATCATATCAATTATCATAAACTTTCTAAACCCTAAACCTAGAACACAATTTCATCAACAATCAAAATTATATATACATATTATTGAAGGAATCCCACCCTTACCTTAGATTATGATTCCTGAATTAAGCTGCGTTCTTCTCTCTTCTTCTAGCCTCTTCTCTTGGTTCTAGGTTTTCTCCTCTTCTTCTCTCAAAAACTCACTTTCTCTTTTTTTTTTCAATTGTACGTAAAACTCTTTCTGACTCTCCTTTTCTTTTTATTGTAAACTATAACCCCCTCTTATTTCCTTAACTCCCACTTATTCCTCATAATTATACTTAATTCCCTTTAAACCAAATAATACTATTTTCTACCTTTTTATTAAATAAATAAAATAATCAAACAACATTTATTTAAATAAAACACAACACCATAAATCATATAATAAATTATCATCACACCAAATATCACACAATTCATACCAAGTCATATATTTCACATAAAATCATATCTAAATCATATATGTCAAATATAGTCATATAAAATCATATAAAAATACTCAAACATCAACTAAAAATAATTAAATAAAAATGGGGCGTTACAACAATTGGTATCAAAGCAGGTCGGTCCGTCCGGCCAAGTAGTTGAGTCGCGTAGTGTCGTGTGACAGTTGAATACTGTCGTTGTGTCTTTCTAAATTAATGATTATGTTTTATTATGTGATTATGTTTGACTGACTAACTTTAATGTGGTTTTGTGCATTATTTGAAGTTTCTATTTGTTATATATAGTTTAAGATATTTAAGTAATAATTAAATTCATTTTCACTTGTGCTTTGAATTTCGAGGACGAAATTCTTTTAAGGGGGGTAGAGTTGTAACGCCCAATTTTATTTATTTATTTATTTGATTGAGTTTAGAGTCTTTTTGAATAATTTATTTAATTTATGGTGATGTGTGTTATTTTTGTGTTATATGTTGGTGTTTTGGTAGCATATTATATTATAATATTTATGTTATTTGGTGTAGAAATATTATGTTATTTGGTGTAAAAATATATATGTTATTTGGTGTAGAAACATTTTGTTATCTGTTATAGAAATATATTTGTTATTTAGTGGGAGAAAATATTTCGTGGAGAAATATAATTATTTAGAATAATGAGGCTTTGGGGAAGAATTGGAATTAAGAGAAAATAAGTAGGTTAAGGATTTATATAAAAAGGGAGAGTTAGAATTAGAAAATATAATTTGTTTTATAATATATATATATATATATATTTGATGAAATATTATATTATGTAATATTATGTGTTTTAATGTTCTTTGTGGGGGAGAGATATTATTGGAAATAATAAGATAATAGGGAAGAGAGTAGTTTTTGGTGAGAAGAGTAAATAAATTAGGTTAAGAGTCAGTAAGAGTTTAGAAAACATAATACGTGCAATTTTTGGAGAAAAGAGGAGAAAAGAGGTGAACTCAGAGAGAGAATCCTAAGGACGAAGAACACTGCTTTTGATTTCAGAAAACAATCTAAGGTAAGGGTGAGACTAACTCTCATTAATATCAAGTTGTAATTCATAGAAATTAATCGTTGTTGTAGTTTTTTTTGAAATTGGGTTTGACAAAAGTTGTAGGATGTGAATTTTGGGAATTATGTTTAATTCTATAAAAATTGTAGAAAGTATATGAATTGCCATAAATTGTTGTGTTAATTTATGTTCAGGTCTTAGTATGATCATAGGTAATGTTTCCTATCAAATTTGGGGTTAGGGTTGAGGAAATTGGAGTTTTTGGGGGTGAAAACTGGTCCATTCCCGTAGGGTTGTCTGTCGCAACTCGCCAGAGCGAGTACGTTACTCGCCTTGCGAGCTGCACAGTTACAGCATCCTCTGTTACGCGTTCTTGCGTCCTGTTCACCCGTTTCTGTTTTGCCCTGGCTTTTGGGGTAAACATGAAAGTTGTAGATAATTGAGTTATCTTTCTAATGGCTTTGGAGTGACTCAAAAATGTTTTGTGAATCTTGAGTTATGATAAAAACACTCCAAGTGTGTTTTGGGAAAACCAACCTCTGTTTCACGTTCTTGCGTCCTTTTCACCCGTTTCTGTTTTGAACTGGCTTTTGGGGTAAACATGAAAGTTGTAGATAATTGAGTTAGATTTCCAGTGGCTTTGGTTTGACTTGAAAATGATTCATAGTTATTGAGATATGATGAAAATACTCCAGGGAGGTCTTAGTGGAATTTTATGAAAATTAACCGAAAACTTATGGATCGTCTCTAACATTAAAGCCCGTGTACTATGAGCTAAATTAAGGTGTTTATGAGTATTTAACCTATGTTTTAATGAATCTAACTTGGTTTGATATGTAAGTAATTGATTTAATATTGAAATTATGAAGTTGATGTTGCTGTATTAAGATGGTGTCGTTGCATTTGAGTTGTGTCATTACATTAAGTCGTGTTGTTGCATAGCATAGTCAGCAATGAGGGCTTAATGCCTGACAGGTCCTTTTATGACCTTTAGCGATGGGGGCTCAATGCTTGACAGGTCCTTTTATGACCTTTAGCGATGGGGGCTCAATGCCTGACAGGTCCTATTCGACATTTAGCGATGGGGGCTTAAGCCCTGATGGTACCACATGCATATTGCATTGTCGAGTCGATGTGATGTTAAGATGAGTTGTTGTTGTCGTTGCATTGTAGAGTCGTCATTGCATAATATAATTGATGATCATTTGAGAAGTTATTGTTGTTGTTGATTATGATGTTGTTGCTATTGTTGATGATGTTGTTGTTGATGATGTTGTTGTTGTTGATGATGTTGTTGTTGCTGTTTTACCTTTAGTAAATGACGTTATGTGATGTTTATTCTATGCTGGATATATGGTTGTTAATTATCTTGTATGAATTGTTGCTTGCTATTAATGAATGTGAAATCTCACCTCTTCTGCTTGAATATGTTGCTCTTCGTATGAGTAACTTGCAGGTAACGAAGAATAGTGCAGTTGTGAGTAATCTTCGCCGTGTCGTCTAGGATGCTCTGATACGTAACGGGATGGGGATTGTCTATTGCATGTTTTCCTTGTTACGTATTTCCTTTTAAATGATGTTGAATTATTTTCATGAGAACTATTTAAGATACTGATGTTGTGGCCTCTAAGAGCCAAAGATTGTTATAAGATGTTAAAAACTATTCCGCTGCATGATTATTGGATTTTTATAAAGACAGATTGTTTTAATAAATAGTACTTTTTATTCTATTTATATAGTGGAATTTTTGTAAGTTGAATGTAACGCTCCGTTTTTGATGAAAAACTCTGATATTCTTTATAACTATTTATGTTGGGAAAACGGGGTGTTACAATTGGTATCAAAGCAGGTCGGTCCGTCCGACCAAGTAGTTGAGTCGCGTAGTGTCGTGTGACAGTTGAATACTGTTGTTGTGTCTTTCTAAATTAATGATTATGTTTTATTATGTGATTATGTTTGACTGACTAACTTTAATGTGGTTTTGTGCATTATTTGAAGTTTCTATTTGTTATATATTGTTTAAAATATTTAAGTAATAATTAAATTCATTTTCACTTGTGCTTTGAATTTCGAGGACGAAATTCTTTTCAGGGGGATAGAGTTGTAACGCCCTATTTTATTTATTTATTTATTTGATTGAGTTTAGAGTCTTTTTGAATAATTTATTTAATTTATGGTGATGTGTGTTATTTTTGTGTTATATGTTGGTGTTTTGGTAGCATATTATATTATAATATTTATGTTATTTGGTGTAGAAATATTATGTTATTTGGTGTAAAAATATATATGTTATTTGGTGTAGAAATATTTTGTTATCTGTTATAGAAATATATTTGTTATTTGGTGTAGAATTATATTTGTTATAGAAATATATTTGTTATTTAGTGGGAGAATATATTTCGTGGAGAAATATAAATATTTAGAATAATGAGGCTTTGGGAAAGAATTGGAATTAAGAGAAAATAAATAGGTTAAGGATTTATATAAAAAGGGAGAGTTAGAATTAGAAAATATAATTTCTTTTATATTATATATATATATATATATATATATATATATATTTGATGAAATATTATATTATGTAATATTATGTGTTTTAATATTCTATGTGGGGGAGAGATATTATTGGAAATAATAAGATAATAGTGAAGAGAGTAGTTTTTGGTGAGAAGAGTAAATAAATTAGGTTAAGAGTCACTAAGAGTTTAGAAAACATAATACGTGCAATTTTTGGAGAAAAGAGGAGAAAAGAGGTGAACTCAGAGAGAGAACCCTAAGGACAAAGAACATTGCTTTTGATTTCAGAAAACAATCTAAGGTAAGGGTGGGACTAACTCTCATTAATATCAAGTTGTAATTCATAGAAATTAATCGTTGTTGTAGTTTTTTTGAAATTGGGTTTGACAAAAGTTGTAGGTTGTGAGTTTTGGGAATTATGTTTAATTCTATAAAAATTGTAGAAAGTATATGAATTGCCATAAATTGTTGTGTTAATTTATGTTCAGGTCTTAGTATGATCATAGGCAATGTTTCCTATCAAATTTGGGGTTAGGGTTGAGGAAATTGGAGTTTTTGGGGTGAAAACTGGTCCATTCCCGTAGGGTTGTCTGTCGCAACTCGCCACAGCGAGTACGTTACTCGCCTCGCGAGCTGCACAGTTACGGCATCCTCTATTACGCGTTCTTGCATCCTGTTCACCCGTTTCTGTTTTGACCTGGCTTTTGGGCTAAACATGAAAGTTGTAGATAATTGAGTTATCTTTCTAATGGCTTTGGAGTGACTGAAAAATGTTTTGTGAATCTTGAGTTATGATAAAAACACTCCAAGTGTGTTTTGGGAAAACCATCCTCTGTTTCGCGTTCTTGCATCCTTTTCACCCGTTTCTGTTTTGAACTGGCTTTTGTGGTAAACATGAAAGTTGTAGATAATTGAGTTAGATTTCCAGTGACTTTGGTTTGACTTGAAAATGATTCATATTTTTTGAGATATGATGAAAATACTCCAGGGAGGTCTTAGTGGAATTTTATGAAAATTAACCGAAAACTTATGGATCGTCTCTAACATTAAAGCCCGTGTACTATGAGCTAAATTAAGGTGTTTATGAGTATTTAACCTATGTTTTAATGAATCTAACTTGGTTTGATATGTAAGTAATTGATTTAATATTGAAATTATGAAGTTGATGTTGCTGTATTAAGATGGTGTCGTTGCATTTGAGTCGTGTCGTTACATTAAGTCGTGTTGTTGCATAGCATAGTCAACGATGAGCGCTTAATGCCTGACAGGTCCTTTTATGACCTTTAGCGATGGGGGTTTAATGCTTGACAGGTCCTTTTATGACCTTTAGCGATGGGGGCTCAATGCCTGACAGGTCCTATTTGACCTTTAGCGATGGGGGCTTAAGCCCTGATGGTACCACATGCATATTGCATTGTCGAGTCGATGTGATGTTAAGATGAGTTGTTGTTGTCGTTGCATTGTAGAGTCATCATTGCATAATATAATTGATGATCATTTGAGAAGTTATTGTTGTTGTTGATTATGATGTTGTTGTTATTGTTGATGACGTTGTTGTTGTTGTTGATCATATTGTTGTTGTTGATGATGTTGTTGTTGTTGTTTTACCTTTATTAAATGACGTTATGTGATGTTTATTCTATGCTGGATATATGGTTGTTGATTATCTTGTATGAATTGTTGCTTGCTATTAATGAATGTGAAATCTCACCCCTTCTGCTTGAATATGTTGCTCTTCGTATGAGTAACTTGCAGGTAACGAAGAATAGTGCAGTTGTGAGTAATCTTCGCCGTGTCGTCTAGGATGCTCTGATACGTAACAGGATGGGGATTGTCTATTACATGTTTTCCTTGTTACGTATTTCCTTTTAAATGATGTTGAACTATTTTCATGAGAACTATTTAAGATACTGATGTCGTGGCCTCTAAGAGCCAAAGATTGTTATAAGATGTTAAAAACTATTCCGCTACATGATTATTGGATTTTTATAAAGACATATTGTTTTAATAAATAGTACTTTTTATTCTATTTATATAGTGGAATTTTTGTAAGTTGAATGCAACGCTCCGTTTTTGATGAAAAACTTTGATATTCTTTATAACTATTTATGTTGGGAAAATCGGGTGTTACAATCGGTATCAAAGCAGGTCGGTCCATCCGGCCAAGTAGTTGAGTCGCGTAGTGTCGTGTGACAGTTGAATACTGTCGTTGTGTCCTTCTAAATTAATGATTATGTTTTATTATGCAATTATGTTTGACTGACTAACTTTAATGTGGTTTTGTGCATTATTTGAAGTTTCTATTTGTTATATATAGTTTAAGATATTTAAGTAATAATTAAATTCATTTTCACTTGTGCTTTGAATTTCGAGGACGAAATTCTTTTAAGGGGGGTAGAGTTGTAACGCCCTATTTTATTTATTTATTTATTTGATTGAGTTTAGAGTCTTTTTGAATAATTTATTTAATTTATGGTGATGTGTGTTATTTTTGTGTTATATGTTGGTGTTTTGGTAGCATATTATATTATAATATTTATGTTATCTGATGTGGAAATATTATGTTATTTGGTGTAAAAATATATATGTTATTTGGTGTAGAAATATTTTGTTATCTGTTATAGAAATATATTTGTTATTTGGTGTAGAATTATATTTGTTATAGAAATATATTTGTTATTTAGTGGGAGAATATATTTCGTCGAGAAATATAATTATTTAGAATAATGAGGCTTTGGGGAAGAATTGGAATTAAGAGAAAATACATAGGTTAAGGATTTATATAAAAAGGGAGAGTTAGAATTAGAAAATATAATTTGTTTTATAATATATATATATATATATATATATATATATATATTTGATGAAATATTATATTATGTAATATTATGTGTTTTAATATTCTATGTGGGGGAGAGATATTGTTGGAAATAATAAGATAATAGGGAAGAGAGTAGTTTTTGGTGAGAAGAGTAAATAAATTAGGTTAAGAGTCAGTAAGAGTTTAGAAAACATAATACGTACAATTTTTGGAGAAAAGAGGAGAAAAGAGGAGAACTCAGAGAGAGAACCCTAAGGACGAAGAACACTGCTTTTTATTTCAGAAAACAATCTAAGGTAAGGGTGGGACTAACTCTCATTAATATCAAGTTGTAATTCATAGAAATTAATCGTTGTTGTAGTTTTTCTGAAATTGGGTTTGACAAAAGTTGTAGGTTGTGAGTTTTGGGAATTATGTTTAATTGTATAAAAATTGTAGAAAGTATATGAATTGCCATAAATTGTTGTGTTAATTTATGTTCAGGTCTTAGTATGATCATAGGTAATGTTTCCTATCAAATTTGGGGTTAGGGTTGAGGAAATTGGAGTTTTTGGGGTGAAAACTGGTCCATTCCCGTAGGGTTGTCTGTCGCAACTCGCCACAACGAGTACGTTACTCGCCTCGCGAGCTGCACAGTTACAGCATCCTCTGTTACGCGTTCTTGCGTCCTGTTCACCCGTTTCTGTTTTGACCTGGCTGTTGGGGTAAACATGAAAGTTGTAGATAATTGAGTTATATTTCTAATGGCTTTGGAGTGACTCAAAAATGTTTTGTGAATCCTGAGTTATGATAAAAACACTCGAAGTGTGTTTTGGGAAAACCATCCTCTGTTTCGCGTTCTTGCGTCCTTTTCACCCGTTTCTGTTTTGAACTGGATTTTGGGGTAAACATGAAAGTTGTAGATAATTGAGTTAGATTTCCAGTGGCTTTGGTTTGACTTGAAAATGGTTCATAGTTTTTGAGATATGATGAAAATACTCCAGGGAGGTCTTTGTGGAATTTTATGAAAATTAACCGAAAACTTATGGATCGTCTCTAACATTAAAGCCCGTGTACTATGAGCTAAATTAAGGTGTTTATTAGTATTTAACCTATGTTTTAATGAATCTAACTTGGTTTGATATGTAAGTAATTGATTTAATATTGAAATTATGAAGTTGATGTTGCTGTATTAAGATGGTGTCGTTGCATTTGAGTCGTGTCGTTACATTAAGTCGTGTTGTTGCATAGCATAGTCAATGATGAGCACTTAATGCCTGACATGTCCTTTTATGACCTTTAGCGATGGGGGCTCAATGCTTGACA
Organism: Medicago lupulina; assembly: GCA_958299785.1. NCBI lineage: Eukaryota > Viridiplantae > Streptophyta > Magnoliopsida > Fabales > Fabaceae > Medicago > Medicago lupulina. Next base: position 43,796,723 of record OY283146.1, on the reverse strand, counting down.
GGTCCTTTTTTGACCTTTAGCGATGGGGGCTCAATGCCTGACAGGTCCTATTTGACCTTTAGGGATGGGGGCTTAAGCCCTGATGGTACCACATGCATATTGCATTGTCGAGTCGATGTGATGTTAAGATGAGTTGTTGTTGTCGTTGCATTGTAGAGTCGTCATTGCATAATATAATTGATGATCATTTGAGAAGTTATTGTTGTTGTTGATTATGATGTTGTTGCTATTGTTGATGATGTTGTTGTTGTTGTTGATGATATTGTTGTTGTTGATGATGTTGTTGTTGTTGTTGTTATACCTTTATTTAATGACGTTATGTGATGTTTATTCTATGCTGGATATATGGTTGTTGATTATCTTGTATGAATTGTTGCTTGCTATTAATGAATGTGAAATCTCACCCCTTCTGCTTGAATATGTTGCTCTTCGTATGAGTAACTTGCAGGTAACGAAGAATAGTGCAGTTGTGAGTAATCTTCGCCGTGTCGTCTAGGATGCTCTGATACGTAACAGGATGGGGATTGCCTATTACATGTTTTCCTTGTTACGTATTTCCTTTTAAATGATGTTGAACTATTTTCATGAGAACTATTTAAGATACTGATGTTGTGGCCTCTAAGAGCCAAAGATTGTTATAAGATGTTAAAAACTATTCCGCTGCATGATTATTGGATTTTTATAAAGACATATTGTTTTAATAAATAGTACTTTTTATTCTATTTATATAGTAGAATTTTTGTAAGTTGAATGTAACGCTCCGTTTTTGATGAAAAACTTTGATATTCTTTTTAACTATTTATGTTGGGAAAACGGGGTGTTACAATCGGTATCAAAGCAGGTCGGTCCGTCCGGCCAAGTAGTTGAGTCGCGTAGTGTCGTGTGACAGTTCAATACTGTCGTTGTGTCTTTCTAAATTAATGATTATGTTTTATTATGTGATTATGTTTGACTGACTAACTTTAATGTGGTTTTGTGCATTATTTGAAGTTTCTATTTGTTATATATAGTTTAAGATATTTAAGTAATAATTAAATTCATTTTCACTTGTGCTTTGAATTTCGAGGACAAAATTCTTTTAAGGGGGGCAGAGTTGTAACGCCCTATTTTATTTATTTATTTATTTGATTGAGTTTAGAGTCTTTTTGAATAATTTATTTAATTTATGGTGATGTGTGTTATTTTTGTGTTATATGTTGGTGTTTTGGTAGCATATTATATTATAATATTTATGTTATCTGATGTGGAAATATTATGTTATTTGGTGTAAAAATATATATGTTATTTGGTGTAGAAATATTTTGTTATCTGTTATAGAAATATATTTGTTATTTGGTGTAGAATTATATTTGTTATAGAAATATATTTGTTATTTAGTGGGAGAATATATTTCGTCGAGAAATATAATTATTTAGAATAATGAGGCTTTGGGGAAGAATTGGAATTAAGAGAAAATAAATAGGTTAAGGATTTATATAAAAAGCGAGAGTTAGAATTAGAAAATATAATTTGTTTTATAATATATATATATATATATATATATATATATATATATATATATATATATATATATATTTGATGAAATATTATATTATGTAATATTATGTGTTTTAATATTCTATGTGGGGGAGAGATATTGTTGGAAATAATAAGATAATAGGGAAGAGAGTAGTTTTTGGTGAGAAGAGTAAATAAATTAGGTTAAGAGTCAGTAAGAGTTTAGAAAACATAATACGTACAATTTTTGGAGAAAAGAGGAGAAAAGAGGAGAACTCAGAGAGAGAACCCTAAGGACGAAGAACACTGCTTTTTATTTCAGAAAACAATCTAAGGTAAGGGTGGGACTAACTCTCATTAATATCAAGTTGTAATTCATAGAAATTAATCGTTGTTGTAGTTTTTCTGAAATTGGGTTTGACAAAAGTTGTAGGTTGTGAGTTTTGGGAATTATGTTTAATTGTATAAAAATTGTAGAAAGTATATGAATTGCCATAAATTGTTGTGTTAATTTATGTTCAGGTCTTAGTATGATCATAGGTAATGTTTCCTATCAAATTTGGGGTTAGGGTTGAGGAAATTGGAGTTTTTGGGGTGAAAACTGGTCCATTCCCGTAGGGTTGTCTGTCGCAACTCGCCACAACGAGTACGTTACTCGCCTCGCGAGCTGCACAGTTACAGCATCCTCTGTTACGCGTTCTTGCGTCCTGTTCACCCGTTTCTGTTTTGACCTGGCTGTTGGGGTAAACATGAAAGTTGTAGATAATTGAGTTATATTTCTAATGGCTTTGGAGTGACTCAAAAATGTTTTGTGAATCCTGAGTTATGATAAAAACACTCGAAGTGTGTTTTGGGAAAACCATCCTCTGTTTCGCGTTCTTGCGTCCTTTTCACCCGTTTCTGTTTTGAACTGGATTTTGGGGTAAACATGAAAGTTGTAGATAATTGAGTTAGATTTCCAGTGGCTTTGGTTTGACTTGAAAATGGTTCATAGTTTTTGAGATATGATGAAAATACTCCAGGGAGGTCTTTGTGGAATTTTATGAAAATTAACCGAAAACTTATGGATCGTCTCTAACATTAAAGCCCGTGTACTATGAGCTAAATTAAGGTGTTTATTAGTATTTAACCTATGTTTTAATGAATCTAACTTGGTTTGATATGTAAGTAATTGATTTAATATTGAAATTATGAAGTTGATGTTGCTGTATTAAGATGGTGTCGTTGCATTTGAGTCGTGTCGTTACATTAAGTCGTGTTGTTGCATAGCATAGTCAATGATGAGCACTTAATGCCTGACATGTCCTTTTATGACCTTTAGCGATGGGGGCTCAATGCTTGACAGGTCCTTTTTTGACCTTTAGCGATGGGGGCTCAATGCCTGACAGGTCCTATTTGACCTTTAGGGATGGGGGCTTAAGCCCTGATGGTACCACATGCATATTGCATTGTCGAGTCGATGTGATGTTAAGATGAGTTGTTGTTGTCGTTGCATTGTAGAGTCGTCATTGCATAATATAATTGATGATCATTTGAGAAGTTGTTGATTATGATGTTGTTGCTATTGTTGATGATGTTGTTGTTGTTGTTGATGATATTGTTGTTGTTGATGATGTTGTTGTTGTTGTTGTTATACCTTTATTTAATGACGTTATGTGATGTTTATTCTATGCTGGATATATGGTTGTTGATTATCTTGTATGAATTGTTGCTTGCTATTAATGAATGTGAAATCTCACCCCTTCTGCTTGAATATGTTGCTCTTCGTATGAGTAACTTGCAGGTAACGAAGAATAGTGCAGTTGTGAGTAATCTTCGCCGTGTCGTCTAGGATGCTCTGATACGTAACAGGATGGGGATTGCCTATTACATGTTTTCCTTGTTACGTATTTCCTTTTAAATGATGTTGAACTATTTTCATGAGAACTATTTAAGATACTGATGTTGTGGCCTCTAAGAGCCAAAGATTGTTATAAGATGTTAAAAACTATTCCGCTGCATGATTATTGGATTTTTATAAAGACATATTGTTTTAATAAATAGTACTTTTTATTCTATTTATATAGTAGAATTTTTGTAAGTTGAATGTAACGCTCCGTTTTTGATGAAAAACTTTGATATTCTTTTTAACTATTTATGTTGGGAAAACGGGGTGTTACAATCGGTATCAAAGCAGGTCGGTCCGTCCGGCCAAGTAGTTGAGTCGCGTAGTGTCGTGTGACAGTTCAATACTGTCGTTGTGTCTTTCTAAATTAATGATTATGTTTTATTATGTGATTATGTTTGACTGACTAACTTTAATGTGGTTTTGTGCATTATTTGAAGTTTCTATTTGTTATATATAGTTTAAGATATTTAAGTAATAATTAAATTCATTTTCACTTGTGCTTTGAATTTCGAGGACAAAATTCTTTTAAGGGGGGCAGAGTTGTAACGCCCTATTTTATTTATTTATTTATTTGATTGAGTTTAGAGTCTTTTTGAATAATTTATTTAATTTATGGTGATGTGTGTTATTTTTGTGTTATATGTTGGTGTTTTGGTAGCATATTATATTATAATATTTATGTTATCTGATGTGGAAATATTATGTTATTTGGTGTAAAAATATATATGTTATTTGGTGTAGAAATATTTTGTTATCTGTTATAGAAATATATTTGTTATTTGGTGTAGAATTATATTTGTTATAGAAATATATTTGTTATTTAGTGGGAGAATATATTTCGTCGAGAAATATAATTATTTAGAATAATGAGGCTTTGGGGAAGAATTGGAATTAAGAGAAAATAAATAGGTTAAGGATTTATATAAAAAGCGAGAGTTAGAATTAGAAAATATAATTTGTTTTATAATATATATATATATATATATATATATATATATATATATATATATATATATATTTGATGAAATATTATATTATGTAATATTATGTGTTTTAATATTCTATGTGGGGGAGAGATATTATTGGAAATAATAAGATAATAGGGAAGAGAGTAGTTTTTGGTGAGAAGAGTAAATAAATTAGATTAAGAGTCAGTAAGAGTTTAGAAAACATAATACGTGCATTTTTTGGAGAAAAGAGAAGAAAAGAGGAGAACTCAGAGAGAGAACCCTAAGGACGAAGAACACTGCTTTTGATTTCAGAAAACAATCTAAGGTAAGGGTGGGACTAACTCTCATTAATATCAAGTTGTAATTCATAGAAATTAATCGTTGTTGTAGTTTTTCTGAAATTGGGTTTGACAAAAGTTATAGGTTGTGAGTTTTGGGGATTATGTTTAATTCTATAAAAATTGTAGAAAGTATATGAATTACCATAAATTGTTGTGTTAATTTATGTTCAGGTCTTAGTATGATCATAGGTAATGTTTCCTATCAAATTTGGGGTTAGGGTTGAGGAAATTGGAGTTTTTGGGGTGAAAACTGGTCCATTCCCGTAGGGTTGTCTGTCGCAACTCGCCACAGCGAGTACGTTACTCGCCTCGCGAGCTGCACAGTTACAGCATCCTCTTTTACGCGTTCTTGCGTCCTGTTCACTCGTTTCTGTTTTGACCTGGCTTTTGGGGTAAACATGAAAGTTGTAGATAATTGAGTTATCTTTCTAATGGCTTTGGAGTGACTCAAAAATGTTTTGTGAATCTTGAGTTATGATAAAAACACTCCAAGTGTGTTTTGGGAAAACCATCCTCTGTTTCACGTTCTTGCGTCCTTTTCACCCGTTTCTGTTTTGAACTGGCTTTTGGGGTAAACATGAAAGTTGTAGATAATTTAGTTAGATTTTCAGTGGCTTTGGTTTGACTTGAAAATGATTCATAGTTTTTGAGATATGATGAAAATACTCCAGGGAGGTCTTAGTGGAATTTTATGAAAATTAACTCAAAACTTATGGATTGTCTCTAACATTAAAGCTCGTGTACTATGAGCTCAATTAAGGTGTTTATGAGTATTTAACCTATGTTTTAATGAATCTAACTTGGTTTGATATGTAAGTAATTGATTTAATATTGAAATTATGAAATTGATGTTGCTGTATTAAGATGGTGTCGTTGCATTTGAGTCGTGTCGTTACATTAAGTCGTGTTGTTGCATAGCATAGTCAGCGATGAGGGCTTAATGCCTGACAGGTCCTTTTATGACCTTTAGCGATGGGGGCTCAATGCTTGACAGGTCCTTTTATGACCTTTAGCGATGGGGGCTCAATGCCTGACAGGTCCTATTTGACCTTTAGCGATGGGGGCTTAAGCCCTGATGGTACCACATGCATATTCCATTGTCGAGTCGATGTGATGTTAAGATGAGTTGTTGTTGTCGTTGCATTGTAGAGTCGTCATTGCATAATATAATTGATGATCATTTGAGAAGTTATTGTTGTTGTTGATTATGATGTTGTTGCTATTGTTGATGATGTTGTTGTTGTTGTTGATGATGTTGTTGTTGTTGTTTTACCTTTATTAAATGACATTATGTGATGTTTATTCTATGCTGGATATATAGTTGTTGATTATCTTGTATGAATTGTTGCTTGCTATTAATGAATGTGAAATCTCACCCCTTCTACTTGAATATGTTGCTCTTCATATGAGTAACTTGCAGGTAACGAAGAATAGTGCAGTTGTGAGTAATCTTCGCCGTGTCGTCTAGGATGCTCTGATACGTAACAGGATGGGGATTGTCTATTGCATGTTTTCCTTATTACGTATTTCCTTTTAAATGATGTTGAACTATTTTCATGAGAACTATTTAAGATACTGATGTTGTGGCCTCTAAGAGCCAAAGATTATTATAAGATGTTAAAAACTATTCCGCTGCATGATTATTGAATTTTTATAAAGACAGATTGTTTTAATAAATAGTACTTTTTATTCTATTTATATAGTGGAATTTTTGTAAGTTGAATGTAACGATCCGTTTTTGATGAAAAACTTTGATATTTTTTATAACTATTTATGTTGGGAAAACGGGGTGTTACAATCGGTATCAAAGCAGGTCGGTCCGTCCGGCCAAGTAGTTGAGTCACGTAGTGTCGTGTCGTGTGACAGTTGAATACTGTCGTTGTGTCTTTCTAAATTAATGATTATGTTTTATTATATGATTATGTTTGACTGACTAACTTTAATGTGGTTTTGTGCATTATTTGAAGTTTCTATTTGTTATATATAGTTTAAGATATTTAAGTAATAATTAAATTCATTTTCACTTGTGCTTTGAATTTCGAGGACGAAATTCTTTTAAGGGGGGTACAGTTGTAACGCCCTATTTTATTCATTTATTTATTTGATTGAGTTGAGAGTCTTTTTGAATAATTTATTTAATTTATGGTGATGTGTGTTATTTTTGTGTTATATATTGGTGTTTTGGTAGCATATTATATTATAATATTTATGTTATTTGGTGTAGAAATATTATGTTATTTGGTGTAGAAATATTTTGTTATCTGTTATAGAAATATATTTGTTATTTGGTGTAGAATTATATTTGTTATAGAAATATATTGGTTATTTAGTGGGAGAATATATTTCGTGGAGAAATATAATTATTTAGAATAATGAGGCTTTGGGGCAGAATTGGAATTAAGAGAAAATAGATAGGTTAAGGATTTATATAAAAAGGGAGAGTTAGAATTAGAAAATATAATTTGTTTTATAATATATATATATATATATATATATATATATATATATATATTTGACGAAATATTATATTGTGTGATATTATGTGTTTTAATATTCTATGTGGGGGAGAGATATTATTGGAAATTATAAGATAATAGGGAAGAGAGTAGTTTTTGGTGAGAAGAGTAAATAAATTAGGTTAAGAGTCAGTAAGAGTTTAGAAAACATAATACGTGCAATTTTTGGAGAAAAGAGGAGAAAAGAAGAGAACTCAGAGAGAGAACCCTAAGGACGAAGAACACTGCTTTTGATTTCAGAAAACAATCTAAGGTAAGGGTGAGACTAACTCTCATTAATATCAAGTTGTAATTCATAGAAATTAATCGTTGTTGTAGTTTTTCTGAAATTGGGTTTGACAAAAGTTGTAGGTTGTGAGTTTTGGGAATTATGTTTAATTCTATAAAAATTGTAGAAAGTATATGAATTGCCATAAATTGTTGTGTTAATTTATGGTCAGGTCTTAGTATGATCATAGGTAATGTTTCCTATCAAATTTGGGGTTAGGGTTGAGGAAATTGGAGTTTTTGGGGTGAAAACTGGTCCATTCCCGTAGGGTTGTCTGTCGCAACTCGCCACAACGAGTACGTTACTCGCCTCGCGAGCTGCACAGTTACAGCATCCTCTATTACGCGTTCTTGCGTCCTGTTCACCCGTTTCTGTTTTGACCTGGCGTTTGGGGTAAACATGAAAGTTGTATATAATTGAGTTATCTTTCTAATGGCTTTGGAGTGACTCAAAAATGGTTTGTGAATCTTGAGTTATGATAAAAACACTCCAAGTGTGTTTTGGGAAAATCATCCTCTGTTTCGCGTTCTTGCGTCCTTTTCACCCGTTTCTGTTTTGAACTGGCTTTTGGGGTAAACATGAAAGTTGTAGATAATTGAGTTAGATTTCCAGTGGCTTTGGTTTGACTTGAAAATGATTCATAGTTTTTGAGATATGATGAAAATACTCCAGGGAGGTCTTAGTGGAATTTTATGAAAATTAACCGAAAACTTATGGATCGTCTCTAACATTAAAGCCCGTGTACTATGAGCTAAATTAAGGTGTTTATGTAACACCCCGTTTCCCAAAATGATATAATAATATCTAAATATCAGAGTCATTCAACAACAACGGAGCATCACATGCCTCTTTTCAAAAATTTATTTAAAATAGAAAATATAAACTATTTAAATAAACATCCACATATCTCATCATATTAAAATATTATGCAGCGGAATATCCATTTATAAATTATCTCCAATAAAAGTAATATTTCCAACATTTCTGGCACAAAGGCCTCACCATAATAAAAAAAAATGTTCTCCAACATATATCAAATATTTATTCAACAAATCTCCAACATAAAATGATACATAAAGGAATGAAATTATCAAACATAATATCCCATCCCGTTACGTATCAGAGCCTACGACACGAGAGCCATTCATATCTATCCATCGCTACCTGCACTTGCCCACGAGGCGGCAATTCCAGCAGAAGGGGTGAGTTCACAAAACAAAGCAATATATATATATATAATTCATAAAGTTGTATTGAAAAACAACAACAACAAGAACATTCATCATCACCATAATCATCAGCAATCTTCATTAACATTTCAACAATTATAATTTAGATTCACCTTAATAACAACACCGACAACAACACCACTTGTGGTGACACCTCACCAACGATAACCCACACCTTAAACTCCTAATGCAAGACTCCATTAACGACTAATGCATTATGCTAATGTGGTACCAACTACGCGCGTTGAATGCTAAGCATTCCGGGGCATAAGCCCCCACCAAATTGGATGGTTAAAGCATCCCAGGGCATAAGCCCTCACCAAGGTGAATGACTAGCATTCCAGGGCATAAGCCCTCACCAATTGAATGTATAAACATTCCGGGGCATGAGCCCCCACCAATGCAAATGAGTTATGAGACTCAAGGTGTATATCTACATACAACCATACGACAGAAATAGTGGTGCATTTTCACCATGCAACCAACAACAACACCAACTAGGACACCTCCCCAACTAGACTCAACCACACCACAACACCATGAACAATTGCAACTTAGCATAGTATAGTCCATTTCATTTCATATAAGATTCATTCATATAGGTATCATAAACATCTCCATTCTATATTATTATTACTCCAAAAATTCTCTAAAAATCCAATAATCAACCTAGGAAGCTTAGGTTTGGGTTTAGAACACCTTAGAAAAATCACATTTTGGGTCGCACAGGACCCAGCTCGCTTAAGCGAGCAGCTTCTCGCTTGAGCGAGTCAAATCACGTAAGTTTGGTTTTTCCTCGCTTGTGGCTCGCTTCTGGTTCGCTTAAGCGAACAGGCCATTTTCCAAATTCAGGGCAAAATTCGCGTTGCTCGCTTAAGCGACGGGCAGCTCGCTTAAGCGACCAAAAAGACGTAGCTTCAGGTCTTGCACGCTTGGAGTTCGCTTGGCGCACGCTTGAGCGAACGGGCGCGAAACAGTTCTGGGCAAGGGAAAGTGCCGCTCGCTTAAGCGACGGCTAGCTCGCTTAAGCGAGGGTTCATCTGGGCAGAATTGTAACCTACGATTTCTAACCCTTTTTCATCCAAAAATCCCATTTTTGATTCCCCAATCACCCAAAATGATTTTAGATTAAAGTTATGGGTTCACTACTTAATCCAGGCACCAAAACAACTCATATAACATCAATAACAACATAATTCAACAACTTTAGGCATTTTACATATTCAAGAAAACCTAAAAACAGAACAACCAATTTCAATCCAAATTCATGAAAATATACATGTATATATTGGCAATTGAATCATAAACCCACCCTTACCTTAATTCAGCAAAATCTACAGCAATTCCTAGCAATTTCCCTTGGCTCTTGGCTCTTCTCACTTCCTCCCAAAAAGTCTACTTTTCTTTTTCTTACTGATACGTACAATTGCTTGTCTGACTCTTTCTTTCCTACTCTTACCAACCAAAGGGTAACTCCTTTTTACTCTTTACTCTCCCCCACTAAATTCTATTAATTTCTCCTTAATCCCTTCTTAATTCTAATAATTTCAATTAAATCCTTCTTTTTCTAAAATAAATATTATTTCTCCTATTTTCATAAAACACTACAAATAATTATAATAAATAATAACACACCAAATATTTCATATATCATTTATAAATTCAAGTAAAACACACCAAGCACACCAAAATCAATTAAAAAATCACCACAAATCATAAAACAGAAATTAGAGTGTTACAGTTTATGAGTATTTAACCTATGTTTTAATGAATCTAACTTGGTTTGATATGTAAGTAATTGATTTAATATTGAAATTATGAAGTTGATGTTGCTGTATTAAGATGGTGTCGTTGCATTTGAGTCGTGTCGTTACATTAAGTCGTGTTGTTGCATAGCATAGTCAGCGATGGGGGCTTAATGCCTGACCTGTCCTTTTATGACCTTTAGTGATGGGGGCTCAATGCCTGACAGGTCCTTTTATGACCTTTAGCGATGGGGGCTCAATGCCTGACAGGTCCTATTTGACCTTTAGCGATGGGGGCTTAAGCCCTGATGGTACCACATGCATATTGCATTGTCGAGTCGATGTGATGTTAAGATGAGTTGTTGTTGTCGTTGCATTGTAGAGTCGTCATTGCATAATATAATTGATGATCATTTGAGAAGTTATTGTTGTTGTTGATTATGATGTTGTTGCTATTGTTGATGATGTTGCTGTTGTTGTTAATGATGTTGTTGTTGTTGATGATGTTGTTGTTGTTGTTTTACCTTTATTAAATGACGTTATGTGATGTTTATTCTATGCTGGATATATAGTTCTTGATTATCTTGTATGAATTGTTGCTTGCTATTGATGAATGTGAAATCTCACCCCTTCTGCTTGAATATGTTGCTCTTCGTATGAGTAACTTGCAGGTAACGAAGAATAGTGCAGTTGTGAGTAATCTTCGCCGTGTCGTCTAGGATGCTCTGATACGTAACAGGATGGGGATTGTCTATTCCATGTTTTCCTTGTTACGTATTTCCTTTTAAATGATAATGAACTATTTTCATGAGAACTATTTAAGATACTGATGTTGTGGCATCTAAGAGCCAAAGATTGTTATAAGATGTTAAAAACTATTCCGCTGCATGATTATTGGATTTTTATAAAGACAGATTGTTTTAATAAATAGTACTTTTTATTCTATTTATATAGTGGAATTTTTGTAAGTTGAATGTAACGATCCGTTTTTGATGAAAAACTTTGATATTCTTTATAACTATTTATGTTGGGAAAACGGGGTGTTACAATCGGTATCAAAGCAGGTCGGTCCGTCCGGCCAAGTAGTTGAGTCGCGTAGTGTCGTGTGACAGTTGAATACTGTCGTTGTGTCTTTCTAAATTAATGATTATGTTTTATTATGTGATTATGTTTGACTGACTAACTTTAATGTGGTTTTGTGCATTATTTGAAGTTTCTATTTGTTATAGATAGTTTAAGATATTTAAGTAATAATTAAATTCATTTTCACTTGTGCTTTGAATTTCGAGGACGAAATTCTTTTAAGGGGGGTACAGTTGTAACGCCCTATTTTATTCATTTATTTATTTGATTGAGTTGAGAGTCTTTTTGAATAATTTATTTAATTTATGGTGATGTGTGTTATTTTTGTGTAATATATTGGTGTTTTGGTAGCATATTATATTATAATATTTATGTTATTTGGTGTAGAAATATTATGTTATTTGGTGTAAAAATATATATGTTATTTGGTGTAGAAATACTTTGTTATCTGTTATAGAAATATATTTGTTATTTGGTGTAGAATTATATTTGTTATAGAAATATATTTGTTATTTAGTGGGAGAATATATTCGTGGAGAAATATAATTATTTAGAATAATGAGGCTTTGGGGCAGAATTGGAATTAAGAGAAAATAGATAGGTTAAGGATTTATATAAAAAGGGAGAGTTAGAATTAGAAAATATAATTTGTTTTATAATATATATATATATATATATATATATATATGACGAAATATTATATTATGTGATATTATGTGTTTTAATATTCTATGTGGGGGAGAGATATTATTGGAAATTATAAGATAATAGGGAAGAGAGTAGTTTTTGGTGAGAAGAGTAAATAAATTAGGTTAAGATTCGGTAAGAGTTTAGAAAACATAATACGTGCAATTTTTGGAGGAAAGAGGAGAAAAGAAGAGAACTCAGAGAGAGAACCCTAAGGACGAAGAACACTGCTTTTGATTTCAGAAAACAATCTAAGGTAAGGGTGAGACTAACTCTCATTAATATCAAGTTGTAATTCATAGAAATTAATCGTTGTTGTAGTTTTTCTGAAATTGGGTTTGACAAAAGTTGTAGGTTGTGAGTTTTGGGAATTATGTTTAATTCTATAAAAAGTGTAGAAAGTATATGAATTGCCATAAATTGTTGTGTTAATTTATGTTCAGGTCTTAGTATGATCATAGGTAATGTTTCCTATCAAATTTGGGGTTAGGGTTGAGCAAATTGGAGTTTTTGGGGTGAAAACTGGTCCATTCCCGTAGGGTTGTCTGTCGCAACTCGCCACAGCGAGTACGTTACTCGCCTCGCGAGCTGCACAGTTACAACAGCCTCTGTTTCGCGTTCTTGCGTCCTGTTCACCCGTTTCTGTTTTGAACTGGCTTTTGGGGTAAACATGAAAGTTGTAGATAATTGAGTTAGATTTCCAGTGGCTTTGGTTTGACTTGAAAATGATTCTTAGTTTTTAGGATATGATGAAAATACTCCAGGGAGGTCTTAAGAGAATTTTATGAAAATTAACCCAAAACTTATGGATTGTCTCTAATATTAAAGCCCGTGTACTATGAGCTAAATTAAGGTGTTTATGAGTATTTAACCTATGTTTTAATGAATCTAACTTGGTTTGATATGTAAGTAATTGATTTAATATTCAAATTATGAAGTTGATGTTGCTGTATTAAGATGGTGTCGTAGCATTTGAGTGGTGTCGTTACATTAAGTCGTGTTGTAGGATAACATAGTCAGCGATGGGGGCTTAGTGCCTGACAGGTCCTTTTATGAACTTTAGCGATGGGGGCTCAATGCCTGAGAGGTCCTTTTATGACCTTTAGCGATGGGGGCTCAATGCCTGACAGGTCCTATTTGACCTTTAGCGATGGGGGCTTATGCCCTGATGGTAACACATGCATATTGCATTGTCGAGTCGATGTGATGTTAAGATGAGTTGTTGTTGTCGTTGCATTGTAGAGTCGTCATTGCACTATATAATTGATGATCATTTGAGAAGCTGTTGTTGTTGTTGATTATGATGTTGTTGCTATCGTTGATGATGTTGTTGTTGTTGTTGATGATGATGTTGTTGTTGTTGTTGTTGTTGTTTTACCTTTATTAAATGACGTTATGTCATGTTTATTCTATGCTGGATATATGGTTGTTGATTATCTTTTATGAATTGTTGCTTGCTATTAATGATTGTGAAATCTCACCCCTTCTGCTTGAAAATGTTGCTCTTCGTATGATTAACTTGCAGGTAACGAAGAATAGTGCAGTTGTGAGTAATCTCCGCCGTGTCGTCTAGGATGCTCTGATACGTAACGAGATGGGGATTGTCTATTGCATGTTTTCCTTGTTACGCATATCCTTTTAAATGATGTTGAACTATTTTCATGAGAACTATTTAAGATATTGATGTTGTGGCCTCTAAGAGCCAAAGATTGTTATAAGATGTTAAAAACTATTCCGCTGCATGATAATTGGATTTTTTTAAAGACAGATTGTTTTAATAAATAGTACTTTTTATTCTACTTATATAGTGGAATTTTTGTAAGTTGAATGTAACGCTTCGTTTTTGATGAAAAACTCTGATATTCTTTATAACTATTTATGTTGGGAAAACGGGATGTTACAATTGGTATCAAAGCAGGTCGGTCCGTCCGGCCAAGTAGTTGAGTCGCGTAGTGTTGTGTGACAGTTGAATACTGTCGTTGTGTCTTTCTAAATTAATGGTTATGTTTTATTATGTGATTATGTTTGACTGACTAACTTTAATGTGGTTTTGTGCATTATTTGAAGTTTCTATTTGTTATATATAGTTTAAGATATTTAAGTAATAATTAAATTCATTTTCTCTTGTGCTTTGAATTTCGAGGACGAAATTCTTTTAAGAGGGGTAGAGTTGTAACGCCCTATTTTATTTATTTATTTATTTATTTGATTGAGTTTAGAGTCTTTTTGAATAATTTATTTGATTTATGGTGATGTGTGTTATTTTTGTGTTATATGTTGGTGTTTTAGTAGCATATTATATTATAATATATATGTTATTTGGTGTAGAAATATTATGTTATTTGGTGTAAAAATATATATGTAATTTGGTGTAGAAATATTTTGTTATCTGTTATAGAAATATATTTATTATTTGGTGTAGAATTATATTTGTTATAGAAATATATTTGTTATTTAGTGGGAGAATATATTTCGTGAAGAAATATAACTATTTAGAATAATGAGGCTTTGGGGCAGAATTGGAATTAAGAGAAAATAAATAGGTTTAGGATTTATATAAAAAGGGAGAGTTAGAATTAGAAAATATAATTTGTTTTATAATATATATATATATATATATATATATATATATATATTTGATGAAATATTATATTATGTGATATTATGTGTTTTAATATTCTAAGTGGGGGAGAGATATTATTGGAAATAATAAGATAATAGGGAAGAGAGTAGTTTTTGGTGAGAAGAGTAAATAAATTAGGTTAAGAGTCAGTAAGAGTTTAGAAAACATAATACGTGCAATTTTTGGAGAAAAGAGGAGAAAAGAAGAGAACTCAGAGAGAGAACCCTAAGAACGAAGAACACTGCTTTTGATTTCAGAAAACAATCTAAGGTAACGATGGGACTAACTCTCATTAATATCAAGTTGTAATTCATAGAAATTAATCGTTGTTGTAGTTTTTCTGAAATTGGGTTTGACAAAAGTTGTAGGTTGTGAGTTTTGGGAATTATGTTTAATTCTATAAAAATTGTAGAAAGTATATGAATTGTCATGAATTGTTAATTGATGTTCAGGTCTTAGTATGATCATAGGTAATGTTTCCTATCAAATTTGGGGTTAGGGTTGATGAAATTGGGGTTTCTGGGGTGAAAACTGGTCCATTCCCGTAGGGTTGTCTGTCGCAACTCGCCACATCGAGTACGTTAGTCGCCTCGCGAGCTGCACAATTACTACATCCTCTGTTTCGCGTTCTTGCGTCATGTCCACCCGTTTCCGTTTTGAACTGGCTTTTGGGGTAAACATGAAAGTTGTAGACAATTGAGTTATATTTCTAATGGCTTTAGAGTGACTCGAAAATGTTTTATGAATCTTGAGTTATGATAAAAACACTCCAAGTGTGTTTTGGGAAAACCATCCTCTGTTTCGCGTTCTTGCGTCCTTTTCACCTGTTTCTGTTTTGAACTGGCTTTTGGGGTAAACATGAAAGTTTTAAATAATTGAGTTAGCTTTCCAGTGGATTTGTTTTGACTTGAAAATGATTCTTAGTTTTTGAGATATGATGAAAATACTCCAGGAAGGTCTTAGTGGAATTTTATGAAAATTAACTCAAAACTTATGGATTGTCTCTAACATTAAAGCTCGTGTACTATGAGCTCAATTAAGGTGTTTATGAGTATTTAACCTATGTTTTAATGAATCTAACTTGGTTTGATATGTAAGTAATTGATTTAATATTGAAATTATGAAGTTGATGTTGCTGTATTAAGATGGTGTCGTTGCATTTGAGTCATGTCGTTACATTAAGTCGTGTTGTTGCATAGCATAGTCAGTGATGGGGGCTTAATGCCTGACCTGTCCTTTTATGACCTTTAGCGATGGGGGCTCAATGCCTGACAGGTCCTTTTATGACCTTTAGCGATGGGGACTCAATGTCTGACAGGTCCTATTTGACCTTTAGCGATGGGGGCTTAAGCCCTGATGGTACCACATGCATATTGCATTGTCGAGTCGATGTGATGTTAAGATGAGTTGTTGTTGTCGTTGCATTGTAGAGTCGTCATTGCATAATATAATTGATGATCATTTGAGAAGTTATTGTTGTTGTTGATTATGATGTTGTTGCTATTGTTGATGATGTTGCTGTTGTTGTTGATCATGTTGTTGTTGTTGATGATGTTGTTGTTGTTGTTTTACTTTTATTAAATGACGTTATGTGATGTTTATTCTATGCTGGATATATGGTTGTTGATTATCTTTTATGAATCGTTGCTTGCTATTAATGAATGTGAAATCTCACCCCTTCTGCTTGAAAATGTTGCTCTTCGTATGAGTAACTTGCAGGTAATGAAGAATAGTGCAGTTGTGAGTAATCTCCGCCGTGTCGTCTAGGATGCTCTGATACGTAACGGGATGGGGATTGTCTATTGCATGTTTTCCTTGTTACGTATTTCCTTTTTAATGATGTTGAATTATTTTCATGAGAACTATTTAAGATACTGATGTTGTGGCCTCTAAGAGCCAAAGATTGTTATAAGATGTTAAAAACTATTCCGCTGCATAATTATTGGATTTTTATAAAGACAGATTGTTTTAATAAATAGTACTTTTTATTCTATTTATATAGTGGAATTTTTGTAAGTTGAATGTAACGCTCCATTTTTGATGAAAAACTTTGATATTCTTTATAACTATTTATGTTGGGAAAACGGGGTGTTACAGTACACATAGTGCAAGCATGACCAGCTTCTCCGCATTTGTAACAAAAAAATTTCTTTACTTTTACACTCATAAGACTTATGAACTGCCTTTCCACACTTGAAACAACTTTCAACTCACTTGCAATCAAAGCTCCATACTTGAAGCACCTCGCATCACCTACATTTGGCTTGGAGCCACCACAAACATATTTCTTCATACCCTTGTCCTTTCCATATGCATACAGCTTCCCACGATCCTGACCTTTTCCTTTTCTTTCGTTCACCGCCTTAAAGTGATTTGCCTTAGCCTTCCCCATGTCATCAAAGATACGACACTTGTTCACCAAAGTATCAAAATCATGAGTCTCAAGAATGCTCACATACTGATAAGTCTTCGGGCACAAACCACTCTCAAACTTCACACACTTGAATACCACAACATCTTCGCCATTAATATCAGAACAAAACGTAGACAGCTTCTCGAACCTACCAGCATAGTCCGCAACTGGCATACTTCCTTGCTTATGCTACAAGAACTCCACTTCCTTCTTGTTCCCCAAATCATATGGAAAAACTTCTTCAAGAACTCATCCTTAAACCTATCCCAAAATATCACATCACCACCATCTTTCAACCTCCTATTGGCATTAGCCCACCAAAACTCGGCCACCTCAGCTAGCATGTGAGTGGCCAACCTCACCTTCTAATCATCACTAGTAACCATAGCATGGAAAATGTGATCAACACGCTGTAGCCAAGTCTGCACTCCCTCCGGATCATGATTGAAGCCTCTAGCCACATGTTTTGATGATGTTTGGCACTTTTAGTTAGTCATTATTTTTTCTATTTTGTTGTTGGTAGATTTTATTATGTTAGATTGATGATGTTCTTTTCGATTTTGTTAAAGCACCCAGTAGTCTATGTTTCTCATGTTCAAGTGTGTCTTAAGTTCATTCTGTATGTACTAAATCGATTCACCAAAACCTTGAATCGATTCATCCAAGTCTTTGACTTATGATGAATCGATTCAAACTATTTCTGACACTCTACCTCACTGAATAGATTCATAAATATATCTGAATCTATTCATTCTTTCTAGGTTCACTTGAATCGACTCAATCACACTTTGGATCGTCTCAATTTTATGCTCTGCTGGGTTTGTTTTTTTATGTCTGAATCGATTCATCTATTTAGTGAATGGATTCACTCTACTCCTTTTGTGCGAAAATTGTTTCTTTCTACTCCTCACTATATATTCTATTCCTCTCATAACTCCAAATTCATTGAATCATTTGTATCTATTCTCTCTAGGTCTCAAAAACTCATTGTTCATACATTCTTCAAGATTAAACACTTTTTCTTAGAATCACTTTGTTCTTTGAGTGCATAGATTCTCTAGGGTGCTAGTAGGGATTGTAAGTTGGTTCTCTCAAGAAGATTGATTGGGCTTAATCAAGGCTTCAAAGGAAGTGAATAATCTCATTCCACCTCCAAAGGACTTGGGAGTCTTTCTAACCGTTCTTGAAGTCGAAGGGGGTTCATTTACCGGACATAGCCTTGAAGACTCGAGTGAAGAGCTCGAAGGAGTGCACGGGTATTCAAGGATCCGAAGATTCAAGGAGCACCAAATTCAAGGGGTACTTGAAATTTGGGGAGTGTTCTACATAGGAGTTGAAGAATTAGGTTTAATTTCAAGGAACTCTTGTAAACACGTTGTATTAAAACATTTGTTACATAGTGGATGACCTTGGTGAAGGAGTACTTCATCAAGTAGAGTAGACGTAGCCCTTAACGAGGACGAAAAAGGGTGAACTACTATAAACACTGGCGTTCTCTTTCTCTTTTCCTATCCTTTTTACTTTTTGATATTGCTTGTGATAAATTGAATAATTAATAGGTTAATTGTTAGTATTGATTGCAAAGTCCATTCAATTCTTCAATTACACTTGCATTGCATTTCATTTTGATAGCATAGTATTTTTGTTCACATAGGTTTGGTTTGAAATTATGTATTGTTTTGTAACTTGTTAAAGGATTATTAATAATTGATTGTGTACAAAGATTTGTATCGTGAATCTCTCAATTCTAAGATAAAATCTTATTCCACGTATATTTGCTTCTTGTTGATTCATTGATTGTGATTGCTCAAGCAAAATTCCAATAGTCAATTTTATCAAAATCCGTTTTTATCAAATCTCCGAAATATTCTCAAAATGCTATTCACCCCCCTCTAGCTTGGTAACTCTCTAGCCATATAGACCAATAATGATGACCCTTGAACGTCGAAGGACGTTTTCTCGTGAAACGATCAAACCTTCACTCCTCTGCCTCACCCTGATCTGGATGAGCATGCCTCTGAGCCAAAGCCAATACCTGCGCTGGCAAAACACATTGTAACACCCTAAACTCTAAATACGATAAACACACGCAAATGATACAATCAGATAAAGAATTTAGATGCTACTTCTTCTATAAATCCACATCATGCATAACATCAATAGATAATACAAATCTCCAAGTAGCCATGCCATCATACTACATCTGTTGAGGCAAAATCCCTAATTAATTTTAAAGATAATAAACCATTATTATGAAAGAATTAATGGACTTCGATTAATTCCTTGGTATTTAACTTGTGCTCTTGAGTGTTTTACTAAGATAGGAACAATGTTTAAATCATACCAAGATTCAAGAAATCAAAGGACATTTGAATTCATGATCTAACACTGAGGTCAGAAAGTTAGATCAGAATGTTGCTCAGAGATCAGAATGTTCAAGCAGAGATCAGAAGGTTGCTCTTATACAAGCCCATAATCTCAAGAACATTGATAAAGGTCATGCAAGGCACACATGACATGAATAAATGTCAAGGAAAGTACATCTGCGTGGATCAATCAACCAATAAAAACATATATAACGATTATGTAAAAAAGAATACTGAATGTTCATTTAAGACTATGAACATTGAAGTACTAGGAATATTACAAAAGAGAATATAATCCTAGATGCTAAATTCACTGCTCTTCATTGTTGTTTCACTATTAGGATTTGATTACATCAAATGGTAGTCTTACAAATCATCCTAATTAAAACAAAAAAAGCAAAAGCAAATATGTCCTGCTCAATTAGAGATGGACACGCTTACGTTATGAAAAGTATAGTAGGTGAAAGACAAGAAAAGCAAAAGCAAAGCAAATCTGTCCTGCTTAATTAGAGATAGACACGCATGGGAGTCGGTACAGTACATGGACCACACAATCCCCCAAAGCATGGGCATGAAGATGCAGAATCCACTTTATCTCTCTTGTACCAGTCCCTAGGCAAATCTGGGAAATTAACTTTATGATGTATGTGGAAAAGCCCATACTTTGGTTATTGCCTAGAAATTCATATGAAAAACATATGACACGCCCAAAAATTTATGTGTTCATTCATACATGATGAACCCAGATGAAGATCATCAAGAACACAACAACATCTCTAAAGTTCATCTTTGATCAGAATGTTTACCCATAATTTCAAGTAAAAGCTTATGGGACCTAGGACACAGGGCATAACACCATTGGACATCCTACAATGGCTATATGAGCCCAAAAACTCTATAAATAGAGTTCAATGGATCAACATTACTTGCACCATTACAAAGCATACAAGAAAACATATGAAACATGTTTGAAGCTCTTGAAATTTGAATTGATCATCATTGAAAACTCTTTCTATCTTCTTTGTAGTGTAAATCATTTATTTCTGTTATCTCTTTTAAAGAAAAATTCTTCCATTCCTCTTTGTTTGTTTTCAAACATCTAACCTCCATACAAATTGTAAACAAAGTCTCATCTAGCATTAGGGGTACTAAAGTGTTAGTTGAGAAAAGGTTGTAAAAGTCTAAGTGGTTAACTTAGCAAGAAGATGCAAGCCTGTTGAGGCTTAGAGAATACAGAGTTTTAATTGTTCAGGTGAACAAATATTGTAAGGTGCAGGATTTGAGAGGTTCTCAAGCATCATAGTGGAAACTCTCACAAGATTGTGAGGAGTGGACTAGCCAACATTGGGTGAACTGAGGTGAGAAAAACACAAGAAGGGGGGGTTGAATTGTGTTGACTTTTTCTTCAATTTCTCCTACTGAAATCACTGATCAGAAGCAGTTAGAGTACAACTTCTAAAGTGATGTTCAGATTCTAGATGCAGCGGATAACACAAAGCGAGAGAGAGAGAGAGATAGAGAGAGAAGAAAGACACAAAACAATTATACAAGTTCCTTCCACAAACCAGAAGTAGTCTTGTCCCCCTTGCACTTCCAAGGAGAGTTCACTATAATGTAATATCTGATTACAAATGCTCAATGCTAAAACTAGCAAGAGACTTCAAATTCTCAAGCACAAGTGCAAGAGACTTCCTATGCACAAGAAAACAATCAAGAGACTTCTATGCTCAAGTACAATCAGTGGTGTTCACAATACAAATCAGATACAGACTATTAAGACTCTAGAATTTCTAAGATATGAACTTTGATAAAAAAAATTCTAAGTGAACTTTTGATGCAGAACAATTTCAGCAGAGGTTTGGCGCTTTTAAATTGTTGTGAGTCTCTTACAATTCTTCAAGTCTTCACTCCTTTATATAGAGGTGTGAAAGAGACGTTGTGAATTGCCAGCGCATCAAGATAAGAGTTGTTTGAAGCTTTGATAATTACCAATGATCTTTTGCCTGATATGGTTGTTGTCCTATGAAGGATCAATTTCAAATCCATTCCAAGTCTGTAGGAACATCGTTGCTGGCAGAGCTGTTATCCTTGTCTTGTAGCAGAGACAAAAACTGATTAGTGGAGGTAGTGGTTGTACACTTCGTACAATTGTACTTTGTCAACGCTCTTCAAAGAACAAGAATCCAATGCCTTCAAGTTCATTTGAATTAGTCGTTGCTTCACTCTTCTGGTCTTCTACAATGCTTAGACGAGATTAAATCCATTGAACAACCTTTGAAGCTTTAAGTCTTGCATCTTATGATGAACTACAGCTTCTGGTGATCTCCAGCTTCTGATGAGATGCTTCTGATGACGTCATCACTTCAGGAGCACTTTGTCTTCAGGAGCACGTTGACTTCAGGAGTAGTTCTCTTCAGACGCTTTAAGCTTCTTTTTTGTTGATTCATTTGCTCTTTTTTTTTTGTTCTTCCAGAACCTAATGATGATCTCAAATTTTTGTCTATGGTCCTGTACACTTGAACAAATATTAGCATATCCAATTGAAAATTTTTAATACCTGGTTATCATCAAAACTCTCAAGAGGTAGTGTTAAACACATTTTGTTCCAACATGAACCACTATAAATCTCTGTGTGTTCTTTCTCTCTTCTCTATACTCTTTAATTACAGTATACACAATACACACTTGCACATTTATTTTCTCAAGCAGTTTTTGCGTATGAACTTCAGAACGTTCTAAAGTCAGAATACTAACTTAACTATTCCAAGTAAACAACTTGAGAATCACTTTTATGTTTCAGGATAAATTTTAAAGGGTCACAATTCAAACCCCCCCTTCCTTGTGACTATTTTATCTACCTCAACATCATCCATCATCAATATAAAGTCTCAAAATCCTCAACAGACATAACAATTAAACAGCAGACAACTCACACCCTAATCAGAGCCCCTAAACTAAGACTCCAATGCAAAATACGAAGTAGCTACAAAGCTAGCCTCAAACATACTCACATTAAGCAAAGTGAAGCAACTAATCCTGCACATTGTCTACCCATTCATACAAATAGGCAGGCAGTCAACCAAATGACCACTGGGGCTTAGATAACATTGCACAATTAAAGCATAATCAAATGAAAGTAAAACGACATAATTAATTTCAAATGATTAATGACAACTAATTAAATCATTCATAATGAATTCAACATCATTATTAAACATCAAGTATACAAGCATAATAATATAACAAGTATACTTTCACATCTTCACATATGCACCAATTTTCACCAAGTATCACCAATGCACATAATCACCAAGCACATAAGCAAGTATGCCACTTTCTAATGTGTGCAACGCGCTTTATACACGACTCTATATCCAAGTGGTACCGGTCATCACCTCGTTGAATACAAAGTATTCTAGTCATCGCCTCGTGGATACAAAGTATCCTAATTATCGCCTTTGGGTAGTTATGTATGCATGAACATATGACTCAATAATGCATACGTTCTGTAATATCCCGCTTATTAGTTTCACGGTGTTCTATCTGTTAACTCGTCTTGTGCGCGTATTAGCCTGAAGGGCATTTTAGTAATTGCACTAATGTACTATATAAGTGTTTTGGACCCAAAACAACTCATATTTCTTTGGTCTTTCTCTCACTAAGTTGCAAGAACAGATTTCCATCCTCCCTCTCTCTTGTGTGCTCGGCTCACTCTCCCTCTCTCTCAATCCAATCCATTTAACTTCCTTCCCTTATGTAATCATGTTGCATGGTAGAAGATTTGGATGAGCATGTAGATTTCAAGCTAAACCCACTCAAGTTTCCTTTTCTTCTCCTCTTTTTAGGGTGAATCCAAATCTGCAACTGTGTGTGTGTGCATGTCCTTTAGTATTTACAGGTGAGTTCTTTAGCTAGCATTCACCTTGGAGGTATGTGGGTTATGTTTGTGTTAGATTCAATTATGTACTACTTATGGTTTTAGGTTTAGTTGCCCCTTTTGCCATTGATTCTTAAAAATATGTGAATTGTTGCCATGCACTGTTTTTAAACTATTTTTCAGGTACTATGTGTGTAATGTGAGCATTAAAGACTTGATTTTTAGAGTTTTTCGTCAAAAATACGATTTTTTGCATTTCTGGACTGATGAATGCTCGCTTAAGCGTGCTGTTGGAAGAACCTAACCAAGCTGCACGCTTGCCGCACACTTAAGCGGGCAGCCTCAGCACAACACTTTTGAAAACTTTTCTTTGTAGTCCAGAATGCCATCCGAAGCTTTTCTTTGCAAACTCTTATAACTTTATAACACTAATACCAAAGACTTTCAACATCAAGTCACTAATAAACATTGCATTGTGTGATCCCATGATAAAGTGCATGAGCAACATTCACAAATTCAACAGATCATGGCTCATGAGAGTTATGTATGATAATGTTGGGTAGGGACTGATATCTAGGTGTGGGAAATACTTAGAACCTTACACTTACAGATGGGTTTATGTATTTTAGTTTGCCTTCAAGGCGTGTTAGGTTGTGAACCACTACGACTATGTACATGACTATATGAATGCCTATGATAATAAATAAATGTGTAGGTGTCGTGTCTCTCCGTTATCCACGCCAAGGGGGACGGGATAAGCTCCACAAGGGGGGCCCGCACGACACTAAGGGAGTCTGATATACCTTAGCTAGGAATTTATCGATAATGAATGGGATTGTAATCGGAGTTACTCCACTCTATACACTCCGTAAAAGTAACTCAGATTATTATTGATACACCATTATATGATATGTTTATGAAAGTAATGATATGATACGAAATGATATGGTCTGAGATAAGATAGAAAAGAATGATAACGGTCTAGGTATGCGTGATCGTTTAGGGATGTATGAGTTCACACACGTATAATCAATCAAATTGGTTGTGTTTTTGGCACATGGTAACCGTAGGTTCCCCGAGGTTACCTCTAGCCTAGGATGTAGGTAGAACTCACTGAGACATTATGTTACATCCCATTCCTTCTTTTGTTCAGGTTGACAGGTTGCTCGTGGCAAAGGTAAGGAGAAGGCTACGGACTGATCGTGCTTTGTTGAGATTAGAGCATGTGTTATTTAGTCGATGTTATGTTATACGTCTTAGTTGTCATGAACCTTGATGTATCTTTGTTTCATCTGACTTGATATGTATAACTATTATTGCATGAGATGACTTTATACTCTAAATCTCCATCGATGTTGTATTTCTGTATTGTATAATTAATGCATCCAATATCAGTTATAATGCACATTTTGAATATTCTAGACTCTTTTAATATGGGCGTTACACGTTCATTCAACAAATCATCACCATTAACATCACCATTTTATAAATATGCGTTCATCACCAATATCATCACCAAATTTCATGTAAGAATTTTTCACCATTAATAAATCATCATCATTAAAATTATCATCATGATCATGATCAAACATTAACATAATCAACTATCAACTTAAAGAAACATCACCGTTTCAATTTCACATTTTGCACAAAGACTGACAAACAACAACGTCATAACATCCATCATATTAATTACCTAATCATCATTGATTCATCATCATTCCATCATATAAACATGTATACATTCCATTTACAAGTTTTGGAAATCGGAAAACCTAATTTCGGTAAAGTTCGTCTATTTTTTTTCTAAAATCGTCTAACCTCAATTTCATTCATAATCTTTCTCATCGTTAAAAACATCCCTACATACTATCTAATAGCTTAGTTAATCAAGCAAAGCAATTCAGTTTCGCCAAGTTCGTTCAATTTCCCAAAAACTCAAATTTCGTCTCATTTTTAGCTTGTTTCAAAACCACATTCATCCTCAATTTAAAACCAAGTTAAACTACTCATTAAAGTCCAATTATAATTCAATTAGATAAGGTTAGGTATTTTGAACACATACAGATAATTAAAAGATTGTAAAAACTCAAAATCAGGTTTGTGGGCTATAGCGGGGGGCGCACGGTCGTGGTTACAGGTCACCCGACCGTGTGTCCGAATGTCTAACAAAAGCACACAGCCGTGCCACAGGGGCGCACGGTCATGCTCGTGTGACAATTCAGAATTTCCGAATTTTTTTGTTTCACAGTTTTGCGTTGTTTACGCGTGTTTTTGGTAAACAATAAGGGTTGGTTTAAGTTATTACAAGCAGGATCAAACCAGAAATCCTAGGACATGTTGTACATTTTTTTTTCAAGCGTTCATCAATTTCATAGGTTACTTTACGAACAAGACATGACCGTGTGGCATCTTTCGATAGAAAAAAGGTTTTTAAACACAAAGTAAAGGCATTAAGTTAAAAGTTGCAGAGACTTAAAGAAAAAATAAAGTACAATGCATTAAAAATAAAGGTGGTTTGACAAATCCTTTACATACATTCTTTATGACTCTTTTCTCTCGCGCCGGTACTTCGAGTGTTTTAGAATTTTGTATATGTGATTTGCGACCTGTTTTCCCTATGGAAAACTATTATTTATACATAATAAAATAACTGGAAGAGCCTAACTTCACGATCAGCACTTCTTCCTTGTAAACAACCGCTTGTCTCCCACGTTCTCCATTGAGGAAACCGCTTCTCTTTGAAATTCGAATCTTCCTGCCTCAATGGTAGTTACTTGACTTCAACGGTCTTGCATTCTTGACTCACGTCTTGTCGAACTTTTAAGGCATTTAGGTCCTTTTACACTAAGTCCAAATCCTGTCGAACTCCTTCAGTTGAGAGAAAATACTTCGATTCCTGCAAAGAAAGAAGGTCAACTAATGTTGACCACATTAAATGAGCCTTGTGAAATCACAGGCTAACACGCGCATAAATTTCTGATCGTTTATTTGATTTCAATTCCGTTATGTCCTATGCGTTTCAATCACTTAAACCTATCACATTCTACAGAGAAATCTTGTTTTCCCAACTCAAATCAGCTTAGTCCAATTTCACCAAAAATCACTTATTTTCCAAAAACGATCAAAAACGACTTTTGTACGAAAATCTCATTTTCTCCCAAACGATTAAACACCCAAAACCTTTGTTTCAAAACAGAAATTCTAAGTGTTCTTATTCATCCTAACAACATCATCAACTCACTCAAAAATAAAATCTGATATTCCTCCATTTTGACCCATTTCACCAAAAATTCATCACAACACAACAAATTGAATCACAACTACACAATTAGTGATACCCAAGGCATGAATCATCATCAACAACATTACTCAACAACAAACATAACACATGATCATGATTTCACCAACAATTCACAACAACATCATTTCTCATCAAATTAAGCAAAAATCTCAAAGGGTTTATATCATCATACTTCAACACTGGAAAACCAACAACAACAACAAGCATAACATCAATTTAACATACCCAAACTTATCATCAAATAAGGAGCACGAAAATTGACATTTAAAATTTACAAAAGTCATAATTCACAAATAATCACTTTCACCCAAACTTACCATCAAATAAGGAGCACTAAATAATTATCCCAATTCAATAGTAACTTAGTAAAATAATGATTCTCACTAAAACCTCACAAGTAAAATTACTATTTTACCCTTACTTGACAACTGAACAAAATACCCTTAGCATCCAAAATGACTAAAATACCCTTCTATGTAAAAAATTCACTAATCTCCACACAATTATACACATAAGCGAATGGGCATATATAAACACATGTAAACATATATAAACACACACAATATATAAATAAAATAATTATAGCTAAAAACGGGTTGTTACACGCAAGCTTATGTGGGCTCCTACCTGCACAAATATTTTCATTTTACTTGTCAAACCCCATCGCATCTCCACCCATTATAATAAACTTGTGATGATTTTGTTGAAGATACTTAAAATGGTTTTGTAGTTTCCTTTATATTTTGTTGATGACTGCACATCAACACTAGTTTTTTAGTCATGTTTAGGTCTTTATTATGGCATTTAGAAAGTCAACTATTGTAATTCATGGTGAAATCAAACTAAAATAGGAACAAGAGCTCATGAGAAGAATCTGGTGAAAAGATAGAAATCGTGCCACGTTGAGGACATTTCGTGGCACGATTGATGAACGTGGGACAAAGGATTTGTCACTGTAATTTTCGTGGCACGAAGGTTTGTGTAACGTGCCACGATGCCCGGTTTTGTCTGCTACCACGTAGGATTCATGAACTGATCGTGCCACGACTGGATCGTAACGTGGCACGATTTGTGAGCTTTCTGAAACCCTAAACTTCTTTCTATATAAAGCCAGTTGCGGCCAAGGATTAGGGTACAGATTATTATTAACATTTTCAGCATAGAAGACACCAGGAGACCGAAGAACAAACCCTGAATCTCATACCAACTCACCGTTGGTCAGATTTATGTATGTTTTCTCTTGTTTATGCTTATGATTGTTTAGTTGTGAGTAGCTAAACTCTTAGTTTGATTAAGCCATGATGAACCTATTGTAATATATGAATCAATAGTTGAAACTCTCTTTATTATTAATATTATTCAGTCTTTATTCAAAATTATTTTTGTTCATTGCTTTTCATGTGATTATCGACATGACTATTAACTGTAGCTTCTTTCAATCACATAAATTGATCCTAAGAATTGAATGACTACTAACCCTAGCTTTTAATCCTGAACTAGTAATTCTGTTTAATTCAACATTAGGAACCTAGAGATAGGAAATTAAGGATTATGACACATGAATTAACGTTCCGCCATCGCTTACGCGGTTATTCAATCGGTTTAAGAGGTTAAAAGGTTATAACTTAGGAAAGGGTTTTGAGTCAAGAGATTGATCAAAACATCTTAGTTAATTTGTCGTAAAGATTGAATAGTAATTAAGAATCAAGGGAGGTAGAGTACTCATATAGGGCAATAGCAAATTCACCGGATTAATCATTCATCTCAAAGTAATTTTCTCTCGCACTTTATTTACCGTTTAGTAAACCAAAATCTACTGCCTCGGGCAACCAAACAAACTTTATATATCTTAAACAATAACGACATAGCTACAATAGAAATTAACACAGTCCTTGTGGAACGATATTTATTACTACTTCGATAGTTTTTGGTACACTTGCCAAAAATTTATCAAGTTTTTGGCGCCGCTGCCAGGGACTGTTGATTATTTCAACAAAGCAATTAGGTTATTACTTTAGGATTTCTGTAATTTATTTTCTGTCAAAATTTAAAATTGTTTTGAAATTCATCATTTATTTTGCATTGTGCAATGCTGCTAAGGTATTTTGCTATTTATGCAAGGTAGAAGAAGTTCAGACGATCTACAATACCATCTTGAAATCGAGAGGACTGCAAAAGCCAATCGGAAAGTTGTCTGGTTGTCAAAGTTGATCCCACCAAGTGCACGAGAGCAGATACCGGTACCTACTTAAGTTGAATCAATGTCTTCTCCTAAGACAAGCACAATGGGAGATGGGGGTCCAGTACCGAGACCGATGTTGGGAGACCATGGTTTATCCAATAACCGTGGTCGCCTAACCCATACTTTCCAACCTGCTAATCTTGTAGCCTTTGATATCAAGACCATTGTTCTGAATGGGTTGAGGGACAAACAGTTTGATGGGGCTGAGTGTAGAAGCCCTCGTGAACACTTGAGCCATTTTGCGGAAACCTGTGAGTTTTGTGTACCCCCAGCCACTATGACAGATGACCAAAAGAAACTTAGGTTGTTTGCCTTCACATTGACCAGTAGAGCCAAAGACTGGTTGTTATCCTTACCGGCTGGAACCATTCAAACATTTTAGGAGTTAGAGCTGAAATTCCTAGAAAAGTATTTTCCTATGTCCAAATATTGGGAAAAGAAACAAGAGATATTGAACTTTAAGCAGGGGGTGAGTGAGTCACTTTATGATGCTTGGGAGCGATTCAATTTGCTTCTCAAGAGATATCCTAACCATGAGTACACTGAAAATCAATACCTCCAAATATTTACCGAGGGGTTGTCACATAATAATAGGATGTTTCTTGATGCTTCACCTGGTGGTAGTTTGAAATCCAAAACTGATCACGAAGTCCAAGCCTTAATAGAGAAAATGGCCCATAATGAATATCGTGCTGATGCGGATAAAAAGAAAAGGGGTGTGTTCGGGGTAAGTGACAATACCACCATCTTAGTTAAGCAAGCATCCATGAACAAACAGTTAGCTGATCTAACCAAACATGTCCAAGGGTTAACTATGGCCACCCAGTCTCAACAAGTAGCTGGAGTGAGATGTGATTTCTTTGGAGAAGGGCATGCAAATGATGAGTGTGTACCTGAAGGAGTGAGTGAGGAAGCAAATTACATGGGAAACTATCAAAAGCCAAACCCTTACTATAACTCAGGTTTCAACAAGCGCCCTAACCTCAGCTACTCAAATAACAACACCTTGAATCCTTTGCTACCTAACCCTCAACAACAACAACAATAGAGGAAGCCTTCAGCTCTTGAGGAAACTATGATCAACTTCATGAAGATAACCCAAGGGAACTTTGAAGAAATAAAGAAGAGCCAAGAAGCTGAAAGAAAAAACAATGAAACTTCCAGAAAGACGCTTGAGACTCAAATCGGGCAAATGGCTAAGCAATTGGTTGAAGAAAGCAAAAGGGGACTCTCATGTAACACAAAAGACAACCCTAAGAATGAAACTTGTAATGTTATTGAGTTAAGGAGCAAAACGTTCTTGACACCTTTAGTTCCAAAAGCTAAGAAGAAGGTTGATGAGATAGTGGAGGAGGAAGTTGAAAATGGTGTAGTTGAAAAGAATGGTGATGAGGATGTAGTTGAAAATGAAAGTGACTGTGGTGTAGTTGAAAATTAAAAGAAGAATAAAAATGATGAGGTAGAAAAAAGTGAGCCTTTGATTGATGTTAGTTCTATGTTGAGGAAGACTAAAACGCAATTGTTGAAAGATGGGGACAAATAACAAGTGGTTCCATATTATGTAAAGCTTCCATATCCCCTTCTATCTAGCAAGAAGAAGAAAGATGAAGGACAATTCAAGAAATTCTTGGAGTTGTTCTCTCAACTACAGGTAAATATTCCTTTCAGTGAAGCTCTTGATCAAATGCAGTGTATATTAAATTCATGAAAGAATTGTTAACCGGAAGATGGAGACCTAAGGATGATGAAAACATAGTTTTGTCATAAAATTACAGTGCCATCCTTCAATGGAAACTCCCTCATAAATTGAAATACCCTGGTGCATTTACTATTCCTTGCACTATTGGGAAGGAAAGCATGGGTAAAGATCTGTGTGACTTGGGAGCAAGCATAAATTTGATGCCTCTTTCCATGATGAAGAGATTGGATTGTGGGGAACCAAAGCCTACACAAATGACTCTCACTCTAGCTGATCGTACAGTATCACACCCTTATGGAGTGCTTGAAGACGTTTTAGTAAAGGTAAATGACTTGGTTTTCCCGACTGATTTTGTGATATTAGACATGGCAGAGGATGAAGATATGCCTCTATTGTTGGGAAGACCTTTACTAGCATTAGGAACGACACTTCTTGATGTGGAAAGGGGAGAATTAATGTTGCGGTTTCAAAATGAACAAGTCATCTTTAACATTTTCGAAGCTATGAAGCATAGAACAGACAACCCACAGTGTTACCTTGTAGATGTGGTCGATGAAATTGTTGAAGATGTTGAAAAAGAAAGAAATCTTGCTCCACCAATGGAAATAGCAATATTCAATTCTATAGAAAATCCTGAGGAAGATGGTGAAGTTGAAATAGAAGAATGTGTGTGACACCTTGCAGCTAGTGAACCACAAATGGGTGTTTTGCCAAAAGAAGTTCTGAATCAAGTTAAAGAAGAAGAACAAACCGCATAAATTCCTGAATTAAAAGAACTTCCTTCACATCGTAAATATGTTTTCCTAAGCAAAGATGCATCTAGGCCAATGATCATTAGCAGTTCCCTGCTACCGCTTAAAGAAGAAAAATTAATGAGGGTTTTGCGGGAGAATCAAGGAGCGTTGGGGTGGCAGATTTCTGATTTGAAAGGTATAAGTCCAGCCTATTGTGTGAACAAAATCCATTTGGAGGCTGAATTCAAACCGGTGGTGCAACCTCAACGAACGCTCAACCCAACAATGAAGGAAGTGGTAAAGAAGGAGGTGTTGAAACTCCTAGATGCTGGAATGATTTACCCTATCTCAGATAGTACTTAGGTAAGTCCAGTTCATGTGGTACCTAAAAAAGGAGGAATGACGGTGGTGGCTAATGAAAAAAATGAATTAATACCCACCTGTACCGTCACAGGTTGGAGAATGTGCATAGACTACCGGATGTTAAATACCGCAAAAAGGAAGGATCACTTCCCATTGGCATTTATGGATCAAATGATAGAGAGATTGATTGGTCAAGCCTTTTATTGCTTTTTGGATGGTTATTCGGGGTATAACCAGATCGCGGTGGCTCCGGAAGACCAAGAAAAGACTGCCTTCACTTGTCCATTTGGTGTGTTTGCTTATAGGAGAATGCTTTTTGGGCTGTGTAATGCGCCAGCGACTTTTCAAAGTTGTATGCTCTCCATCTTCTCTGATATGATAGAGAAGAACATTGAGGTATTTATGGACCACTTCTCTATGTTCAGCAAGTCCTTTGATCAATGCTTGTTTAACCTAAATGTTGTCCTTAAAAGATGCACCTAAACTAACCTTATTTTAAATTGGGAAAAATGCCATTGCATGGTAACTAAAGGAATAGTTTTGAGGCATAAAATAAATGGTAAATGCATAGAGGTGGACCAAGCAAAGATAGAGGTTATAGAGAAACTTCCCCCTCCTGTTAATGTTAAAGGGGTGAGGAGTTTCTTGGGGCATGCTGGTTTCTACCGGCGTTTCATAAAAGATTTTTCTAAAATTTCCAAGCCCCTTTGTAACCTCTTAGTCAAGTAAAATGATTTTAATTTTGATTTTGAATGTTTAAATGCTTTTTCTTTGATTAAAACCAAGTTGGTAACTGCACCAATAATCATTGCACCTAATTGGGAAATACCTTTTGAACTCATGTGTGATGCAAGTGAATATGTTGTTGGTGCAGTCCTAGGCCAACGGAAGAACAAATTTTTCCATGCAATTTACTACGCAAGCAAAATTTTAAATGAAATTCAGGTGAACTATTCCACCACTGAAAAGGAATTGCTTGTAGTAATCTTTGCATTGGAAAAATTTCGTTCTTATCTAATAGGCTCCAAAGTCATTGTTTTTACAGATCATGCAGCTCTTAAGTATCTCTTGACAAAAGGGGATTCAAAGCCTCGGCTGTTGAGGTGGATCCTCTTGTTAAAAGAGTTTGATATTGAGATTCGTGACAAGAAGGGAGTAGAGAACATGGTAGCAGATTACCTTTCAAGGTTGGATAATGATAAAGTGACAAAGAAATAGAAGACCATCATGGCTGAATTTCTGGATGAAAAGCTATTTGCTATTGGAGAAAGGCCTTGGTTTGCTGACATGGAGAATTTTAAGGCCGATAATGTTCTTCTCGATGACATAGAGCAGCATCAGAGGAAAAAGTTCTTTAAGGATGCAAACCACTATCTATGGGACGACCCTTATCTGTTTAAGGTAAGCACTAACGATTTGATTAGTCGTTGTGTTTTAGGTGAGGAGGATAGTGGTATCATGTGGCACTTCCATAGCTCAGCTTATGGGGGCCACCATAGTGGAGAAAGAACCGCTGCAAAAGTCTTGCAAAGTGGCTTTTGGTGGCCGACTCTTTTGAAAGACTGCCAAGAGTTTGTGAAACGGTGTGACGAATGCCAAATAACAGGTAGTATTTCTAAGAGGAATGAGATGCCCCTAACAAGAATCATTGAGGTTGAACCTTTTTATTGTTGGGAAATTGATTTTATAGGGTCTTTCCCTTCCTCTTACTCTTATCTCCATATACTTGTGTGTGTTGACTATGTCACCAAATGGGTAGAAGCGATACCATGTATTGCTAATGATGCCAAAATTGTGGTCAACTTCTTAAAGAAGAATATTTTCACTAGGTTCGAAACCCCTAGAGTCTTGATCAGTGATGGGGGGAAGCACTTTTGCAACAATTTTCTTGAAACTGTGCTTAAAAAGTATAACATCAAGCACAAAGTTACGACTCCCTATCACCCACAAACTAGTGGTCAAGTAGAGGTTTCAAACCGCCAGTTGAAACAAATCCTGGAGAAAACTATAATGTCTTCTAGGAAAGATTGGTCTAGAAAGTTAGATGACGCTTTATGGGCATATAGGACTACGTTTAAGACGCATCTTGGCTTTTCGCCCTATCAGTTGGTCTATGGGAAAGCTTGTCATCTCCCAATTGAGCTAGAACACAAAGCTTATTGGGCTATAAAAGCCCTAAATTTTGATCAAACTTTAGCTAGTAAGAAAAGGCTTTTGAAGCTTAATGAGCTGGAAGAGATGAGGTTGCGTGCGTATGAGA
Organism: Medicago lupulina; assembly: GCA_958299785.1. Classification (NCBI taxonomy): domain Eukaryota; kingdom Viridiplantae; phylum Streptophyta; class Magnoliopsida; order Fabales; family Fabaceae; genus Medicago; species Medicago lupulina. Next base: position 43,762,638 of record OY283146.1, on the reverse strand, counting down.
ACACCGTAATCTACAAAAGGAGAACCAAAAGGTATCATGATAAGGGATTGGTGAGGAGAGAGTTTATTGTTGGACAACTTGTTTTGATGTTTAATTCCAGGTTGAAGTTATTCCTCGGGAAATTAAAATCCAAGTGGTCCGGACCATTTATGGTGTAAAGCATTTCCCCCACGGAGCTGTGGAACTAAGTAAACCAGGAGAACAGGGAACCTTCAAGGTTAATGCTCAAAGGGTGAAACCTTACCTTGGAGGTGAACTCCCCAAGAATAGGGCGGGAGTGGTGTTGAATGATCCTTAGGGGTCATTATATGTCAAGCTAGTGACAGTAAAGAAACGCTTCATGGGAGGCAACCCATCGGATTTTAGATCCACTCAGGTATTGTTTATATTTATTATTATGCATTTTTACAAAGAAAAACAACAAAAATATTTTTTTTAAAGCTGAAAACAAAGAAAATATTTCTAAGTTTGTACAAACGTGGCACGATGGGCCATCATCGTGGCACGAGAGGGAGTTTTGCACAAGGGCGTGGCCATTGGAAATATCGTGGCACGACCAGCTTCATCTTATGGCACGATTTCTGGAAGGATTTTTTAGAACATGACACGAATATCTTGATCGTGGCACGTTTGTACCCAGAACCTATAATTGTGGCACGATTGATTGCATCGTGGCACGTGAGTGGGAAATTTCAAACTTTTTTGACCGTTACAAAAGGTATCGTGGCACGACCAACACGCATCGTGGCACGTTTACACTAGTTCTATAAATAGAGGCTCAGATTTTCTCATTGTACTCTTACCAAAACTCTGCCAAATTTTCTCCAAACCCTCCTTCAACCTTTAAAATTTGTCCCTTTCACTACAACCTTCACCAAAATCATCATTACCATCACCTACACCCATCAATTTAACTCATCTACCACAAATTCACCTAAATTCCAACCAAACCCTAACTTTTCAAAACTTCCCCAATTCTTCATCAATCTCACCCAACCAAAAACCTACCCTCACAAATGGCCTCCTCATCTCACAAACGTACCAGAGGATCCTGTAACCCTCCACAAGCCTAACAACCACAACAACCCACTTGAAAAATTTGACGATGCCGATTATGCTGAGAGGTTTGAGAAAATCAAGGGGTTTAAGTTTTCCGGTGAACGGAAGTTTGATTTCATCAATCTTCAAAGGTACCCTCAGATCGAAACCACCATGAATGCTCTTGGGTGGAAGAATTTGAACAACATGGTAACTAAGGAGAGCAACCGTACTATCACCCTCGAATTCTTCGTAAATGCTTAAGGAAGAAAAAACAATGTCTCTTTTGTGTGTGGAAAGAAGGTTGATTACAGCCCTAGGGCGATCAATGTACTCCTAGGGCTCAAGCCACCGAGACAATGTCATGTGGAGTGGAGGAGGTCACCATTCACTAATAATTTTCCCACTGATGATGAACTTATGCAGATTTTACAGGAAATTGGAGAGGAAAGGACTAATTATGTGAGGTCTAGAGCCACAGGAATTCCCACTCGAATAGATGTGGTGGATCTCAAGCCACAATACAAGGATTGGGCTTCATTCATCCATTCTACTTTGAAGCTATCATTATCGGTCATGCTATGAATGTTGGGCAATTGATCAATTCAAGTATTCAGCAAATGGCGGATTGTGATACATCAGTGACTTTGGGGCATGTTTGTTTGATTAATGCTTTGTGTAAGGCGAAGGATGTGCCTGAAGAGCGTTGGGATATCATGTTCAAGTCGAAGGGAGCCATTGATGATACAACTATGGTCAAGTTTGAGAAGAAAAAGGGTCATGAAGGACCACGAGATCGATAAGCTCAAGGAGTACACCATCATTTGCAGCCTATGCAGGAGGACGCGCCTCAGTATCCACCACTACACCCGATGATGCATGATTTTATCTGTGGGATGGACAACTGGGCCATAGACACTTCATCACAGATGTATGTATATGGCCCTTATTTTGGAGCGGAGCTTTCGCTTGCTACTGATCAACATCAATAGAGGCCTCTTCAGAGCAATGCCTTTGAGCGTTTTGGTACTAAAGAGAACATGGAGAATTATTTTGTTGATCAGAGAGGTCGAGCTCAGGATAGGGAGCAGCGTGTTCGTGTGGACTATGTGCGTGGGAGGCAGGCTAGTGAACAGCGAGCTGATGCTGCTTATGAGGGCATGCAGGGACATTATGAGGATACCGAGGATGATGAGCATTGATGGACTTGGAGTCCAAGACTTTTATTTTTAGCTTTCTCTTTTGTGTTTATTATTGTGATGTACTTTTAATTTTATGTCGAACAATGTGATATTGTGTCAGTCTTTTTATTATTTCTGATTCCCCCAGTTTGTAATGCTTTCCTTTGTTTATTATTAATGAATCTGTTTGTGTTTGGAAATTTATCAGTCTCATAACAGTGCTATACCAATGATATCTCAAAAGTTCAAAGGAGGTACATGCCAATGATTCAAAGGGAAGTGTACAGCAGAAGGTAATCACAGCTCCCAGATAACTCAACTTGTAAGGTCCATAGCCAAAAGTTTATTTTTCCAATTTTACATATATGAGTGTTCCATGCAACTGATGTTTCTAGAACTTGCAATATTTCTTTATTTGATAATTGGTCTTGTTTTGTACACACTAAGGCAAATTGCTTGGTCCTTTGAGCCTACCTTGATTTATTTTTTATTTATCCCTTGTAAAGCCAAATTGAACCATTAGGTATAGACCCCTTGTTCGGTGACAAGCCATATTACAAATCTAGAAACCGTAGGAATGAATGTCCAAATTATTTCAATGGAGTTAAGCTATCTAGGTTGTGTGAAATGTTCAAGTTTGGGGTTGCTTCTGGAATTAGGAACTTACTAAGTTTGGGGTGGAGGTACTAGAAAACTAAGAGAAAGAGAAACTTTGAAAAAGAAAAAGCACTTGAAAATGTGCAGAAAAAAAAAATGAATGAATGAAAAGTAAAGAACTTTGTTTGTCGAGACCAACATTGTTTACATGTCTCGAAAGAATAAAAAAGGTTCTCTAGTACTCTTTTCTCTTAAAATTGGAAGGAAGAGATTGGTTTGCTGTGATTTTATCAAGATATCCAAAGTAGAATGAGCTTAATTGCATGATTGTTCTATAACACTACTTTCCCAAAAATATCCACCTATCACCTAAGCCCCGTTATAACCCTGAAAGACCATAAAAGCGTGTACTTGACTCTGACTTTGATTGACAGTTTTTTAAAGTGTCCACCTATCAGCGGACTTGCATGATGATTGAGTGACCCTATTCAAACATATGCGTGGAATTGTGGATTTGGTGGTATGAGCTAGGCATCCGGTACATCATTACACCGGAAAGGCGTGAACTTTTTGAACATATCATTGGTTGGTAAATTGTTCTTACTGCTATTTTCTCATTCACAAGTAGATTCCTTGAGGACAAGGAATAATTTAAGTATGGGGTTGTGATGACTGTGCATCAACACTAGTTTTTTAGTCATGTTTAGGTCTTTATTAATGGCATTTAGAGAGTCAACTACTTGTAATTCATGGTGAAATCAAACTAAAACAGGAACAAGAGCTCAAGAGAATAATCTGGTGAAAAGATAGAAAAATCTCTAAGAGTGAATCATCGTGCCACGTTGAGGACATTTCGTGGCATGATTGATGAACGCGGGACAAAGGATTCGTCACTGTAATTTTCGTGGCACGAAGGTTTGTGTAACGTGCTACGATGCCCGGTTTTGTCTGCTGCCACGTAGGATTAATGAACTGTTCATGCCACGACTGGATCGTAACGTGGCACAATTTGTGGGCTTTCTGAAACCCTAAAATTCTTTCTATATAAAGCCAGCTGCGGCCAAGGATTATGGTACGGATTATTATTAAGATTTTGAGCATAGAAGACACCAGGAGATTGAAGAACAAGCCCTGAATCTCATACCAACTCACCGTTGGTCAGATTTATGTACGTTTTCTCTTGTTTATGCTTATTGTTTAGTTATGAGTAGCTAAACTCTTAGTTTGATTAAGCCATGATGAACCTATTGTAATATATGAATCAATAGTTGAAACTCTCTTTATTATTAATATTATTCAGTCTTTATTCATAATTATTTGTGTTCATTGCTTTTCATATGATTATCGGCATGACTATTAACCCTAGCTTCTTTCAATCACATAAATTGATCTTATGAATTGAATGACTACTAACCCTAGCTTTTAATCTTGAACTAGTAATTCTGTTTAATTCAACATTAGGAACCTAGAGATAGAAAATTGTGGATTATGACACATGTATTAATGTTCTGCCATCGCTTCCGGAGTTATTCAATCGGTTTAAGAGATTAAAAGGTTATAACTTAGGAAAGGGTTTTGAGTCAAGAGATTGATCAAAACTTCTTAGTTAATTTGTCGTAAAGATTGAATAGTAATTAAGTATAAAGGGAGGTAGACTACTCATATGGGACAATAGCGGATTCACCAGCTTAATCATTCATCTCAAAGTAATTTTCTCTCGCACTTTATTTACCGTTTAGTAAACCAAAATCTACTGCCTCGGGCAACCAAAACAAACTTTATATATCCTAAACAATAACAGCATAGCTATAATAGAAATTAACACAGTCCTTGTGGAACAATATTTATTACTACTTCGATAGTTTTTGGTATACTTCCCAAATATTTATCATTTGTTGTCTTAAATATTGGTTTTCATATATTATGCAACGAAATGGAAAAAATGTCCACGTCCATTCTAGAAACTCTTCTATTTCATTATTAAGGAGTGGAGCTTTTTGAAGAAACTTTAGGGGTCTTTGCTTTAATTTAAGGTGGACGTTAGTTTTTTATGATAGTGCTTATTTGATTATTCAATAATCTTAGAAGAGTAGGAATCATCATGTGTTGAAATATTTACTTTTGCACTTATCTTTGATATTACTTATGGCCATTGTAATAGTTGAAAAAACTTTCTCTACTATGAAGATTATCAAGAATGAGTTGCGAAATCGCATGAGAGATCAATAATTAAATGATTGTTTAATTAATTTATATATAGAGAGATTTTATTGAGCAAATCATGCAATATTTTTGCTTTCAAAAATGAAATATCTTTATTGAGATTGAAAATGAGAAAATAATGTTGTATTTCCAAAAAGTGATAAATTGTTGAGAACAATTGTGATATATGTCTTTGCTTTTAAAATATGAAACGTAAGAAGAAAATATTTCATGGCTTTTAAATCAATATTTGGGTTCTGCTCAGGATTCTGCTCTATGTCTTGTTTCCCATGTACTAACTAATTACTTCCTGATTAGACAGGTATAAATCAATATTAGGTATGTCACCTTCTGAAGTGCCTAGTTTCAAGGATAAGGTTATGCTATAGAGGAGACAAATCTTATGCACTACAGTGAATTGAAATTAAATAGTACTTGAGAAATAACTAAATGAAGACTTTAAATTAAATAAATATCCAAAAAATAGAATAGAGGTTTATCTTAGAACCCTAGCCTAAAAATATTTAGTTACTCATGGTAACTAACGACAAATTTCAAAAGAAATAAAATATACCCTATGTCATACTCTCATTTTGAACCTAAAAATACTCCTTCAAAATTCTTTTCTATCTCTGATACTTTTTAAATTCATTGTGTTTTACTCTGCAATTTTCTACTGTGCTTCAAACGCATCTTTTACTGTTTCTGTCTCTGATCGTCTTGCATGTAAAACCATCCAAAGTGTTTTCTTGCATTACCAGCCATTTGAAAGTTTCTAAGCCAATTGCATGTTTTCCTGCATTTTATTCCAAGTTTTTGCATAAAAATCATACAAAAGGGTATTTTGGTCATTTCCTGCAGTGGAAATCATTTTAGTCCCTACAACTTGTCTCTGAGTCTTTACAACTTGTCTGCACACATCATTAATCAAATTCTGTCTAAAAATCATGTCAGCATTGCATCTGAGTCAGTCTGAGTCGTTTTAGTCCTTAGGGGCATTTTGGTCTTTTCACGTCCAAAATTTTTGACAGAGAGGTATTTTAAAATACCTCATTTTGGTAATTTGTTCGTTTTAGTCCATTTTGTCGTTTTTTACTGTTTCACTTTACGTTGTTTTCAAAATTACATTTTTTACCAATTTTATTTTACCTTTTTTGCAAATAAGTCCAAATTTTGTTTTAATTGCAAATACGCCCAAATTTTATTTTCAAGTCAGTCCAAATTCTTTTTTAATTACAAAACAGTCCAAATTCCTTTTAATTGCAGTTTAGTCCTTAGGTCTTTTTTTTTGCAGTTTAGTCCAAGGTGCCACGCAGGCTGGTCCAAGTCCAGGTGTCATAACCCCATTGGTTCAGAAGCACACATGGCAGCCTATAAAAGGCCACTCACTGTACCAGTCAGAGAAGGAGCCACAAAAATCACGCCACATCACAAACACGTCCCAACACTCTCTCTCCATTCAGTTAGATCAAAATCACAAAAACTCAGAAAGTTCAAGAACAATTTCACAAACCCTAACTTTTTCCAAGAACTGAATTCAAGCCAAATCAATTGAATTCGTGTTAGCTCTCAGAGATTCAAGGTTGAATCTTCATCATTGAGCCTTTTCCTCTGCAATTCAAGCATTGAATTCATCACTGAAAGCAACGAATTCAATACGATCACAGAGGAGGGAGATTGAGGAGAAGAGGGAAAGAATTTCAAAGGTTTTGAACCGGTGAAGAAGAAGAAGAAGAAGAAACACCGATTTATTTTTGGATTTCAAGCCAAAATCAGCAAAACAGAATCAAGTTCAAAGAGTTCTGAAGATTCTAGTTCAAATCTCCGAATAAAACACAGGTGAGAATCGAAACTTACCTCTTGCATGCTCAAAAACATCAACAAATCCAAATCGATGTAGATCAGTAGAAAATTCGAAGAGTTTTGGTTCAAAATCAATCAAAACCCACAAAATCTTTTTGAGAGAGAACTACATGGAGTTTGATCCCTTAAAAGGGTATGTAGGCAAGAGGTCAAAACCTCTCCAAGTCCAATAAAAATAAAATTCAAACACTTCTTTCCCCCCATTCTTAAAAACAATCTCCTTTCAATAAATAGCATTAAAAGTAAAGCGTAGACGTAAATCTAGAAAAACGGCTCCTATAGAGTACTATAGTCGTTATGGGTGCCTAACACCTTCCCGTAGCGAAATTTGCCCCCGAACTCAGAATTTCTAAGGGTTTTTTCTCAATTTCTCCCTTCCCCAAAGAAAAATAGAGATATCAATGATTGAAAGGTTCAAGCCTAATTAATGACTTGACACCCGAAAATCGCGATAACACCCTAGAAACTTGGAATGAGGAGAGAGAAACTACTCCCTCGAAGCTCCTGTTGTTTTCCTTCCTCTTGAACCACATTGTTCTAAATGAGAAGTTTTGAATGAAAGGCTTGGTATTTATAGGGAGAGTTTCCACCTGATGTTGGGCTCAAAAATCGGGTTTTTTCCACTTAAAGGTAGTAAAAATCAGTTTTGGCCTGTTTTCAGTCATTCTCAGGGTGTACAACATATGCTCAGGGTCCATCAGGATGTAGAAAATTAACCCCCGGGGCTCAACCCATGCTCGGGGGGCATGAGATTATATTTCAGTGCATAAATCTCTGTTTTTACCTCCTTTTGGGAGTTTGCTTCCATATAAGATGTCTTTGGACTGGGAACAAATTTTATCCCTTTGTAATGCCTTATGAGGCCTCTTGAATCTTAACTCTTGATCTTCCCAAGGTATTCACAAGTCTTCAGATGTCTTGTTTTGCCGATTTGCATGATTTCTTCGTGAATTACATCAAAACCCTAGAATTGGTATGTTTCGGGAAGAATAGAATTACATGACTCAAATATAATAAACATTACAAATTTCCTGAAATAATAAACAATTTCTCTAATACTCCTCTATTATGGATGTAAAACCTACTGAAAATGACTAAAACATATGCTAAGAATAATGTAAGATGACCTTTCATCAACACATCTGAGATAACGGTAAATAATCACTCGAGTTAGGGAGGTGAGATACCTAAGATAACGGTGAATAATTACTCGAATTAGGAAGTATCTAATACAACAGTGGACAACCACTCAAATTAGGAAAACCGTCATATCTAAGAAAATGGTGAATGTACTTATAATTAGGCCAAAACCCTAATTTGAATGTTGCATGGTAATTTTACTCTATCATCATTGGCTAGATATAATAGATAGGGCTTCCCGTTCATGCAAAGTTAAGATACCTGACCAGAGAGTTCGAGAGACGTCCATAGGTTGTATCTGTAGCTGAGCTAAAGGGAAATTGTATATGAAAACCTAATATATGTAATGGATAAAACAATATGTTGGAACAAAATATGTTTGACAATGCCACTTTGAGTTTTGATGATAACAAGGTATTAAAAATGTCAATTGGATATGCTAATAATTGTTCAAATGTGCAGGACCATAGACAAAAATTTAAGTGTCTTTTTATTCAAGCAAAGGTTTTGAAGAACAAATAAAGAGAAATGGAATTTTCAAAAAGGAAGCTTGTGTTGCAACAAAGCATATGAAGAAGAATGCATCTGAAGAAAAGAGGTTCTAAAGATCATCAGAAGCAGCCTCATCAGAAGCACTCTCATCATAAGCTGTCTACCAGAAGCTGACGTCATCAGAAGCTGAAGTTCAACAGAGTCTGAAGAACTGAAGCCAGATTTTGTTAGAAGATGTCATTTTAAAGACTTATGATTGCAGAAGGAATAGAAGCCTGAAGTAACGGTTATTTCAAAGGAATTAGAAGGCTTTGGATGCTTATCCACTGAAGAACGCAGAAAAGGACAATAGTACGATTCTACAACCACTACCTCCACTACTCCACTCTCTTTGTCTACAATAGTACTATTCAACAGCTGTAATTACGTTGGTGGCTCTCTATTCAGAGAAAGGATTTGAAATTGTTTCTTCATAGGACAATAACCAAATCAGGCAACAAATCATTGGTGATTATCAAGCTTCAACAACAAATCTTTTGATGTGCTGACAAGCTGTAACGTCTCTTTCACACCTCTATATAAATGAGTGAATACCTGAAGTTTCAACAAGACTCCACAACATTTTACAAGTGCTGAAACTCTGCAGAAATTGCTATACACTTCAAAATTCACTTAGAATTTCTTAAAAACTTTCATATCTTAGAAATTCTAGAGTCTTAAGAGTCTTATCTGATTTGTATTTGTGAACACCACTGATTGTATATCAAGTGTTCAACCTCAAACATTTTTCTTTGTAATTCTGTTTGATTAGAAGTCTCTTGCAGTTGTGCTTGAGCATAGGAAGTCTCTTGCATTTTTGCTTGAGCAAAGGAAACCTCTTGTAGTTGTGCTTGAGTAGTTTGAAATCTCTTGATGTGTGCTTAAGCAATTGTAATCAGATATTGATTTTAGTGAACTCTCCTTAGAAGTGCAAGGGGGACAGGACTACTTCTGGATTGTGGAAGGAACCTGTATAATTGCGTGTGTCTTTCTTCTTCTTCCTCTTCCTCTTTCTCTCTCTCTCTCTCTCTCTCTCTCTCTCTCTCTCTACTTATCCGCTGCATTTAGCTTTGAACATTGCATCAGAACCTGAACTCTATCAGATTCTGATTAGTGAACAAATAATTTTTAAGAGAAATAGAAAACACAATTCAACCCCCCCCCCCCCCCCTTCTTTTGCTTTTGTCACCCTCACAATAAAATTTCCCTTTTAATGGATTCTTAAGAATGAACATGATTAGGGATCGAAGTATTACCTTTGTTATGCAGATCCTTTGAGGTTGAATTTAATGAATGCACCGCTCAATTGGTAGCAACTCTACTCAATCCGCATGAATAGATTCCTTCAGTCGCATTGCTAGCTACTTAAGAATGAAGGCTTAGAGAGAGGAGATTTTTCAGGGTTTAGAAAACTGTGGTTTTAGAATAGTGGAATTCTGTTCAAAATGATCTTGCTACGACACAAGGGTCCTGTATATAAAACCACTTGTGTGCTCTGCATGCCAAGCAAACATTGATGGGCTTATGCAATGCAAGCCACCACTATTGGGCTTACGCGAGCCAATTAGTTCCACATAGTAAATACACTCCCCAAATTATAATTATGACTTATAAATTTGTCTCTGATTTATTTGTCCTTATGTATGTGACCTTGTAGAATAATGTGTCAATGAAGGTTATCTAGCAACACTTCAGTGCTATTTGAACACAATGTGTCACCCTTGTCCAGTTCAATATTGGATCCGTAGACATTTATCTTATTATGAGTAGCAAGTTCAATCTAGGACACACATGAACCTCAACATGATTCATGGATTACCCATAACAAACTTTATAGTCATGCCATTATGGATGACGTTTGAACAACAACAAATTACTCGATTCCTACATTTAAGGTACATGGTGGTTTCAAGTCGAAGGGTGGAATGCAACACATATCACTATAAGAATAACATACGATATTTTCATAACATTGTAAGTAGCATTCTCATCACGGATTAATCCAATATAAATATTATTCGTAATATGTATATTTATGTGAAGGTTTGATAACTCTTTTACCCTTGATCCGTGAGATGTGATTATCAGTCTACCTACATAATAGTCTTTATGCTTTAATGCTATCTCACTTCACACTAAAGCTTGAATACGAATGTTTTAAGAATATTATTCTTATGTTCAATTCATGGGGTCTGATGATTAAGTCATACTTAATGTTCCATTTTTTTTTGTTACAACTTAATGTTCCATTTAAATGAACTAGTTATTCTAAAGACTTTAATATTTTAATGTTCCTTTTAAACGAACTAGTTATTCTAGGGACTTTAATATTTTAAAACATAATAAAGAAATATCTTAGTTATTAGCAAATAATTTTTCGATGCATTACCAAGTTCTAATAAAATTATTGGCATACACCAACAAACATGAGCACGTTGGTGATATAGAAGAGATGCTGCTGAACCAGCATTATGTTGTTCAAATATATTTATTGTACTTGGTTATCATGCTCTTTTGTGAAAATATCGCCCACTATTGTGTATGACTTTTTATGATTTCGCTATGTTCAGATTTGTGCCATTTGACCATAGCCACTGAATATTTTGTTTTCGATATTTTTCACAATATGGAAACAACATATAATATTATTATATGTTTTCTTATGTTTAAATTTTGATGTGTGTCAATAAAATAATTTGATTTGTGTTACAAATTCGGCATAAAAATGCAAATATTTGTGCTCTCTGCAGAAACATGTTTGTTCTCTGTGCTGACGTATTTTAAATTATACAATCTGAACGTATATTTTATGCATTTTAATTATATAATCCTTAATTGCCAATATATTGAATACAAATGCTCTTCAAAACTGGTGTGACGGTTGGGGGTTTGACATAATTCAGATTATATAATTTGAAGTGTTAATATTTTTTTGGATTATATTTTCTAAACCGTTTTGAATCAATAATTTGAGAAACCAGGGTAATTTGAAGTTGTTTTCGGAGTTTTTGGTGATTGAGATTATATAATTCTAAATATTATCAAAATGATTTAGATTATACAGTTCAAACAGGAAAATCAATTCAATATTTTCTACTCGTCTCACATGCCCTAATTCCTCCGGTTTGGGTCTTTTAATTTGAAAGAAAAATGTTAGTGAATAAAATGGTTATAACATGATAAAGTAGCAAGAATAATTTTATTTTTATTTTTGTCAAAAAAGGATAAATTATATTTTAAATTTATTATATCATAAAAGAAAATTAAATTTTAAACTATTAAGTATTATCTTAAAAAAAAAAGCTATTAAGTATTATTAAAAAATAAATAATTAATCAAAAATATATTAGTGATTATCATATGCAGCTGGGTTTTTTTTTTCTTTTAAAAAAGGCTTAATTGCATGTTTGATCCCTCATGTTTATTTTATGTTTTAAGATGGTCCTTTATGTTTTAAAAGTTTCAAGTTGGTCCCTTATGTTTAAAAAATTTCAATTTGGTTCAATACGTTACTTACATTGGAATAAGTTAGTCCATTCTGTCACTTGACCGTTTAAAGATTCAGGTTGACAATATGGCTGATGAAATTTAACTTATTTAAAAAAATTAGTTTTAAAACATTTTTAAAATTATTTTTTTATTTAATTCATTATCATGTCGCGAAAGGGACAAACATATCCGAACATGTGTAATGTTTTTGACTAACTTAAAACCTTTAGGACGTAAGGGACCAACTTAAAACATAAAATAAACATGATGAATCAAACGTGCAATTAAGCCTAAAAAGAACATAAATTGAGATTTGTCTGTGTGGTTTGTACAAAATGATAAAATATGTAATAAAATTCAGTTTTGTGCTGGTTTTTTTAATCGATAACTAGATTATATTTGGATTGCCCCTAATTGTTAGCAATAGTATTTCTGATTCTATTTGTCTAAATTTCACAATAAATAATCCTGTTAGTATAAAACTAAATTTAAAAAGACAACATGGAGCCAGAAAAACAAAACAAAGACATCCAAGGTGGGGTTAGTCAAGTTCAGGTTAGGCTTATAATAATAATATACCTATGACGCATACCTTTCAGTATGATTTTGTTTTGCAACCAGTGTTAGTTTTTTACCAATATTATGTGAATTGTTTTGTATCTTTATGTGATTTTAGATTTATTAAATAGATAGATTGACTTCAACTAAAATTTATAAACATTAATAAAATTATGATATGATATGAAAGAATCTGTTCAATGATAGTATCAAAGCTTTCATTATCAAAGGAGACCAATGAGATAAGATTCATGGTTAATTATGGTTCTCCAGATTTCAGGGGGAAGGGGGGAATGAATGTACCCTTTCTAAAACATTAGGAGTCAAAGTGATGTGCTATATATATACATGGTGTACTTTTTCACATGTCATAACCGATATTTTTAATGTTTAAACTACGATATCATATCAATGCAATAATGTAAGTTTTTTAAAACTTGAATTTATATGAAGTTATAAAAAAGGATTTATTGTGAAATTAATTACAATTGAGCTTTATTATTATAAATACTAGTACGGGTCACTATAAATACTAGTATAGTGACCCGTGCTAAGCACGGGATGACTCGTCGTGACTAGGCATGACAACAAAACTCATATCCGTGGATACCCATCCGAACCAAACTCAATTTGACGGATTTTTTCTGCTTTGACTACGTTTGGGTATAAGTTTGAGTTTTCCTCGATTTCAAAAACACGGGTACGAGACGGATAACAGGATATCGGTACCCACCACAAACTCATACCCAAACTCTTCCTGAATGTAGAAAATCAATTTATTACCCATTTGATATAAATAAAAACTCAAACCATAAATCATTTCACTCACACAATCAGAGTCTCGGTCTTTAAGATGACACTCACATATCATAATTCTCTCTTTACTCCTTCCATATCTAACACTCTCGGCTTCTCTCTTCTCCATCAACATAGTCATTGATAGTCATCATCTCTTTGTTGGATAATGCATTATAACATTACGCCCGAGGCTGAAAAATACTTTTATTTTTATTAAGAAATAATATTCATTGCTGGGATACCCGAAACCGTTGGGGACAATGATGAGATTCGATTTCTCATCCCTGCTGAATATGGGTAGGGTAACGGGTAAGTATATGAGAGTAGAGTATGGAGATGGAAAAAGTAAAACCCGTCTCCACCCTACCTCATTGTCATGCTTAATCGTGACTAGGACAATGTTTATTCTTTAGGTAGATAAATTCGAAAATTATAAATAAATTAAATTGAAAAATTGAAGATAATAGCATTTTCGAGTTGATTTGATTGCATTTATCTTTAATATACATGTCAAATTCAATTACCACCAAAAGATTTTATAAACATCACCAAAAAAACATGAAAAACTTAAAAGTGACTCGGACAATGAATATTAATTTACTTGATAATATAATATAGTAATAATTTTCATTAAATAAAGAAAAAATAAGCATGAAGATTTGATTAATGTACATTTTTTAATATGAAGAAAGAAAGATTATTCTCGTGACTCGGGATGACAATGAAAATCTATTACATATAAAAAGATACATTCTCATCTAGTAAAATTATCTCAATATCGTGCTTATTTGGATACTTAAAATTTGGTAGTCGCTTTAGTCTTGTTATCCTCACTTTCAATGGTTTGTGGTTACAATGGCTGAAATTGTGTCGAACTTGGAAAGTATGTTAGGGTAGTAGAAAACAATTAAGAATTGGAGGCATAAGAGGATGTTACTAGTCAATTTTTGTGATAAGAATAAGTAGATATAAATAGTAGATAGTATGTGTGTCTTTGTGTGTGTATATATATAGAGGGCCGTTCTTAGTATTTTATGAGCCTTAGTTAAAACAAGTTTGAGAAAGGGCCCCTTAAAAAATAGTTAATAAATTTTTTTCTTATAAAAGATTAATGTACATGCATTAATTATGGTGGTTTACTTCTAAACTACGTTGGCACCTCAAGTTACTATAATACAATGTTTTGAAATTCCAACTATGTTGACATCCTAAAATATCGTGTGTCAAATCAACATCATCATATGTATTATTAATAACAAAGTATAACAAAACAAAAAAATATTGGGGGTCAAACCAAACCTAATAAGGCTAAGTAAAGCGATATGTAGGCATATCCGGTATGTAGGCATATCAAACATAACTAAAAAAACAGCCTTAATAAAACTATGATATATAGATCACCATTGAGAATTTACAATTATTTTACAAAATACCAACAACAAAAAAAGAATCTTCACTTTTATCAGAAAGGCATAAGATTGCGGTAATTTCTTCAAGCATTTTGAGATGCAAAATCATTTCGAATGTGTTCGATTTCTCAAATTTATTTTTCACAAGAGTAACTGTCATATAGACAACCATAAAAAATAATTGATTCTTATGAATTCGTGATCAAATAATTTGCTATAATAAATATTAGGTTGATTTAAATTTATTATGAATTCTTGGTCTAAAATAAAATGTTTCAATTCTTGTCAATATGTATTATGTCTCTTTAAATTTTCATTTTCATTAATGTCATTTTAATAGTTTATGCCACCGTTTTGAACAAACTAGTTAATCACCATTCAGATTTAAAAATCCGAAATACAACAAATAAGTTTCAAATTATAAAATCCAAACAGAAAAAAAAAAATATCAATTTGAAGGCGCTTGAGAAGTAAGTACTGTGAGAAAAGAAATTCTAAAAAAAAAGTTGAAGGCTAGATGGGCTTAAGTTTGTTCGAGTTCAGGACCTTTTGTAGTAGTTTTGTAAAAAAAAAAAAAAAAAAAAAAAAGAGGAAATTTGATGTTGCCTCATCAATTAAGGCTGAAAAACACGTGAAAAAGACTCGAAATGCTCCGACGGCAGTTAACTTTTTTTATTCAACGAAATGGCGGCAGTTAACTGTTTTTATTCAACAAATCTAGGCAGAAGCTCTCTCATCCATTATTACTCTCAAATCTCAAAAAAAATTCTCAAATCTCACTAAAAATCTCATCCAAATTTATTCAACAAAATCACAAGTAATCATAGTCCTATTAACATACATATTAGTAGTTATAATTGTTTTTATTTTTCTATAATTTTAGATTTAGGTTGATATAATTTTTGTTATTTCTTTTTATAATTTAAGTTTTTGAGTTGATTTAAATAATATGATCTATTTTTAGAGTAGATGTAAGTTGTTTAATTTTGTTTAGATGTTTGCATGTTTATGTTGTAGTTATGAGTTTTAGGGTTTATGTATAATTTGCACTCCAAGTGTTTGATAAAATGTTTGAATGAGTTTTTCATTAATTGTTTAATTTTGTATGGTGTAGATTTGAAACAATGACCGATCAATTCAGTGTTTGCGTACTCTTCAACGGCGGAAATCCTCAGATGTTCAAGGTTCAGTACATTACTGTCACGTTGAAAGGTCTCAAGGATCAACTGGATGAAATCAACTAAGGTCTCAACCCCGGAGACACAAGGAGGGTGAAATACATTTGGTATGAGCATCCAACATTGGACGAGGGGAGAATAACGTTCAGTAGACTAGAATTAAAGAACAACGACGATGTTAGAAGCATGTTCTCGATTTTTTGGTAGCACAGCATGTTCCCATAGATCGATATGTTTGTCACATTGCTGAGATCAACTGAAGATATTCTCAACAGTTGATTCCGCCAAAAGATCGTGATTAGGTAGCATTCACCTGTAAGTGAATGCACCTTCCAACTACAATAATTGTCTTACCTCTGAAATTGGATAAGTTCAAACCTGTTAAACAACAGCTCTCAATCATTCACCCGAAAGTTCTATTGTTCCTTTCAAAATTAGGTAGTGTCTTTATTTTGTTGGAATTTAAGTTTAATTCTTGTTAGTTTGTGGAAGATGTTGGTATTGAAATGTCTTATATTATATGTACTATGCAAAATCAGCTATATAGGTTTTCACATCAAATTCCCTTGTATAAGATGAGTGGGACGTATGAGAATGCACCTATAAGATGTTGTTTTATGCTTGATCATGCTCCTCTGTCAATTGAAACTTGTCAGTTGGCAGTGTTGCAGGATTAAGTTCAAAAGAATATATTGGAATGCATTCTTGTCCGTCGCTACTCATCTTATATGAGGGAATTCGATGTGAGAATTTATATAGTTGATTTTGTAGAAAACACGTGTTGTTTTCTTCATTCTTTTGACTTTTCAAAGGGCGCTGGAAATCACTACGCTAACTATAAGACACTTCAATACCGATATTTTCCTCAAATTTTCAACAAGTAAACTTAAATCCAACATCATGATGATGCCACATATATTTAGGGAGAATGTAATATAATGTAATGTAGGTGAAATTAAAACTGAATAAAATTGTGTATTTTTTTAATTGATTTTGTGTATTTGTGCAACTTTAATCGAATTTATTCAATACACGACTTTAATTGAATTTATTCAATACGCACTACAAGAATTCCTCAATATACTAGCCAATTCAAAATTGCATTACTGGGGGATTTAGACCCTCAGTAATTACTAGCGGAAAAAACCTCCAATAACATCAAAAAAAAACCTCAGTAACGTTACTGACGAAAAAACCCTCAATAATTCAATGACTTACATTTCTGACGGATAAATCCGTCAATAATGAACCATCGAATTATTATTGGCGGAAATGTTCCGTCAATAATGTAAACAACATGACTTTGCGTTACTGAGGGATATATATTCGTTAGTAATTTTATAACGGGTTAAATAGTCCGCCAGTAATACAAAGTATCCGCCATAATTAAAGCATACAATCCGCCAGTAGTCCCCGTTATCTGCCAGTAATGGTCGGTTGCCTCTAATTAAAAATCCGCCAGTAATCTTATGCAGTCTGATCTTTTTTTAGCCGAATGCATACTCCTTCTCAGCTCTCAATCTGTCATTCACACCAAACATTATCTTTCTAAAACAATTCTCTACCATCTTACTAAATTTCTTCAACATTTTTCTACACAATTCTTTTTCTCATCAAGGTAAAGACTTATATTTTTTTATTAATGTTAGGTGTATTGAATTTATTTTCTTAATTATTTTGATATTGATATATTTTAAATTTTTATATAGTTATTGATATTCTATAGATTTAGCTGTTTATTGGTGGTGTTGATGGGAGCAATTCTTAAAGTGAGATTCTAATTGACACAAGGTTAGTAGCCAAATTAAAATTGTACAATTTGTTTTGTTTAATAATTGTTTTTTTTTTGAAGAATTGTTTAATAATTGTTATTTTTTAGTATTTTATTTAGTGTTATTATTGTGATTTTTTTTAAGAAGTGTTATCACTGTAACTTGAGTCTAAAAATGACATTTTGTAAAATTTTATTTTATAATTTATTGACTCCTTCAATTTGTATGTGTGTGAATTTATTTTAAAAATTAAAACTATTTAGTAATTGAAACAATTTCAAAAATAAATTAAAAAAAGTAGATATTAAAAAAGAGGGCAAGTTAAGGAGCTTTTTAAGTTAGGTGTTGAACTTTTTTTCAGTATCGTAAAAGTTAAGCCTGTAGTCATAAATGAAGGGGGGATTAGATGTCCGTATGTGGTTTGTGATTGTAGGTGCATTCGCAGTGAAGACGAAATTAGGTTGCATTTATATAGTAAAGGTTTCAGACCTAACTATTGGATTTGGACAAGTCATGGTGAATCATCATTTGTAGCACCTCCGATAGTTAATGCAGGTGTCCAAGAGAGTCATGCAGTAGGTTCATCAAGTAGCCGACATATTCAATTTGAAATGATGGATAATATGATAGTGGATGGTCTTGGAGTTAATGTTGGATTAGATGTCGAATATGATGAGGTGCAGGATGATGTCGACATAGATGAACCCCCAAATAAAGAAGCCCAAAAATTTTATAATATTTTGAAAGAAACAAATAAACTGTTGTTCCCAGGGTCTCCTCATTCAAAGTTATCAATGTGTGCAAGACTTATAGACCAAAAGTCTCAATTTCATGTTCCTTAACAACCTTTAGATTTGATGACCAAAATGATATTGGATTCAACGCCCATAACTGATGGCTTGCCAAAAAGTTTTTATGAAGCGAAACGGCTAGTGTCAAAGTTAGGACTTGGTGTGAAGAGAATTGACTGTTGTGTTAAAGGTCGCATGTTGCTTCTAAACCTTCTGGTTACAGGCAAACACATAATTGGACAAAAAGAAGTCTTTTTTGGGATTTGCCATATTGGAAAGATAATCTATTAAGGCACAATCTTGATGTCATGCATATTGAGAAGAACTTTTTTGACAATATATTTAACACTGTCATGAATGTGAAAGGCAAGACTAAAGACAATGAGAAAGCTAGGAAAGACATGGAGTTGTATTGCAGACGGAAGGATTTGTTGTTGGTGGAGAAGTCTAATGGGAAGTTTCTGAAACCTCGTGCTAACTACACTTTACCCATTGAAGAAGCAAAAGTTGTTTATCGATGGGTTAAAGAATTGAAGATGCCAAATGGTTATTCATCAAATTTAGCAAGATGTGCTGATGTTGAAAATGGAAAGATGCATGGAATGAAAAGTCATGATACTCATATTTTTATGGAGTGTTTAATACCTACAACATTTAGTGATTTAGAACCACATGTATTGAATCCACTTATTGAAATAAGCCAGTATTTTAAGAATCTGTGTTCAACAACGTTGAGAGAAGATGATCTTATAAAGATGGAAAATGAGATTCCAATGATATTGTGCAAGTTGGAGAGAATATTTCCCCCTGGATTTTTTGATTCTATGGAACATCTTGCAATTCATCTTGCATACAAAGCTAGACTTGGTGGACCGGTTCAATATAGATCGATGTACCCATTTAAAAGGTATATATAATGATTTTATATATTGAATATCATTATAAATTATGGCACACTTATTTTTTAGTTAAGCTTATTGATTTTCATTATATATACTCAGGTTCATGGGTGATTCAAAACGATCGGTTAAAAATCGGGCTAGAGTTGAAGGATCAATTGTTGCATCATACGTACAACGATAAACATCTCACTTTTTTTCTCATTATTTCATAGATCCATTGACACCAAGACACAGTAGAAATGAAACTTATGGTGATCAAAGACGTCATCCGTTAGCCCTATCGGTATTATGCTTGCTTGGACGCCCTGCTGGTGCGTGTACGACACTTTTTCCAGGTGAAAGGGTTTTAAATGCAGCACATGTCCACGTGCTTATTAACTGCAATGAAGTTGAGCCATACTTAAAGTAAGTAATTATACATGCTAATTTAATTAATTTAAATTACACTTAAATCACAATTAGTTATAATAAATGTTATATTTTATATCAGGGCATTCAATCAACAATATTCTGCTGATAAGATACATTCTCATTTTCCATCATGGTTCAGACATCAAGTATATCAGGGACCAACCACTCCTATCATCGAACATCTCAGGAACTTATCTAATGGCCCCAAATCATGTGTTAGACAATGGCACACCTAATTTGTCAACGGATACAAATTTCATACAGAAAGTTGGACTGAAGGAAAAGAAACAGTAAACAGTGGAGTGTGTATGAAAAGTGTTGGCGAAAATGGTGATAACTATGATTTCTACGGTGTGATTCAGAATATAATAGAAATTTCATACACTTACCTCGATTATGAGAAAACCGTAGTGTTATTTTATTGTGATTGGTTTGATACATCACTTAGGGGTACTACAAAGGTAAATCCAAAGACTAACACCGTAGACATTAAAATGAATAGGAGATATCAGGCATTTGATCCATTTTCTATGGCCCATAATGTCAGACATGTGTACTATATCCCTTATCCATTCACAAAAGTAGACAAACGAGGTTGGTGTGTTGCAATAAAAACAAAGCCAAGGGTTCAAATTGAAAGTGATGAAACAAACCAAACAGATAAACCGTATCAGGAGGATGAGATGTCTAATGTAGATGATGTGATAGAAGTTGAGCCTTTTAGTCGCCTTTTTAATGGAGAAGAATTAGAAGAAGTGGTACCTAGGGAAGAAGAAGAAGAAGAAGAAGAAGAAGAAGAAGAAGAAGAAGAAGAAGTGGAAGACGACTTCCAACAAGTAGAAGAAGAGGTAGAAGAGGTTGGGACAAATAGAGATGAATAAGCGGATGAAGATGAAGACGATTGGGATGTATAATGCATTTTATTTTCTTTTTGTTATAAATTTAAATTAATACCATATTTGTAATAATTAGTGACAATATTAACATAACACTTTCTTAAAAAAAATATTGACATAAAGTATATAAGCTGACCTAGTTTTTTTTACTCACGCATGTGAGTACTCTAAAGCATCATGTTTCTGTTCTCTCCCTTCTCACAAACAAATCGCTCAGTTCGCCGCCGCTGACGCTTCTCTTCAGTTTACCGCCTCTGATTCTTTCTCTCAGTTCTCAATCTCCTTAAGCCATGGTAAGCCAACCGATTCTCTAATTTCTCATTCATTCTCCAATTTCTTATTTTAGGGTTTTGAATTGGGATTTTATTTAGGGTTTTAGAATTTTTTTATGGTTTTAGAATTGGGGAATGGGGATTGAGAATTGTTTTGCTACTGCCATGACTTTGTTTGTTTTGTTTCATTGATATTATAAGTTGTTAACAATTGCTTGTATATAGAGTTTGGAAATATGTAGGTCATTGTTAGGTTTTTACAATCTGAATCATTATTATTATTGTATTCATGTTGAAATATAAATTTTAGATATAAATATCATTTTGCCAACTATTATTAGTTAAATATCATTGATATTCATTCTGTGTATGACTTTGATAAGGTTCATGTCCGTGTATACTTGTGATCTCGGTTCCTCATGTGAAAATTCTTAATTCCTGTTTTAACCAAACAAGCTTTTTCCGGATTAATAGCTGCAATAGTAAGCTGAACTTAATTGTGAACTGAGTTCGTAAAGTGAAAATGCTTTGTTCCTATTTTAACCAAAACAACTTCTTCCTAAATAATAGCTTTAATAGTAGCTTGAACTCAAGTTAACAATTTGCTTGGAGTTTTCTTATTGATGATAGTTATTTGTATAGCCTGTTGGCACATG
Organism: Medicago lupulina; assembly: GCA_958299785.1. Lineage (NCBI taxonomy): Eukaryota > Viridiplantae > Streptophyta > Magnoliopsida > Fabales > Fabaceae > Medicago > Medicago lupulina. The sequence goes on along the minus strand of OY283146.1, from coordinate 43,740,954 downwards.
TTCTACTTCACTCATTTTTCTGAAATTCGCCAAGGGCTCATTTTTCTTTTCAACTCTGTTCTTATATGTTATTGAAAATTATAATTCATTTTCTTTTCTTCTTTCGTTTGCTATATATAGACGGAGGAAGAGGAGCCACAACAACCACCCCTACCACTACAACCACCACAGCCACGGGATCCACCACGGTCAAATAGGAGAGGACCTAAAATAAGAATCCATCATTCTTCCTTCGTTCCGATGCCACAAAATCAGCGACCCGATGGACAACCGCAGTTAGATCCGCCTGCTGATCCTAATCTTCCGGACTTCAATTATACACTTCAAGACATCTTTGATCCTAATGTGAAGATTTTTGTTGATCGACATGACCGATATGTCATTAGCGCCGTCTCTAGGACGTAAGTGTTTATAATGTTGGTCCTAATATGTTGATTCTAATGTGTTGGTAAAGCTGTAAGATTTTGGTTGTTCCTAATATGTTCTAATGTTGATCAATAATTACGATTTTTTTTCATTTAGGTTTTTGCCTAACAGGTTGGGCACGGAGTCAATCACAACAGTTATTGAAGCCAGATATTAGAAACCATGGCTATCATGGGGTGACATCACTAAGGAAGGCAAGAATATGGCTAACAACAAGCCAAGGGATGAATTTTGGAATATGTTCAAAGTAAGTTAAAAATTAATATATTTAACTAAATATATTTTATAGAAGCCCCTAATATAGACCTCTTTTTTTTTAGGTCCACCCATGATCCTCACTAAATGACCTACAATAGTGGGTTAAATCAAAAAACTCATCTTCATTTTCTCTCTCATTCCACCATGGTTTCTACAAGTGCTTCTTCACCCAATGCTTGCATCTATGAATTATTTTCTTTCTTTGTTTAAAATGAATCATCTCCTTTCAACTCAAGTGATCCTTAAATCTTTTACATCAAACTCAAGAAAAATGTAACAACCCGATTTTTCGCTTGATTTTATTTTTATGTGTTTAATATGTGTTTATATGTGGTTGCGTATGATTATTTATCCTTGGGTGTAATTTCTTGGGTTTTCGTGTTAGAAGGGTATTTCTGGTGAGAAAGGGTAATTTAGTAATTTTGGTTGAGGATAATTTTTAGTGTTCAAGTGAGAACCATTTATTTTACTAAGATGTTAGTGGGTTGTGGTAATTAATTAAGAGCCGGTGTTTACTCATTATTTTTACCGTAAGAGAGAGCAGAAACTTGTGGAGTGGATTAATTAGAGCTTTGAACCCATAAAACATTTTGAGAGTTAGGCACATTAGTGGTGTGACTATATAACCCATGTCTTAAGAGAAAACTAGGGTTAGAGCATTCACTTTCACAACACTAGAAAGAGGTAGAGAGAGAAAAACTAAAGAAAGAGGAGAAAAGGGTTAGAAGAGAAAGAGGCTTGAAGAGCAATAAGGGTTGAGGATTCTAGGTGTAACACCCCGTTTTCCCAACATATAAATAACATATAATAAATCAAAGTTCATCGCAAACAGGATGTCACATTTCGTTCTTCAAAATATCATCAAATATAAATAGAGTAAAATTCACTATTTATTTAAACAACTGCTTTCAATAATTCAAAATAATGTTGCAACGGAAAATATTCAACGTTTTAAAAAGAAACTCGGCACTAAGGCCTCAACATCAACAACGTAATAAAATTTCCAATTCCAAAAGTGGTTCAACATCAATTTATAAAGAAATACGTAACAAGGAAAACAAGCATATAAATATCCCCATCCCATTACGTATCAGAGCATGACTCCTAAGACGACACGAGGAATCAACTCACATCAGCAGTTACTCCTGGTTATCTACACGTTACCCACGTAGAGGCAACATACAAAACAACAACAATTCAACATTAAGAATACTTCACATAATTCCAACAACAATCATCATTTAACTTCATTTAATAATGCATCAACAACAACATCGACAATGCAACAACAACAACTCAACAATGCAACAACAACTACTCAACAAAGGCAACATAATTATGCATATGGTACCAACAGAGCTACAGCTCCCTTCGCTAAAGTCATAATTCGACTTGTCAGGCTACAACCCCCTTCGCTTAAGAAACAATAGAGCTACAGCTCCCTTCGCTAAAGTCATATTCAACTTGACAGGCTACAACCCCCTTCGCTTGACAATGCTTATGCAATGACACAACTTAAATGCGACAACATCAACATCATAAATTCATATTAAATCAACCACAAAAGATTTGCACATCAACTCAAAGCCACTGAAAAGATAAATCAAATATTAACAATTTTCATGTTTATGACAAAATCCAACTCAAAACAGAAACGTGTGAAAAAGACACAAGAACGCAAAACAGACAGTCTGCTACTGAACAATTCACTAGGCGAGTTCAACTACTCGTTGTGGTGAGCGACGGCGTCTACTCGCTAGGCGGGGAAAACATTCGATGTGGCGAGTTGGGAACTACTCGCCAAGCGACCAAAAACACTTGTTGTCGCGAGTTGGGAACTACTCACCAGTTGACCAAGAACATTTGTTGTGCGAGCGATGGCATCTGCTCGCTAGGCGAGTTTGAGCACTCGCCGTGGCGAGCGACGACAGACAGGTCTGCGAACAGACCTTTGTTCTCACTCCAAAACCCTAATTTTGACAACCCCAAAATGGATAGGAAACATTACCTACTGTTATTCTACAACCTATACATCACTTCCTTACATTAACTCATGGGATTGCATACACTTTCAACAAATTTTACTAATTTTAGACCTAATTCCTATAACCTCAAAACTAAACAACAACAACAACAACAACAACAACATGATTAGACCCTTTTCAGAATCATATCCGTAATATTATAGAAGGTTAGTCCCACCCTTACCTCTAGGTTTTGCGAAATTGATGATTTCCTACGGTGGAATCTCTCTCTAGGTTCTTCTCGCTATTCCTCCTTGCCTCTTCTCTCCACAACCCTAGTTTTTCTTTTGCCGCTTGTTGCTCTCTTTATCGGTAACCCTTCTTCTCTAATTTTCTTTTCTATTTATAAGATTTAATTGATTTTGTTACTAATCTTTCAATATTACTACCCGTACCTCTTGAATTTGTTACTATTATTTATGAAACTATATCGTCTTGCTATACGCACTCCCCTCTGCTTAAATCATTAAAACACTACTCATCTCACTAACTACACCTCTCCTATTCTTAACCTAACAAATTCTTCTTATTCCCAAAACTGCCCTTATTCCTCATTAATCTAATTTAATTATAATCATCCACTAATAATGTCATAATAAACCACTAATAAATACCAACACCTAATACAAAAGTCACACATCGCAATTATTCAAATAAGATATACAAAAAGACACTAAACTCGATAAAATAAATAATAAATTAGGGCGTTACAACTCTCCCTGACTTAGAATATTTTCGTCCTCGAAAATGTACACCTCACGACGAGCAATAATAAGAAAACACGACAACAATATTCAACCGTCACACGACACAAACGACTCAACTACTTGGCCGGACAGACCGACTTGCTCTGATATAAATTGTAACACCCCATTTTCCCAACATATAAATAACATATAATAAATCAGAGTTCATCGCAAACAGGATGTCACATTTTGTTCTTCAAAATATCATCAAATATAAATAAAGTTAAATTCACTATTTATTTAAACAACTGCTTTCAATAATTCAAAATAATGTCGCAGCGGAAAATATTCAACATTTTAAAAAGAAACTCGGCACTAAGGCCTCAACATCAACAACGTAATAAAATTTCCAATTCCAAAAGTGATTCAACATCAATTTATAAAGAAATACATAACAAGGAAAACAAGCATATAAATATCCCCATCCTGTTACGTATCAGATCATTACTCCTAAGACGACACGAGGAATCAAATCACATCAGCGGTTACTCCTGGTTATTTGCATGTTACCCACGTAGAAGCAACATTCAAACAGAAGGGGTGAGATTTCACATTCAATAATAATAAGCAACAATTCATGTAAAGAATTAATCAATACAAAACAACAATAATTCAACATTAAGAATACTTCGCATAATTCCAACAACAATCATCATTTAACTTCATTCAATAATGCATCAACAACAACATCGACAATGCAACAACTACGACTCAACAATGCAACAACAACTACCAACAAATGCAGTATAATTATGCATGTGGTACCAACAGAGCTATAGCTCCCTTCGCTAAACTTATAATTCGACTTGTCAGGCTACAACCCCCTTCACTTAAGAAACAACAGAGCCACAACTCCCTTCGCTAAAGTCATATTCGATTTGACAGGCTACAACCCCCTTCGCTTGACAATGCTTATGCAATGACACAACTTAAATGCGACAACATCAACATCATAAATTCATATTAAATCAACCACAAAAGATTTGCACATCAACACAAAGCCATTGAAAAGATAAATCAGATATTAACAATTTTCGTTTTTATGACAAAATCCAACTCAAAACAGAAACATGTGAAAAAGACACAAGAACGCGAAACAGACAGTCTGCTACTGAACAATTCACTAGGCGAGTTCAACTACTCGTTGTGGCGAGCGACGGCGTCTACTCGGTAGGCGGGGAAAACATTCGTTGTGGCGAGTTAGGAACACCTCGCCAGGCGACCAAAAACACTCGTTGTCGCGAGTTGGGAACTACTCGCTAGGCGACCAAGAACATTTGCTGTGCAAGCGATGGCATCTGCTCGCTAGGCGAGTTTGAGCACTTGCCGTTGTAACACCCCGTTTTCCCAACATAAAAATTTCTTAAAAATAATCAGAGTATTTACAACTTAAACGGAATGCTACATTTCTTAGAAATCACAAATGGAATAAGTAATAATTTATTCTTCAAAACATCTCAAAATAAAATCTCAAATACTTCGCAGCAGAATTTAATTCAAAAACCTTAAACAACTTTGGCACGAAGGCCTCAACGTAAAATCTCATCAAAATGTTTCAACATCATGTTCATAGAATCTCATAAAAATAATACGTAAAGAATAGAAAACAATAACAAAGTTCCCCATCCCGTTACGTATCAGAGCACCTAAGGACACAGTGAGAGGTAGTCACTCACAACAACAATCAACAGCTAATCTTGATCACCTGCAAGTTACCCATACGAAGAGCAACATTTTCAAGAAGAAGGGGTGAGATTTCACATTCAATAATAATAAGCATATAATTCTTTAAAAGAACAATCAACAACCATATATCCAGCATAGAATAAACATCACCTAACATCATTTAATAAAGGTAAAAAAGCAACAACAACATCATCAACAACAGCAACATCATCAGCAACAACAACTCCTCAAATGATCATCAATTATATTATGCAATGATGACTCTACAATGCAATGACAACAACAACTCATCTTAACATCACATCGACTCGACAATGCAATATGCATGTGGTACCATCAGGGCATAAGCCCCCATCGCTAAAGGTCAAAAAGGACCTGTCAGGCATGGAGCCCTCATCGCTAAAGGTCATAAAAGGACCTGTCAGACATTAAGCCCCCATCGCTGACTATGCTATGCAACAACACGACTTAATGCAACGACACGACTCAAATGCAACAATCTTCAAATATCACATCTTTATATAACACATCTTTAAATCACACAGTTTTAAAATAACACATCTTTCTCATAATAAATATTTCATAATAACCAGCAACAATAATTCATCAACGTATACATATATACATAACTTTAGCATATAAATTCATCATCAACAACTTAATTAACATCAAATTCACATACCCAAACATTGCATCAAAACATAAGCACAGATTTCACCAATTAAATCCACAATAATCACTTTATACAAATAGGCACTTATGGGTAGAAGTAGAAAAAGAGATTATACAAAAGATTATGAATGGAATCTAACCTTAATTTCTACAACGTCAAATCTAACAACAACTACAAGGTTAGACCTTTTTCAGAATTATACAACCCATTATTAGAGAAACTTAGTCTCACCCTTACCTTAGATTAGATGATCGGTCTCTACGAGATTGTTCCTCTTCTCTTTCTCTGACTTCTCACTTTCTCCCTTTTTCTCCCAAAAGCAGTTTGCACGTAATCCTTATTTTCTAATTCCAACTCTCCCTTTTTATATAAACCTTAACCTATTTATTTTCTCTTAATTCCAATTCTGCCCCAAAGCCTCATTATTCTAAATAATTATATTTCTCCACTAAATATATTCTCACACTAAATATATTCTAATAAATAATAAAATAAAGTCACTCAATAAAATATCAACATATCACATAATTAAATAAATCATATAATTCGACTCTATCTCAAGAAAATAATTAAATAAACAAATATAGGTAACTAATATATATATCAACACATAACAAAATATCTCTACACCACATAACAAATATATTTCTATAACAAATAAAGTAATATTTCTACACCAAATAACATAATATTTCTACACCAAATAACATATATATTTCTATACTAGATAACATATATATTTCCACACAAAATAACATATATATTTCTACACAAAATAAAAAATATATTTTTACACCAAATAACACATATTAACATACTTCATCAAAATATATATTATAAATCAAATAATAATACACTAAAAATACAATAAATTAATAAAATATTAAATATTAAAAGTAGGGCGTTACAGCCGTGGCGAGCGACGACAGACAGGTCTACGAACAGACCTTTGTTCTCACTCCAAAACCTAAATTTTGACAACTCAAACCCCAAAATTGATAGGAAACATTACCTACTGTTATTCTACAACCTAGACATCACTTCCTTACATTAATTCAACGGATTGCATACATTTTCAACAAATTTTACTGATTTTAGACCTAATTCCTATAACCTCAAAACTCAACAATAACAGCAATAACAACAACATGATTAGACCCTTTTCAGAACCATATGCTTAAGATTATAGAAGGTTAGTCCCACCCTTACCTCTAGGTTTTGTGAAATTGATGATTTCCTACGGTGGAATCTCTCTCTAGGTTCTTCTCGCTATTCCTCCTTGCCTCTTCTCTCCACAACCCTAGTTTTTCTTTTGCCGCTTGTTGCTCTCTTTATCGGTAACCCTTCTTCTCTAATTCTCTTCTCTATTTATAAGCTTTAATTGAGTTTGTTACTAATCTTTTCATATTACTACCCACACCTCTTGAATTTGTTACTATTATTTGTGAAACTATATCGTCTTGCTATACGCACTCCCCTCTGCTTAAATCATTAAAACACTACTCATCTCACTAACTACACCTCTCCTATTCTTAACCTAACAAATTCTCCTTATTCCAAAAACTGCCCTTATGCCTCATTAATCTAATTTAATTATATTCATCCACTAATAATGTCATAATAGACCACTAATAGATACCAACACCTAATACAAAAGTCACACATCGCAATTATTCAAATAAGATATACAAAAAGACACTAAACTCGATAAAATAAATAAATAATAAACTAGGGCGTTACACTAGGGGCTAAAGTGAGGCCAAGGCTAGGATTCTTGGAGATTGAGGTAAGAGGATAGTATTCAAGCATAATTTTTTCATTTTAATCTCTTTTCTACCCATGTTCAAAAGTGCTTATTTGAATTAAGTTGTACAAATTCATGCTTAATTTTAATGCCATGTTTAAGTATGTGAATTGAATGATAATTATGTTGTTGATGTTGAATTTGCATGCTTGAATTTTATATATATATATATATATATATATATATATATATATATATGAGTATGTTTGGTGTTTGTACAAAATTGATGAATAATTATGTTATGGTTGTTAAATTGTGGATGATTTCTTGATTAAATGTTGTTGTTATTGTTATGGGATGTGTTGTTGATGAATTGATGCATTGGGTATTCATATTTATGGATTGGTGATGAAAAATTGGAATGTTGTTGAAGGTTTTGGTGAAACTTGTTGAATTTGTTGAATTATGATGAAATGATGTTTTGCTTTCAAGTTTTGTGTGACTTTGAGTGCCTTATTATGTTCATATACCTGTAAACAACTTTTGGGACGAGTTTGGGTATTTGGAAGATCAAAATTTGGGATTTTGGGTGAAAAAAAGGTTGGAACCCGTAACTTTTTGACAGAGCTGATGAATGGTCGCTTAAGCGAGCGGCAAACGAGCTGTAAGCGAGCAGACCCAGTAATTTCTGGACGTTGGTCGCCTAAGCGAGCCACAAGCGAGCTGTAAGCGAGTAACGATAGAAGTTCTTGGAAGTTTGTCGCTTAAGCGAGCAGACCTTCGCTTAAGCGAGCAGTGCCCAGTTCAGCACTTCTTTGTTTTTCGTTTCGGACACTTGGGGACCAATCTGGGCTTTCTAAAACGTTTCTTTTGACTTCTTTAATCTCTGTTTATACACTTAAACCTACTGGAACATCGTTTGAATCGAATTGGACTTGATTTTTGTGAATTGAACTTGACTTTTGGAAAATGTCCAAGAACGTTAATTTTTCCGAAACTTGTTTTTCTCAAGAGAATGAAGTACGGCTAAGGATGTCTACTATCTATGTGATTACTAAAAAAAATGGTTTTGATTGATTTCATTGAGTTTTAAGTTGTTTTGCTTTGAAAATGGAATTCTTTTGGAAAAGTGGTAAAGTGAGACTAACTTTGTGATTTTGATGATTTCATAGTATTGGGCCGGTGAAACGCACATGTATGCACACCTACACTCATATGTGGTTGATGTTTATATATAGTTGAGGCAATTGAGTTGTTTTTCTTAGTTTTGGTTCAATAGTCGTAGTTGTTTCAAAGTTGTGAAATATTAGACGAACTTGGTTGAATTTAATCTTAAAGCTTGATTACCTTGCATATATTTTATGAATGGTTTGATATGACTATGTGGAGATATGTGAGTAATTGATAGGTGTTGAATATGATGTTTATCTTAATGTGGTGTATTTTCTCCTTTACTTGAATTGTGAAAATTATATGAAGTTGTTGAATTACTATGGTGATGTTGTTGGCGTTTATATATGTTATGTGCATATATGTTATTGGTGAATTTTCTTACATACTATTGGTGTAAGCGTGAATTGAAATATGTTGGTGTGGATTGTTGAAGTCGTATGAAAATATGCAATGTTGTTGGCATAGGTCCACACATTGTTGAGGTCGGATTTCATATCCATCTTGGTGACGAATAATATGTATTCAATTATTTGGGGTGATTATTGATAGGTCCGCAAGTGTACGGAAATATCTGTTTTAGTATAAAAGGTTGTCGAATCCACAGAGACCAATGTCAACTACCGTAATTAATTGTCACGTTGTTTATCTAAGGCGATGCTAATCAATTTGGTTGCAAAATAAGAAAATAACTTTAATTAATTTTAATGACGAGTGCCCGGAATATAGTTTACGTCGACCGTTGATATCAGCTGAGTAGTATTTAATTTTATAGTAGGAAAATATTTTCGCACGTAAAAGGATTAAATTAAAAAGCAGTCGCTTCGCTTTCACGATCGCGACATAAAAATCCTAACTTTATAATCTATTCGACCGCTTTCGCGTGTTCGCCTTATAACGTTAAAATTCCTTTTATTTCAAATTAATCCAGTTTTGTTTGAAAAAGTTATTTTTAGAATAATTCCAATTTAAAGAAATCAGTATGCTTTCGCAATACTAAATTCGTATTTTAAACTCTCAGTCATCAGCTTTCGCGTGTATGACTTAGCGTTTAAAATAGCGTTTTTGAAAATTAAGAATGTCAAAATTACTTTAAGAAAATGCTATCGTTGAATTACTAAAATAATTCCTGATTATTCTACAGACAGTTATGAGTCTCGTTCTTTCGATACGAAACAGTTACCATAAAATTTATCGTTTAAAATCGGAATAATCAGACATAAAAATAAATCCTGTTATAAAATTTAATCATACTTTTCAGCTGAATATCATTGGTACGACTGTTTCTACATTCCGGACACTTTATAGAATTACTCAGACATAATGTAAATGGTAAATAAATAACTATTCATGTTCAGCATAGATTCACGAACAGGAAAACAAAAGAAACAGAATGAATAAATTAGAAGACAAAGAAACAGAATGAATAACTAATAAACAAAGAACCTGTAATTAGATGGAAACTTTAATTGAGTATAATTCCAAATGCATCAAATTCGTAACAGGTAACAAGCTTGAATCCAGAAATTGTAAATTGAGAAATTATGCAGATTACAAAGAAATAAACTAAGTCTGTAACTAATGCTTTTCTAAAACTTTTTCCAACCCTTTTTTCACTCTTCTTTGGACCTATTTATAGGCCAAATCCGTCCAAAACGTGGTCTGATCGTGTACTTGAAGATGGAGAAAGTGGGAAGAAAAACTGCAGAACTGCTTCTGAAACGTGGGGGAGACTGATTCTCCCGGACCCGTGACGGGCGTCACAGGGTGTGACGGTCTGCCAGTCACGGGTGCTGACGGCCTGAGAGGCTGGTGACGGTCCGGATGAGTTGAAGGGTGACGGTCTGCCAGTCACTGAGTGTGACGGCCGTCACCCTGAAGCTGAATTTTCAGGACTTGATATTTTTGCCGAATTTCGTCGTTTCTACGCATGGAAGCCTCTAATGTTGTGTACCTGAAACATAACCAAACAACCAGCATAACATAGGCAAAATCAAGAGAATCTAAGCCTAAACAAGCTTGAATTATACACAGAACGAGCTGAAATATTGGTGTATTTTGCATGTTATCAAACTCCCCTACACTCTAACCATTGCTTGTCCTCAAGCAAGAGACAGGGGACAATAGCAACATAATTCAGAATATTATAATCAACTAAAAATCAATTATGTTTCAAGGCTTTGTTCTCAGGGTGCATTTATCACCACCTAAACACTTATTAAGGATCACATCAACCCTACAACAATATTTCAAGTGAGTGTGTGTGTGTGAAGTCCAGCCTTTTTATTGCGCCTGTGTAAGAAATATTATGAGGAAAACAGGTTCAAACTTCAACAGTAAATAAACCGAGAAAAGTTCCTTCTTCATTTCATATAAGAGAGGTGGGAATCACTTTGATCATTTAACATTTATACACTTTGGGGAACTGCAGAATTTTTATTGATATTCAGAGACAACATCTTCACGTGGGAAGCAAGTGAGGCCTACTCCCGACCCCCCAGAGTCAATGATGCCCCCTATATATATGTATTTGTTCTGACCCCTTTTTTTTTTTATACGAAGGAATTACGGAAGCTACTTTTGATTTTCAGAAACACCATCTTCACGTGGGAAGCAAGTGAGGCCTACTCCCGACCCCCCAGAGTCAATGATGTTCCCTTATAATTATATTTGCTTCCGCCCCTCTTGTTTTGATCTTTTATTCCCCCACACTAACTTATACTACTTTTACTCTGAAAACTTTTAAGGGTTAAATTACCATTGAAGTTAGAACTTGCTCCTTAAAATACTACCTACACAATTACTCAAAGACTGCAACTTTGTGCTTTTCTCAAAAAGAGAATTTTCACATTGAAATATGATATGAGTTTAGTGAAACTTAAAAAGGAAAAGGTGTTTATGCACAAAATCATCATCAAACTCAGCCTTAAAGTGGTTCAAGCAACAGGAGAATTAAATAACAAAGCAAAAACAACAACATAAATGACTCGACAGTTCATGCAGTGACTCGATAACACTACTTTATTAATGAAAATGAAAATATTAAACTATTAAGGTGGAAGAATCCTCCCCCACACTTAAAACCTACATTGACCTCAATGTAAATAAACAAAAATATGAGAAAAAGAAAGATATTACCGAGCAAGAACAATCGTCGATAGAATCAACAGGGGGCGTCTACATACGCCTGATCATGAAGTGGTTTGTACCTGCAGAAAAGTTAGCATGAAAATATGGGGAGGGGGTGGATTATGGTGTTGATCATCTTCGATTGCATCTTTTTATTCACTTAACTGACTAAACTAAACTAAACTTAAAACTCATGGGTTGCCTCCCACGCAGCGCTTCATTTAACGTCGGTAGCTCGACTGTACAGAGTGACACAATCAAGGGGGACACATAACAAGAGTAGCGATATGTCCTACTTTCTCTGCTGGGTGGTAGTGCTTTAATCTTTGGCCATTCACTAGGAATTTACCAGTGGATTCGCTCCAGACCTCAATGGCACCAGATTGATTTACTTTAGTCACTTCGAATGGTCCACTCCATCGAGAGCGAAGCTTTCCAGGAAAAAGCCTTAACCTAGAATTAAACAGCAACACTAACTCACCCTCATTAAATTCACGTCTTATAATGCGTCTGTCATGCCATTTCTTAGTTCTTTCCTTATAAATCAAGGCATTTTCATACGCATCAAGCCGCAACTCCTCTAACTCATGAAGATCCAACATCCTTTTTTCCCCAGCTTCGCTATGATTCATGTTTAGGGCTTTTATGGCCCAATAAGCTTTGTGCTCGAGCTCAACCGGGAGATGGCACGATTTTCCATAAACGAGCTTGAAAGGAGTGGTGCCAATGGGTGTTTTGTAGGCGGTCCGATAGGCCCATAAGGCATCGTTCAGTTTCAAGGACCAGTCCTTTCTTGAGACAGAGACAGTTTTCTCTAGGATTTGCTTAATTTCTCGATTAGAGATCTCTGCCTGCCCATTGGTTTGGGGATGATAGGGAGTAACTGCTCTATGACGTACCCCGTACTTTGTTAGGAGGTTCTTAAATATTTTCGAAATAAAATGAGAACCACCGTCACTGATGACTAGTCTGGGGACACCAAATCTTGGGAATATAATGTTTTTAAACATCTTAACCACTACTTTTGCATCATTAGTTGGAGAGGCAATGGCCTCGATCCATTTTGACACGTAGTCAACAGCAACAAGTATGTATTTATTTCCCATTGATGACGGAAAAGGACCCATAAAATCTATTCCCCAGACGTCAAAGACTTCCACTTCCAAGATGAATTTTTGGTGGCATTTCATTCCTACTAGAGATGTTTCCTGATCGCTGGCACCGGTCACATTTCGAAACGAAAACATGAACATCTCGAAAGATGGTGGGCCAATAGAGACCAGCTTGAAGAATTTTCGCTGCAGTTTTCGATCTACTCATGTGTCCTCCAACGGGATAGGAGTGACAGTGTGTTATGACACTCTCTATTTCCTCTTCTGGGATACACCGACGGAAAATACCGTCCACTCCTCTTTTGAATAAGAGGGGATCATCCCAGTAGTATTGCTTAAGGTCATGGAAGAATTTCTTCTTTTGCTGATAGGTCAAGTCGGGAGGTAGAATTCCAGCAACCAGATAATTTATGATGTCAGCGTACCATGGGGCAGCGGTATTACTTAAAGCACTTGCTTCTTCTGGTATCTTTTTAATGCCGGAACTCCCTTCTTCCAGAAAATCCACGAGGTGACCATATCTAGGTGACTCCGCTTTCACAAAAGACACCAGTCTTTCGTAGGGAAAGCAATCATTTATGGGCACCTCCTCCAACTGACCATCTTGAATTCTTGACAGGTGATCCGCGACTACATTCTCTGTTCCCTTTTTATCTCGGATCTCCATGTCAAACTCTTGAAGCAGTAATATCCACCGAATAAGTCTCGGCTTTGCATCTTTCTTGCTTAGTAGGTACCTGATAGCTGCATGGTCTGTGTAAATGATAATCTTCGATCCTACTAGGTAGGAACGAAATTTATCAATTGCGAAGACAATGGCTAGAAACTCCTTTTCAGTTGTGGCATAGTTAATCTGAGCTTCGTCAAGTGTCCTACTAGCGTAATAGATTGCATGCAATTTCTTATCTTTGCGCTGTCCTAAAACGGCACCTACTGCATAATCACTAGCGTCGCACATGATCTCAAAAGGTTGGCTCCAATCCGGAGGTTGCATTATTGGGGCAGAGATCAATGCACGTTTCAGCAGTTGGAACGACTCAAGGCATTGTTCATCGAAGATGAACTCAGCGTCTTTCATCAGAAGGCCGGTTAAAGGCTTGGTGATTTTTGAGAAGTCTTTAATGAACCGCCGATAGAAACCTGCGTGTCCAAGAAAACTCCGGACCTCTCTTACAGTTGTGGGGGGTTGCAAATTCTCAATAACTTCTATTTTTGCTTTGTCAACCTCTATTCCTCTATTAGACACCACATGGCCAAGTACTATGCCTTCTTTGACCATAAAGTGGCATTTTTCCCAGTTAAGTACTAGATTGACTTTCACACACCTCTCCAGAACTTTCTCAAGATTACCAAGACAGTCTTCAAAACTAGACCCACATACAGAGAAATCGTCCATGAAGACTTCCAGAATATCTTCTAGGAAGTCGGCAAAGATTGCCATCATGCCTCTTTGGAACGTGGCGGGTGCATTGCACAATCCGAATGGCATTCGTCTATAAGCAAATGTTCCATAAGGGCATGTAAATGTGGTCTTTTCTTGGTCATCCGGGTGGATAGGGATCTGAAAGAATCCCGAATAACCATCAAGGTAGCAGAAGTATGAGTGCCTTGCAAGACGCTCGAGCATTTGATCAATAAACGGGAGAGGAAAGTGATCTTTTCTAGTGGCTGTGTTCAACTTTCTGTAGTCGATGCACATCCTCCATCCCGTTACCGTCCGCTTGGCGACTGATTCGCCCTTCTCGTTTTGAACTACGGTCATCCCTCCTTTCTTTGGCACTACGTGCAATGGACTAACCCACTTGCTATCGGATATAGGATATATGATCCCAGCATCTAGGAGTTTCATAACTTCCTTTTTGACAACTTCGCTCATATTGGGGTTCAGCCTCCGTTGATGCTCTCTAGATGTTTTAGAGTCCTCTTCAAGCAAAATTCTATGTGTACACACAGAGGGGCTGATCCCGGTGAGATCACTAATCTTATATCCTATGGCTTTGGGATATCTCTTTAAAACATCAAGGAGTTTATCCGTCTCTTCTTTCCCTAACTCTGCGCTAACTATCACGGGGTAATTATGCTCCTTATCTAGGAACTCATATCTGAGGTTCTTAGGAAGTTCCTTTAGCTCGATCTTGGGGTGATCTGGCTCAGAAGATGGATCGGAAGTTTGGTCGAGGCATTCAAGAATGCGAGAAATTTCGGCCTCCTCGTCACTAACTTCTTCCATCTCTTCTACTTCCTCTATTGTATCTTCAATTATTCCCTCAGATGGTTCAGCTTGAGTTGAAAACTCCTTGACACATGCATCTATTATGTCAACAAAACAACATGTATCATTTATGGAGGGGCTTTTCATAAATTGAGACAGAATGAACTCAATCTTCTCTTCGCCAACCTCAAATGTGAGTTTTCCTTTCTTGACATCAATGATGGCACCTGCGGTGGCTAGGAAAGGTCTTCCTAAAAGGATAGGAGTAATAGAGTCTTCACTAATATCCATGACTACAAAATCAGTGGGGATGTATAGTTGACCAATTCTAAGAGGAACATCTTCTATTATCCCCACTGCATGTTTAATCGAACGGTCGGCTAATTGCAAAGACATTCTAGTTGGTTTCAACTCTCCTAGGTTTAGCCTTTTACAAATGGACAGAGGTATCAAGCTCACACTAGCTCCTAAATCACACAGGGCTTTATCAATGATGTGACTGCCTATAACGCAAGGAATTGAAAAACTCCCTGGATCTTTTAACTTGGGTGGCATCTTATTTTGAATTATAGCGCTGCACTCCTCAGTAAGTGCTACAGTCTCATCAACATCAATTTTCCTTTTGTTAGTCAGAATTTCCTTTAAGAATTTTGCGTATGAAGGCATTTGAGTAATCGCCTCCGAAAAAGGAATACTGAGATGAAGAGACTTTAGAAGTTCTACAAACTTCTTAAACTGACCCTCAGTTTTAGACTTTACGAGTCTTTGAGGGTAAGGGATTGAAGGTTTATAAGGTGAAAGAGGTACATAAGGGTTTTCTTTCTCTTTTTCTTTTACCTCCTGAGACTTAGATGTCTCTCCAACGTCATCTGGTTTACTCACAGGATCTTTACCCTTTCCTTCATCACGGCTTTTAACTCTCACAGCAGCGGGATTGTTATCTAACTCCGTTCCGCTTCGTAGCGTTACCGCGTTAACATGTCCCTTAGGATTTGGTTGCGGTTGGCCCGGAAATGTTCCGGCTGGGGCAGCTGTAGCTGCTTGTTGTTGGGCCACTTGGGATATCTGCGTCTCAAGCATTTTGTTATGAGTGGCCATGGAGTCAACTTTGTGTGCCAACTGCTTAATCAATTCATTCGTATGAACGTTTTGGTTCATAAACTCCTTGTTTTGCTGAGTTTGAGCTAAAATGAAGTTTTCCATCATGAGCTCCAGGTTAGACTTTTTCGGAGCAACAGGGGCTCCTCTTTGATTTTGGAAACCGGGGGGTGCTACAGGTGCGGGACTTGGTGCAAAGGTAGGATTGTTATTTTTGTAGGAGAAATTTGGGTGGTTTCTCAATCCTGGATTGTACGTGTTAGCGTACGGATTTCCTTGCGCGTAATTCACTTGATCAGCTTCAGCTAACAACTGACATTCGGCAGCAACATGCCCTGGGGTTCCGCATATTTCACAGTTGGGAGTCACGGCAGCTACTGTAGCTGGTGGAGCGAGTTTCAAGTTATCCAACTTGTGAAACAAAGCATCCACTTTAGCGTTCATATGGTCAAAGTTGCTGACTTCGTGCATACCTCCCTTAGGTTGAGATTTCTCGACAGGAGTGCGTTCGCTTCCCCATTGATAATGGTTTTGTGCCATATTCTCAATAAGCTCATATGCCTCCTGGAAAGGCTTGTCCATTAGGGCTCCGCCAGCTGCGGCATCAATGGTCATTCTTGTATTATAGAGCACGCCATTATAAAACGTGTGAATTATGAGCCATTGTTCTAATCCATGATGGGGACAAGCTCTCATCAATTCCTTGTACCTCTCCCACGCTTCAAAAAGCGACTCGCCGTCTGTCTGCCTAAAGCAGGTAATTTGGTTCCTGAGCTGGGCGGTTTTACTAGGAGGGAAATATCTTGCTAGGAACGCCTTTTTCAACTCATTCCATGTCGTAATGGAATTTGACGGCAGAGACTGTAGCCAAGCTCTGGCTCTATCTCTGAGGGAGAAAGGAAATAAACGCAGGCGAATGGCTTCGGGATCGACGCCATTGCACTTAAGCGTATCAGCGAATTGCACAAACACGGAGAGGTGCAAATTCGGGTCTTCCGTGGAATTACCGGAAAACTGGTTTTGCTGCACGATTTGCAGCAGAGAGGGTTTCAACTCAAAGTTGTTAGCCTGAATCGTCGGGTTAACAATACTCGAGTGAGGCTCGTCCTGGGATGGGACGGCATAGTCCTTAAGAGGACGGTTCGCGTTATTAGCTTGCGCCATTTGAGCGTGTATTAGTTCAACTTGGCGTCTAATATGTAGAAAACGTTCGATTTCGTCGATTGGTTTTTCTAGCTCGTCCTCGGAGGTACGAGTATTGGGCATATGATCGACGAAAAATAGGAAAAAGAAAATAAATGCCTTAGTCTATACGATGTAACAATGGTGTTACGATATTGCCAAAATGGTCCCCGGCAACGGCGCCAAAAACTTGATAGGTCCGCAAGTGTACGGAAATATCTGTTTTAGTATAAAAGGTTGTCGAATCCACAGAGACCAATGTCAACTACCGTAATTAATTGTCACGTTGTTTATCTAAGGCGATGCTAATCAATTTGGTTGCAAAATAAGAAAATAACTTTAATTAATTTTAATGACGAGTGCCCGGAATATAGTTTACGTCGACCGTTGATATCAGCTGAGTAGTATTTAATTTTATAGTAGGAAAATATTTTCGCACGTAAAAGGATTAAATTAAAAAGCAGTCGCTTCGCTTTCACGATCGCGACATAAAAATCCTAACTTTATAATCTATTCGACCGCTTTCGCGTGTTCGCCTTATAACGTTAAAATTCCTTTTATTTCAAATTAATCCAGTTTTGTTTGAAAAAGTTATTTTTAGAATAATTCCAATTTAAAGAAATCAGTATGCTTTCGCAATACTAAATTCGTATTTTAAACTCTCAGTCATCAGCTTTCGCGTGTATGACTTAGCGTTTAAAATAGCGTTTTTGAAAATTAAGAATGTCAAAATTACTTTAAGAAAATGCTATCGTTGAATTACTAAAATAATTCCTGATTATTCTACAGACAGTTATGAGTCTCGTTCTTTCGATACGAAACAGTTACCATAAAATTCATCGTTTAAAATCGGAATAATCAGACATAAAAATAAATCCTGTTATAAAATTTAATCATACTTTTCAGCTGAATATCATTGGTACGACTGTTTCTACATTCCGGACACTTTATAGAATTACTCAGACATAATGTAAATGGTAAATAAATAACTATTCATGTTCAGCATAGATTCACGAACAGGAAAACAAAAGAAACAGAATGAATAAATTAGAAGACAAAGAAACAGAATGAATAACTAATAAACAAAGAACCTGTAATTAGATGGAAACTTTAATTGAGTATAATTCCAAATGCATCAAATTCGTAACAGGTAACAAGCTTGAATCCAGAAATTGTAAATTGAGAAATTATGCAGATTACAAAGAAATAAACTAAGTCTGTAACTAATGCTTTTCTAAAACTTTTTCCAACCCTTTTTTCACTCTTCTTTGGACCTATTTATAGGCCAAATCCGTCCAAAACGTGGTCTGATCGTGTACTTGAAGATGGAGAAAGTGGGAAGAAAAACTGCAGAACTGCTTCTGAAACGTGGGGGAGACTGATTCTCCCGGACCCGTGACGGGCGTCACAGGGTGTGACGGTCTGCCAGTCACGGGTGCTGACGGCCTGAGAGGCTGGTGACGGTCCGGATGAGTTGAAGGGTGACGGTCTGCCAGTCACTGAGTGTGACGGCCGTCACCCTGAAGCTGAATTTTCAGGACTTGATATTTTTGCCGAATTTCGTCGTTTCTACGCATGGAAGCCTCTAATGTTGTGTACCTGAAACATAACCAAACAACCAGCATAACATAGGCAAAATCAAGAGAATCTAAGCCTAAACAAGCTTGAATTATACACAGAACGAGCTGAAATATTGGTGTATTTTGCATGTTATCAATTATGATGTTCAGTTGGCATCAGGGGTGACGACCTCGGAGGTGACTTGGTACCACACGTGTCTAGAGTCGGTCTAGGCACATTACATGTTAGGATGAGTCATAATTTCTTATGTGCTTGGTGTGAATTATGTGTTTGTCGTTGTTGTGTGCTTGGTGATTATTTGTGATCGATGAACCATATACTTGTTGAAAAATTGTTGGTGAGGATTTGGTGAATATTTGAAGTTGCACATATGTTAGTGTTTATGAACCATGAAATACCTTGATGATTGATTACTCCTGTTTCTACCTTTTGATTATGATTGATGTGAAGCTAACCCCCAGTGGTCTGTGGTGGACCGCCTACCTATTTGTATGAATGGGTAGACGGCATGCAGGATTAGTTGATGTGATTGCTTTGTGAGTTGCTTGAGGATAGTGGGAGCTTCCTCCATTTTTCTTTCAGCTGATAGAGTCTTAGATAGGCTCTGATCTAGGAATTGTCTTTTATGTTGTTGAGACTTTGCCCACGTGTCGGGATTTATATATTATCTTTATTTGGATGTATTTATGAGATGATGACATGGCTATTCGAGGTGTATGATATATATTTCCGTTGTGATGTTTTTAATTGTTGAAATTTTTATGCATGTCAGTTGTGAATTATTCGAAGACATAACGTCTATTTCTTGAATAGTTTGGACTATTCTCTTGGGAACTAGGCAGTGGTTTTTCTTGTTTTGTAGACTAGTTGGCTAGTCTTTATTTTGCTGCTGTTAGAACTTTTAGCTTTAGCTTTTGTTCAGTTTTTTTGTCTTAGCCGTGCAGAATCAAGGAGCACACAAGGACTGTTTGTGTGTGTTTCCCTTGTTATTTTGCTTTAGTTTTTTGCTACATGTTGAACTTGCTGATGTATTTCTGTACTTTACTAGAGTTGGTAGTTCTTATACCTTCCTATGCTAATGAAAATTGTTGATCCAACAAAAAAAAATTGATTTCTTTAATTTATTTGTCTAATTAATTTTATTTCATTAGGATGTGTTGTAATTAATTAGGCCTATTTTTATATAAATAAAAAGAGTATTACTGGCAGATATTTGAGCCATTAGTGTTTGTCATCGCACTGATTACTGGCAGATTTACATATTAATATTATTTTGAAGCGAAATAACTGGCGGATTAATTGGCAGTATTTTTGGTCGTAACATTACTGGCGGAATAGAACAGCCAGTATTAATATGTCAAAAATCTTGTAATACATTATTGGCGGGATTATTCTGTCAGTAATTACTGACGGAAAAATCCCTCAGTATTGTTTCCTCAAATCACCCCAAACACTACCGAGGGAAAATTCCGCCAGTAACATTACTGACGCCAGTATTACTGAGGGACCATTTTTGTCACAAAATCCCCCAGTAATGTGTATTATTGAGGGATTTCAATCATTATTGTGGGATTTATTTGGCCAATAATCACCAAAATTCTTGTTGACGTGACTTTAATCAAATTTATTCAATACGCGACTTTAATCGAATTTATTCAATACGCGACTCTAACAAATCAATCACAAATTATCATAAAATCAAAAATCAACAAAACCTAAATATGTCAAAATTTATCAAAAAAAATCTAACAATTCAATAAAAAAAATGCAATAGGACTCAAAGCACGTACTTGATTTTGTGTTTGTAATTGGCTTAAAATGACTTAATCTTGGTGAAAATTGCACCTATAGAAGTCAAATCCGCAACAATTGAGTTTTGGAAACTCCTATGACTATTATGTTCTTATTACATATCATCGGCAGTTTGATGCCAATGGAACTTCGGCAGTTAAATCCACCGGTTCTTTACTTCTGTAGTTAACTGTCGTGGAGGCATTTGCGTCATTTGTTGGTTCTTTAATTTGACCATAACAATTTTATTTTATTGATGTAATTCAAAAAGATAAGAATTTGTATTATATTTGTTATATTTTTTATATCAGTAAAAAAAAATATAGTTTGTTACTATGAAAGTACAAAATATTTTATATATACCTATAATTTTAATAAAAATTTCATAACAAATACCGTTCATAATTTATACGCATTAGTACAATTAAAATAACGGACAAATGAGCATGAAATACCCATCTATACGTTAGTATATATCGAGTAAATAGATATGTTGAAACTATAAAAGTGGAATAATCGTAGAATAATAAAGAAACAAACCATTAGAAGGAAGTTGGATGCATAAGAGAGTGTCACTTGTGAATTGTTTGTTATTAAAAAATCTTACTAAGAATTCCACTTTTTTTTTAAAGTACTGAGAGTTTCACTTGTGAATTATTATAATTAAGAAATATTACTTTAAGATATTATTCTATACTATATATTCATTTTTAAATTGTTAAATAAAAAAACAGTTAAATCTCATTAAAATAAGAACTACTCGAGTATAATAAAAACAATATTATTTATAACAATATATAAATAGAATAAGGAATTTTGGGTAGGACTTTTCAATATTTCAGTTATACTTTTAAACAAATTTGCATATAATAACGTATATTGGTATTATTGAAAAACATAAAAATTTACATCATAATTTTTATATTGTTGGTAAAAGATATACATATAGTTTGTTACATTTTGAAAGTCAAAAACATACAGACCTATACTTTTTTTTTGTTGCTAAATCAAGAGTAAAATGACACGACTAAAGGACGTCCGAACTGAATTGGCACCCTGTAATACCCTTAAACCCCGAATGCAATAAAACATGCAAATAAATAATTTATTCAAAAGAGTTTAAGATGTCACGTCATCATTTCTCAAAAACATGCATAATCTCATTTTCATAAAATTCACAGCGGAAAATCATCATACATAAATATCTCAACAACATGTAATCATCGTCAAGTAGATGAATAATAAAATCTCAACACCATGTCTCAGGTCTCATATACATAACAATAGTCTCAGCAGATAAATTCAATAACGGATAAATGGCATAAAAAACAAAAATCCCGACACTCCTAAATCAGAGCCTAACTAGACTCCAAACAAAAATAACGAGGTAGCTCCAAGCTAGTCCTCAAGTACTCACTAGCAATAAGAATTCAATCATGCACGCCGTCTACACCATTCAGACAAATAGGTAAGCAATCAACCAAACGATCACTGGAGGTTAAATAATATTCCACATAATATATATATATATATATATATATATATATATATATATATATATATAAGCATATATGAGAGCGGGAAATGAATAGGATTAAAAAAATAATAGTCTAAATTTAAACCTTGTTGTAGATGTGATACGATGTTATTCTATAGTAAAATGAGTTCAGTCGGACTTGAAAATGTTGTAAAAGTATTATGACTTCCTTTCTGCACCATCTTTTTTCATACACCCCATCCTCTTTTGCCAGCAGAATTTTTTTTTTTTTTTAAATAATTTTTGAAATCTAAATTGAGGATTTAAAAAGTTAAAAACTTAACGTTGTTTTCAAAACAATTTTATAAGATGATGTCTTTTTAAGCCCCTTCAATATCTCTTAGGCCTCCCAAAATTATGATTTTACCTATAATATATACCTCCAATAGATACATCCTGTAGGATTTGGAAGTGTTAGAACACAATGAGTGTTAATGTATGAACTGAAAAATTCTTAAGTCCCGTTGACTCTTATAGAAGCAGGTTTTTCGATGGAATTAATCAAGGTCATCATGTCTTCTGTTAAGACGGTAAGAACTAATGTGAGATGGAATGGTGCTAGAGCTGAGTTCTTTTCTCTAAAGAAAGGTTTGAGGCAAGGTGACCCCATTTCACCTTACTTGTTTGTTATATGCATGGATAAACTGTCACATCTTTTTAGTGATGCAGTGAATAAAGGTGATTGGTTATCAATGAAAGCTGGAAGGAATGGTCCTATGATATCTCATCCAATGTTTGCAGATGATTTATTGTTATTTGGACAGGCTACCGAGAAACAAATGAGATGTGTGATGCAAGTTTTGAACCAGTTTTGCTCTATTTCAGGACAAAAGATCAGTACCGAAAAAACTAGAATTTTATTGGCTTAATTGCACTTTTGGACCCTTATCTTTCCAAAAGTTGCGGTTATGGACCCCTAACTAATTTAAATACAAAACAGTCCCCTATGTTTTGATTCTTTGGCAGTTTTGGACCCCCAGTCCATTGTTGACTCGGTCAACGCTGACGTGGCATCCTAAGTGAGGTGCCACGTGTCAATATTTTTATTTTATTTTTGTCTTGGGGGTCCAAAACTGTTAAAGAATCAAAACATAGGGGGTTGTTTTGTATTTAAATTAGTTAGGGGTTCATAACCGCAACTTTTGGAAAGATAGGGGTCCAAAAATGCAATTAAGCCAATTTTATTTTCTAGAACCGTGGATGTCAGAACTCGTGGTGAATTAATTAATATATCGGGTTTCAAAGAGACAAAGGACCCTCACAGGGAAAGCTCCTAAAAGGAGAGATTTTAATTATCTTGTTGATCAAGTGAACTTTCCTTTGCGGGAAGAGTTACTTTATCCAAATCTGTTATTGAAGCGGTTCCTATTTATCCAATGATGAGTTGTGCTGTTCCGAAGACTTGTTTACAAGAGATTCAAAAAATTCAACGAGCTTTCATTTGGGGTGATAATGAAATGCAAAGACATGTGCATGCTGTCAATTGGAATGTTATCACAAAACCGAAGTTGCAGGGAGGGCTTGGCATTAGAAGGTTAGAGAAAATGAATGAGGCTTGTCTTCTTAAACTTGGTTGGAAATTGAGAAGTGGAGATAATAATCTTTGGAGCATGGTTCTAAAAGGTAAATATGACAGGAGCAATTTAACAATGGACGAGGTAGTTGTGAAAAATAGTGACTCAAGCTTGTGGAAACATTTAGTGCAGCTCTGGCCAAATTTAAGTGCCAGGTCGTATTGGGTTGTTAATATTCCAACACATATGTCTAATTGGATGGTAGCAGATCTTGTTGATGGGAATGGTAATTGGCAGATTAATGAGTTACAACAGTGGTTGCCTAGTGACATAATAGCAAAGATTGCAGCAATCCCTGCACCTCAAAGAAGACTATGGGAATGATGTAAGTGTATGGCCGGGTGGTAAAAGTGGAGATTTCTCTATTTCTTACACTTATAATGCTTTGTGTGGTTTTATCACTAATGATATGTCTGGTAAGTGGCATAATGTGTGGAAATTAAATGTGCCGGAGCGAGTTCGGTGTTTCGTATGGCTATTGCGTCATGACAGATTATTAACAAAGGTTAGGTTGGCTAAGATGCACCTTGGGTCTCCAATGTGCTACTTTTGCGGAGATGAACTCGAAACTACTCTTCACGTTCTCAGGGACTGCCCTATAGCGATGTCTATCTGGATGAATACCCGTTAAAGTTGTGAATCGGAACTGGTTTTTTGCAGCAGAGTTGGAGGATTGGATTAATATTAATATGAGTAAGGAATTGGGGCTGGACACTATCATGCAATGGGCTGATTGTTGGGCAACAACATGTCATGCGATATGGACATGGAGGAACAAAATGATTCATGATAATAATTGTGTTTCCATTCAAGCCATGGATGGAGATTAGCAACAGAGTTCACAATTATGTGGCAGAATTCCATAAGCAACAAGTAATGGTTAATAGGGAATTGGTGACGGAAAATATTCGGGGAAAACTCCAGAAATAGGATGGGTTCGTTTAAATACCGATGGAGCTTCTAGAAGGAATAATGTGGCCCGTTGTGGAGGAGTGTTGCGAGACGATAATGGTAAGTGGATTTGTGGATTTTCAAAATGGTTAGGACTGTGTATGTGGCTGAACTATGGGGTGTTTTGGAAGGCTTGAAGATGGCTCGAGAACGTGGTTTTCATAAGTGGAGCTTCATGTTGATTCGAAAGCAGTTGTCTCTAACCTGGTGGATGGTAAAGGTGGATCAGCAACGGGGTTGAGTTTGTTTACAAATATTAGAAGTTTGTTGGAATTAAATTGGGAGGTTCGCATTTGTCATACCTTTAGAGAAGCTAATTCTTGTGCCGATGCTCTAGCTAACTCGGCGTGTGACGGTGGCTCTTCATTGATTATTTATGAACAATGTCCTGTTCAGATGAGATTATGTTTTTTAGCTGATTATGTTGGTGTTGCAACACATCGAGTAATTAAGCGTTAAGTTTTATTTCTTTTGGGCTAAAGCCCTCTTGTAATCCAAACAAACAAAAAAAATCTTAAGTCAACTTCTCCAATAATTGCTCATTTATAAGGTGAGATCAAACCATTGATGTTGTAATGGTCAAAGGATCCTAGCCATTGGATTCGATATTCATCTTTGACTCCCCACCTATAAATGGAACAAATGAAACAAAGGTTTGTCTAACATTTGTAATATTGCACATATTAAAACAACTAAAAATAATAATTTTTTATGTTAAGTGAATTAGTTGTAACCATTAGTCGCACCATTTTTATTTTTATTTTGACAAAACCATTAGTAGCACCATTATTGATGATAATTTTTCCTATACCTCAATTTTCATCAAAAAAAAAATTATATAGTTAGTTTTTAAGTTAAGTGCAACCTACTTTTCTTTGACAACAAGTTGTTCATACCCGAATCCTCTAACTTGAAAAATGTGTTGTTAGAAGAGTGTCACTCCTCCCCTGTAGCTGGTCTAGAGGATAATGTATCCTGAAAATTGAGGAAGGAAAAATTTGTCAAAGAAAAAGGAGAATGGAATGGAGTGTTTTTAAAGTGTAGAATATGGTTTACTACACCAGCTTCCTGTACCCTTTAAAGTGTAGGGCACCTTTTGTTCCAAGGACATAGTCATTTTGGTGGTTGTTGATCGATTATCGAAGGCTTCTAATTTGGCTCTCTACCAACCAACTTCATAGCTAGTTAAGTTGAAGAACTTTTCTGTCAGATGATTTGTAAGCTTCATGGTATGCCTAGGAGCATCGTCTCTGACCGTGACCACTTCTTAATAGCCACTTTTGGCAGTAATTATTCAGATTCAGTGGTGTCATAAATGATGGGATCGAAGATATTTAGATTAGATTTATAGAAGTATGATAGATAGGAAGAAACACAGGGAAAACGCTTAGAATCCATATTGAATTGTATCGAAAATGATTCATTGTAATGAGTACATGGTCTTTTATAGGCCTTAATTACACTTAACCACATATATGTAACTAACTATAGTTCTAACTAACATTTAACCAACTTCAACTACCTTTACTAATTATAATTATCTCAACACCTTCCCTCAAACTCAAGGTAAGAGAATTCTTACTTGAGTTTGAAATACATATTTCAAAATAAATAATGTTGTAACTAAACAAAAGGGTGCACTTAGTAACAGAAACATAAAAGATAAAATAAAAGATGAGTAGCCCAAGCCCATTGCAAATTCTAGGTTCTTTACTTGGAATTCTGCTCTTTACCCAAATTGTTTTGCTCATTCCTAAAGTAAATGTCCAAAATGCCCTTACATGACTTAAGTCACGTGGCGTGGGTTAACTCATAGCGTGAGTTAAGTCACGCTACGTGACTTAAGTCGCGTAGCATAAGTTAATTCACGCTACGTGCTGTTATTAGCCCAGGCAGAGCCTCATTCTGCCTTATTTTCAAGCAACACCCTCAAATTTCAATTCTCTCTCAAATTACACAACTCCAAAATTCCTTCAACTTCAAATCAAACAACACTCCAACAACAAGAACAAGTAAGCTTTCACTTAAATTATGTTGGTATGATAGATTTTTTCACTTAATCTATAATTTTTTAGGTTTAGTGTTTTGTTAAAATTTTATTTTTTTTTTGCAAGAAATGATAGAATGTTACATGCAAATGACTTATAGTGCTTAATTGTTATGATGTTTAGATGTTTGCATGATTATGTTAGATTTTTTACACTTATATTGGATTTTTTTAGATTTAGGGTTTGTTTAAATTTTTTTTTTTTTTTGCAAGATATGATACGATGTCACATGCAAATGAGTAATATTGCTTAATTATTTAGATGTTTGCATGTTTATGTTGTACTTATCATTTTTAGGGTTTATGTATAATTTTCACTCCAAGTGTTTGATGAAATGTTTGAATGAGTTTTTCATTGATTGTTTTTAATTTCTTATGGTGTAGATTTGAAACAATGGTCGGGTGGATCGCATCCATGCACAATTCAACGGCAAAGAACCTCAGAGGTTGAAGGTTCAGTGCTTCGGTGTAACGTTTAGAGGCCTCAAAGATGACCTGAATGAATTCAACCAAGTAGTCAACCCCGGAGACACAAGGAGGGTGGAATACGTTCGATATAAACGTCAAACGCTCGACGAGGGGAGAGTATCATTCACTTGGATGGAGTTAAAGAACGACGAAAACGTGATGAGCATGTTTTGGGAGCACATCATGTTCCAGTGGATCGATATGCGGGTAACGTTGCTGAGATCAACCGAAGATATTATCAAGAGTCTGATTTCGCTTGAAGGTCGTGATTAGGTAGGGAATGCACCTTCCAACTACAACAATTATCTTCCTCTGGATGGGGTAATTCAAACTTGTTAAACGGCAGGATTCCAGCATTCGCCCGGAAGTTTTATTGTTCCATTCTAAATGTTAATTTCTTCAGTTAAATGATGGTATTGAAGTGTCAAGGTCTGGACCTCATTCCGTTGGCACTTGGATACTATCATTTAAAACCAAGATCAACAAGAATTTAACATTTAAAATGAAACAATAAAACTTCCGGGAGAATGGTGGAGTTCTGTTGTTTAGCAAGTTTGAATTTTCCCCATTCAGAGGTAAGATAATTGTTGTAGTTGTAAGATGCATTCCCGAATGTAATGTAACTTTCATTCGAATTTATTCAATACGCAATTTTTATTCAAATTCACGCTGAGTTTAATTAGTATTTATTTATTCGAATTTACGCTGAGTTTATTTGTTCACTTAGGCCCATGCTAACACTAGCTTGAGTTAACTCACGCAGAGGCTAACACTAGCTTGAGTTAACTCACGCCAAGGTTAACACTAGCGGGACTTAACTCGCGCTAGGTTAGCCGGTGGTTTAAGTTCAAGAACACATTTTTTTTGAAGTTGATCAGTTATTCCACCTCCAATTTAACTCATTTGTACACGTTTTTTTCTACTCTTTTGACTGCATTTAGTACTAATAAAATCTATGGTACCCATTTCTTACTACAAATACCCCTCCAAAACTCACTATTTCCTCACACCATGCCTTCTCTTCTCCTCAAATCTCTTTAGTTTTTTTTAGCTTTTTTGGGGCCAACTTAGTGGTAAAAAAGGGTCAAGGGAGGGGGTAAAATAGGGCAACCTACTTGGGGCACAAAGAAGTCAACCCTTGGGGTAAAAGTAAATTTGCTTCTTTTTACCCCAAAAACTTTTTACCGTCGGTAAAAAGACTCTTTCTTGGGATATAAAAAGAACCACATTTACATTTACCCCGAAGGGATGATGTCTTTTTGCCCCAAGAAGGCTGTTCTCTTTTGCCACCAACCTTAATCCTCTGTTACCCCAAAGCTGGTCTATTTTTACCTCAAAGAAGCATATTTATTATATTCCAATAAAATGTATCAAATTATGTATTATGTAATTGTATCAAAGTATTAATAAAATGAGGTGTTATTATGTAATTGTTGTGAATTTATATCACCATTTATATTATTAGCATTGATATTATTTATATTACCATTTGAATAATTATTTATACTACCATTTAAATAAATTTGAAAAAATTGTATATTTTGTAACGTGAGCTAACTCACGCTTTAGTTTTTTAAATTAACACTAGTGTGACGCTGCGTGACTTAACTCAGGTAAATTATACACTAGCGTAACTTAAGTCACGTAAGGGCATATTGGTCATTTACTTTGGGAATGAACAAAACAGTTTGGGTAAAGAGCAGAATTCCTTTACTTGAGTAGCCTAGACCCAATATCAGAATTCTACTCTTCTCCCAACAAATTTCACTCCCGTCCAATTGAATGAACATTTTTACCCCAGCGGTAGTTAACTCACGCAACGTGAGTTAACTCACGCAAATATAAAAAAATAACATGACTTAATTTTTACACATGCGTAAACTCACGAACTCATGCTAGTTTCCAAATTTCAAAAGAGAAAGATGAATCACATGCATACATAGTTATACATACACAGCGTGCTGAATCATCACCTACCTAGATCATCAAAGAGAGCTTTGGAATGCTAATGTGACACAAAACCAAAACCATGTAACCAAATCTACGTGTCATATTGGATTATCTCCACATGCACTCCAATATTAATTTGTTTCACTGGATTACGTTTTGTTTGTACCTTAAAGCCAAGAGAAAAACAAAACTAGTCTCCTAGGCAGTTGTCCAGAATCTATACGAAAGCCACAAAAGGATCAACCTAGATGATTTAAAATGTACCAAGAGAATGAATGTAGATGGCAGTTATTAGAGATATGTAGAACTAGCGTTAGAGAAAGCCACGTTATGGTTACAAGGTTAACTGGCAGTCATGCTTTTGGAATTTTAAAACTGACGTGAGTTAATTCACGCAACGTGACTTAAGTCACGCATGTGTAAAATTAAATAACGTTTGTTTTGCACCTGCGTTAGTTAACTAACGCAGGGGTATTTTAGTCGGTTTGGTTGGATGGAAGCGAAACTTGTTGGGAGAAGAGCAGAATTCCAATATCAAAGTTCAAGTGTTATTGAGAAGCTGAGACGATAACAGACATATGCAAATGAAAAATTGTTGTTCCCACATCAAAGAATTCTAAGATACACCAGTATTTTATGAAAATAACTTCATCGGTAGTAGTTAACTACCAATTTATGAACTAAACCGGCGGTAGTTAACTATCAATGATGTTATTTTTCATTAGCAGTTAACTGTCGTGAAACTTTTAATGATAATATTTTATTATTATTGTTGGAAGGCTTTCATTTTGACTATTATGATTGTGGGTGGATAAAAGAAGCTAGACAAACCACCTATCCATAGAGACTTTCACAAAGGAACATGTGGAGCATTTTTCACTTCTGAATGTTGACGGTGAAAAATCCAACGGCACTTCGTGGAGCATAAATTATACAACATGATTTTTAATAATATGATTATGTAGACCCGTGTATCGAATCCAAGGACTGCATCAAAATGTTCATGAGTCAAAATAATCTCCTACTCAAAGAATGAAAATTTCAGGTGTTAGGCTCCACGGTAGTTAACTGCTGATAGAAAATAACTTCATTGGTAGTTAACTACCGATGAACTAAACTGGCGGTAGTTAACTACCGATGAGGTTATTTTTGTAAAATATTGGTGTTTCTTAGCATTCTTTGATGTGGGAACAACAGTTTTCCTACAAACGTGCGTTACCTCCACAAATTGATCAAATTGCTTTTCCAACCCAATCAGATTATCCAAAACGCAACTGAGCCATATTAACTTATTCAAAACGCACTTTTGCATACAAGATTCAACAAACGTGATTATTGGAAAATGCTTCTCCAAATGCATTTATGCAAAGCAATTCTGCAACATTACCATGCAAATCAAATCCTCGAACATGCTTATCCAACCAAACCGAACTTTCTGCAAACGCGTTCTTCCATCCCAAACGCGCTTCACAAAGGAAGAATATTCTAAAAAAAGTCTACATTTTTGTTGTCTTTTTTCTCATTTGTTCTTTGTTTAAAAGGTCACCGTTAGATTATAATGAGTTCACCATTTTATAGTAGTAATGCTAGTTGTCACTCACCTGCTATTTGTGTAAGACCATTTGCAATGGTTCACACTCTCAATACCCACTTTTTCTTTTCCCAACATTCCACATCATTTTCTCTCTTATTCAACTTTTACCCTTTCTAATGGTTTTTTCATTCAACACTCTACCCACCACTTTTTATTTTATATTTTTATTTAATTTTATATTTTTGTTTTTTTATTACATAAAATACGATTATCAATTATAATTAAATTAAAATAATAGGCACTTAACAATTTATTTTTTAGTTTTTTTGGAAAAACAAAATTTATTTAAATAATTTATTTTTATTTTCTTAACTTAAAATGCAATACAATAAACTAAGATTAAGATAGTGAAAAACTTGGTTTAAATGATTATTATTGGGTAATTAGAAGAATTATGAGTGTTGAAATGATTATTATTGGGATCCATTTCACTAAAAATAAGTTTAAACCTTTAAAAAAAAAGCTAATACAAAGATAATAATAAGATTAAGATAGTGAAAAACTTTTTTTTTTCTGTGTCCAAATTAAATGAACCAAGTCTCTATTTATAGACAAAAAAAAAATCATGAATTTTGTTAAAAAATAAAAATTAATTTGCAATGAAATAATTGAGTTCAAATTATTAAGATGAAAAAAATACAGACAGCCAATCAGAATCAGCCACGTGTCACCCACTTTTTCACAAAGCATTTTCTCTCTCATCCGCCTGCAAGCTCACTTTCCCCTGTCGGCGCGTGTAGCACACGCGCCTGTTTTCATAAACCAAAACGCACCACGTGTCCCTCTATTGCAGGCTTCAACTATGTTGAACTCATTCAACTCCTCTCTCCTCCATATCATTTTTCCCCCAACTTCAACACACCATTGGAAAGGAAGTAAGTGTTGAATCATGCTTTCAACACCACCATTCATCACCATTGCACATGGTCTAATGTTGATTCAAGAGATTAAACATCAAGAATTAAGTAAAGAAAGAGTTGTGTAGCTATCAGTAGACTTGTCTTTACTCAAAGTTCTCACAAATTTACGTTTTTAACAAACCAGCATCCTTAGAGACTTCTCCTCTTCATCATGCACGTAGGTGAATGTGTTGCAATCTGGTGGAGGAAAAATTCATAAACCATATTATTATGAAGGAAACAAAATGAATGAATTATTCTCATTAGTTGTAAATGAAGCATGGTTACATCTTATTTAGAGAACATAAATATTACTATAACAATCATATACTGACTGTATTCTAACATTCATACTAATACAATCACTAACAAGATAGCTTGGAGAGCAAATTATCTTTATAACTAAGTTGTATCATCACTAATCTCTTCAATGTGCAATAGCCTCCCATAAGGTGGAGGTTGGTAGATGTCTACCAATCCCAACTTGGATAGTAATGTGTGAAATGGTTGAGGTAGTAGAGATTTTGTGAAGAAATCTACACTTTGATTCTAAGAAGTGATGGGATGCAGTTTCATCACACCAGCCTGGAGTTTCTCCCTAACCAGATGACAGTCTATCTTAAGGTGTTTTGTTCTCTCATGAAAAACAGGATTGGCTGCAATATGAAGAGTGCTTTGATTGTCACAATAGATGACTAGTGGCTTGATGCAAGTAAGTTGTAGATCCTGAATGAGATAGAGAAGCCACTGCAATTCACAGGTAGCTGTTGCAAGTGCTCTATACTCAGCCTTAGAAGAGGATCTTAAGACAGACAACAAGACCCATTGGGTAGTGATTAGGCAGGATCTTCGGAGGCTGAGACTCTAGAAGATCCTCTTTTGAGGTACCTGAGTACTCTCATAGCAGCAGTATAATGGGTTTGTGTGGGTTTAGTGAGAAATTGACTCAGTTGTTTTGTTATAAAAGTGATATCAGGTCTTGTTGTGTTGAGGTAAAGTAATTTACCAATCAATCTTCTATAGGAAGAAATGTCTTCATAAAGAGGACTGGAATCACTATGCAATTTGATAGAAGGATGTAAGGGTGTGGAGACTGGTTTTGAATTGATAAGACCTGAATCAGCAAGAACATCCAAACAATGAGATTCCTTGTTTAGAATGAGCTACCTCTAAACCAAAAAAATATTTTAATTGGCCAAGATCTTTGATTTTGAAAGAATTGTGGAGTATATCTTTGATGGTTTGAAATTCAGAGAGTGAGTTGCATGCTAGAATGATATCATCCACATAGACAAGAAGTATTGTGAATGATGAAGAGGATGATTTTGTGAACAGGGAATGATCTGAATTAGCTTGTTTGAAACCCTGAGCCACAAGTAAAGAGGTTAACTTCTCATACCACTTCTTGCTTGCTTGTTTGTTTTAATCCATAGAGAGATTTAATCAGTTTGCAGACCTGATTTGGTTTGGAGGTTTTGACACCTGATGGAAGTTGCATGTACACATTTTCTTGCAACTCACCATGAAGAAAGGTATTATTTACATCAAGTTGGTGAATGAACCAATGAAGAATAGATGCCAAAGCTATAATGAGTCTGACAGTGGTAAGCTTTGCTACAGGTGAATATGTGTCAAAATAATCCAGACCCTCAATTTGATTGTACCCCTTTACAACCAAACGTGCTTTGAATCTTTCTATGGAGCCATCTGTGTAACACCCCGTTTTCCCAACATAAAAATTTCTTAAAAATAATCAGAGTATTCATAACTTAAACGGAATGCTACATTTCTTAGAAATCACAAATGGAATAAATAATAATTTATTCTTCAAAACATCTCAAAATAAAATCTCAAATACTTCGCAGCGGAATTTAATTCAAAAACCTTAAACAACTTTGGCACGAAGGCCTCAACGTAAAATCTCATCAAAATATTTCAACATCATGTTCATAGAATCTCATAAAAATAATACGTAAAGAATAGAAAACAATAACAAAGTTCCCCATCCCGTTACGTATCAGAGCACCTAAGGACACAGTGAGAGGTAGTCACTCACAACAGCAATCAACAGCTAATCTTGATCACCTGCAAGTTACCTATACGAAGAGCAACATTTTTAAGCAGAAAGGGTGAGATTTCACATTCAATAATAATAAGCATATAATTCTTTAAAAGATAATCAACAACCATATATCCAGCATAGAATAAACATCACATAACATCATTTATTAAAGGTAAAACAGCAACAACAACAACATCATCAACAACAGCAACAACTTCTCAAACGATCATCAATTATATTATGCAATGACGACTCTACAATGCAACGACAACAACAACTCATCTTAACATCACATCGACTCGACAGTGCAATATGCATGTGGTACCATCAGGGCATAAGCCCCCATCGCTAAAGGTCAAATAGGACCTGTCAGGCATTGAGCCCCCATCGCTAAAGGTCATAAAAGGACATGTCAGGCATTAAGCCCCCATCGCTGACTATGCTATGCAACAACACGACTTAATGCAACGACACGACTCAAATGCAACAATCTTCAAATATCACATCTTTATATAACACATCTTTAAATCACACAACTTCAAATAACACATCTTTAAAATCCACATCAACAAATAAATCATCTTTACGTATCAATTAATATCTAATCAATTTAGTTCATCATCTAAAAGTTATTATTTTGAACACATTTAAATAATAGTGAAAATAATTTCATTATTATTATCATCCTTGTAAACAAAATCATATTGAAACAAGAACACATCATATTGAACAACAATAATTCATCAACGTATACATTCGTATAATAAATCATCAATCATAAACAACATCATATTCAACAACAATAATTCATCAACGTATACATATATACATAACTTTAGCATATAAATTCATTATCAACAACTTAATTAACATCAAATTCACATACCCAAACATTGCATCAAAACATAAGCACAAATTTCACCAATTAAATCCACAATAATCACTTTATACAAATAGGCACTTATGGGTAGAACTGGAAAAAGAGATTATACAAAAGATTATGAATGGAATCTAATCTTAATTTCTACAACGTCAAATCTAACAACAACTACAAGGTTAAACCCTTTTTCAGAATTATACAACCCATTATTAGAGAAAGCTAGTCCCACCCTTACCTTAGGATTAATTGACAGCAAGGTTCTACAGACTTCTCCTTCTCTGACTCTTCTCTTCTCTTCGTTTCTCCTCTTTCTCTAGGTTTCTCCTCTTTCTCCAAAACAGTTTGCACGTAATCCTTATTTTCTAATTCTAACTCTCCCTTTTTATATAAATCCTTAACCTACTTATTTTCTCTTATTTCCAAATCTGCCCCCAAAGTCTCAATATTCTATTTTAATATATATATATATATATATATATATATATATATATATATATATATATATATTTCTACACTAAATAAGAAATATATTTCTATAACAAATATATCTCTACAACACATAACAAATATATTTCTATAACAAATATATCTCTACACCACATAACAAATATATTTCTATAACAAATAACATAACATTTCTACACCAAATAACACATATATTTTTACACCAAATAACATATATATTATAATATAATATGCTACTAAAACACCAACATATAACACAAAAATAACACACATCACCATAAATCAAATAAATTATTCAAAAAGACTCTAAACTCAATCAAATAATTAAATAAATAAAATAGGGCGTTACAATCTGCATGGTGTGTGGTCTTATAAACCCATCTGCAACCTATTGGTTTGATGTTAGGAGGGAGATCAACAAGTTTCCAAATACCAGTTTGTTCAAGAGCAGTAAGTTCAGTCTCCATGGCCTTATTCCAACAGTCAAACTTGCTAGCCTCAGCATAGGATTTGGGCTCAGTATGAGTGGTGAGAGACAAAGCAAAGTGAAGGTGATCATTAGACAATTTATTATAAGACAAAAAATGTGAAATAGGATAAGGAACATTTTTTATATTATTAAAAGATGAGGATGAAGATGATTGGCAGATGTAATCTTTTAGATGTGGTAGTGCATGCTTACTTCTGGAAGAGATTCTTTGTGGAGGTCCAATGGGAGAATCAACAGAAGGAAAAGGAGATGGAGAAGAAGAAGATTCAAGGGGAACATGAGATGAATCAGAAGATTGAAGGTGAGAAAATGGAAAATATTCCAAATTCTTCTCAGATGAGGAAGGATAGGGAAGAATGTGATCATGAAAAACTACATTTCTAGAGATGAAAATTTCTCTAGAATGTAAATCAAAGAGGACAAAACCCTTGAAACCTGACTTGTAGCCTAAGAAACAACACTTTCTGGCTCTAGGGTCAAGTTTAGATCTATGAGAC
The DNA here is from genome assembly GCA_958299785.1 of Medicago lupulina. Classification (NCBI taxonomy): domain Eukaryota; kingdom Viridiplantae; phylum Streptophyta; class Magnoliopsida; order Fabales; family Fabaceae; genus Medicago; species Medicago lupulina. The sequence continues at coordinate 43,704,708 of OY283146.1, read as the reverse complement.
AATAAATTGGAAGCATAACACAACGAACCAAAAACTTTAAAAAGTTTAAGGTCAGGTAGTGAATCATATAAGAGTTGGTAATGGGTTTTGTGACCAAGTAAAGGAGTAGAAACTCTGTTAATGAGAAACACAGCATGACTGACAGCATAACACCAAAATTGTTTAGGAGGTTTAGATTGAAACAATAATGCTCTGGCTACATTAAGAATATGTTGATGTTTTCATTCAACACGTGCATTTTGTTGAGGTGTCTCAACACAAGATCTATGATGAAGAATGCCTTTAGAAGCATAAAAGTCAGTGAGAAGGAATTCAGGACCATTGTCTGACCTGACAGTTTTAGGGGTGACATTATATTGAGTATGAATCATGTTAATGAAATTTTTGACATGGGTGGATATTTTAGACTTATTTTTGAGTATGATCAAAACAAATCTACTGAAATCATCTACAATGGTGAGAAAATACTTATGATTATGAACAGAAGGAAAAGCTAAAGGGCCTCAAATATCAAAGTGAAGTAATTCAAATTTAGCAGAAGAAATAGAAAGACTGGAAGTAAAAGGAAGATTCTTTTGTTTGGCTAAGTGACAAATGTCACAAACATCTTTATTACTGCAAAAAATAGAGGGATACAAAGTTTGCATATGAGATAGTCTTTGGTGGGAAAGATGTCCCAATCTATAATGTCATAAGGCTGAATTTGGAATTACATTGAAATGTGACTGAGAAACATTATTACAAGAAACAAACAAATTTTTATTGAAACTATGAGAAGAAGACTTGAATGTATCAGCAGACACCACCAATCTATATAAGCCATTTAGATTTTCACCCAAACCAATCATCCTCTTGGTACTCAAATCCTGAATAATACAACTATCAGTTGAAAAATTGACAACACAAGATAAAGATTTGCACATTTTGGAAACTGAAATGAGATTAAGATTGAAATTAGGACAGTATAAAACATTGGTAAGATAAAGTGTTGGGGAAAAGGAAACATTACCAGCATATTGAACTAAAACAGATGACTTGTTAGGCAAGTTAACATTTGTAGGTTTTATATTGTAAAAGGAAGTAAAACAAAGTAATGAGGAACATATATGATCATTGGCACCTGAATCTAGAATCCAATGATGGGGAGCATAATCAATAGCACAAGAAACAACACTAAAAATACCTGTCTAATTAGAATCAGGAGCAGGAGGAAGAAAAGTATGAACATGATTGGAAACAGGACCAGTGGGTGGGGAAACTAATGAAAGCAAATTAGCCTGTTGAAGCAAAGCCACAAGATGATCATACTTTTCTTGAGTTAAACTGAACTTGGAATCTGGAGCTACCACATCATTGGAACCAATTGAGTTGTTGATATCAGAAGTCTCAGAACTAGTATTGTTAGCAGATGAATTGCCCTTATTGAAGTTAGGGTGACCATGTTTCTGATAGCAAAACTCTATAGTGTGATTATATCTGTTACAGAAGGTACAAAACCATTCTTTGCCCTTGCTAGTTGAAGGACCAGAAGCACCTTTACCACGAGAATGAACCTTTCTTGCATCAGAAGCATTGACAGAAATGCTAGATTCATAAATAATAGGGGGTGTGGAAAACATAACATTCTGACTTTCTTCTTGAACAACCAAAGAGTAAACTTTATTGATGGGAGGTAAAGGATCCATAAGAAGAATTGAGTCTTCACAACAGAGAATGTATCATTCAAACCAGTGAGAAACTGAAGAATTTGATCTTCAATTATATAGTACTTAGCAAGACGTATAGATTCACATCTACAAGGATGAACACAAGTGCAATTTGGGATTGGTCTATGGGAATTCAATTCATCCCATAGAGTACGAAGCTCAATGAAGTAATCCATAATAGATCTAGTACCTTGCTTGAGATTGTTGATGGTGGATCTCAGAGAAAGGATACAAACACGATCAACCTTGGAGAAGCGTTCCTTAAAGTCATCCCAAGCAGATAGAGCAGTGTCATGAAAGACAATTGTTTGAGTAATGGATTCAGTAATATAATTTACAATCCAAGAGTGAATCAGGTGGTTACATCGTTCCCAAGCTTGACGATTAAGATAATCAATGTCAGGAACTGAAATGGAACCATCAATGAATACAAGCTTATTCTTCGCACCCAAAGCTCGTTGCATGGAACGGTGCTACGCAAGATAATTGGAACCATTGAGTTTGGGAGTGATAATCAAAGAACTAGGTCCATCACTAGGATGAATATAGTAAGGAGAGTCAGAATCAGAGTTTGAAGGTGCATAATTTCCACGAGCCATGAAAACAGAGTATGAAAAAGGAAGAAGAAGAGAAAAGAGAAAAGAAATGCGAATGAATTGAGTGAAAAGTAATCACAATTCGAAGCAGAAACAAGAAAAGAGATGAAGATGATGAATCTTCAGCAAGAAAAAAAAGGAGAAGAAAGCTTCAAATCGAAGCTTGAAGAAGAAGCATCAATGGCGGAAAACGGTTGCAACCGGATCGTAACTAACTCCTCGAGGAGAGAGAGTCACTGATACCATATTATGAAGGAAACAAAATGAATGAATTATTCTCATTAGTTGTAAATGAAGCATGGTTACATCTTATATAGAGAACAGAAAAACTACTATAACAATCATATACTGATTGTATTCTAACATTCATACTAATACAATCACTAACAAGATAGCTTGGAGAGCAAGTTATCTTTATAACTAAGTTGTATCATCACTAATCTCTTCACTATGCAATAAATATTAACTTCCTCATATAACAAAATCCAAGGCAATTTATGATGGAAATATCATTAAACGTCTTATATTACTAGTTCTCTATATCTATATGCTTATAACATCTATGCATTTCGCCACAATTGAACAATGGCTAATCAAGAAGAATTTGTTTCAAAACTGCAAATTGATTTTATGTTTGTTTCTGTTGCCACAAGGTTTGTAGTTTTGAAACAAATTTCACATGTTGTGATTCATTGCGTATGTGCATCTAATCTGTATAAACATTGGCATGATCACTATATGAATATTCCATCCATCATGTGTTGATATAGGCCGTTACCATCAAAGTGGGACCGCCTCTATTGATTGATTGATGAAATTTCCTTTTGTAGCGTGAGGAATGTTTTTAATCGTAACATGTAGTTTTCTGCCCAAAGGTGGTTATTGCATTTTATAATTAAAAATTGATTTGGGGTAAAGTTATTGGAGAATGTTTTGAACTAAGGAACTTGCTTGGCCAAAGGTGACAATTTCTCGAATTCAATACATGCTCATTGATTAACTCATTTGAGGTTTTGGCTAAGGTTTTGACCTTAGTTTGTGCATTCTGCCCAAAGATGATTGTACAATTATATCTGCCTCGTTATAATAGCTTGTTTATTTTAAGTTATATCTTGTCTTATGAGATATTTTAATTCATTCTTTTGTGCTTCTTTTTAATTCTGGCATAAGTTAACAATAAGATTTCATGTATCTAAAATGGGCTTCGATTTACGGAAACTATATCTGGACCTGCTCCAAACTGTAAGATTTCACAAACCTATCAAGAAAATGATATATAAAATAAAGACTATTACTTTTCTCATCTTATTGGTTTCTCACATGCCATTTTTTTTTCTTCCCAAAAATACATTTTACTTGGATTATATAAACCTCTATCGAGAGGTTTTCGGATTATACAATCTAAAGCATGTTGAAACCCATAAAATAATTATGTAATTGATATCAAATGTCTTTGTTAACCATCGTATGATCTCCACAAAAAATAAAAAGCAATTTCAAGGATCGTATGAATGGACATCACTGACCATGACATAATAAACTAATCAAATCATTAAAAAAAATATTAAGAGTGGATGAGAAGTGAAGAATGAATGAAAATGTTGAAGAATGCAAGACTATTTATTGCCATAAAATGTCTCAAGACTATAAATTGGGTCAGGGGAAATGTTTAGTATTTATAACTCAATTAACACACCAAAAATTGTCATACCTTTGGTGTAATGCCACCGTCTACTAATTTAGAAACAATTCGGATTGTATAATCCGAACTGTGTCTAAGCTTGTCTTTGGAGAGTTTTCATGGTGGACAGGAAAAAGGTAAAAAACATAGTTAAACATCGCAAAAAAAGATAAGAAGAGAAATGGGGATACAAAGGGAAGGTGTTCCAAGAATTGTTTTTAAACTTGATCCAACTAGTCTGTCAAGTGACATATTTCTATCAGCAGGGCAACTGGATCAAGTTCACCACAATATATTCGTGTTCAAATCCACAGAATAATGATGAATGACAAGGCGTTTCAGGAGGTTTTTTTTAGTTAGATCACATTATCTTGGCAACTGACATATTTCATATTTCTATTGACAGGGAAGCAAGATCTAGCACATAGCAATCTCTTGGTGTTTATATTCGTTCTAAAAAAATTCATAGTTCTTTGTTATGTTTTACAACAATTGAACCGAACACGTCTACTTAAACAAGTTTTGTTCGTCAGGGACCACAAAAACTATCGGTGTAATGTGGACCATAGAAAAAACTTGTACTTGATTATATAATTATATAAGTTGAATCCTCCTTCACCCTACAAAGTACGAGTTTTAACAGAGATATTTAATTCCAGCGACATATAATAAATATAACAATCTCAAATACATGAAACGACTTAATTCAACAACGTAAAATATGTATTAAAACAAAACATAACAAATGATGGATAAGCCAAACTATCTTCTTCATCCGAGCCTTGATTTCTTCGTATGTTTTGGGGTGAATCAAACTTTTCTTAATATCTTCGAAAGATCCAACCAAAAAAGTGTCCAACTCAATTGTTCCTTTAGTATTGTACTAACCAAATACCAAGAACATGGTTCTCACGTTGTAGTCGTTCTTGAGCTTCATTTGGCTGAACTGCACTTTTCTTACTGAGTTAGTCGATGCACATCGATACTCAACATCATACTCTCTCTCTCTCTATCTCTCTCTCTCATATGTATTATAAATTATTTTATATTACATTCAATAACAAAAAATAATTACTTAACCCAAAAAAAATTAGTTTTTTCAAAAATGCAATTACATACAATTCTTAATTAGCCTAATTATTTTTATCATGTTATTGATACGAAGTTATTACCGTCGTTTAACAATTAATATTTATATGAAGTTTGTTCTCCTCTTTCAATCACATTTTCTCCATACACAAAATTCAGAGATCGAACTCCTTATCACTTACTTAAAAGAATCAAATCTTTTATCACTTAGAGAAATCCATATTTTAGTGATTTTTATTGTCTCTAATATTTATTTGCATCTAATGAAAATGTGAGAATAAAATAACAACCCTTAGTGGTAAAGCAAATTGATGCTATAAAGAAGTTATTAATTACGAGCATTATGAGACTATACTTTATTACAACTCTATGCATTCTTATTTGTGCACATGTCAATCCCCTGGAGCATTGCTTTCTTCAGCATTTCAGCATTACAATCGTCACCTAGAAACCATATAGTTTGATGATTCGGTATAGCTAAGCAAATGTATGGCAATTTATAGGCTTAAATATGATAATCGTCTTTGTAATTTGGTTCAGTTTTAATTTTCGTTCCTGTAAAAAAAACAATTTGAAATGCATCCCTATAAAAAAAAATTATTTGAAAAAAGTCCCTGGCCCCACTATTCAAGTGATTTGGCATGGTTTTGGCCACGTGACAGTTGCTGACTGTGCAACTTTTGCCACGTGGCGTGCCACATAATTTAAAAATTCTGAAAATTGATTTTAAAATTAAAAAATATGAAAATAAATTTTAAAATTTTTAAAAACAATTTAAAAATTCTGAAAATAAATTTTAAAATATTGAAATAATCTTTTGAATTTTTTTTTTTTGTATAATTTTCAAAATAAAATTAATTTTTTTGAATATTACATATTCTGAACAAAAAAAAAATGATTTTTTTTAAACTAACATTTTCGTAAAAGAACAAGAAATTAGATTTTTTTTTTAAAATTATAATTTATTTTTGAAAATATAATTTTCATTATTTTCGAAAAAAATTTAATATATAATTTTCAAATTAAAAAAATCTATTTTTCGAAAATTTAATTTTCACATTTTTAACATTTTTTTTGTCAAAAAATTAAGTTTTCGAAAATTTTAATTTTCAAAGTTTAAATTTCAGATTTTTTTTTCTGAAATTTTTTATGATTTTAAAATTTATTTTCAGAATTTTATTTTATTTTAAATTTGTTTAATTACGTGGACTACCACGTCAGCGCCACATGGCAAAAGTTGTAGAGTCAGCAACGGCCACGTGGCAAATAATATGCCAAGTCAGACATGAAGTGGGGCATGGAATCTTTTTCAAACAAAATATTATTTACAGGGATGTATTTCATTTTTTTTTACATGGACAAAAATAAAAACTAGACCAAATTACAACAACGATTATCATATTTAAGTTTAATTTATATATGCTATAGTTATGGCATGAATCATTACAGCTAGTTTGCATTGAAGATAAACAAGGCTTATTCTTCAGTCCTCTACTTTCATAGCCTTTGCTTGAGGCCAAAGAAGGGAAGCTTTGTCTACTTTCTAAATCTGGAAAATCATGTACGGATACAACATCATTACAAAACTTGCTTATAAATAGTAGTTTCTTTTTTATTCTTATCATTTCATCATGTTCTTTACTTTGAAACACTTTTTGGACTTGGCTTTCTATCATTGGAGGAGTCCTACTTCCATCAAACTGTAATAAAACACTCTAATGGATGTGAATCCTTTTTGTTAACATGTAGCCCACCCACTAGAAGCTCATCAAATATGGGAAATGTTAACAAATGTTTCAGGGCACACTCTTTAAGGGTGATAACTTCTTATAAAAACTTGTGTATTTAATGTATTAAAAGTTGAACTATTTTATTTTATTAAAAAATAATTTCTTAATTTAGAATGTTTAAAGAGTGTTTCGAAGGCATTCGTTAATAAAATCTTTAAAGTATATAGTGACATGAGTATTACCTACAAATCCACCTCTGGTGGTTGTAGCCATTTATGTTGAGAGATATGCAATCTGCATCGCCAAGTTTCACATATATGCTTATTTATTTTTGCTGTCATCTTGAATTTTGACAAGGCCTCGATGTTTTCTTGAGACTCCACTTGTTGATTTTAAAAAATGGCTTGATTAGGTATTACAAATTTACACCTCAATTTTCCTTCTAGTATGAGTTAGGATGATCCATCCGCCCTGGATTGTAGGTGTTAAAATAAAGATTATGTTGTTGCGTTGCAAAACATAAAAATATAATTAACCTGACATAAGCGACAAACAAAAATACTTTAAATAACACTGCAAAAAATAGAACAAACAAGTAGTTTTTTTTTTGTGTATCTGCATATATGTGCACGTGACTCAAGTGTAATCGTCATATTAAAATAAATCGATAATTTTGACAAGTGTATCAAATCACACAATTAATAAAGTAAAATTATATTCACATGGGTTTTTCGTTCTACTTGAATTAAGGGCGATGGGCTTCAAGATCGTTGGTTGCAAATGAAGTTAAAAGTAACTAGGATTTACTGAATCCCCTATATGTTTTGTTTGGTAATACTAGTTCCTAAATCAACACGTTTTAAGGTCTATGACAATTAACAAAATAGACCAGGACCTATTTTTGGGCTCTAAGTCCCATTTATACAATATAGAACCATAATGTCTAAAATCAAACTCACATTATTAAACGCTTTCAAGACTGTTTAACTATAGCCACACTAATTTATTTCCAATGTCTAAATGAATTAACTAGAGAACACTACCTAGATCAAGTTATAAAGCCTAGGGTTAATAAGCTATAGTCTAGAATTGTGCTATGTTATTGTCACTTGTTGATGAAATTGTAGAATTATGATTTGAATGATGTTGTGATATGATAGTAATGATAAATTATGTCATGGATGTTAGAGATTACATGAGTTTATTCACGTTGGTGTGTTGTTGTTGGATGTTGTTGAGTTTTGGTGAAAATTGTGAATTAAGTTGAATTGTGGTGTTGATGATTTTCAATGAATGAAACAAGTTGATTATGCTGAGTTATGGTGTAATGATTTTCTGTTTTTGGGTATTCATTGGTATTGAGAAATCGCTTGGGAGAAAATTGGGATTTTGTGTAAAAGTGATTTTAAGTGTTTTTGGGAAATAAGTGATTCTGGGATAAGCTATTTTGAGAATGTGAAAATATGGTTTTCCAGAAAAATATGATAGGATTAATTGAGTAGAACGCGTAGGCAAAAACAGAATTGAATTCAGGTTAACGGTCAAGATTTTACGAACGAAATGGCGAAACCGGAAAACCGGGACTGCACAGGGCCGCAACACAGGACACTGGCTGCTGCCTACCCACGCCTGGGTGCAGCATGCTAGCGCCTGGGCGCAGCAAGGCAGCCCCTCATGGGTGACTGTTTTGCTGTGTTTTTGTTGGGTGCTTCGGGGCTAATTTCGGACTTCCAAAACCGATTCCTTTGATGCTTTTCACTATTTCCTATGTCTCCTAAACCTTTGGAAACATCAAATGAATTGGGTTGAACTTGGCTTCTTGGATTTAATCAAGCTTGTTGTAGATTGTTCAAGAATGTTCAAGAACGTGCTCTTTTCTGAAAACTCATTTTCTCAACGTGTTAGTATGAGACAAAGTTTGTTTACTTTAGTTATGATTTGTAAAAATGTTTTGGATGAGAATCGTGGTATTTAACTTGGTTTTGGTTTGGAAACTTGAATTCTTTGAAAAATGATAAAGTGAGACGAACTTTGTGATTTTTATGTGATTAATCACATATTAATCTACACTCATATGTGATTAATGTGTATACATAGTTGAGGCAATTGAGTTGTTTTCTTAGTTTATGGTTCAATTGTCTTAGTTGTTTTAAAGTTGTGAAATATGAGACGAACTTGGTTGAATTTAATCTTTAAGACCAAACATCTTGTAAATCTTTTATAAATAGATTAATATGATTATATGAAGACGTATGAATGATTAATAGGTGTTGAGCATGATGTTTATCATAGTGTGATATGTTTTTCTCTTTACTTGAATTATGAGAAATTATATGAAGTTGTTGATTTGTGGTGATGTCGTTGATATTGGTGTGAATGTTGATAATGGACATGATTATGTTTTGGTGCTTGATTATGGTGATGCTCGTTAATAATCATGATGAATGCTTATTGAATTACTATGATGAAGTTGTTGGTGAATTATATATGTATTTGTGCATATATGTTGTTGGCGAATTATATATGTATATGTGCATATATGTTGTTGGTGAATTTTCTTACATGAAAATGTTGGTGAAATTGTTGGTGAATGCATGTACATTTATAGTCGTTGAATATAGCCGTTGAAATTGTGGTGAACATATGCATGGTTGATTGAGTCATATGTTCATGCATCATATGTTGAGTCGGATGTTTACATCCATATTGCCGTTGACCGGATACTTGTATCCATATAGCCGTTGACAATGATGTGCAGTTGGCATCATGGGGTGACGACCTCGGAGGTGATTTGGTACCACATGCATATAGGTGTCGTGTCTAGGCGCATTGCATGAAGTCGACTTAAGTCATAATATGCTTATGTGCTTGGTGATATATGTGTACTTGGTGAATAAATGTGATTGGTGAATTGTACACTTGGTGATATTTGGTGATATATGTGTACTTGGTGAATAAATGTGATTGGTGAATGGTATACTTGGTGATATTTGGTAAATATGTGAATATGTGTACTTGTTGATATTTGTTGTTAATGGTGATACTTGTACATTGATGATTTAATTGGTGATGTTTATTTTCGGTGAAAATAATGAAGTGTGATTTATATGAATGAGATTTTATGATCCTTTGGTGACGATGACTTCTTGCTTATACTTTGAAATGATGAACTATATTTGTTAAGTTGATTAGGCTGATGAAGAATAAGATGAGTAATCCTTTCATTGATTGATATTGATAAATGATAAGCTTATGTCGATGATTTGATTTAGAGTTGAATATGCTTGCTATGCTATGTTAGAGTTATGATAACATGATGTGTATGGAATGGGGGACAATATTCATGTAATGTTAGTATTCTAGGAGGGATGGTTATGTATATGTGTCATGCATGAAATCCTTGAATGTTTATGTTTGCTTATGCTTGATTATGATTGATGTGAAGCTAACCCCCGTGGTCGTTTGGTTGACCGCCGCCTATTCGTATGAATGGGTAGACATCATGCATGATTAGTTGATTGCTTGCTTGGTGAGTTGCTTGAGGATAGCGGGAGCTTCCTCCGTTTTCTTTCAGTTAGAGTCTTAGATTAGGCTCTAATTAGGTGTCAGTCGTCTTGTTACTCTGGACTTATTTATGTTGTGGTGATTTTGCCCATATGTCGGGATTTGGATATTATTTGGAGGTATTGATGAGTTGATGACATGACTACTTGAGGTGTATGCTATATTTCCGCTATGATGTTTTATTGTTGAAATTTTTATGCATGTTAACTGAGAATTATTTGAAGACGTGACGTCTATTTCTTGAATATTTATTATATTCGTGTGTTTTATCGCATTAATAGAAGTAAGGCGTTACCGTTTACATGTAGATATTACCTTGAACATGTGTGTGGGACTTGGGACCAAATTCTCTCAGGTTGTCTGAGCTTCATATCTTCATTGTGAGCGAACTTCATGCTTCCGTAGCATCCACTAGGTGTCATCTTCTAATCAACCAACTATTTATACTGAAAATATTATGACACCCGATAATGTTGTCTCGTTAGAGAATTACATGACTCACCCAAACTATCAGTAACTCACTCTAATCCTTTAGAAAATTCTAAAATAAAAGACAAAATTACGACTATAAAACACTTAAATACATGTTATGATGAGGAGTAATCACTCAATGGTTGTATTTACTATTTTCTTTTTTATTAATTATATTTGTTCAACCATCTTTTACTTTTAGGCAACTTTTTTCCTCTTCTTTTGGGACATAACAATAAGAGAGAGAAAGATGGAGAAAGAGAGATAAGTACACAATGTAAGTATAAAAAAAAGACTTGTCCTAATAGTTATCCAAAAATAATTATACAAATATCATTTTTTTCGAATTGAATTTTTACTTAAAAAGCTAGGAACTTACTCGCAACTAACTGTGTAACTAACAGATTCAATATGAAGAACTAACTTAGTATATTGTATCCAACAACTCCCCAATCTCATTCTTGATCGATTTCGGTTAATTGGGGTGTACATAAAACTCAAAATTCAAAGCTATAAATACACACAATTTTATATATCTATCAAAAATAGGCCCAAACATTTGGTAAATGAATTCGGAAGACACCATAATAATCACATAAAAGTAACTTTTTTATGATACTTGCTATCATAGCAACCCCATTTATTTTTCATGTAAATGACATATTATAGGGGTTACTAAACAAATCTAAATACACAAAAGAATGTAAAACATATAACACTCCAAGTGGAATACAAACCCAAATCATATCCACACAAGTTCAAACATGTGGCATGGTAATTTATCACTCAAAGAATTCCCAACTGAACTTAGGAGGACCTGAATTATTGGTCATTGAAGGAGTAGTTGTGGATGTAGATGTAGATGGAAATGTGATTAATGGTGGGGTAGAATCAAATGTCTCCCATTTTGTAGTAACTACAACTCCTGAGGGTTGGTGTTGTTGTTCCTGAAATACAAGTGAAAGCTCATTTGAGTTTTTCCTAGGTTGTTCTTCTTGTTGTTCTCGAATTGGTACTATTGACCCATGATAACCATTTGAATCAATTTGTTGTGGTTGCTCTTGAATTGTTTCCAATCGTTTCCCATTTGAATGCTTTTGTTGAGGTTGCACTTGAGCATGAACATCATTGCCATTTGGCATAGAATTCTTAACTTTTAGAATATCCAATGTTTCAACATACTTTTGAACTCTCCTTACCTTCAAAAAGTTTCAAATTGGAAAGCCAATGAAATTAAAGAACTAGTAAACAACAAAATAGCCAAAAACAAAATAAACGGTTATTTTGGTCGTTAAATGTGAGGTAAATCACTATAGTCTCTGAATATATCGAAATGGCAAAAATATATTTGAGTGTGTGTTTTGTTAGTAATTTCATGGACCAAATTCACTATTAAGAGATACGTCAATGCACCACATAGAATAACAAAAGATATAGTCATATATATTTTTGTAATTTTGATATACTATAATGAAAGCATCATATACATTCAATGATAAAAGTGATTATTTACCAAAATATAAAAATAAAAACAAGGCAAGTACAAAATGCATAAAATGTTACCTGCATTTTCCTTTGCAATTTGACATCGCCATCAGCAATTATACCATCCAATTTAAGCAATTGATTCATCAATAGCTCAATAAGACCAAGCACATCTGATTCTACAACTTTCCCACCTTTGCTAATTATTGATTCAAAAGCAGATACCTAATCAATTCCAGTAACTAATTAGTACTCAATTCTCAACTACTACTCAAGCATTTAATACAAACCAACCTCACTCATATAATTGTTTGAAAATGAAAATGCAAAAAGAAAAAAAAAGTACTAGAACTCCAAAACAAGTCAATCACCAATTTATTCATCAAATTGTAGAAGTCATACAATTTAGCTCAAAATAATTAAAATTTTCAAAATAAATTCTAAAATTAAAAAATCACCTATCATTATTTCTCCATGAGGGACTAATGCAATAGACCAAATTGTATGACTCATAAAGTTTAAAGACTAAATTGATGATTCACTAAGACAAAAACGCATAAATAATTTCACAGGGAACTAATGCAAAAGATGAAATTGTATGATTAATACAATATCGGGACTAAATTGATGATTCACTCAGATGTAAACACGTACCCGTCCGGCAAGCCTATCTACTTCCAAGCTAATTTGTGAGATAGATTTTGCAGCTTTCTCCATCTTAGCATTCTTCCTCAATTCCAAAATCCTTTTCTCTTGACTAATAGGATCTTCCACAAGAACTAGTTTAGATTTGTCCTTTACACCAACTACGTCAAGAAAAGCCTTAGAATCCCTCTCTCTGTCTTTGTAAAACAACTTTTGATCTTGATGATGTAAACCAGTTGGTCCTGACAACATTTTCTTCAAATCCCCTGCAACACCAACCAATGTCACCAAAACACAACTTAAAAAAAAAAATACAAAGAGAATAAAGAAAAGAAAATTAAAAAGAACATCAAAAGAAGAGAAATTACTTGGTAAGCAAATTAACTATAAATAGAAACAAAACTCAAATAATTTAGCCGAATCGAGACAATTCGAGTTTAAATCGTGAGTCAGGTTTACTCAACTTTCGACCAAACTCTAAATTACATGAGTCTTTTTTTCGAAAACCGGAAAATTAAAACAAACAAACAAAAAAATATCAGAATAAGATAAAAGAAATGTGAAAAGATAATTACCAAATGTGGCTTGTGAACTAATATTGACTTCATGATAAATTGAACCAAACTTGACCCTAACTCTAATTGTAGGAACCAAAGCAGGGTTACGATTTGAATCAGTGGTTCTTGTTTGAACCAACATTCCACCTGGCCTCATCTCCCATTCCATTGAACCCGGTTCAGCTCTGCAACCACCTGAGCTTATAGGTGAAGAAACACCATTTGTCTTATTACCATGATTATGATTATTCCTCATCCTCAACATCTTCTTTCACTTTCACAACTATGCAACAAAAGTGGTATGAACTATGAACTATGAAAGAGAGAAAGAGTCAGAGAGAGAGAGAAAGGGTTAGATCTCTGAGGAAACTGATTCTATACAAAACTTGACAGAAAATTCACCGACCCAATTCACCAAAAGGCTGCTAGAACATGTTACAGAAACCTCTGACCCCAGCATTCCACAAGTCCACAATTACAAGAGAGAGAAAAAAACAAAAGATTTGATGTTCAAGAGAGAAAAAACAAAAAACTGAACACTTTTTTTTTTTATCAGAAGAATCAATAACTTTAATAGGAAAAACAAATCCAACCCAACAAAATTTTAATTTGCAAAACCTTAAAACAAAGATCTTTACAGCAAAATGTGGCTGAAAATATTGATGGGTCTATAAGAATTTTTCAACAAAATATTAACCAATAAGAAAGAAAAAAAGAGAAAAAAATTTGTGTTTGTTGAAATCAATGAGAAGCTAGGAATTGAGAGAGTAAACAATTCCAATGATGAGGAATTGATTCCCTCTTGAAGTTCTTGAGAAAATGGAAGGGAGATGAAAATGAGAACAGAAAATAAAATAATATATATGAATGAATATAAAAATGAGTGGCCAGCTAACTTAGGTGACACCCTGTGATATTCATATATACTACATTATATTAATTAATTTAATAATTAACTCTTTTTTAGTAGTTGTCATGAGAGGATCAATTATTATTTTGTTTTTTCTGATCATGTAGTTAATTAAAGGAAGCATTACATTAGCAATAAGTAGGATCAGATTTTCTTTTTCATTAATTTTCAATAAAGTTTGATAGTTTTGGTTTAGTATAGAAGTCAAAATTTTATCATGGTAATAGCTTGAATAAATTTACATAATATATTTTGAAAAATATTTTCAGTAGCATAAATATAGAATTGAAACTTTTTCTTAAACAAGTTTAGTAATTAAGTTTTTATTTCAAAAAAAAATTAGTAATTAAGTTTTCCATAGAATATTGAACAAATATGTTGTGTTCTTTTTTAGAATATTAAAAAACATATTGACCGGCCTTCTTCAAATACAAATAAAGAGAAAGTATAAAAAAAATTAAGAAAAAAATAAAACATTTCAAAACATTTTAAATAGTAAAATTATAAAATTATTTCTCTTATGTTATAATTTTGGATATCTCACTATAATTGTAGAAATTAATTCATCAATAAGGTAAAATTATACGAGTGGGAAATATATATCTCTTTGATATTTACTTTTAGGTATTGAAATAGTTGTTTTTGGTAGAAAGGTGATAAAAAATAGTTGGTAAAATATATTATTTAATCTAGTGACAAGCATCACTTAAAATTCATATATACAATCGTGAAGTCTCAAGTTTAAACTCGATGAAAGTGTCCCAAACAACATCCACATTGCTATAAACATTTTGTGGGTTCAAGTGAATAACAAAGCTTTAGTTAAGTATAAATCGTTTCGAACTTGAGTTTAAATTCTATCTGAAACAATCTTTGGTCAAATATAATTTTTACTTTTTTGATTGAACTTCAAATTATACGGGTTTAATTTTCGTAATTAGAGGATTGAGGAATAAAATATTATTCGAAGTATATTTATCACTTCAAATTTTTATAAGAAATATTTAATATATCAAGGGATCTAGCGTAAGTCGATAAAACACAATGTGTATAAGTATCATCAGTTTTAGAGTACTAAGTTCGATTTCTATTGAATAAAAAGAAAAAAGTTTTATTTTCTATGAACAATTTTTGTGTAGACCTAAAGATATAGATTTAGACCCATAATTTGATCACACATTCATAAAAAAAATTAATTTTCTTTTTTATGAGTGTTACCAAGGGATATAACCAAAGTTTTGTGTCCATGTAAGAATTATTCATTCTCTAATACACCCTTTATTAATAGAAAAATATTTATATGATCACAATCACAAATAAAAGGCATTTAAACACATATACAATCAAAAGTACTTGTCAATTAATTACTTAAAACAACACATTATATTATCTAAGACTTTGTTGAACACAAACCGACAGAGAGAACATTGTGGTTAAAGTACTGTTATGGTGCTTTTCTTTGTAAAAGAAAAGTGTTCCTGTACATTATGATGTACAATAAAGATGCTGAGTCCACATTTTTCTAGAAGCCACGTGTCAATTTGAGGACAAATAAGGTAATTCACACATTCAAATCATTGTCTCTCTTTAGTGGGAGTCATACAATTGTTTGCTGTCTTTGGCAGTCAATTTTGGTGACGCAGTAATTCAAAACAGTGAAAGTTTTATAAACCATACCTTATGATTGGTCACACGTGTGCTTTCTCTAATTGTAAAAGAACCAAGTCTGGTAATTTTCTTTAGGTGAAAGCAACAATCAAATAATAAAACCTAGAGAATCTGATTACTTATTTTTCTAATCTTTTCTTATTAGTATATTTGTTTACACGTGATGTTTCTCCTCTTTTGTGCCTTTTAGTAATAAGTGAGTATGTGTTATTTAAGAATCAAAACTTTGCTTTTGATCCAATCAAATAGAAACCCTTGCTACTGTTTAGTTCTATTGAATTATTTTCATTTTTTTATTTTTTTTGGATAAGTAATAAAATATCACTCTTTTATTTTTAATGTTTTTGAAAAATTTGTAAACATATGGATCAATTTCAAATAAAAAAATGAAACCAATTAGTAAAATTTGAAAAATATAGGAACCAATTTGCAAAATTCAAAAAATAAATAGGGATTAATGTGTAAATTTTTTAAACATATGGAAGCAATATAAAGACCAATTTGAGATTCATATTGTACTGTTTATTAAGTGATTAGAAAATTAGAGACTATTTTTTGCCCCTATTTATAAAAACAATTCTACAAAATGTATCATAACGGGATTAGTATTTTTAAATACCATGTGATTACTCATGTTTTTTTTGACATGTGTTAATTTTAAGAGTAAATTACACTCCCTTCCCCTCAAAGATGCTTGAAATACACTCCCCTCCCCTCTTATGTTAAAATATACAATTTCCTCCCTTGAAAAATAAAATTTACACTCCCCTCCCTTATAAGATGCTTGAATTACAACCCCCTCCCTTGATAATTAAATATACATTACACTTTAATCTATTTTAACATAAATAAATATTTTTATGATATATATTAATTTTAAACCACCCTTTAAGAAAAATTAATTCATTTCTTTATAATTTAAATTTTAATGATAATTAAATTTAAATATTTTGCTATTGATTTTATAATTTAGAGTTTAAAATTAACTTTTAAATAACCATGGTTTATTGTCGTTAGTAATTTTTCACATATTTTAATTTTATTTTGACTTGTTTCATATTTTATAATAGGGTTTAAAACTACATGTTAATGAAATTGTGAATAAAAAATAGCAAAAAAATATGTATTCAATTTTTTATTATGTTAAAATAAACCTGCAATACTGTTATTTTCGAAGTGTATTAGATTATTATTTTTTTGCTAGATTATTAAAAATAAAAAAATATATATTGAGGGAGTAAAGTGTAGATTTTAACATAAGAGGGGAGGGGAATGTAATTCAAGCTTTTCTTAGGGGAGGGAAATGTATTTTTCTCTAATATGTTTTGAATAAGAGGGGAGGGGAATGTATATTTTAACATAAGAGGGGAGGGGAGTGTAATTCAAGCATCTTTGAGGGGAGGGGAGTGTAATTTACTCTAATTTTAATTGTAATAATAAACTGAACAAAAAGGAATAATTAATCCCCTAAAAAAAGGAATAATTCAGAAAATAAATGATGGTATTTTGGTCCCTTTCAATTGAGGTAAAATTTCATTTTTATGACATTACATTCCAATAACTTCATTTAATGAAATCATTTTGTTAGCTTGTCTATTATTCTATAGAACAGGCAGTTGTAAATTTACGATACACGACATTTTTAATTGTTTTAGTCGTGTAATAAGATTTTCAGTTAACTAATCTACAAATCGTAACTGTTTGTATTTTTTGTCCATTGATGTATAGTTGAGTTTTGGACTAACTGGATTTGTCGTTAAGTACAATCCTTGATTCTAACTGATGATCAATTTTATCGTGAACAATGAAATTTTATCCAAATTGGAGAAAAACAAGTATATACGTGTGATATCAACAGAAGTTACGGGAAATAGATTTCATAACCGCAGGTTCACAAAAATTGATGAAAATTGTTGTTGACACATTGCATAATGCTGACATACACGAGTAAAATATGTTTTTGCCCCTTCGGCAGTTAACTGTCGAGGAATTTAAAATCGGCTGCAGTTAACTGCCGAGGAAATCCTTGGAAGTTAACTGCCGAGGAATATGTTTCATCATATGAAACAGTCAACTGCTCCCTCTACACACTATTTTCTCATCAACTTCCATACCACTTCCATCCAATCCCCAAATCCAATATTTTTTTCATCAAATTTTGCTCCAAAATCATTCAAGCATCAAACATAGGAGGTATCAACACACTTTTGACGTAAAAAAAACAGGTATTGTGCATTTTATTCGGTTGATTTTTTGTCAATGTTATGGGTTTCTACGTCAGTTACGTAGAACCCCGTCATGAGAAATCTCGGTAGCTTACTGCCGAGGAAAACCTCGGTACTTTGCTGTCGAGGAAAACGGAATACTTGTGAAAAAATTTCACAACAAAAAAATGGCAGCTATTGCCATTTTTTCAATTTTTTTCTTTGTTTTTTTTCTTCTTTGTTTTAATTCATTATGGCATTGATGTTTATGCATTAGTTAGTTGTTAATTCATACTTTTGTGTTGTTTAATTATAGTAATGGTAGAGAACGCGGAAGATGTTCTGGGAGAGACAAAATCAAATTTTGTTGAAATTTTCGGAGATGTCAAACCGCTTAAGGTTGAAGCCAAACCAAACATTGATGGAGCTTCCGTCCATGTTGAAGCTTCTAAATATGTTGGCCCCAGTGTCCTCCCACTTCAAGCCCACGAAGTTGACACGACTAGGTTTTTTTCGGACGACGTTAAGTGGAAAGATAGAGAAGAATTGCTTGAGTGGGTACGTTGTCAAGCAAATAAGGCGGGATTTACAATTGTTAGACAAAGATCAAGCTTGATCAATCTAATGTTGCGCCTAATGTGTGAAAGGAGTGTAGCTCACAAAGTTGAATCGCCCACTCAAGAGTTATATGTAACGCCCACTTTAGATTATTTTAATTATTTAATTATTTGAATTACTTGAGGAGTCTAGATATATTTTTATATATTTTAGGAGATGTGGAAAATAAGATTTATATGATCTTTATGTGATTTTTGTTGATTTTATGTGACGTGGTGACTTATTTTATTGTTTAATAAAATAAGATTTGAAAATAAAAATAAATATAGAGATGTGGGGTAGTTTTGAGATTTTAGAGAGTTATGTGGGAGAAAGAGTAAATAAGATAAGATTTGTTGGGAGTATATAAAGGGAAATTAGGTCAGAAGTCAGTACGCGTTATCAGAATTTGGAAAAACGGGAGAAACGGCTAAGAGAAGAGGAGAAACCTAGGAGCTGCGATTTCTGCAATCTTAAGGTAAGGGTGAGCCTAGAATTACAATTATATTAAGCCTATAATCCATGTATTATAATTAACAAGTGTAGGATTGATTTGTGAGGAATTGGAATTAGGTTAAAAGTGAAGAATTGGTGAATTGTTGATGTAAAAGTGTAGTTTTGATGTAGAAACTGAGTGCAGAATCCAGAATAATCATAGGGTTAATGTTTATAATCGCTTTGAGGTTTAACATAGTGAAATTAGTGACTTTTTGTGAGTTTTGTGCTGAACCCGTAGTCTGTTTGTTCATCGCTCGCCTAGGCGAGCTAAGCAACTCGCCACGGCGAGTAGACCTTCATCGCTCGCGAAGCGAGCAACCCAGCTCGCCATAGCGAGCAACCCTTGTCCTCTCGCGAGGCGAGCAATCCCACTCGCCATAGCAAGTTGGCCTGAGAGAATCTTGGTTTTAGAATGTTGTTTTAGGACGTGTTTTAAATGGTTTTGAGTGCCTTGAAGTATATAAGAATGATTAGACAAGTTTTTAGGATCAAATTGGACCTAGGGAACTTATAACCGACGTTTTTGGTTGAAAAATGTGAAAAAGGCCGAGAGCACCCAGTATTGCTCGCTTCCAGTTCGCCCCCAACTCGCCTAAGGCGAATGACCCCAGTTGAGCTCGCGAGGGCGAGCAGATCAACTCGCCACGACGAGTAGTGCATTTTCAGAATGCCATAACCTTGCAGTGAGGGATCTGTTTTGCGTAGAACTTAGAGGGTTGAGCTTTGAGTAATAATGGAAGATATCTATGACATAATTGATGATCTGTAAAGATGCTTGATAGACGTTTGGCAAGTGCACCAAATACTATCGAAGTAGTAAAAATATCGATCCCACGAGGATTGTTTTTAATCGCAATAAGTTAATTTCGTTATGCAATAGGATGTATAAAGGTTATATTTGTTTTGCCACTAGGCGGAGGATTGGGTTTGTTTTTTTTTAAAACAAATAACAAAAAGATAACGTTTGTTTAGAAAATATGGAGAGAGATGAGATCGGATCGTCGAATCCTCTATGTTTCCCCTAATTGGTTACTGTACTCTATTCCTATTAATGGTTCTTTAAATCCCACGATAGTTAACAAAATAGCCCTAATCAATCCCTTGAGTTAGGACCCTCTTCTTAAACTACAGCCCCTAATTCCTTAGGTGGTCTAATAATTCTTGAAGGTTTAAGCACGTTAACCTAATATCACTAATAAACGATTATCCATTCCTAGACTAACCATGTTTATTAGAACAATTCAATTAAGTCTAAGTTGAAAGCTAGGGTTAGTAGTCATTCATTCTCACGAAAGCATACTTATATTTGATCAGGATATAAAAAGCATTAAGAACAATTGAATTGAATAAAGACTTAAATAATCATTAATATGGAATAGAGTTTCATCACAGCAACATAAGATCAACTAGGGTTTACACAGAATCATCTCGGATCCAATCTCTAAGAGATTTAGCTACTCATAACGATGTTTACAAATAGCATAATCAATTGAATCATTAAAACATACATGTAACTGGTAAAAGGATGAAGAAATCGTCCTCCTTGCAGTCACCTTGATGTCCAAATCGCACTTTGCTCTCCAAGATTCGTAACCCTTGTTTTTGGAAAAGACTTCAGCTTAAATAGGCCCAGAAATTCGCCCAAAACGTGTCACGTTTTAAGTAAAACGTGTCACGTTTTTTCCTTCAGTAGCAAGTAACCAAATTAGGGTTTCACAAAACGTGTCACGTTTTTGCCAACGTGACACGTTCTTCTTTCTTCTCAAAACATGCTCTCTGACTTGTGAAAACGTGTCACGTTTCTTAGCAAGCGTGACACGTTTTTGTGACTTGCACCATTCTTCAATTTTCTTGCTTTTTTCTTGCTTTTCATGCGTTTCTTGCTGCTTAAGTTGCTTTGTGACTCCATAAAATGATAAAGTATACATAGAAATTACGTAATGACAGCATGTCATCAATGCTAAGTGAGGATTTTGACATTGCTTTGAATTATGATTCATATGTACATTTCTTGAGATGTGTGTGAAATTCATGTGATGTTTGAAAATAATGTTTGCAATGATATCTTTATATCTTGTGATTTACTTGCTGCCATGTGCTGTTTAAATTTATTAAGAGCTGCATGTGTCGGTCTAAGATGTTGTGATGTTGCGACGTTTTAAGAGGTTAGACTTGTTTAAGTCATAAGATGTGAGTCCATGCATATTCATTGAAAAGCGACGATGGAGCTTATGCTCAAAGCGACGATGGAGCTTTTGCTCAAAGCGACGATGGAGTATTTTAATACTCAAAATTTGGTACCACATGCATGATGTCTAAGATGTTAGAGTTGCATTTGTCAAGTCGAGTCGTTTAAGACGTTTATGATGATGCTCTTTGATGATGTTTGAGATGCTAAATGATGTTGATGTGACGTGCTTTATGTGATAATTTTTTGTTGATGATAATTATTGAATTATATGTTTAATATTATTGTGTTGTGAATCTCACCCCTTCTGTTGGAATTGCCGCCTTGTGGGCAAGTGCAGGTAACCAAGACTAGGTGCTATCGTGTGAGGTGTTCCTTGTTGTGTCTAGGTGCTCTGATACGTAACGGGATGGGGAACCATTGATTTTTGTTTTCTCTGTTCCTTGCGTATTATTTCCTTATGATATTCATGAATGATGATTATGTTGAGACTTAACTGAGACGTTTGCTGAGGCCTGCGTGCCAAGTTTTTATATGATTTCCGCTGCTATGTTTTAGACGTTTTCAATAAAGGATAAATTGTTATTTATTCATATATGAGATTTATGTGAAATGTGATACTCCGTTATGTGTTTAACTCTGATGCATGCTTTTATTTAAAGAAATTTTTAAGTCGGGAAAACGGGGTGTTACAATTGGTATCAGAGCAGGTTGGTCCGTTCGGCCAAGTAGAGAGTCGAGTGACGTTGTCTTAGAGTTAGAATACTATATTTGTATTATTCTAACTTATGTTTGCTTTGTAGAGAACTAGAATGGCTGGAAGGAATGACGCTGCAATTGCTGCTGCTTTGGAAGCTGTTGCCCAAGCTGTAGAACAGCAGCCGAATGCGAATGCTGGTGCAAATGCTGAGGTTCGCATGCTAGAGACCTTCTTGAGGAACCATCCCCCTACCTTCAAGGGATATAACCCAGAGGGAGCCCAGACATGGCTTAAGGAGATTGAGAGGGTATTCAGAGTTATGCAGTGCACGGAGGTGCAGAAGATGCGTTTTGGTACGCACATGCTTGCTGAGGAGGCTGATGATTGGTGGGTTAGTCTTCTACCTGTTCTGGAACAAGACGGTGCTGAGGTTACATGGGCTATATTCAAGAGGGAATTCCTTGATAGATACTTTCCGGAAGATGTTCGTGGGAAGAAGGAGATTGAGTTCTTGGAGCTTAAGCAAGGGAACATGTCGGTGACTGAGTATGCTGCGAAGTTTGTGGAGTTGGCTAAGTTCTACCCACACTATACTCCTGAGACTGCTGAATTTTCTAAGTGTATTAAATTCGAGAATGGGTTACGTGCTGACATCAAGAGAGCAATTGGTTACCAGAAAATCAGAAATTTCTCTGAGCTGGTGAGTAGTTGCAGGATCTACGAGGAGGATACTAAGGCTCATTACAAGATTGTTAATGAGAGGAAAGGCAAAGGTCAGCAGAGTCGTCCTAAGCCTTATAGTGCCCCTGCTGATAAGGGCAAACAAAGGGTTAATGATGAGAGGAGACCTGTTAAGAAAGATGCTCCTGTTGAGATTGTCTGCTATACTTGTGGTGCGAAGGGCCACAAGAGTAATGCTTGTCCTGGGGAGGTGAAACGGTGTTTTCGTTGCGGCAAGAAGGGTCATACAACTGCTGAGTGCAAACACGGTGATATTGTGTGCTTTAATTGCAATGAGGAGCGTCACATTGGTTCACAATGCAAGAAGCCTAAGAAGGCTCAGTCTACTGGGAGAGTTTTCGCGTTGACTGGTACTCAGACGGAGAACGAGGATCGTTTGATCAGAGGTACTTGTTATTTTGATAATATACCTTTAGTTGCTATTATTGATACTGGTGCTACGCATTGTTTTATTGCTCTCGATTGTGCTGCTAAGTTGAACCTTGTTATGTCTGATATGAACGGGGAGATGGTTGTCGAAACTCCAGCTAAGGGTTCGGTGACTACTTCCCTTGTGTGTTTGAGATGTCCTGTGTCTATGTTTGGTCGTGATTTTGAGATTGATTTGGTGTGTCTACCATTGATCGGAATGGATGTAATTTTGGGGATGAATTGGTTAGAATACAATCATGTCCTTATTAATTGTTTTAGCAAGACGGTGCATTTTTCTTCTCCTGAAGAAGAGAGTGGAGCGGAATTTTTATCTACTAAACAACTAAAGCAGTTAGAACGCGATGGAATTATGATGTTTTCTTTGATGGCGTCCTTATCTATTGAGAACCAGGCGGTGATTGATAAGCTACAAGTGGTATGTGATTTCCCTGAAGTTTTCCCAGATGAAATTCCTGATGTGCCCCCGGAAAGAGAAGTTGAATTTGCGATTGATCTTGTTCCTGGAACTAAGCCGGTGTCGATGACACCTTATCGTATGTCAGCTTCTGAGTTGGCTGAGTTAAAGAAACAGTTGGAGGACTTGCTTGATAAGAAGTTTGTAAGACCGAGTGTTTCACCTTGGGGAGCGCCAGTGTTATTAGTCAAGAAGAAAGATGGTAGTATGAGGTTGTGCATCGACTATCGGCAGTTGAATAAAGTGACGATTAAGAATAGGTATCCACTTCCACGAATTGATGACTTGATGGATCAGTTAGTGGGTGCTTGTGTGTTTAGCAAGATAGATTTGAGATCAGGTTACCACCAGATTAAAGTGAAAGATGAAGATATGCAGAAGACGGCGTTTAGGACGCGTTATGGATATTATGAGTATACAGTGATGCCTTTCGGTGTTACCAATGCACCTGGTGTATTTATGGAGTATATGAATAGGATCTTCCATGCTTATTTGGATCGTTTTGTTGTGGTATTCATTGATGATATTCTGGTATACTCTAAGACTGAAGAAGAACATGCTGAGCATTTGAAGATTGTTTTACAAGTGTTGAAGGAGAAGAAGCTCTTTGCTAAGTTATCAAAGTGTGAATTCTGGTTGAAAGAGGTGAGTTTTCTTGGTCATGTTATTTCTAGTGATGGTATTGCAGTTGACCCGTCCAAGGTTGAAGCGGTATCACAATGGGAGACTCCTAAGTCGGTTACAGAAATTAGAAGCTTTTTGGGATTAGCAGGTTATTATCGAAGATTTATAGAAGGATTTTCTAAGTTGGCTCTTCCGTTAACGCAGTTGACGTGTAAGGGTAAGTCTTTTGTGTGGGATGTCCATTGTGAGAATAGTTTTAACGAATTGAAGAAGCGTCTGACGACGGCTCCGGTGTTGATTTTGCCGAAGCCTGATGAACCTTTTGTGGTGTATTGTGATGCGTCCAAGTTGGGTTTAGGCGGTGTGCTTATGCAAGAAGGTAAGGTGGTAGCTTATGCTTCAAGACAGTTGAGAGTTCATGAGAAGAATTACCCGACACATGATTTAGAATTGGCGGCTGCGGTTTTTGTATTGAAGATATGGAGACATTACTTGTATGGTTCGAGATTTGAAGTGTTCAGTGATCACAAGAGCTTGAAGTATTTATTTGACCAGAAGGAATTGAATATGAGACAGCGAAGGTGGCTTGAATTGTTGAAAGATTATGACTTTGGGTTGAACTATCATCTGGGCAAAGCTAATGTGGTTGTAGATGCCTTAAGTAGGAAGACTTTGCATATGTCTACTATGATGGTGAAAGAATTCGAGTTGTTGGAACAGTTTAGAGACTTGAGCTTAGTTTGTGAAAGGACACCTCAGAGTGTAAAGCTGGGAATGTTGAGAATTCATAGTGATTTCTTGAAAGTATTAGAGAGGCGCAGAAAGAAGATGTTAAGTTTGTGGACTTGTTGGTTGCTAGTTGTAACGCCCTCTCTAATTATTTAATTATTTTATTAGAGGATATAGTATATAATTATATATTATATGATTTTGATGGTTTTGTGACGTATTTGTGACGTGTGACGTGTTATTATTTTATTGTTTAATAAAATAATATAAGTGATGTTTATATGGATATTTATTTGATAAATAAATAGATTTGTTGGAAAAATATATTATTTTGAGAAGTGGGGTTATATTTATAATTAGGAAGAGTTTTGAGGGCTGAGATAGGATAAGATAAGTTGGGAGGGAGTATAAAAGGAAATTAGGTTAAGGAAATAATCAGAAACGCGTACAGACTTTGGAAAAGGGAGAGGAACGGTTGTAGAGAAGAGAGGAACATAGGAGCTGCGATTTCTGCAATTTTCCAGGTAAGGGTGAGCCTAACTTCAGTAATTTTAATTGTAAATCATCTGTTCTTGATTGGCATAGAGTTTGGTGAGGATTGGGATGGGTTTGAGAATTAGGGTTTATGATGAAATTGTGATGGATTGATGATAGATTGAGTTGTAAGGCTGTAGAACTAGATACAGAACCTAGATTATCCCCTAGGACGACATTGCAGATGAATTAGAGGTTTGATTGGAGAGAATTGGCAGGTTTTGGTGAGTTTTGGTCTGAACCCGTGTGGGTTCTGAGATCGCTCGCCTGTGGCGAGTGACCACTCGCCGTGGCGAGTACCCCTTAGTCGCTCGCGAGGCGAGCAGTATAGCTCGCCGTGGCGAGCTTTTCCCTTAGATTTTAGGGCTTTGGCCCAATTGAAGATGGTTTTGAGTGCCCTAATATTTATAGAGATGACCTGTGAAGTTGGTTTAGCCAAATTGGATTTAGAAAACCTTAAAACGGAGATTTTGGTGAAAAATGTCAAAAAGGCCGAGAGCACCCAGGATTTCTCGCCTGCAGCTCGCCCCCAACTCGCCTTTAGCGAGTAAGCTGTTGTGAGTACTCGCCTGTGGCGAGCAGATCACTCGCCGTGGCGAGTTAGATGGTTCAGGACTGGTTATTCGTTTTGCGATCTGTTTCGCATGGGACTTTGAGAGGAACCCTTTGGGTAGTGTTAGTGAGGCTTTATACCCTTAAATGTATTCTGTAAAGATGATTGCTGATGTTTCTCTTGAGCTGTTGATAAATGATAAATTGTTGTGTATAAGTGATGTATGAGTATGATGATATGTGAATGATGCTAATGATGCAATGTGTATGAATAACAAGATGGTGTTCTGCCATGTAATTATTATAACTGCATGTGTCAGTCTTGAAAATGTAATGATGTTTGAGACGGTGTATTAAGTTGTTAAACGACGAGTCCATGCATTTGCATATTTATGAGACGGTGGAGCTTTATGCTCAAAGCGACGGTGGAGCATTTGCTCAAAGCGACGGTGAAGCATATTAATGCTATAATCATATGGTACCACATGCATGATGTTGAGACGTTAGGTGTTGCATTTAGTCGAGTCAATTGTGACATATATGTGATGATGTTTGAGACGTTGATGTATGATGTGATGTTGTTTATGATGATGCTATGACGATGTTATGATGCGCTACAATGTATATGTTATGAGTTGGATTTCTGATTGTTAATCTTGACGTTTGATTTATATATATTAATATTATTGTTGTGAATCTCACCCCTTCTGCTGGAATTGCCGCCTCGTGGGCAAGTGCAGGTACCCAGTCTTAGGTGCGATGATGCGAGGAGTCTGTGTGAAGTAGGGTTGCTCTGATACGTAACGGGATGGGGTCTTTTGTAGAGTCTATTCCATTATGTATCTTGTTAGAATAAATTTGACCTTGCAGTGATGTTGAAACATTAATACTTTGAGACGTTTTGCTGGCTTTTAAGCCAAGACTATTTATGAGATGAGACTTCTAAATTCCGCTGCTTAATTGAGTATTTTTTTGTAAATGATAAATTGTTATCTAAGTTGTTTTTAAGATGAAATGTGACACTCCTTTTGAGACGTACTCTGATTTTATGTGATTTATTTAATGAAATTTTTAAGATGGGAAATTGGGGTGTTACAATTGGTATCAGAGCAGGTCGGTCCGTTCGGCCAAGTAGAGAGTCGAGTGACGTTGTCTTAGAGTTAGAATACTAGTATTGTATTATTCTAACTTATGTTTGCTTGGTAGAGGATTAAGATGGCTGGTAGAAACGATGCTGCCCTTGCTGCTGCTTTGGAAGCAATGGCTAATGCTGTGGGTAATCAGAACAATGCTGGTGGAAACGACGGGACTAGGATGTTGGAGACCTTTCTGAGGAATCACCCGCCTACCTTCAAGGGGCGCTATGATCCAGACGGGGCTCAAACATGGCTCAAGGAAGTAGAGAGGATCTTCAGAGTCATGCAATGTGATGATGTGCAGAAGGTGCGTTTCGGCACGCACATGCTAGTAGAGGAGGCTGATGATTGGTGGGTTAGTCTCCTACCCATTTTGGAGCAAGACGGAGCTGTGGTGACGTGGGCTGTTTTCACGAGGGAGTTCCTTAACAGATACTTCCCAGAAGATGTTCGTGGGAAGAAAGAGATAGAGTTTCTGGAGCTTAAGCAAGGAAACATGTCGGTGACTGAGTATGCGGCAAAGTTTGTGGAGCTGGCTAAGTTTTACCCGCATTATACTCCTGAGACGGCTGAATTTTCGAAGTGCATAAAGTTCGAGAATGGCTTGCGTGCTGACATCAAGCGAGCCATTGGTTATCAGAAGATCCGCAACTTCTCTGAGTTAGTGAGTAGCTGCAGAATATATGAAGAGGATACCAAGGCTCACTACAAGGTAGTGAATGAGAGGAAAGCTAAGGGCCAGCAGAGTCACCCTAAACCTTATGATGCCCCTAGAGATAAAGGGAAGCAGAGAGTGAATGATGAGAGGAGGCCCTAGAAGAAGATTGCTTCTGCTGAGATTACCTGTTTCACTTGTGGCGAGAAAGGTCACAAGAGTAATGCGTGTACTGTTGAGGTGAAGAGATGCTACCGTTGTGGTCAGAAAGGGCATATCACTAATGACTGCAAGTTTGATGATGTTGTGTGTTTCAACTGCAATGAGCAAGGACACATTGGTTCGCAGTGTAAGCAACCCAAGAAGACTAAGACTGCTGGGAGAGTGTGCGCATTGACCGACACTCAGACTGAGAATGATGATCGCTTGATCAGAGGTACTTGCTATATTAATAATACTCCTTTAGTTGCTATTATTGATACTGGTGCTACGCATTGTTTTGTTGCCATAGACTGTGTTTCTGCTTTGGGTCTTGATGTGTCTGATATGAATGGAGAGATGGTTGTCGAAACTCCAGCTAAGGGTTAGGTGACTACTTCTCTCGTATGTTTGAACTGTCCTTTGTCTATGTTTGGCCGTGATTTTGTGATGGATTTAGTTTGTCTGCCTTTAAGCGGTATGGATGTGATTTTGGGGATGAATTGGCTAGAGTACAACCATGTTCTTATCAACTGTTTTAGAAAGACGGTACATTTTTCTTCTGTCGAAGAAGAGTGGGGTGCAGAGTTTCTATCTACTAAGCAGCTGAAGCAACTAGAACGTGATGGGATGCTGATGTTTTCGTTGATGGCTTCCTTATCCTTAGAGAATCAAGCGGTAATTGATAAACTGCAAGTGGTGTGTGATTTTCCTGAAGTTTTCCCAGATGAAATTCCTGATGTGCCTCCGGAGAGAGAAGTTGAGTTCTCTATTGACCTTGTTCCTGGAACGAAGCCGGTGTCGATGGCACCTTATCGTATGTCTGCTTCTGAGTTAGCAGAGTTGAAGAAACAGTTAGAGGATTTGCTGGATAAGAAGTTTGTGAGACCTAGTGTTTCACCATGGGGAGCTCCAGTGTTACTAGTGAAGAAGAAAGACGGCAATATGAGACTATGCATTGATTACAGACAGCTGAACAAAGTGACGATCAAGAATAGGTATCCACTTCCGAGGATTGACGATCTGATGGATCAATTAGTGGGTGCACGTGTTTTCAGCAAGATAGATTTAAGGTCAGGTTACCACCAGATCAAAGTAAAAGATGAAGATATGCAGAAGACGGCTTTCAGGACCCGTTATGGTCACTACGAGTACAAAGTTATGCCTTTTGGAGTTACCAATGCACCTGGAGTGTTTATGGAGTATATGAATTGCATCTTCCATGCATTTTTGGATCGGTTCGTGGTGGTGTTTATTGATGATATACTGGTTTACTCCAAGACTGAAGAGGAGCATGTTGAACATTTGAAGACTGTTTTGCA
This sequence comes from Medicago lupulina, assembly GCA_958299785.1. Taxonomy (NCBI): domain Eukaryota; kingdom Viridiplantae; phylum Streptophyta; class Magnoliopsida; order Fabales; family Fabaceae; genus Medicago; species Medicago lupulina. Next base: position 43,675,042 of record OY283146.1, on the reverse strand, counting down.
GGTGCTGAGAGAAAAGAAACTGTATGCTAAGTTGTCTAAGTGCGAGTTCTGGTTAAAGGAAGTGAGTTTTCTTGGCCATGTCATTTCTGGTGATGGTATCGCGGTTGACCCGTCAAAAGTTGAAGCGGTATCGCAATGGGAGACTCCTAAGTCGGTTACGGAAATTAGAAGCTTTTTGGGTCTAGCTGGTTACTATAGAAGGTTTATAGAAGGATTCTCCAAGTTGGCTCTTCCGTTAACGCAGTTGACGTGTAAGGGTAAGTCTTTTGTATGGGATGTACATTGTGAGAATAGTTTTAATGAGCTGAAGAAGCGTCTGACAACGGCTCCAGTGCTGATTTTGCCGAAGCCCGATGAACCTTTTGTGGTATATTGTGATGCGTCCAAGCTGGGTTTAGGTGGTGTTCTTATGCAAGATGGTAAGGTAGTAGCTTATGCTTCCAGACAGTTGAGAATTCACGAGAAGAATTACCCGACGCATGATTTAGAGTTGGCAGCTGTGGTCTTTGTATTGAAAATATGGAGACACTATTTGTACGGTTCCAGATTTGAAGTATTCAGTGATCACAAGAGCTTGAAGTATTTGTTTGATCAGAAGGAATTAAATATGAGGCAGAGAAGGTGGCTTGAGTTACTTAAAGATTATGATTTTGGCTTGAATTACCATCCTGGTAAAGCCAATGTGGTTGCAGATGCCTTGAGTAGGAAGACTATGCATATGTCTGCGTTGATGGTGAAAGAATTTGAATTGTTGGAACAGTTTAGAGACTTGAGCTTAGTTTGTGAAAGGACACCTCAGAGCATAAAACTGGGAATGTTGAGAATTGATAATGATTTCTTGGAGAATATCAAGGAAGCACAAAAAGAAGATGTCAAGTTTGTAGACTTGTTGATTGCTAATAATGAGACTGTGGATGGTGACTTTAAGGTCGATGATCAAGGAGTGTTGAGATTCCGAGGTAGGATTTGCATTCCTGACAATGATGAAATTAAGAAGATGATCCTTGAAGAAGTCATAGAAGTAGCTTGAGTATTCACCCGGGAGCTACGAAGATGTATCATGACTTAAAGAGGCTGTTTTGGTGGTCTGGTTTGAAACGCGATGTGGCACAATTCGTGTATTCTTGCTTGGTTTGTCAAAAGTCGAAGATTGAGCATCAGAAACCGACTGGTATGATGGTACCTTTAGATGTGCCAGAGTGGAAATGGGATAGTATATCCATGGATTTTGTGACGAGTTTGCCCAATACTCCTAGAGGGAACGATGCTATTTGGGTTATTGTTGATAGATTGACGAAGTCTGCTCACTTTCTACCGATTAACATTACCTTTCATGTAGCTCAGTTGGCGGAGATTTATGTTAAAGAGATAGTAAAGCTACATGGTGTTCCTTCGAGCATCATATCAGATAGAGATCCAAGATTTACTTCTAGATTTTGGAAGAGTTTGCAAGAGGCGTTGGGATCTCAGTTGAGGTTGAGTTCGGCTTATCATCTGCAAACAGATGGTCAGTCGGAGAGGACGATTCAGTCGTTGGAGGACTTGTTGAGGGTTTGTGTACTCGAGCAGGGAGGGACTTGGGATAGTCATCTTCCATTGATAGAGTTCACGTACAACAATAGTTACCATTCAAGTATTGGAATGGCACCGTTTGAGGCTTTATATGGTCGGAGATGCAGGACTCCGTTGTGCTGGTTTGAGTCGGGTGAAAGAGTGGTCTTAGGACCGGAGATCGTTCAACAGACTACTGAGAAAGTGAGAATGATCCAAGAAAAGATGAGAGCGTCGCAGAGTCGACAAAAGAGTTATCATGATAAGCGTAGAAAGGACCTTGAGTTCCAAGAGGGGAATCATGTGTTCCTGAGAGTGACTCCTATGTCGGGTGTTGGACGTGCTTTGAAATCAAAGAAGTTGACTCCGAGGTTTATTGGTCCGTATCAGATTTCAGAGAGGATTGGGCCGGTGGCATATCGTGTTGGATTACCACCACACTTATCGAATTTGCATGATGTTTTTCATGTATCTCAGTTGAGGAAGTATGTTCCGGATCCGTCTCATGTGATCCAAAGCGATGATGTGCAAGTTAGGGACAACCTTACGGTTGAGACCTTACCCGTGAGGATTGATGATCGAAAGACGAAGACGCTGAGGGGCAAAGAGATACCTCTCGTTAGAGTTGTTTGGGACGGAGCGACGGGTGAAAGCTTGACTTGGGAACTAGAAAGTAAGATGCTGGAATCCTATCCAAAGTTGTTTGAGCGAGGTAAATTTTCGAGGACGAAAATCCTTTAAGAGGGGGAGAGTTGTAACGCCCTCTCTAATTATTTAATTATTTTATTAGAGGATATAGTATATAATTATATATTATATGATTTTGATGGTTTTGTGACGTATTTGTGACATGTGACGTGTTATTATTTTATTGTTTAATAAAATAATATAAGTGATGTTTATATGGATATTTATTTGATAAATAAATAGATTTGTTGGAAAAATATATTATTTTGAGAAGTGGGGTTATATTTATAATTAGGAAGAGTTTTGAGGGCTGAGATAGGATAAGATAAGTTAGAAGGGAGTATAAAAGGAAATTAGGTTAAGGAAATAATCAGAAACGCGTACAGACTTTGGAAAAGGGAGAGGAACGATTGAAGAGAAGAGAGGAACATAGGAGCTGCGATTTCTGCAATTTTCCAGGTAAGGGTGAGCCTAACGTCAGTAATTTTAATTGTAAATCATCTGTTCTTGATTGGCATAGAGTTTGGTGAGGATTGGGATAGGTTTGAGAATTAGGGTTTATGATGAAATTGTGATGGATTGATGATAGATTGAGTTGTAAGGCTGTAGAACTGGATACGGAACCTAGATTATCCCCTAGGACGACATTGCAGATGAATTAGAGGTTTGATTGGAGAGAATTGGCAGGTTTTGGTGAGTTTTGGTCTGAACCCGTGTGGGTTCTGAGATCGCTCGCCTGTGGCGAGTGACCACTCGCCTGTGGCGAGTGACCACTCGCCTGTGGCGAGTGACCACTCGCCGTGGCGAGTACCCCTTAGTCGCTCGCGAGGCGAGCAGTATAGCTCGCCGTGGCGAGCTTGTCCCTTAGATTTTAGGGCTTTGGCCCAATTGAAGATGGTTTTGAGTGCCCTAATATTTATAGAGATGACCTGTGAAGTTGGTTTAGCCAAATTGGATTTAGAAAACCTTAAAACGGAGATTTTGGTGAAAAATGTCAAAAAGGCCGAGAGCACCCAGGATTTCTCGCCTGCAGCTCGCCCCCAACTCGCCTTTAGCGAGTAAGCTGTTGTGAGTACTCGCCTGTGGCGAGCAGATCACTCGCCGTGGCGAGTTAGATGGTTCAGGATTGATTATTCGTTTTGCGATCTGTTTCGCATGGGACTTTGAGAGGAACCCTTTGGGTAGTGTTAGTGAGGCTTTATACCCTTAAATGTATTCTGTAAAGATGATTGCTGATGTTTCTCTTGAGCTGTTGATAAATGATAAATTGTTGTGTATAAGTGATGTATGAGTATGATGATATGTGAATGATGCTAATGATGCAATGTGTATGAATAACAAGATGGTGTTCTGCCATGTAATTATTATAACTGCATGTGTCAGTCTTGAAAATGTAATGATGTTTGAGACGGTGTATTAAGTTGTTAAACGACGAGTCCATGCATTTGCATATTTATGAGACGGTGGAGCTTTATGCTCAAAGCGACGGTGGAGCATTTGCTCAAAGCGACGGTAAAGCATATTAATGCTATAATCATATGGTACCACATGCATGATGTTGAGACGTTAGGTGTTGCATTTAGTCGAGTCAATTGTGACATATATGTGATGATGTTTGAGACGTTGATGTATGATGTGATGTTGTTTATGATGATGCTATGACGATGTTATGATGCGCTACAATGTATATGTTATGAGTTGGATTTCTGATTGTTAATCTTGACGTTTGATTTATATATATATTAATATTATTGTTGTGAATCTCACCCCTTCTGCTGGAATTGCCGCCTCGTGGGCAAGTGCAGGTACCCAGTCTTAGGTGCGATGATGCGAGGAGTCTGTGTGAAGTAGGGTTGCTCTGATACGTAACGGGATGGGGTCTTTTGTAGAGTCTATTCCATTATGTATCTTGTTAGAATAAATTTGACCTTGCAGTGATGTTGAAACATTAATACTTTGAGACGTTTTGCTGGCTTTTAAGCCAAGACTATTTATGAGATGAGACTTCTAAATTCCGCTGCTTAATTGAGTATTTTTTTGTAAATGATAAATTGTTATCTAAGTTTTTTTTAAGATGAAATGTGACACTCCTTTTGAGACGTACTCTGATTTTATGTGATTTATTTAATGAAATTTTTAAGACGGGAAATTGGGGTGTTACACTAGTAATCAGACTGAAGACGGTGACTTTAAGGTCGATGATCAAGGAGTGTTAAGATTCCGAGGTAGAATTTGCATTCCTGACAATGAGGAAATGAAGAAGATGATTCTAGAGGAGAGTCACAGAGGTAGCTTGAGTATTCATCCAGGAGCTACCAAGATGTATCATGATTTGAAGAAGTTGTTTTGGTGGTCTGGATTGAAACGCGACGTGGCACAGTTTGTTTACTCTTGTTTGATTTGTTAGAAGTCGAAGGTCGAGCATCAGAAACCTGCTGGATTGATGGTATCTTTGGATGTGCCAGAGTGGAAATGGGATAGTATATCCATGGATTTTGTGACGAGTTTGCCGAATACTCCTAGAGGGAATGACGCAATTTGGGTGATTATTGATAGATTGACGAAGTCGGCTCATTTTATTTCGATTAATATCACTTTTCTTGTGGCTCAGTTGGCAGAAATTTATATCTGAGACATAGTGAAGCTGCATGGTGTCCCTTCGAGCATCGTATCAGATAGAGATCCAAAATTTACTTCTAGATTTTGGAAGAGTTTGCAAGAGGCTTTAGGATCTCAGTTGAGGTTGAGTTCGGCTTATCATCCGCAGACAGATGGTCAGTCGGAGAGGACGATTCAGTCGTTGGAAGATTTGTTGAGAGTTTGTGTACTTGAGCAAGGAGGGGCTTGGGATAGTCATCTTCCGTTGATAGAGTTCACATACAACAACAATTACCATTCGAGTATTGGAATGGCACCTTTTGAGGCTTTGTATGGTCGGAGATGCAGAACTCCGTTGTGTTGGTTTGAGTCAGGTGAGAATGTGGTTTTAGGACCAGAGATTGTTCAACAGACTACCGAGAAGGTAAGAATGATCCAAGAGAAGATGAAAGCGTCGCAGAGTCGACAGAAGAGTTATCATGACAAGCGAAGGAAAGACCTTGAGTTCCAAGAGGGAGATCATGTGTTTCTAAGAGTTACTCCTATGACCGGTGTTGGTCGTGCGTTGAAGTCGAAGAAGTTGACTCCGAGGTTTATTGGTCCGTATCAGATATCAGAGAGAGTTGGAACGGTGGCATACCGAGTGGGTTTACCACCGCATCTTTCGAATTTGCACGATGTGTTTCATGTGTCGCAACTTCGAAAGTATGTTCCGGACCCATCCCATGTGATCCAGAGAGATGATGTGCAAGTCAGAGATAACCTTACGATTGAGACTTTACCGGTAAGATTTGATGATCGGAAGGTGAAGATTTTGAGAGGCAAGGAGATACCTCTCGTTAGAGTCGTTAGGGACGGAGTGACTGGTGAAAGCTTGACGTGGGAGCTTGAGAGTAAGATGCTGGAATCTTATCCAGAGTTGTTTGCTTGAGGTAAATTTTCGAGGACGAAAATCTTTAAGTTGGGGAGAGTTGTAACGCCCACTTTAGATTATTTTAATTATTTAATTATTTGAATTACTTGAGGAGTCTAGATATATTTTTATATATTTTAGGAGATGTGGAAAATAAGATTTATATGATCTTTATGTGATTTTTGTTGATTTTATGTGACGTGGTGACTTATTTTATTGTTTAATAAAATAAGATTTGAAAATAAAAATAAATATAGAGATGTGGGGTAGTTTTGAGATTTTAGAGACTTATGTGGCAGAAAGAGTAAATAAGATAAGATTTGTTGGGAGTATATAAAGGGAAATTAGGTCAGAAGTCAGTACGCGTTATCAGAATTTGGAAAAACGGCTAAGAGAAGAGGAGAAACCTAGGAGCTGCGATTTCTGCAATCTTAAGGTAAGGGTGAGCCTAGCATTACAATTCTATTAAGCCTATAATCCATGTATTATAATTAACAAGTGTAGGATTGATTTGTGAGGAATTGGAATTAGGTTAAAAGTGAAGAATTGGTGAATTGTTGATGTAAAAGTGTAGTTTTGATGTAGAAACTGAGTGCAGAATCCAGAATAATCATAGGGTTAATGTTTATAATCGCTTTGAGGTTTAACATAGTGAAATTAGTGACTTTTTGTGAGTTTTGTGCTGAACCCGTAGTCTGTTTGTTCATCGCTCGCCTAGGCGAGCTAAGCAACTCGCCACGGCGAGTAGACCTTCATCGCTCGCGAAGCGAGCAACCCAGCTCGCCATAGAGAGCAACCCTTGTCCTCTCGCGAGGCGAGCAATCCCACTCGCCATAGCAAGTTGGCCTGAGAGAATCTTGGTTTTAGAATGTTGTTTTAGGACGTGTTTTAAATGGTTTTGAGTGCCTTGAAGTATATAAGAATGATTAGACAAGTTTTTAGGATCAAATTGGACCTAGGGAACTTATAACCGACGTTTTTGGTTGAAAAATGTGAAAAAGGCCGAGAGCACCCAGTATTGCTCGCTTCCAGTTCGCCCCCAACTCGCCTAAGGCGAATGACCCCAGTTGAGCTCGCGAGGGCGAGCAGATCAACTCGCCACGACGAGTAATGCGTTTTCAGAATGCCATAACCTTGCAGTGAGGGATCTGTTTTGCGTAGAACTTAGAGGGTTGAGCTTTGAGTAATAATGGAAGATATCTATGACATAATTGATGATCTGTAAAGATGCTAAGTGAGGATTTTGACATTGCTTTGAATTATGATTCATATGTACATTTTTTGAGATGTGTGTGAAATTCATGTGATGTTTGAAAATAATGTTTGCAATGATATCTTTATATCCTATGATTTACTTGCTGCCATGTGCTGTTTAAATTTATTAAGAGCTGCATGTGTCGGTCTAAGATGTTGTGATGTTGCGACGTTTTAAGAGGTTAGACTTGTTTAAGTCATAAGATGTGAGTCCATGCATATTCATTGAAAAGCGACGATGGAGCTTATGCTCAAAGCGACGATGGAGCTTTTGCTCAAAGCGACGATGGAGTATTTTAATACTCAAAATTTGGTACCACATGCATGATGTCTAAGATGTTAGAGTTGCATTTGTCAAGTCGAGTCGTTTAAGACGTTTATGATGATGCTCTGTGATGATGTTTGAGATGCTAAATGATGTTGATGTGACGTGCTTTATGTGATAATTTGTTGTTGATGATAATTATTGAATTATATGTTTAATATTATTGTGTTGTGAATCTCACCCCTTCTGTTGGAATTGCCGCCTTGTGGGCAAGTGCAGGTAACCAAGACTAGGTGCTATCGTGTGAGGTGTTCCTCGTTGTGTCTAGGTGCTCTGATACGTAACGGGATGGGGAACCATTGATTTTTGTTTTCTCTGTTCCTTGCGTATTATTTCCTTATGATATTCATGAATGATGATTATGTTGAGACTTAACTGAGACGTTTGCTGAGGCCTGCGTGCCAAGTTTTTATATGATTTCCGCTGCTATGTTTTAGACGTTTTCAATAAAGGATAAATTGTTATTTATTCATATATGAGATTTATGCGAAATGTGATACTCCGTTATGTGTTTAACTCTGATGCATGCTTTTATTTAAAGAAATTTTTAAGTCGGGAAAACGGGGTGTTACATTATATGCAAATGCATTAGTGGAGTTCCAAGATGCTCGTAGTGATTTTCCACTTTTCCTAAAGTATGCCATGACCACCTTGAATGAAGTGAAGGAGAAAATAGCGAGGGCATGGATAGACCATGTGTTGCATCTTGGTTGCAGGACCACCAATAGGGTAGAATCGGCTCATGCTTTAGTGAGGAAATATTTGGACAATAGTGTGGGTGATTTGGGTACTTGTTGAGAGAAAATACATGACATGTTGTTGCTTCAGTTCACTGTGATACAAACAACCTTTGGTCAGAGCATTACCCTGTTGCTTCCGTTCACTGCTAATGACTTAGGAAAGTCCTTGAAGGTAATCGTAATGTTCCTAAAGATGTGCCTACTTTTTAGGAGTTTCCTTATCCGGTCATATTGACTGAGTAATGCATCACCGGTTTTATCTGAAGCCCAAAAAATGATCTAACCCGTATTGCTTCAGTATTTAGACAAGGCTGCAAGACCTAGTTCATTATTCAAGACGTCATTTTGAAGAATAGATCTTTAGGGTTTTGAGTCTGTTATTTTGTGAGCCTTTCGTGTGTCAGATTGGTACATGTTTAGGATTGTGCTTTGAGTTGTATTTTGTTCACTGCTCTGAAGCTTTTAAGCAAAGAGTCAGGTAGATTGTGTACTGCACCAAAGCTGTGAAGCATGGTTTAAGTTGTTGTGTTTTGAAGGTAACTTTGTGTTGATTAATTGTATATGTATTGTAAGAATCACAAAGTCTGTGATCAGTTGTAAGGGAGTGAGATGGGATCTCAAATCTAGGAGTTCCTAGGTTGAAGTCAGTACGGATAGGTCCTAGGTCCATAGTGCAAACGTGGTTTGCTGAGAGCTATTGAACAAGGACTACACTAGTGGATTTCCTTCTTGGCTTGGTAGCCTCCAGAGTAGGTGTGTTGTCACCGAACTGGGTTAACAAACTCTCTGTGCATTTTTACTTTTCTGTTTGTTTTCGTTCATTTGTTTTATTTTGTTAGCTTAATGTTCTTACCTTTAATTCAACATCGTAATTCATCGAACTGGTGTTGGAACATCTCGTAGAACATCTTAAGTCTAACGTGCCAGAATTTCACTTATTTTGAGCATTATGGAGAAAGAAGGAGGATTCGTTAACATACCACCTCTATTGGACGTAACCAACTATGACTACTGGAAGTCACGAATGAGTGCCTATCTTAAGTCTATTGACAGCAAGACTTGGAAAGCTGTGTTGAGAGGATGGAAACATCCGGTTGTTCTTGACAAAGATGGCTACAAAACTAAGGTTTTGAAACTAGAAGAAGAATGGACTGCACCTGAAAACGAACTGGCTCTTGCAAACTCTAAGGCTTTAAATGCTCTCTTTAATGGAGTGGACAAGAATATGTTTAGACTTATCAAAAATGTGATGTAGCTAAAGATGCCTGGGACATCCTTAGAACGGCTCATGAAGGTACTTCCAAGGTGAAGAGCTCAAGGATTCAACTCCTAACGACCAAACTTGAAAGTCTATGAATGCAAGAGGAGGAGACCATACAAGACTACTATATGAATGTCCTTAACATTGCTAATTCATTTGACTCCCTTGGAGAAAAATTGTCAGATGAATAATTGGTAAGGAAAATTCTCAGATCTCTACCAAAGAGGTTTGATATGAAGGTCACAGCCATTGAAGAAGTTAAAGACGTCTCTGATATGCAAGTAGAAGAACTCATCGGTTCTCTTCAGAACTTTAAACTTGTTCTTGATAACAGGACTGAGAAGAAGGGCAAAGGCATTGCTTTTACAGCTGATGATGAGGCACTAGAAGAGAGTGTGGAGGATGAGAATCTAGCAGAAAATCTGGTCATGCTTGGAAGACAGTTTAATAGGATTCTCAAGCAAGTAAACAGGAGATCCAAAGGTAATGGGAAGAACATCAGATTCAACACTGATAGGCAACAGAGCAACCCAAGGTATGGCAGAACTGATGAGAAAAAGAGTCGGTACAAAGGAGTACAGTACCATGAATGTGAAGGTTATGGTCACATCAAAACTGAATGTGCAACTTTTCTCAAGAAGCAGAAGAAAGGGATGATTGTGTCCTGGTCAGATGATGAGGAAGCAGATGGAGATGTTGAAAGTGATACTGCTAAATGTGTCACTGCTATGACTAGAAGAGTAGAATCTGAATCTGGTGATGAAGATCCATACTATGAGAAAGTGATTGTGGCTTACAGTTACCAAGACATCAATGATGCAGACACCTCCAAGATTCTGATAGAATGATGTCATAAAGCAAAGAGGTAATACTGCTTAATTCTCAACTTGATAATGTCATAAAGCAAGTTAGAATGATGACCACTAGAATTGATGTTCTGGATAGGATGCTAGAAGGTCAAGTGAAAGGCAAACCTAATGGTATAGACTTTACACATGAACACCTAAAACAGGAACATCAAAACAGTAGCTATGTTTAGGCTTTAGAACACTACCATAAGGCCAAGAAGGGAAAACCTGTTAAGAAAATAAAATTTGTAGCATCTACTAGAACATATAGTACTACTGTTAAAGATCCAAGGTTGGAACATCCTGTAGAACCTCCCAAACCTGAATTAGTAAAGGAACCTCCCTCATGGAAGTGTCCCTTTTGCAACAGACAGGGTCATAAGAAACCTTTCTGCCACAAGTTGTATGGAGTACCTAGATTGTATCAACCCAAATCAGTAGTAAGAATGGTCAAAAAGGAATAAAGACGTAAGTGTGTAGGACTGATAACACATACATCCTTAAGAGCATATTCTAGTGAAGACTGATATTTTGATAGTGGGTGTTCTCGTCACATGACTGGGGTGGACAAATTTGTTGAAAATGTCAGACCTTATGCCAAGAGCTATGTTACCTTTGGTGATGGGGCTAAAGGAAAGATTGTAGGTATTGAAAACTTAGTTAGTGAGGGATCCCCAAGACTGGATAATGTTTTGTTAGTCAAAGGGTTAGCTGCAAATTTGATCAGTATTAGCCAACTGTGTGATCAAGGTCTGAGTGTAAATTTCAGCAAAACTAAATGTCAGATCATGGATGGGGAAGGTAAGGTGAGTATGAAGGGTAATATATCTAAGAACAACTGCTACTTATGGGTCTCTCAAGAACAATCTCTCATAGCCTCATGTATGCTGAGTAAAGATGAAGATGTCAGACTGTGGCACCAAAAACTGCGACATTTGAATATGCAAAGGATAAAGAAAGTTATTGCACTAGAAACAATTAGAGGTATACCCAAGTTGGAGATCACTGAAAGAAGCATTTTTGGTGAATGTCAGGTAGGCAAGCAAACTCGGATGACTCATCCAAGGTTGGAATATCCGGGAACCTCAAAGGTTCTTGAACTCCTTCATATTGATTTGATGGGGCCTATGCAAGTGGCTAGCATTGGTGGTAAGATGTATGTTCTGGTTGTTGTTGATGATTTCTCTAGATTTACTTGGGTGAACTTTATCAAAGAAAAATCAGATACATTTGAGTCGTTTAGGGAACTTTGCATTCAACTTCAGAGAGAGAAAGATAGAGGCATTATTAGGATAAGGAGTGACCATGGAACATAATTTGAAGGAATCAAGCATGAATTCTCATCTCCCATAACACCTCAACAGAATGGTGTGGTGGAAAGAAAGAACAAAACTCTGCAAGAATCAGCCAGGGTTATGCTACATGCAAAACATCTTCCCTATCATTTTTGGGCTGAGGCCATGAACACTGCCTGTCATGTTCATAATAGAGTCACATTAAGAACAGGTACTGCAACTACTTTGTATGAACTGTGGAAGAAAAGAAAGCCAACTGTAAAGTATTTCCATGTTTTTGGCTTATAGAGATTACAAGAGAAAAATGGATCCAAAAAGTGATGAAGGAATCTTTATGGGTTACTCTACTAACAGCAGAGCCTATAGAGTGTACAATAACAGAACTCAAGTTGTTATGGAACCCATCAATGTGGTGATAGATGATGCGGCTAAAGAACCAAATCCTGAAGTTGTACTAGGTGTTGAAGCATATCCTGAAACATCTGCTCAAGAAAAGGAGATACCTGAAACTGTTATAGAACCTGAAACTAACCTTGAGGAGGCTGAGATGAACAATGCAAGAACAAGTAAAGGACCGTCAATCAGAGTTCAGAAAAATCATCCTCAAGAGCTCATTATTGGAGATCCAGATCAAGGAATCAGAACCAGAAGAACTAATGATATTGTCTCAAACTCCTGTTTTGTGTCCAAATTTGAGCCCAAAAATGTGAAAGAAGCGCTCACTGATGATTTCTGGATTAAGGCTATGTAAGAAGAACTTAACTAGTTCAAAAGAAGTGAGGTATGAGATCTAGTGCCAAGACCAAATGACATAAATGTTATTGGAACAAAATGGATCTACAAGAACAAATCAGATGAAAATGATATTGTTACCAGGAACAAGGCAAGACTGGTGGCTCAAGGCTATACACGGGTAGAAGGATTAGATTTTGATGAAACATTTGCACCTGTTGCCAGACTGGAATCCATAAGGTTACTTTTGGGAGTGGCCTGTATCCTGAAGTTCAAACTATTTCAGATGGATGTGAAGAGTGCCTTCTTGAATGGATACCTCCATGAAGAAGTCTACGTAGAGCAACCTAAGGGATTTGTTGATCCAAATTTCCATGATCATGCGTACAAGCTAAAGAAAGCATTGTATCAGTTGAAGCAGGATCCTAGGGATTAGTATGAAAAACTTATAGAATTTCTGATTAATCAAGGTTACAAGAAGGGAGGAACTGACAAGACCTTGTTTGTTAAAAAGGACAAATGAAGACTCATGATAGCACAAATCTATGTTGATGACATTGTGTTTGGAGGAATGTCGAATCAGATGGTTCAACATTTTGTCCATCAGATGCAGTCTGAATTTGAGATAAGTCTTGTGGAGGAATGGACTTACTTTCTTGGTCTACAAGTCAAGTAGATGGAAGACACGATATTTATCTCTCATAGCAAGTATGCTAAGAACATTGTAAATAAGTTTGGCCTTGAAAATGCTAGGCACAAGAGAACACCAGCAACCACTCATTTGAAGCTATCAAAAGATGAAAACGGTGTTGCTGTTGATCAAAGTCTGTACAGAAACATGATTGCAAGTCTCCTATATCTTACAGCAAGCAGACCTGATATAACTTTTGTTGTAGGAGTATGTGCAAGATATCAAGCAGAGCCCAAAATGAGTCATCTGGTTCAAGTAAAAAGGATTCTGAAGTACATAAATGGCACCACAGACTATGGAATTCTATACTCTCACAGTGACAATTCCAGGTTGATTGGGTATTGTGATGCTGATTGGGCATGTAGTGCAGATGACAGAAAAAGTACATAAGGAGGTTGTTTCTTTCTTGGGAACAATCTTGTATCATGGTTCAGCAAGAAACAAAATTATGTGTCACTATAACAGCTGAAGCAGAATATATCGTTGCAGGAAGTAGCTGCTCTCAGTTAGTTTGGATGAAACAAATGCTGGAATAGTATGATGTTCAACAAGGTGTTCTAACATTGTACTGTGATAACTTAAGTGCAATCAACATCTCAAAGAATCCTATACAACACAGCAGAACAAAGCATATTGACATTCGACATCACTTCATCAGGGATCTTGTTGAAGACAAGGTGGTAACTCTTGAGCATGTGACTACTGAAAAACAACTTGCCGACATTTTGAGAAATTAAGGAGCAACCTGGGTATTTGCGTCCATGAAGAATTATAGCAGCTAATGTTCAAAATCACTGGTAGCTTTAGCTTTGATTTATGCTTATCTCATCTTATTATTTGGCATATTTTATGGCTAAAAAGGGGGAGTAGATGTGCATGGTACCATGTGCTTATTTGTGTTAGTATGTTCTTTTGTTGCAAGCTTGAAAGCAGGTTCAAGTGTGTTTGTGTGTTCATTTGAGAGCAGGTTTATTTTGAGCAGATAATGTGTCAGATGATGTCGTAACATCTGTGTAGGCTTCGAAAGTATTCTAAGTAGTGTTTTTTTGAAGTCCTTCCTGATAGGTTGAGGCTGGATGTGTTTATATGATTATGCCTTACATGAGTATGTTTATATTCAGATGCATGTGTTCAGGGGAGTATTAGAATAATGGTTGTGCTCCTTGAGGGGGAATAATTCTCATCTGTGTTCCTGATGTTTGTTTGAATACTAGAACATTCGTGTTTGAGCTATTGAATGTTGTTTGGGAATTTATTTTTCCTATGTTTATTTGCGCCTAGTGTTTTAAAGGAGTGGAGCTCACAAAGTTGAATCACCCACTCAAGAGTTATATGCAAATGCATTAGTGGAGTTCCAAGATACTTGTAGTGATTTCCCCCTTTTCCTAAAGTATGTTGTGCTCGGGATTTTCGGGTATCAATCCATTAATTAGTTTTGAACCTTCAATCTTTGAACTCTCAACTTTTATTTGTGGGAAGGAAAAAAGTGAGTAAAAACCCTTATGAGATCAAGGTCCGGGGGTTGGTTTCGAATAGGGAAGGTGTTAAGCACCCTAAACGACTTCGGTACTCCGAAGGAGCCTCTTGCCTAAATTATCTTGTGCTAATTACTTGCTTATTTATTTGTGAAATATTGCCTAAAGTCTAAATGAAAGAATGGAGGGAGAAGAAGTATGTTTTTTTTGTTGTTTTTATTGATTTGGAAAGACATAAGTCTTTTGCCTACATACCCAAAAGTGAGATCAAAATCATGTAGTTCACCTCAAAAAATTATTTGGTGAGTTGGATTGATTTTAATGTTTTTAGAAAAAGGTTTTTAGAAGGGTTACGAGACCTCAAGGTATAGAAGAATAAAATGGTGTGGAGTTGGTTGATTTTATTTACAAGAAAGTAAGTCTAAATGTAGATTTAAAATTCATTAAAAGTTTTTATTAAGAAAATAAAGGAAAAAAGATCACTTGGGTTAAAATCCAAGGTTTCTTAAGAAAATATTTTTGGTGTTTTGATTATTTGATTTTTTTGGGAAAATGATTTTTTTAACTAACGGTAAAAATTATACGTAAAACGTAACGGAAAAGCGTAAAAATAAATGCTGAGGATATTGGATCCCCAAAGTAAAATCTCAACCTAGAATTACTAATTAGTTGATTTTAAAGCACTCATATTAGTCGAGTTTTTAATCCTAGTTTGTCCCTAATTCACTTTTGTCCTCGTTGACCAACAAGCACAAAGCGGTAAATAAACCGTGGTGTCGGTGCATGTGTTACTATATTATTACATAACCTCCTAGATACATTCTATGGTCTCAAGAGAAATATAATAGCAAGAAATAAAATGCGCAAAAATAAATTACATTAATTCCCTAATTATACACACTACACTGATGGCAATAAATAATATGAATGATGAAAATTAAATATGCATACAACAATTCTAAGCAAAATTAAGTAAGCATAAAATAAATTGAGCATGGAGTAAACCACAATTAATAATAAAAAAAACAAATATCAAAAGAAAGTAATGGAAATAAGCAATTAAAAACAATTTTTGAAGCTAGAAAATTTAAAAAGATAGAATTAAATTTTTAGGAATAAAAGAGGCATTAAAATACCAAAAATGGTGTAGAAAATAATAAATATGGTGAAGAAATAAATAAAAACAAAATTGGCTCAGCTGGATTAAATCTGGACCAGTTGATGCATCAAGGGGTCCAAATTTAATCACTAAAAGGCTCATCACAGCCACACAAATTAAGAAAAAAAGATTTAAAAGCAAGGAAAACAGGGACCGTCAGATCATAGATCTGACGATTTTAAAAGGACACGCACATGATAAACAAAAGGAGCCAGCACACTGAATCTCAAACAGGATCATCCTGGGGCGTTGGATCTTAGATCCAACGGCCTAGTCCTGGAGTTGCACAATTATACTGTGGACAAACATATACAGGATTTAATAGAAAACAAAACACAGTCGTTTGATCAAAAAGGGATAAAGATTTGAAGGTTGAGAAGAAAAGGGAGTGAACCGAACAGATCAGTCTGGTTCAAGTGAACCGAACCGGTTCGTTTTGGTCTATAAAAGGAAAGGAGTTCGGCTTTTTTCATTTTTTTCATCCTTCCTCCTTCTCTCTAAACCGAAATCCTCTCCCTTCTCTCTAAAAAAACACCACGGTTCTGGGAAAAAAGAAGGAGGATGAAGATGAATCTTCATCTTCTCCGATGACATAGAGACCTCTGGCACTAGGTGGCGGCGCCGCCGTGCCGGATACATAAACAACTTTTTTTCAGAAAATTTTAACAGTTTCGGATATCCTTTTTCCTTCTGATTTCGAAAATGGTACTGGATTTTGCAAACACTTCACGGATTTTCCTAGATCTACATTCAAAATTTCGAAAAAAAAAAAAGAAAACGAAAGAGGAAGGAACAAGAACCGATTTCTATTTTACCTTTACTATTTCAGATCCGGTCTTAGTTTCTTCTGTTTGTTTCGATTTGTGTGTTACTATGAATTCCGCTTCCGTTTTCCTTCTTGCAAGCTACGGTTGTTGTTGTGTGAATCGGCCCTTGGGGTGTTTGATTCGAAATTTCGAATTTGTAATGTTTATGTACTGTGGTTCAAGCAACAAACGGTGAATGGTTGTGATTTGAGGTGCCTTTTACTGGTGTTTTCGGATTTTTGGAAAAATTGTGTTCATGATGTTCTTGAGGTTCATCATGTTCATCAATTTTTTGATGATTTTTTCTGTGTTTGATCCGTTTTCGAGGAGAGAGAAAAGAGTTTTATGTTTTTAGGGTTTTTTAGTTGCTGCCAATGATTGGGGAATAACTCTGCCCAATGGATAATAAATGTAGGCTATTTATAGCCTGCAAAATTAGGGTAAGGTGTTGATGAACTAATGGTATTGTGACATGTGGACCAAAAGATAGGGACAAAGGACCCAAGGATAAAAAAATAATTCTAAAAAGGAAAAAGAATAAATAATAAAATATTAATAAATAAATAAATTCAAAAATAAAAAAAAACCTAAAACTAAAATAATAGGTAAAAATAAAAAAAAATAAAAAAAATTGTCCCTTCGGAACCAAAAATGAGGTATTTTAAAATACCTCTGCCGAAATTTCGTCTGAGACGACGAAATTACTCGGGGAATAAAACGTTCAAAAACGAATAAAAAAACGAGAAATAAAATGCGAGTGCCAAGAGCTTTAAAAATGAAAATAAATTTAAGAATTAAAATATTAATGCGACGAACGTTAAAATACAGTTTTAAAAATGTAAACAAATATGAGAATTAAAATACCCGCGCAACGAGCGTTCAAAAACGTTTAAAATGAGAATTAAAATTCGAATAAAATAAGTTTTGAAATGCACATAAAATGATGGTTAAATGGAGGGGCCTGGTTCAAAATTTGGGGTATGACATATGCCGTCACCACCTTGAATGAAGTGAAGGAGAAAATAGTGAGGGCATGGACAAACCATGTGTTGCAACTTGGTTGCAGGACCACCAATAGGGTAGAATCGGCGTATGCTTTAGTGAAGAAATATTTGGACAATAGTGTGGGTGATTTGGGTACTTGTTGGGAGAAAATACATGACATGTTGTTGCTTCAGTTCACTGCGATAAAAACAACCTTTAGTCAAAGCGTTACCGTGTTGGAACATAAATTTAAAGATGTCACTTTGTACTCCAGCTTAGGTGGTCATGTGTCTAGATATGCTTTGGACAACATTGCTTTGGAAGAGTCACGTTGTAGGGAAACATTATGACAACGCCGACAGACTCTCTTGATGATTTGAAGGCACAACTTAACACTTATTGTTGGATATTTGTATGTTGGCTTCAATTTTGCCTAAAACAAATATTCACTTCTGATGTGGAACACGATGTTCCAATATCCAGGCATGGTTTATGTGTTCTGTACCTTGCCTTATTTTACGCACGCGTTTGTTTGTTTAAGGAATCCACGCCTTCATTAGTGTTGGTCAACCTGCGTGTCTTTATTAGAAGATCAGAACAGATGTGATTTCCTGAGGAAGTGCTAACGACTTAGGAAAGTTCGTGAAGGTGATCGTAATGTTCCTAAAGATGTGCCAACTTTTTAAGAGTTATCTTATCCGGTCCTGTTGATTGAGTAATGGATCACCGGTTTTATCTGAAGCCCGAAAAATGATCTGACCGGTATTACTTTAGAATTTAGACTAGGCTGCAAGACCTAGTTCATTATTCAAGACAACATTTTGAAGAATAGATCTTTAGGGTTTTGAGTCTGTCATTTTGTGAGCCTTTTATGTGTCAGATTGATACATGTTTAGGACTGTGCTTTGAGTTGTATTTTGTTCACTGCTCTGAAGCTTTTAAGCAAAGAGTCAGGTAGATTGTGTACTGCACCAAAGCTGTGAAGCACGATGTAAGTTGTTGTGTTTTGAAGGTAACTTCGTGTTGATTAATTGTATACGTATTGTAAGAATCACAGAGTCTGTGATCAGTTGTAAGGGATTGAGATGGGATCTCAAATCTAGGAGTTCCTACGTTGAAGTCAGTACGGGTAGGTCCTAGGTCCATAGTGCAAACGTGGTTTGCTGAGAGCTATTGAACAAGGATTACATTAGTGGATTTCCTTCCTGACTTGGTAGCCTCCAGAGTAGGTGTGTTGTCACCGAACTGGATTAACAAACGCTCTGTGCATTTTTATTTTTCTGTTTGTTTTCGTTCATCTATTTTATTTTTCTAGCTTAATGTTCTAACCTTTAATTCAACATCGTAATTCATCGAACTGGTGTTCGAACATCTCGTAGAACATCTTAAGTCTAACGTGCCAGAATTTCACTTATTTTGAGCATCTTGATGAAAATCAATATACATGTGACTTGTTTGGTCAAATGCCATGCATAGACCTAGGAGAAGATAGAGATGAATACACATGGAAAACGGCAAGCTATATGTCTTGGCTTATTAAAGACGATAGCGACGTCGAATTTATGTTTCGGAATATGGTGGAAAATAATATATTATATATGTATGTTCGTTCCATATGCAATTGTGATGAATGTAAGGAGGGATTTAATTTAGTGATATGTAATGAGTTGTAATGTGTTGTTTAATTATGGAAACTTTGTAACGTTTTGATGAATTTCAAACTTTTGTGTAATTTGAACCAAATGTCTGTTTGATTTAATAATGGACAATTGTAAAAGATAATGTATTTTTCTTGCTTATGCGAGTTTCAATGTTGTATGATTTATATTGCCTTTAGAAATGCTCTGGTTTAATTACAGGTAAAAACTGGCCGAAAAATGACTTGGAAATGCTTTAGAATTATGCAGAACCCACTGTGTGCATAATTGTTTTCATCGACAATTAACTATCGAGGATTTCCTCGGCAGTTAACTGCAGCCGGTTTTGAATTCCTCGGCAGTTAACTACCGAGGGGGCAAAAGCGTATTTTACTTGTGTGACACAACCTTATGCAATGTGTCAACAACAATTTTCAAAATAGATTTGGTGCTGTAAATTACAACAAAGTTTTTATCTTAACCATTAGATTGGTTTGACAAAGTTAAAATAGTCCACCCCCACTTCTTGGTTAAAAATAAGTACACATGTCATCAGTGACGGAGCCAGACAATAAAGTTTGGGTGGCCACAATTAAAATAAACTAAAATATATAAATCACATTGCATACAACACATTTAAGTTGTAATAAATCAAAATTCGATCATTCAAAATTTAAACTACATAATATATAAAATCGATTATTAGATACTTAAAGTAACACTTTACGTTTTCTGAATGATTTGAAATCATCAATAATTAACTCGGAACTAATACATGCACTAATTTTTCTTTTAATATAAGCTGAGATGTTATATGCTAGTAACTCAGGTCCCATCTTGTTGTTGAATGATGATCTTTGAGGTCTGAAATCTCAATACCATACTTTTCACAAGGACGGCACATTGGCAAACAATTTATCCCAACCATTCTCTCAAATCTTATTATTAATTATTGAAAACAAAAAAGAAAGCAATTTGTAAAAGGAGTAGGAAAACGTGTAGCTAAAAAAACCTCAGCATTTAACATAAAAACAAAAGGCAAAACGACAAAAAAAAAAAGGAACAATAGTGCATGTGCCTTTCACGAGTTCTTCTTTTTTTTGAACAAGCAAAAATGAATTATATTAACACTGACACACAATTGTTACATCACAAGGTGTTCCTGAAAAATCATGAAAAACACACAGTCAAGTCAAGATTACAAAGTGGTCAGTCGATGCCCATACATAAGAGCGGGTTCGACCACCAAATATGAGTTCCAAAACTAAATACAACATTACTAGCTTTCAACCACCACAAGGAATAGGATTTTACTTTATCTAACATTTGTGGTAAAGGGTTCTGTTTGTTCCTAAATAACCTGTCATTACGATCATTCCACAAAATCCAAACGCAAAGGAGCCAACTAAGGTGAAAAAAAGACCTCCGAGCTTTCAAAACACCAGCATATTGAATAAATTGAAGGAAATGGTCTGAAATAACCTCAGATTCGACCCCTTGAACGCCTAGCCATGCCCGAACCAACAACCGCAGAGCTCCACTCAATGGGCAAATCAGAAACATATGATTCAGGTCCTCAACTTGCCCACATCCGCCAAGACACATCCCCGCCTCCAAAGATATGATTCCACGATTTGCCAAATTTTCTTTAGTAGGTAAACGATCCCTCAGCAGCCGCCAAGCAAATATAGAGACTTTTAGAGGTACTTGTTTATGCCAAATTAACTCCAAATTTTGATGTAAATGGGGTTGTTCCTACGATGTTAGTAAATCATACACACCACAGACGGAATACCCACCATTATGATCTAGTAACCAAAGCCACCTGTCAGAAGAAGAATCCTGCAATGTAACTATGAGTAATAGTTCCCTACACTCCTCTACCAATTCTTCCTCCCAAGACAAACGACGGAGCCACTGCCACGCCTCCCTTCCCACCTCTACATGCAACAAAAACATGTTCTTAATCGTGACTACTTTGTTGACAGACAAGTCATAAAGCCGGCTAAACAGCTCACACAACGGAACATTACCACACCACCTATCATGCCAAAAATAAGTATCGGCTCCATCCCCCACCCTTCTCCTAACACACGACCAAACCATCCCTCACCACCCTCGCCTATCCCATCTCTAATCCTCACTATCTCCTGCCACCAAGAAGAGAAACTTCGGCCCCCATCCTCCAAACCTCCTCCCTCCGCACCATACCTAGCCACCAACACCTTACGCCACAAGCCCTCTCTCTACTAACAACCTCCAACACCATTTCCCCAACAACAACACCATTTCACGTGTTTATATTATAGATTTAATCACATTATCGTTTTAAGAAAATGGGTCATAGATCTGACCTGCAAACAACAACGCTAAAACAACATGAACAAAAGCCACCATCGCGTACACTTTCACACTTTTCACGATTTTCCGCGACGATCCTTTCAACGTTCATCAGATTTTGATTTCGATTCCGACCATATCCCAGCACGTCAAGGGATTCTAGGGTAAAAAATAAATATATTTTTTTTAAGATGGGGTGACGGTGGCTCCCCCTTGCCACCCCTTGGCTCTGCCACTGCATGTCATTGAGTGTTATAAATGTATATGACTTTGTTATGCACCGTCTAAAAGATCTTGTTTGTCTGACGAGAGTTTAAAATTTAGGAGTGTTTATGGGGCGGATTGATTCAGTTTTGAAGTTAAAAGACATTTAAACTGAAAGATAAAAAATCATTTAAACTAAAAGATAAAAGGCATGTGCTTTAGTTTTGTTCTGTAAGCTTTTAAAATAAAAACCAAATCAAACCAATATGATGTTGATTGGTTCAGTTATTGCACTTTTTTGACATTAAAATCAAGTCAAAAACAACTTATTTTCTATAATGTTTGAAATTTCATCCAACATTGTTGTTATCAATATAGACCTTATTAAAAACATAGACCAAAAAGTAACACTCTCCATAAAAAAATGCAAAAGACTAAGTTCTAATCTAGTTTTTATGATTTAAGATATATCTAACAAAAAGAGATCTATAAAAGTGCAAGTAAAACAAATTAAAACACATAAATATATTTTTGATATAAAAAACAACTAGGAAACATAACACAAAAGAAAAAAAATGTCATTCTATAAAAATTTACAGAGTTTCTATGAGTGTTAGGTTGGGAGACATAAATTTAATCGATGTTTCTCTTATGTTGTAGTTTGGTGTGATTTAATTCGGTTGATCAAATAAAAACCACAAACTAACTTAAGTAAACCGCATTGTTGAATTAAAAAATGGCATGAATACACCATCCTTTTGCATGGTAGGTGTGCTTGCAACGGACAGAAGCATAAGATTCCCTTAGAATCGTAACGCTTCCTCCTCTCTTTACACTTGAACATTCGACGGGTACACAACGTCACCTCATGTAACCATTGACAACAGCTATCCACCATCAATGGCGGATCACAATATTCAACTTATAAATGAGTAATCAAACAATTCTCCAAGGTACAATTTTATTCACCTAAAAACTCCTAACTTCTTGCTCTCATACTAACTTGAGCATTAGAGTGTCTTTTACATGTACCATTTCCCCCTTGTTGTTTCAACCAAATACTTGCTCGTTCGACGTTAATCTTCTGATCACTTAAGAATAGTGGCGGTGTCTATGGGAAACTAGTTTTCCCCATCTTTTTTCTTTCCTAAAGATCAAAACTACCAAAAAAAACTTTCAATCTTTAAAATGGCTACAAGTAAGAAAAACACAATCAGAAGTGAAGTCCATTATGTCAATCAAATAGATGATTGCACCTCCTCTCCATCTCTATTCGAAACTCAGAGAGCGGAGAACACTCACCATCTTCCAGACATAACCTTAGCACGTAAAATTCTAGTTTAGGGGGACCTAGATTCCTCACAGAGGAGAACCGAAGTCCCAATAATGGATGAAATGCTCAATAACTTCATCCAAACCCTAAATCACTAGAACAAGGTGATGAAAGAGGAAAACCTTCACAATCTTCCAATGGATGAGGAGCAAGCTAAAGCAAAAAGGCATGACCGACATTGAGATCACTCCCTAATACAACATTGCATCAAAGAAGGAGGAGAGTAACCCTTTAGAGATTAAGGTCCATGTGAGACTCTCACATCGAAAAACCATTGAGGTTCCCAAGACTAAGGCTCCATACAAAGGGAGAACTTTTTTGTTTATATTCCACGTCTTGAGATGATGATGAATGTGGTCCTCGATGTCCATTCACTAGGAGAATTCATGAAGCTTGCATTCCAACAGGTTTGAAGAATTCAAGATTTTATGATTTTAATTAGTTTTTAGTGTTATTTGATCATTTTGAACTAGTAATGCTTGTTTTGGATGTTTGATGGAACAAAGTGAAGAATGACATTGAAGACCTGGGAACCTACAACGTGGAATTGATAATGCATTGTTGAAGATATGGAAGGATGTAGCGCTTTGGGTCACCACCCGGATCGTACAACAATATGAGTCCATGAGACCCTCCCTTATCATTGCTTAATAAATAAGTTATATGGGTTGACCTTCTATTATAAAAGGACGACCACATTGTAGTGCTAAGGGTCCAAAATTTGACACTTGTGAATTGAGCGGCCAAGTCCATCTAGGGTTAGCAGCACTATAGTTTTCACTCCATCTCATCTTTTCCAAAGATGAGATTGAGAGCTAGTTCTTAGTTATTTAAAATTAAGATTATTTCGATGATGCTTCAAGCTCACCTTTTTCCTTATTGGATTGTATCTACTATTAACTCTATTTTATCTCTCAATTTAGTTTTTTATGTTTTCATTTATGTTACATTTCACCTCCATCATCGTGGTTAAGCTCATAATGAGCTAAACCTCTTCTTGTGGTTTAGACATGACGAGGTTATGATATTACTTGCTTAAGACTTATAAAGTTATAGATTCGTGATTCATTCAAACAAATTGTGTTAACCCAAAACATTTAAAAGTGAAACTTGATCTATTTTAATTTTGATGCTATAATTTCTTGACACCGAAAGGGTATGAAAATGGAAAATGTTTGTTTGATTTAAGTTACGTCCTTATAAACATAAAGGTGATGGGAACAAGAGATACTAATTTTCACAAGTACTAAATCTTGGAGGAGCATGAAAGCGCTGAGATCTAACTAGGACTCTTGTCATAGGAAAAAGGCTTATCATCGTATTACTTTGGTTTTCACTGTTGATGATCTAACCTAGCAATGATGCATGTTAAGATTTTGTGATTGTACTCCAAAATTATATCTTCACGTGCCTAACATGAAGGTTGAGTGAAAGATCTCCTAGTGACCACAAGGTTTCTAGGAATCAATAGAAAGTTATAACTTTGTAGATTATAATTGAATCATTGTTTAAGACACCCTTTTACCTTTGAGCATTTCTACATCTTTTCAATTGTTTTCCCAAACCTTTGTTTTATTTCATAATTGTGACAAATGATTTATTTTATTTTCTAGCAAACAATTTCACTGTTGGAAAGCTATAGGAAGCTATAGCTCTAAGTCCTTATGGGATCAATCTCTTTTTATACTATAACTTGGACAATATATACTTGCACTCAATGTTTCCACCCTCTAATACTCATAGTATGTCGAAAGACACCATTTACATATCTGCAGGAAAAGAAAAATTATCAACTGTTACATGTACATCTTTTACTACTTCGTGTTTTCCGCCTTCATTTTCTTCCTCATAAACAACACCATTGGTTAATAACTTAGCCACCTCTTACATATTCATCTAATTAGCTATTTCTTCCAATTTGGAGCTGAGAAGTTTATTCCTTGCTAGTAAGGTGTCATGTGTTTCCAGACTAAGAACTCTTTGCTTCCTATTAACAACGATATTCTCTCTTTGTAAGAGGTACTCACTCAAGGACATTTTATCGATCAAATCTCATATTTATACTGTTGTTTTGTTCTTAGGGGTACCTTATATTGATGTGTCTAGGAGCATGCAAGTTTGTGGCTTCACACCATCGGTGAAGTTTAAAGTTATATCCATCTCGGAAAATTTGTGCACGAGATATTGCTTGGGTATCAGCTTGTATCTCTCGCATCCATCGTATAGAGTTTCTTCGTCTTCTTATTGAAAAATAGAAATTTCGTACCTATTCTCCTAATATGTAGGAGCATCTTTAGGAACGTCCAAAACATCTTCAAATATTCCCTTAAATATTCTTGCTCTTTTGGGAATAAAACTGAACTGATTCTGTACATATATGTACGTTGCTTGGTCATCAAGTTAAGGAAAAGTTGTTTCCTTTTAAAGATAAGGCACACATACAAATAGGCATGAACTTAGGCACAGTGAACCGTGCCAGGATGTTGGAACATTCTTTCCAACATCTCATATCGATGCCTAAACCATGTTGGAACATAATATCCAACTACACAAACATGGATATTTGTTTTAGCAATAATGCAGCCAATACAAATACCCAACATAATTACTATTGTTCTTGTTCAATAGAAAATTAGGTAGAGGTTCACCATGGAACCCTAATCAAGAAAGGTTTGGTTACTCATGGTCCCTAACATCATTACAAAAAAATATAAAAACATACCATAAAGAAAACAATAGGAGGAGAAATCCATCTGCCTTGAAACTCAGATGTTTGAACCTTGTCTTTTACTACCAACTTTTTGAATGAGTAAAAGTATGTGCAAAGGTCTTTATTTACATGCTTCATTAATTGGTGATTAAAAGATGAGAATTGGACTTTCTCCTTCGATCTAGCTTGGAAAACAAGCTAAACCTGCATTATGCCCGCACATATGCGTAGGGGCGCATGGCTCATCCACAGGGGCACATTACGCAGTAACAAAAGTGAAGCTTTTGAAATTATTTGTCCTTTTCTGAGTGGTCTCCCGGCTTGAAATGCCTTGGAACTTGTGAAGTCTAAATTGAATGCTGCTACTATGCATGTGAGACAAGTGAAGAACAATAGTCATGGTTCTCAACAGTGTTGTAATGAGGATAGGGTATATATTGTAAATGGAGGAAATCCCACATCCATTGGAGGGTTCAATTTGGATAATATTTCTATCTCTAGGATAAACAAGAAGCAAACCAGTGAATTCTTGTATTCTATTGTGGCTGAGTTCATTAACTAAGGAGGTATATGTGCCCAATTATGTCAGATGAAGGGAATGTCAGAAGAACACAATGTCAAGCATGATGTTATGACATCATACTGCAAAAATCTGGAAGCTGTCATCATCTCTGAAAACCTCCTTCAAGTCAACAGGAAGAAACACTTTGACATCCATCATCACTCTATCAGAAAGTTCATTGAAGAAAAAACTGTAACTTATGATCATGTGATCACAAGGGAATAATCTGGAGACATATCTTCTATAGGGTTGAACACAAGTCAGGTTAAGGTGTTAAGGGGTAACTTGGGTATTTGCCCATTTGAATTGTAGCAATTATAGCTTGAGCGTGCAACATACACTTTATCTTCCCTCCATTTACTATTGCACGCTATTTTAGGAAAATCATTAGGAACCAACCATAACACCCTACCAACACACCATCAATCCACTTTCTTCTACACTCTTCGCTCTCGCTCTTTCTCTCTCTCTCTAAAGTACTGACCTGCAACACTCCCATCTACCAAACTCTTCCACTCCCTCATACTTCATAATTTTTTTTTCCATCTAGGTGAATTTTGTGAAGGATCAAGAAACCAAGATGTCACAAGCATCTTACCAAACAGCCCCCAACTCTTTCTATGACACGCACTCCCCGGTCTAAGGCCAAAGACAGTTCATCAGAAATTGTTACTGACGATGTTCCTATTAGGGTTGTTCTAGGCCATGCTCCCACCAAGGAAAGGACCAATACAGCGGATGCAAAAAGGTCTAAGTTGTCTCATGTAAGTAAAATCTCTCATCACTCTGTCTGTTGGGTCACCTAGTAGTAAATCCCAAAATGTTGTTTCACCGTCAAGAAACCTTATTCTATGACTATCATATATGTTGATCCCTTGAGTATGCCTGATGTTAAATCTATTGTTAGCACTTCTGATGAAAACTCTCTGGAGTCTAATGTTGGTAATATTGTTCAAACATCTGTCAAATCGACTGATATGAACCCTTGTTCAGATAACCCTAGATCTGCTGAAATTTTAAGTTAGACTAATATTGTTGATAATCCTATTGTTAAGTCACCCATTAAAGGTTTATTGGTTGATCCTGTGTTTGAAACTGTTGATGCCCCAGTTGTTGAATCTCTAAAAGAAACCATAACTCATTCTAATGTTGCGCCAGATGTTGTGACATCCTTGGCACAATCTGATGCTCATATTGAAACAACCCATGACAACCCTCACAAAGAGTATGAATCTAAGTTAGTCTCTGGAAGTGATAACTCTCAACAAAAAGTGGTTACTGATGATGAAAAGCATAAAGTATCTGATGGTGAAAAAGAAAAGATTGTGTCTGGTGATGATAAAAACAATGGTTCAGAAAGAGAGGATGATGTTGTAACCTGTATTAAGAATGACAGTCTTGAGAAAGAGGATGATAAAGTTGTGCCTAATGAATGTGAAAATGAAAAGGATGATGAAAATAGGATTGAAGAAGAAGAGAATGTTGGTGGTTATGGTAATGAAGAAGGAAAGGGTAAAGAATCTTCTGGTGTTGATAAAGATTAGGTTGATATTATTGTGAATGTGGAGAACATACATCCTAATGAAGAACCTATAGGTAGAAGATTGGCTCACGGCATTGCAAAAAAAAACTGAATAAAAGGAAAGGGAAGGCTACTAAAACCAACCCTCAAAGGCTACCAAGAAGAAGACTGTTGTGGGTCCTACAAGAGGTTGGAGTAAGGTTGTTATTGCTACAACCGTGAAAAAGTCCCTTAAGAGGAAGGACGTCCCAATGAGTAACTCTGACTATGATGTCGAGGAAGATGCTCAAGACATCACGCAAGTTTCCAATAAGAGAACTGTTGAAGGAAAGAAGGTTAATGTGGAGAAATGTATCCTTAAATAATGTATCCTTTCATCATATAGTGTGGAGAAATGGAAGTATGTCTGCTAGAGAAGGTTAATTTTGGAGAGGGAATTGGTGAAGGACGCCCTTGAATATGAAAAAAATAATGAACCTTATTGATGAAGCAGGGTTGAGGAAGAGTGTAAGTGGTTTTGGAGACTGTTATGAGAAGCTTGTCAAGGAGTTCATAGTCAACATTCCTCAAAATTGTGATAGTCCTATGAGCAAGGAGTTCATAAATGTTTTTGTGCGTGGTAAGTGTGTGGGATTCTCCCCTGATGTGATTAATAGATACTTGAGTAGGAGTGAGGAAGCATGTGCTGAGGTGGAGGTAACATATAATCAGATCTGCAAGGAAATCTCTGCAAAGCAAGTAAAACAATGGCATGTAATGGGTAAAATATCTTCAAGCAAGTTAAGTGTTAAGTATGCCCTGCTCCCCAGGATAAGATCTGCAAATTGGGTGCCCACAAACCATACCTCTAACATGTTACATGTTTAGGTAAATTCATATATGTCGTTGGTACAAAAACTAATTTTAATTTTGGTTCCTATATCTTTTAGCAAACTATGAAACATGTACATTCTCTTGCTGTAAAAGTGCCTATTGTGTTTCCATCTCTTATTTGTGGAATAATCCTGAGTCAACACCCAGGAATTCTAGTAAGTAATGATGTGGTGAGTAAGAGGGAATCTCATATGTCTCTTCACTACAAGTTATTTGCAGGGATACATGTCCCAGACATTGTCGTGACATCTGGACAAGGGAGAGTAGTATGATGTTTTGCATGATCTTCTGACATGTTCTAAATATGCATGATGTATGAGGTCGGATAATATGCATGTGTTCTACAACTGAGGGGGAGTGGTTGATATCTGATATGCATGTATTCTACAACTGAGGGGAAATAGCTCATATGTTATGTTGGATTTTTTTTATGTATGTTTGTTAAAGAAGTATTGCCTGAGGGGGAGTATTTCTTTCTGATCTACCATTGAGAGAGAGCTTTATCTGCGTTCAAGCCTGATGATGTTATGTTTATATGATGCTAGTATGCGTTGGAGGATTGATTGCATGTGGGTGTGTGCGTGTGTGTGTGTCTAGTGTACTCTTTTCATACAAGATGTCATGACATCCTCATGATGTGAGAATTTATTTTTCTCAAAAAAAGCATTATACGTGGGAGTTTATTTCTCCTTGGGTTGATTATGAGAGTTTATTTCTCTCTGTGGAGTTTATTTGTCCTGTTCGTTCTTATGTTAGGTTGGGTTCTATAATTATCTGTTGTGTATGCCTCTGATGTTTTGGATGATGTCTCAACATATCCAAATTCACATTATTTTTAAAGTTGTTCTTTTTTAAATAATGCTTGATGTTTTTTGTTATCTTCTTTCATGTTGAGTTCTTTTGTTAAAGTGAACGAAGGTATGTATGTATGATCTCCTTCTCTTTTGTCTTATCTACGCTAGTTCCTTAGATGTTGAAGATTTGTGATGCAAAGGTTGTTTTAGCCAAAATTTGCCAAACGGGGAGGTTGTTAGGTGTATAGACACATTGGCTGCATTTTGTTAAAACAAGAGTTCTAGCAAGATGTCTTGACATGTTGGTACGACATCATAGCGTGCCTTATTCCGTTTTCTTGGAGATCAATTTTAAGCATGATATTCGTGAAGATTCTCTGAAGATTTGTTTCTTGCGAATATTTGACCAAGAAGCGTGTTGTTTCTAGAAGCAGTGAAAGGCGGTTTATACTTAGCGTGTTTCTTATGTATGTTGTTGCAACATTTAAGGAAACATCTGATCTGCTTCAAAATATTTGTACTTAAGTTTCATGATTCAGCTGGATGTCTGGACCGATTTGTGCATCAACCAAATTCTGAAATCAGGCTATATAAAGGAAGACTCAAGACCTAATTCACCACTGAAGCTACAATTCACAAAAGAGTAAATTAGGGTTTTTAGTCTGTCGTTGTTATTTGTGAGTCACTCTCGTATCGCTTTGATATTTGAGTTAGACTGTGTAGTTGAGTTGTAAAACTCTGAATCACTCAAAAATTGTAAGCGCGAGTTGATTCTTTGTTTAGGAGAGTGTGTCCATTATGTTGTTACGATTGACTCGATCAATGGGATTGTGACTAAGAGGAAGTGAGTTGGGGATCTCATATCTAGGAACAGTCTTAGATAGAAATTGCACGGGTAGTGATTAAGTTAGAAGCTTGTAGACTGGAGATAATTTTTATGTATGCTTCAAATTGATACTACTATAGTGAATTTTCTTCTTAGCTTGGTAGCCCCCAGACGTAGGTGAAGTTGCACCGAACTGGGTTAACAAACAACTTCTGTCGTTTTACTTCCTTCTTTATTATTTACAAACGCAAGAAAAGAGGCAACATTCATGCTAGTCCTCAAGTAAAAAATACTCACCAAGCAAAGCAAATTAATCTTGTACGCCGTCTACCCATTCATACGAATAAGGTAGGCGATCAACCAAACGACCACTGAGGTTAGACATAATTTAAATCAATTAAAGCATAATCAATTGAAAGTAACGACATAATTAATTTCAAATGATCAATGACATCTAATTACATTATTCACAAGGATTTATCATCATTATTAAACATCAAACATACAAGCATAATATTATAGCAAGTATACTTTCACACCTTCACATATTCACCAAATTTCACCAAGTATACAAATCACCAAGTTTCATCAATGCACGTATTCACCAAGCACATATTCAAACAAGACATGTTTCATCAAGTATTGAATGTATGATATGCCCCTAGACTCGACTCTACATGCATGTGGTAACGATCACCTTCGTTGAATACAAAGTATTCTAATCACCATCGTTGGACATAATGTCCTAATCACCTTCGTTGGATACAAAGTATCCTACTTATGAATGCATGAACATATGACTCAAAGTATCCTACTTATGAATGCATGAACATATGACTCAATAATGCATACGTTCATCAAGTATTGAATGTATGCTATGCCCCAAGATTCGACTCTACATGCATGTGGTACCGATCACCTTCGTTGAATACAAAGTATTCTAATCACCGTCGTTGGACATAATGTCTTAATCACCTTCGTTGGATTCAAGGTATCCTACTTATGAATGCATGAACATATGACTCAATAATGCATACGTTCACACCATAAATCACCAACATTAACACCTTCATTTTTCACACATGCGATCACCATCAATTTCACCGTCATTTTTCATGTAAGAATTCACCATCAATATATATATATATATATATATATATATATATTCATCAACAATCATCGTCATAATCGTCAACAAACATCATCATGACAAATATCAACTTAAGAAAACATTATCGTTCCAATTTTACCTTTTACATCAAAGACGAATAAACCTCTCATAATCACTTATTTTCCAAAAAAACACTTAAAACGATTTTTCAACAAAACCCAAGTTTTCTCCCAAACAACTTCATACTCAAAACTTATGATTTAAAACAAAAGTTTAAACAATCAAACTCAACACAACCACATCATCAATTCACCTCAATTTATCAAGAATCACAATTCATCATTCATGACCCATTTTCTCAAAAATTCAACAAAACAACAACAACTTGATTATAACTTCATATATATCAAAACCCAAAGCATGTACTAGCATCAACAACACAATCTAAATACAATTCAATCTTCAATTCATGGTTTCATCAACAATTAACAAATACAACATCACTTTTCATCATTTTAAGCAAAAAATTCAACATAATCATCATGAAGTTTAAGCATAATCAATAGGTTTATGACCAATTTCACGTATCCAAATTTATCACATAAACATGAACATGAAAATCATCATATAAATTCATAAATTCACAATTCTCAATTAATCACTTTTTGAAATTATAGCTTAATTGATAAAAGGAAATCTATCCCCCTTACCTCTAGGTCTTGAATCCACTAGCTTAAGCTTCAATTTGGCTCCTAGTTCTTCAAACCCCAAGCTCTCTCTAGCCTCCTCTTCTTTCCTCTTCTCCAAGCCTTGATCTACTTTCTCTCTCTTACCTCTCAAAATATTTTATGAAGTGAATGAATGTGTTTATCTAATTTTTCTCATAAAACTTATCTATTTATATCACCAATTGGGATAAGTTAACTCTCATACTAATTGGGTGTGAAAACTCTTACAAACTATTTCCAAAAGTTATTACTCGCTTAAACCGTCAAAATACCGAATAATCATCATCTCTAAATAATTATCCCAACTCACTAGTAACTTGGTAAATTAATCATTTTCACTAAAATATCAACAATAACCTTCTTACTAAAATGACAAATTTACTCTTACTCGTCAAATGACCAAAATACCCCTTAGTCTAAAATGACTAAAATACCCTTCTAGGCCAAAAAAAAAATCCACCAATCCCAAATTAAACACACATAGAGACACTTAATCACACATAAACACATATAAACAATAATTAAAATAATTCTAGCTAAAAACAGACTGTTACAGATATCTTCGGGGTGTGTAGGCAAAGAAGTTCTTAGTTTTTTTCTTGCTCTTTTAGTTTTTTATTTTCCCTTGATCACAAAAGATTAAATTTTTACTCTTCATCAAGACTTATATCTAGGATCTTTAATTTTTTTTAAGGAATGTGTTAAAGAGTCTCACATCGGATAAGAGATGACCTGACAATGTTTTTATAAGTTGGGACAATCTTTACCTCACAAGTCGGTTGTGAAGTTGTGTTATACCCAACCACCATTTCTAAAATGGTATCAGAGCCTCCTTGAGTCACCTGCTATTGAGTCCGCCATCATTTATATCAACACTCTATATGTATAGTCCCGGGCATGACGGAGTGTGTTAAAGAGTTCAATGGCAGATAAGAGATGACATTATAATGTGTATAAATGGGAGACAATATTCAATGTAACTCACAAACTGATTTTATAAAGTTGTGTTAGACTTATTTACTATTTCTTTCTAAGAGAATCATCTTTAATTTCGTTAGTACAATTAACACAAACCCATTGAATTATTCATCTCAAGAATTATAATCATAATGAGCCTGAGTAAATAAGAATTACATTTACATTTATCGTTATTGATCAATGAACCAAACTGAATTTCAAACAAAAAAAAACCAAGATTCTCAAGCTGATCAAAGAACAACTTGGCACGTGTCGTACATCGAAGCCATGTGTAGTAGTAGGGTGCTAAATTTTGAGCAAACTGCATTTCTTTTCAAACTATTGTGACTGTGTCTCGAAGTCAAAGGATGTTTCAATTTACTTACTATACTATCACCGACAGTTTGGCACGCACGAGTCACACTGCACGTGAGAGACTGCTAAAGGGGTTATTATCCTGTGCAAACGTATTATGATGGAGACGGTTCTACCTACTGTGGCTGTTGCATTTTGTATTTTAGTTTAATGTTTTATATCATATGGTATATATATTATTGTGACTCTAAAAAGTAATGGTGATGAGATACATATGCTTTTTATTAATCTTCCATAGGAGTTTGTTTGAAATATAAAATTGTTTTCGAGATTTGGCGGTTGTCAATCTTAATT
This sequence comes from Medicago lupulina, assembly GCA_958299785.1. Lineage (NCBI taxonomy): Eukaryota > Viridiplantae > Streptophyta > Magnoliopsida > Fabales > Fabaceae > Medicago > Medicago lupulina. The sequence continues at coordinate 43,641,457 of OY283146.1, read as the reverse complement.
TAATATTTGATTACAGACAAGATGCCGACCAATTGGAATTAGATATAGACTTTACATGCAGACTTAATTCCTCTAAAAAGTAGCACAAAAAAATCAACATTAGACTAAAATGTATTACCTCTAATTTCACATATATAAGAGAATAAAACATATCTAATGGAGTTAGATTTAGTAGAAGAGGCTACAAAATACACTTGAGATTCTAAAATTCTTCACGCAAAACTTCAAGAATTAATCTTACATCATACAAACTCTGGGGGAAACTAAAATTATCTAGTCAATCAACACATATGTTTTTTTCATGTTAGGTGTGTTTAAAATAACATATCATTATAACTTTGAGATGTTTTAGATATGACGAACAAAAATATAAGTATTCTCATGAAGCTTACAATTTCATGTTACCATATCAACCAAAAACTTTAGAGTCCCTTTTCTATTATGAGATGTGTATATCTTTGTCTTCCTGTCATTTGTGTACATTTCTCATATTTTAGCATGAAGGGCATCATAAACTCCAATCCTTTATGTATCCCTTTTTATTCATCGACCATCTGAATCACAATTTTTTTTTGTCATATCCCGCAATGTTCATCAAACCCTTGTAAGCTCCATAGCAATTGAGCTTGATCTAATCACTAGAAGGATGCTTCCAACCGATGTAAACGGCCTCTTGTTGTCTACACTTTCCAATCAAGAGAGTATGCTAAAAAATCTCAATCTCTTTCGTCTTACTAATAATCACCTTGAGAGGATCATAATTGATTGGTTTTAATCTTAAATTAAGAGTGATCTTAGTATCATTTAGATGTGTAATTCTCAAACGATTAACTATATTGTAATAGTTAATGGCGCAATTCTAGCTAATCTTGTTTTACCTGAGATGCGGCGTGATTGAAAGTTTGTCACAATTTTAGACAGTGTTGCGAAACATTTTAAAGAAAGTGGCATAGTCGTAACTCAACCTAATAATAACTTTGGTGATAGAAAATTATTTTTTTAAACAAAAATTAGAAATCCATATATATCAATTTGAAAATTAAAAAAAGAACCAAATATCTATTGAGTTTTCCGATATCAGAAAGTTTGATAGATCAAAAAAATACTCTACTGACTTTCCCTAACACCAATTCTAGCCTTGATGTTAGTAACTTAACAATATTATATTAACATAGTCGTTGATTTTGTATAGAGACTACCAATCAGACAAATAGGGGTCTATATATGCTTTTTGATTTCTTGAGATCGATAATATTAAAAAAAACACTTGGAGCACAATTAGGAATGTTTAAATATCTAGTAAAATAAAAGGAATGTTTGATTAGTTTGAATGACCGTTTTCTTTGTTTAATGAATAATGATAAATTATATATTTGTATTATATTATACTAATAGGCATGTTTAGATAGAAACACAAAGTGTTTATGTTTTAAGGATGAAGCAAGAATTTAGGTTTGGTTGTTAATTTTGATGGATTTGTTTGGACACACACTTTTCTTTTCTTCTTTTGGAGTGGACGTATTTTTTTATCTAGGAAGTGATTAATATCTAGTCTAGCAAGTAAACTATCCTGTATATCTTAATTATTAGTATAATAAAAAAGGTGTCACACATTTTTGTGACCAAAAGCAAAAGCTCCAAAACAAAAGAGAAAACTAAAGAAAACTAATGAGTAAAGAGGGACTACTTCAGAAAGGGCAGTGAAGAAATGTTAGAGAAAATGATACTACCAAGTTAGGTAGAGCTAGTATAACTATAACTATTGTGTGATATGGTATATTGGTATTGGTTAGTGTTCAAGCCATGTGTAGGCATATGGACTGTGGAGTGTGGTCAAAGGGAAAACCAACAAACAAGTCTTATAATTTAAGGCAGTATACAAAGATAACTCTGCACGATGTTATGTTAGGGTCAAGTGTATATTCTTTGGAATGTGTTCACGTAGTGTTTTTCTTTTACTTCATAAAAATGTTCATGTAGTGTGGGTGACTTGTTTTTCTGTTATATATTATTAAAAATATCATTTGAAACTTAAATTGTTTATGAGTTGCCGCCATAAAATTTAAGTTTTAAAAGATAGTTTAAATTGAATTACATGCAGGTAACTTTTTGACGCAGTCATACACTCAAAACTTTTTAATTATATATGAGATTGTATAGATTTTTTTTTTGTTAATCTTTCGATTTTTAGGAGAAGAAACTCTGGTAATTCAGAGTTCGGCCGAAAGTTAAGAAAAGTATTATTAGAAATTGTTCCCTCAAAAATAAAATCAGGTTTTTCTAAACAATTTATCCTTCATAGAGCTTATTAACTACTTGAGTGAAGTTGCTCGGTTGCTATAAAAAGTATGTTATTATTTAACAATATTAATTAATTCTCAAAATATAATTCATATTATTTTTTATTAGGAATAAGGGAATATTATTAATATAGAAAACAAATGGTTGCATGTGATATGTAACAATATAGACAACCAATAGACTATTATTCGCACCCTTAATCACGTAGTTAAAGTGGCAGAATGGACAAAACTGATGTAAAATCCAGACATGTCCGTGATGTTGTTTTGGCCATTAATATTAAGATTCATTGAAAGTGAAAATTAAGCATATTCATTCCAAGCTTTGTAGGAATATAAGAGTTGAGTACACTAGAGTATCAATCAATAGACTCGTTCCTAATATTTTATCGACACTAGAAAAATCATGAGAAAATAACCCTCACACAAGTTATTATTTAATTTGAAAAATATTTCAATAAATTTTTTTTTCATTTAACATACTCAAGTTTTAGACATTGGGTATGCATTATGCACACTACTAAGAGAGAAAATAACACTTTTTTCTTTTTTTCTTTATCTCACTATTTGTGCAAAATTAAACTTGATTAAATTAATATTATCAACATTTTTTAAAAAGTTTATTTAAAGAATTCTAAAGCTAGTCATATGGTAGAGTGTCTTTGTACTTGCAAGTAGTACTATCAAAGTTCAAAAGAAGAATCTAAAAACTTTAATAACAAAAATAAAGCCATAGAGAACGAAAAAGATGAAAACTAATAACATATTTATTTTCTTTATTTTTATTTTTTAAAGAAAAAAAGTATTTAAACATGTTTAGTCTTTCTGCCGTACCTAAATAAACTGTCGGTAGAGAGAAATATGATCCTCACTTTTCTAATTAAAGAGATGTTTCGTTCAAGTCGACAAATTCCTTCCTTTGTGATACATAAATTGACTTGATGAATATATGTGTAAATGAGAGTATGAGACATTGTCACCTATTTATTCGAGTACATTGAAATTACAAAAACATTCCTAACTGTGTTTTGTATAAACAATATTATAGACCAAATTGATTAATAAGAACTACGTTCGAGAACCAAACTATTAAAAGAAAGACATATTTGAAATAATTGTCTTTTGAAAATTCAAGAATTAAACTAAATTAGGAATGGGTAATGTTAACCGGTGCCACCCTCTGGCTGGCACCTCTGGCACCAGTTGGTTAAGCAAGTAAATATAGCAAAATCATATTGAAACTTGTGCAGCCAATTTATTAAAAGTCTAAAATGTACTCCTTCCTTTTCATAATGAGTGTCACTTTAGTTAAAAAAATTTGTTTCAAAATGAATGTCACTTTACATTTCCAATACAACTTTAATTTTTTTTTCCCAACTTTACCCTCAATAAATACTCCAACTTTTCTCTCGCACAATTTTCAATGCAACTTTAAGTTTGTCTTTTTCTTGGGCAGTTTAGTAAAAGTGTTATGTCTAATGATTATTTCATTACATTCCTTAATTTGTGTGCAATTGACTAAAACGACACTTATTTTGAAACGGAAAGAGTATTTCTTTTAATTTAATTTAATTTTTTTTAGTTTCCTTAACTAATGCCCCGGTAGCACCGGTTAACATAACCCATTAGGAAAAATTCATCTAAGTATATTTTATAATTTTAATATATTCAACTACTACTATGACAATGTCTCACATATTTAAGGAACAATATTACTTTTTTTTTTACTTATTTTAATAAAATTTGCAAACATTCAAAAGACAATGTCTCTAAGTGGGTAGGTACTTGTCATATACCTCAAGATCAACAACAGCCATGAGTTACTAGGACATTTCTATGATCTATATGAAGCATGAAAAAATTTCATTTTTCATTTAAAATTGGTAGTTATGTATTTGGTATGTAAAACCATAACCCCAGCTACTATGAAAATGATATAACACCATATGAATGCATGCAATTGGAAGACACAATGCTTCACATAAAGGCAAGGGTCAAAATAGGCATGCCAATACCATTATGAGTACGCAATTGGCAATAGGTGTCGTTTTGTATACCCAAGTCAAACATCCATTCGGATTTGATACTCACTTCCATTTTGCTTAAATAGACATACTTTTGCCTTGAAATTGACACATTGGACAAGCTCTTTCAGCTACCATACCCATAAACAACAAATATTACATTTGTTTATGATTATAAGATGCTTTAAAATATCCTTTTATTATAAAACTTCTTTGGTTTTATAAATACTCCCTCCGGTTCTATATAAGAGAAAAATTGTTGTTGACACATTGCATAAGACTAAGACACACGACAGTTACTGTTGAGGAATTCAAAACCGGCTGTAGTTAACTGCCTAGGAAATCCTCAAAAGTTAACTTTCGAGGAAACCAATTATGCAGACAGTGGGTTCTGCATAATTCTAAAGCATTTTCAAGCTATTTTTCGGCCAGTTTTTACCTGTAATTAAACCAGAGGCTATAAGTAAGTATTGCAACCGGTAAAGACGGTAAACGCGGAGTACCTAACACGCCCTTCAATTTTTCTCAAAGCTTTAAGAAAAGAATCCTATATTAGAACAAAATTAAATGGAATGTAATAACGAATAAATCAAATGCGTAAACATTAATAAGCTATAAATAAGTATTGCACTAGTTTCACCACATAAAAGTCATATTATCATATATATCAATATAAATTACATAATGTTACTTATATATTGGCCATAAAAAATTGGCGTTACAATTTCGACCCCAAAATATACGTCGGTGTAATTTCTACCAAAAAAAAGGACTAACACCGACAAAAAAACCACTCATTAAAGGGCAAGTGATTGGAGAAGATCAAGTGACATAGAATCTTCTTCATCTTCCGCAATAACTTCAAATTGTTGCTTTGGTTTTTCGGGAGTGTCCAACAAAATAGGCACCGCTTTGTTTGACTCCTTTTCTGGTTTCGGCGGTTTGTTTCCACTTTCAATAGCCCTGAGCTTTCAGAACAACTCATGTTGATCCAAATACTCATCTTCACAAGTCACGGCATCTTCTTTCTTGTGATTGTGCCACTCCGTAGATGATGGAGGTAGTGGACAACCATTCTTCAAGTAAATAAGCACGAAATGATTCGGAATTACCCCAAGGCACATGATGGGAGTTTTTTGCTTACCCGACGGTGGTGGCCCTCTTAGTGCGAAAAAAGATTCTGAGTTACCAACTTCAAGATTTGTCAACACGACCACACACCTTTTGTAATAATTAGCAACAATGTGTCCCATGTCTGGAAAAGTCAACCACTTATCAACAAGATGTGCACAACTTTTCGTATTTGCGGAAGGCTGTAAGCCATTAAGAATGTAGTTATAACGATCCTCACCCGCAAATACTTCAACATAATCATCTCTATGATCTTTCAACTCTTGAATAAGATGTGTACGAATCATGATATGATTTTGTTCGGTCAAGCCCATGAACTCGACTATAGCCCAGAATCCAGAATGTCCATCGCTAATAACATCCACCACTTTTTCAATAAATGGAAGCATGAAGCGTGGCATATAATCAATAGGCCTCATAACCGGGATAGCCTTAGGCTTTGGATACTGAGAAGGTGGTGGAAGTGGGGAAAGTGATGTTTTACCAAGACGAGCACCTTTTTTCCTTTTATATGATGATGTTGTTGGTGATGGTGACGGTTGACTTTCCGAATTTTGGGAATCAACAACCTCCCAAGAACAAGGGATCCGACTAGTCGATGTAATTTTTCCTTTATACCTCGCAATGTCCACTTTTTTCTTGGCTCCCTTGGTTGGTACTTTTCGTGGTGTTGGAGACATCATGGTGGTTTCAGGAAATGCCAACTGCCGCAAAGCCTCTTTGACTTCAAGCTTCATTTGGAAAGGGAGTTTCTTGAGACGTTATACAATACCCTTCAACTCTTCTTCGACAGAAAAACCAACTTCATTACTTTCTTCGCCCATGCGTAACCTATGCCAATGGTGGTGTATCTCATCCAATATAATTGTCTTTTCTTCAAGGAGTTTAGTAGCAATTTTGCATGCACATGGTAGGTCGTAAGATGTCCTTTGAACACAACCACAAATTTCCTTGTCCATGCACAATGTTTCCCTACAACGTGACTCTTCCAAAGCAATGTTGTCCAAAGCATATCTAGACACATGACCACCTAAGCCGGAGTACAAAGTGACATCTTTGAATCTATGTTCCAACACGGTAACGCTTTGACCAAAGGTTGTTTGTATCGCAGTGACTGAAGCAACAACATGTCATGTATTTTCTCCCAACAAGTAGCCAAATCACCCACACTATTGTCCAGATATTTCTTCATTAAAGCATGAGCTGATTCTACCCTATTGGTGGTCCTGCAACCAAGATGAAACACATGGTCTGTCCATGCTGTAACACCCCAATTTCCCGTCTTAAAAATTTCATTAATTAAATCATACATCAGAGTATTCGTCATAAAGGAGTGTCACGTTTCATCTATAAAAACAGCTTAGATAATAATTTATCAAATCACAAAACATCCATTTAAGCAGCGGAATTCAAAAAGGTTTCATCTCAAAAATGTCTTGGCTTAAAAGCCATCAACACGTCTCAAAATATTTAAGGTTTTACATCACAAAAGTCAACATCATTTATTCAACGCGATACATAAAAGAATAGACTCCACAAAAGACCCTATCCCGTTACATATCAGAGCAGCCCTAACTTCACACAATCCTCGCATCATCGCAACTAAGACTGGGTACCTGCACTTGCCCACAAGGCGGCAATTCCAGCAGAAGGGGTGAGATTCATGACAATAATATTAATATAAAAACATAAGTCAAGATTAACAAAACTTATATCCAACTCATCACATATGCATTATAGCACTTCATGGCATCATCATAAATATCATCATATCAACATCATAAACATCATCTAAAACAACATTACATCACATATCAACATCTCAATCATCATCTCATATATGTCACAAATGACTCGACTAAATGCAACACCTAACGTCTCAACATCATGCATGTGGTACCGTATAATTATAGCATTAATATGCTTCACCGTCGCTTTGAGCAAATGCTCCACCGTCGCTTTGAGCATAAAGCTCCACCGTCTCAATAATTATGCAAATGCATGGACTCGTCATTTAACATCTTAATACACCGTCTCAACATCATTACATTTTCAAGAATGGCACATGCAGTTAATAATAATTACATGGTAGAACATCATCTCAATTATGCATACACATTGCAACACATAGCATCATCTTATTCAATTAACATCATACTCATATAACACTTATATTCAACAACACATCATTTATCAAAGGTATAATAGAACCATCATCATTCATCTCTACATAACTCATCTAAGGGTATATAACGGCACGGTCTCTACCCCAAGGGTACCTCTAAACGTCCTATGCAAAACAGCTTACAAAAACAACAACACAATCCTGAACCATCTAACTCGCCGCGGCGAGTACATCTGCTCGCCACAGGCGAGTACTCCCAGCAGCTCACTCGCCAAGGGCGAGTTGGGGGCGAGCTGGAGGCGAGAAAAACTGGGTGCTTCGGCCTTTTTGACATTTTTCAACAAAATTCTCATTTTTAAGCTCTCTAAATCAAATTTGACTAAACCAACTTCACAGGTCATCTCTATAAATATGAGGGCACTCAAAACCATCTAAAGTTTGACAAAAATCCTAATTCTAAGGGTCAAGCTCGCCACGGCGAGCTACACTGCTCGCCTCGCGAGCAACCAAGGGTTACTCGCCACGGCGAGTGATCTGCTCGCCACAGGCGAGCGATCTCAGAACCACTACGGTTTCAGACCTATTCACACCAAAACTTGCCAATTCTCTTCACTTAGGCTTCTAATACATCAGCAATAGCATCCTAGGGAATAATCTAGGTTCTGTAACACATCTATACAGCAATGCAACACCATCTCACATCAAAATCATCAAAAATCACAATAACCCTAATTCTCAAAACTTCCCTCAATTCTTCCCAATCTCTAAGCTAATCAAGAACAGATGATCTTACATTAATACTATTGAAATTAGGCTCACCCTTACCTGGAAAAATTGCAGAATTTGCAGCCTAGCTTTCTCTTCTCTCTTGACCGTTCTTCTTCTTTTCCCAAATGTGTCTGTACGCGTTCTCAATATTTCCTTTCTTAACCTACCTCTCTTATATACTCCCTCACAACTTAATTAATTCCTTCTTAACCCACACAACTCTTCTTAATTATAATTATAACCCCATCTCTTAAAATTCTATCTTATTCCACCACATCTATTTAATTACTAAACAAATATTCGTATAAACATCACTAATATTATTTATTAAACAATAAAATAATAATACGTCACACGTCACAAATACGTCACATAATCATCATAATCATATAATATATAAACATATACTATATCATCTAATAAAATAATTAATAAATAAGGAGGGCGTTACAACTCTCCCCCTCTTAAAGGATTTTCGTCCTCGAAAATTTACCTCGCTCAAACAACTCTGGATAGGATTCCAGCATCTTACTTTCTAGCTCCCAAGTCAAGCTTTCACCCGTCGCTCCGTCCCAAACAACTCTCACAAGAGGTATCTCCTTGCCTCTCAACGTCTTCGTCTTCCGATCATCAATCCTCACGGGTAAGGTCTCAACCGTAAGGTTGTCCCTAACTTGCACATCATCGCTTTGGATCACATGAGACGGATCCGGAACATACTTCCTCAGCTGAGATACATGAAAAACATCATGCAAATTCGACAAATGCGGTGGTAATCCAACACGATACGCCACCGGTCCAATCCTCTCTGAAATCTGATACGGTCCAATAAACCTCGGAGTTAACTTCTTCGATTTCAAAGCACGTCCAACACCCGTCAAAGGAGTCACTCTCAGGAACACATGATCCCCCTCTTGGAACTCAAGGTCCTTTCTACGCTTATCATGATAACTCTTTTGTCGACTCTGCGACGCTTTCATCTTTTCTTGGATCATTCTCACCTTCTCAGTAGTCTGTTGAACGATCTCTGGTCCTAAGACCACTCTTTCACCCGACTCAAACCAGCACAACGGAGTCCTGCATCTCCGACCATACGAGGCCTCAAACGGCGCCATTCCAATACTCGAATGGTAACTGTTGTTGTACGTGAACTCTATCAATGGAAGATGACTATCCCAAGCTCCTCCCTGTTCAAGTACACAAACCCTCAACAAGTCCTCCAACGACTGAATCGTCCTCTCCGACTGACCATCTGTTTGCGGATGATAAGCCGAACTCAACCTCAACTGAGACCCTAACGCCTCTTGCAAACTCTTCCAAAATCTAGAAGTAAATCTTGGATCTCTATCAGATACGATGCTTGAAGGAACACCATGCAGCTTAACTATCTCTCCAACATAAATCTCCGCCAACTGAGCCACAGGAAAAGTAATGTTGATTGGCAGAAAGTGAGCAGACTTCGTCAATCTATCAACAATTACCCAAATAGCATCGTTCCCTCTAGGAGTATTGGGCAAACTCGTCACAAAATCCATGGATATACTATCCCATTTCCACTCTGGCACATCTAAAGGTACCATCATACCAGTCGGCTTCTGATGCTCAATCTTCGACTTTTGACAAACCAAGCAAGAATACACAAATTGTGCCACATCGCGCTTCAAACCAGACCACCAAAACAGCCTCTTTAAGTCATGGTACATCTTCGTAGCTCCCGGATGAATACTCAAGCTACTTCTATGACTCTCTTCAAGAATCATCTTCTTAATCTCATCATTGTCAGGAATGCAAATCCTCCCTCGGAATCTCAACACTCCTTGATCATCGACCTTAAAGTCACTATCCACAGTCTCCTCATTACCAGCAATCAACAAGTCTACAAACTTGACATCTTCTTTTTGTGCCTCTTTGATATGCTTCAGGAAATCATTATCAATTCTTAGCATTCCCAGTTTTATGCTCTGAGGTGTTCTTTCACACACCAAGCTCAAGTCTCTAAATTGTTCTAACAACTCAAATTCTTTCACCATCAACGCGGACATATGCACCGTTTTCCTACTCAAAGCGTCTGCAACCACATTTGCTTTACCAGGATGGTAATTCAAACCAAAGTCATAATCCTTCAATAACTCAAGCCACCTTCTCTGCCTCATATTCAACTCCTTCTGATCAAATAAATATCTCAAACTCTTATGATCACTGAATACTTCAAACCTCGAACCATACAAATAATGTCTCCATATTTTCAATACAAAAACCACAGCTGCCAACTCCAAGTCATGCGTCGGATAATTCTTCTCATGAATCCTCAATTGTCTTGAAGCATATGCTACTACCTTACCATCTTGCATAAGCACACCTCCTAAACCCAACTTGGACGCATCACAATATACCACAAAAGGTTCATCAGACTTCGGCAAAATCAAAACCGGAGCCGTCGTCAGGCGCTTCTTCAATTCCTTGAAACTATTCTCACAGTGCACATCCCAAACAAACGACTTACCCTTACACGTCAACTGCGTTAACGGAAGAGCCAACTTAGAGAATCCTTCTATAAACCTTCTATAGTAACCGGCTAGTCCCAGAAAACTTCTAATCTCCGTAACCGACTTAGGCGTCTCCCATTGCGATACCGCTTCAACTTTGGACGGGTCAACCGCAATACCTTCACCAGAAATAACATGGCCAAGAAAACTTACTTCCTTTAGCCAGAACTCACACTTAGACAGTTTAGCATACAGCTTCTTCTCTTTCAGCACTTGCAATACAGTCTTCAAATGCTCTGCATGCTCAGCTTCAGTCTTAGAATATATTAGAATATCATCAATAAAAACCACCACAAATTGATCCAAGTACTCATGAAAGATTCTGTTCATATATTCCATAAACACACCAGGCGCATTGGTAACACCGAAAGGCATCACCTTGTACTCGTAGTGACCATAACGGGTCCTGAAAGCCGTCTTCTGCATATCTTCATCCTTCACCTTAATCTGATGGTAACCTGACCTCAAGTCAATCTTGCTAAATACCTTTGCACCCACTAACTGATCCATCAAGTCGTCAATTCTCGGAAGTGGATACCTATTCTTGATCGTCACTTTGTTCAACTGACGGTAATCAATGCACAACCGCATGCTACCATCCTTCTTCTTTACCAACAACACCGGGGCTCCCCATGGTGAAACACTAGGTCTCACAAACTTCTTCTCAAGTAAGTCTTCCAACTGCTTCTTCAACTCCGCTAACTCAGAAGCAGACATACGATAAGGTGCCATCGACACCGGCTTCGTACCAGGCACAAGGTCTATCGAAAATTCAACCTCCCTCTCTGGTGGCACATCTGGAATCTCATCAGGGAAAACTTCAGGAAATTCCTTCACAACAGGCAGCCCATCAATAACAGCTTGGTTCTCCAAAGATAACGAAGCCATCAGCGAAAACATCAACATCCCGTCACGTTCTAGTTGCTTCAGCTGCTTCGTAGATAGAAACTCTGCGCCCCACTCTTCTTCGACAGAAGAAAAATGCACCGTCTTTCTAAAACAGTTGATAAGAACTCGGTTGTACTCTAGCCAGTTCATACCCAGAATCACATCCATACCACTTAAAGGTAGGCACACTAAATCCATCACAAAGTCACGGCCAAACATAGATAAAGGACAATTTACACAAACGTGAGAAGTAGTCACCGAACCCTTAGCTGGAGTCTCGACAACCATTTCTCCATTCATATCAGATACATCAAGACCCAAGGCAGAAACACAATCAAAAGCAACAAAACTGTGCGTAGCACCAGTATCAATAATAGCAACTAAAGGAGTATTATTAATATAGCAAGTACCTCTGATCAAGCGATCATCATTCTCAGTCTGAGTGCCGGTCAATGCAAACACTCTCCCAGTGGTCTTAGTCTTCTTGGGTTGCTTACACTGCGAACCAATGTGTCCTTGCTCATTGCAGTTGAAACACACAACATCATCAAACTTGCAATCACTAGTGATATGCCCTTTCTGACCACAACGGTAGCACCTCTTCACCTCAACAGTACATGCATTGCTCTTATGGCCTTTCTCGCCACAAGTGTAACAAGTAACCTCAGCAGGAGCAGCCTTCTTCTGGGGCCTCCTCTCATCATTCACTCTTTGCTTCCCTTTATCTCTAGGGGCATCATAAGGTTTAGGGCGACTCTGCTGGCCCTTAGCTTTCCGATCATTCACTACCTTGTAGTGAGCCTTAGTATCCTCCTCATAAATTCTGCAACTACTCACCAGCTCGGAGAAGTCACGAATCTTCTGGTAACCGATAGCTCTCTTGATATCAGCGCGCAACCCGTTCTCAAACTTGATACATTTCGAAAACTCAGCCGTCTCGGGTGCATAATGCGGATAGAACTTAGCCAACTCCACAAATTTGGCCGCATACTCGGTCACCGACATGTTCCCTTGCTTAAGCTCCAGGAACTCTATCTCTTTCTTTCCACGAACATCTTCTGGAAAGTATCTATTAAGGAACTCCCTCGTGAAGATAGCCCACGTCACCACAGCTCCATCTTGCTCCAAAATAGGCAGGAGACTAACCCACCAATCATCAGCCTCCTCCGCTAGCATGTGCGTACCAAATCGCACCTTCTGAACGTCATCACATTGCATGACCCTGAAAATCCTCTCAACCTCCTTGAGCCATAACTGAGCTCCATCAGGATCATAACGCCCCTTAAAGGTAGGCGGGTGATTCCTCAGAAACGTCTCCAACATTCTAGTTCCATCGTTCCCACCAGCGTTGTTCTGATTACCCACAACTTGAGCCATTGCTTCCAAAGCAGCAGCAAGAGCAGCATCATTTCTACCAGCCATCTAGTTCTCTGGAAACAAACATGAGTCAGAATAATACAATAATACTATTCTACTCTAAGACAACGTCACTCGACTCTCTACTTGGCCGGACGGACCGACCTGCTCTGATACCAATTGTAACACCCCAATTTCCCGTCTTAAAAATTTCATTAATTAAATCATACATCAGAGTATTCGTCATAAAGGAGTGTCACATTTCATCTATAAAAACAGCTTAGATAATAATTTATCAAATCACAAAACATCCATTTAAGCAGCGGAATTCAAAAAGGTTTCATCTCAAAAATGTCTTGGCTTAAAAGCCATCAACACGTCTCAAAATATTTAAGGTTTTACATCACAAAAGTCAACATCATTTATTCAACGCGATACATAAAAGAATAGACTCCACAAAAGACCCTATCCCGTTACATATCAGAGCAGCCCTAACTTCACACAATCCTCGCATCATCGCAACTAAGACTGGGTACCTGCACTTGCCCACAAGGCGGCAATTCCAGCAGAAGGGGTGAGATTCATGACAATAATATTAATATAAAAACATAAGTCAAGATTAACAAAACTTATATCCAACTCATCACATATGCATTATAGCACTTCATGGCATCATCATAAATATCATCATATCAACATCATAAACATCATCTAAAACAACATTACATCACATATCAACATCTCAATCATCATCTCATATATGTCACAAATGACTCGACTAAATGCAACACCTAACGTCTCAACATCATGCATGTGGTACCGTATAATTATAGCATTAATATGCTTCACCGTCGCTTTGAGCAAATGCTCCACCGTCGCTTTGAGCATAAAGCTCCACCGTCTCAATAATTATGCAAATGCATGGACTCGTCATTTAACATCTTAATACACCGTCTCAACATCATTACATTTTCAAGAATGGCACATGCAGTTAATAATAATTACATGGTAGAACATCATCTCAATTATGCATACACATTGCAACACATAGCATCATCTTATTCAATTAACATCATACTCATATAACACTTATATTCAACAACACATCATTTATCAAAGGTATAATAGAACCATCATCATTCATCTCTACATAACTCATCTAAGGGTATATAACGGCACGGTCTCTACCCCAAGGGTACCTCTAAACGTCCTATGCAAAACAGCTTACAAAAACAACAACACAATCCTGAACCATCTAACTCGCCGCGGCGAGTACATCTGCTCGCCACAGGCGAGTACTCCCAGCAGCTCACTCGCCAAGGGCGAGTTGGGGGCGAGCTGGAGGCGAGAAAAACTGGGTGCTTCGGCCTTTTTGACATTTTTCAACAAAATTCTCATTTTTAAGCTCTCTAAATCAAATTTGACTAAACCAACTTCACAGGTCATCTCTATAAATATGAGGGCACTCAAAACCATCTAAAGTTTGACAAAAATCCTAATTCTAAGGGTCAAGCTCGCCACGGCGAGCTACACTGCTCGCCTCGCGAGCAACCAAGGGTTACTCGCCACGGCGAGTGATCTGCTCGCCACAGGCGAGCGATCTCAGAACCACTACGGTTTCAGACCTATTCACACCAAAACTTGCCAATTCTCTTCACTTAGGCTTCTAATACATCAGCAATAGCATCCTAGGGAATAATCTAGGTTCTGTAACACATCTATACAGCAATGCAACACCATCTCACATCAAAATCATCAAAAATCACAATAACCCTAATTCTCAAAACTTCCCTCAATTCTTCCCAATCTCTAAGCTAATCAAGAACAGATGATCTTACATTAATACTATTGAAATTAGGCTCACCCTTACCTGGAAAAATTGCAGAATTTGCAGCCTAGCTTTCTCTTCTCTCTTGACCGTTCTTCTTCTTTTCCCAAATGTGTCTGTACGCGTTCTCAATATTTCCTTTCTTAACCTACCTCTCTTATATACTCCCTCACAACTTAATTAATTCCTTCTTAACCCACACAACTCTTCTTAATTATAATTATAACCCCATCTCTTAAAATTCTATCTTATTCCACCACATCTATTTAATTACTAAACAAATATTCGTATAAACATCACTAATATTATTTATTAAACAATAAAATAATAATACGTCACACGTCACAAATACGTCACATAATCATCATAATCATATAATATATAAACATATACTATATCATCTAATAAAATAATTAATAAATAAGGAGGGCGTTACACATGCCCTCACTATTTTCTCCTTCACTTCATTCAAGGTGGTCATGGCATACTTTAGGAAAAGTGGGAAATCACTACAAGTATCTTGGAACTCCACTAATGCATTTGCATATAACTCTTGAGTGGGCGATTCAACCATAGCTTTCCATGCCCTCATTATCTTTTTGACAACATCGCGGTTACTCACCTTTTTCCCATCCTTTTTTCCCAAAGGATATTTACCATCTAAGATGCACCTTTGTTTAACATTTGCTTGCACATGAAAGTAACAATTCATTGCATAACTTTCCGGGAAAACAATTCCAACCGCTTTCATCAACCTTAGGCATATTCATCTTTGACGTAAAAAGTTTACGCAACATTTTTAAAACTCAAACAAAGTTTTCCTCTTTCTCATGTGTCACAAATCCAAACCCAACCGAATATGTCAAATCGGTCAAAGTTACCCCAACTACCTAAAACATTGGCATCCTGTACATGTTGTTTTTGTAGGTGGAGTCCATAACCAAAACCGTTGAAAAATTGTTAAACAACTTAACGGATGTTGGATGAGCCCAAAAGATATCTTCGATTGTAGTACTTTCACTTTGTGTTCTTGAGTAATAAGTATAGTTGTGCTCCTCCAACTTCGAGATTAGATATTGCAACGGCTTCTTGTCACCTCTATTTGCCTTCCATATTTGTTGACGTTCATTGTACACTTGCTTCACATTTGTCATGCAATGTGGTCTTTTGTTCTTCAAATGTATCAAAATATTTCTTGGAAGCATCTTGCTCTTGGTCAAGTCACGTACAAGCTTCTTGTCGTCCTCCTTTAATCTACCGGCAAGAATGTGTCCTTCTAAAGTCGGCTCCATCGCATGGTTGTGAACTCCATTAAGAATGTTCAATCCCCATTCCTTTGTTTGTGTACTTTGATATCCACTAATCATGAACAAGAACCCACATTTTCTTGAGCCCGTTGTCACAAGCTTCGGTTTTTTTTTTGGCACTTTGTGAGCTCCACTCCTTTCATACACTAGGCGCAACATTGGATTGATCAAGTTTGATCTTTGTGTAACAATTATAAATCCTGCCTTATTTGCTTGATGACGTACCCACTCAAGCAATTCTTCTCTATCTTTCCACTTAACGTCGTCCGAAAAAAACCTAGCCATGTCAACTTTGTTGGCTTGAAGTGGGAGGACACCGGGGCCAACATATTTAGAAGCTTCAACATGGACGGAAGCTCCATCAATGTTTGGTTTGGCTTCAACCTTAGGCAGTTTGACATCTCCGGAAATTTTGACAAAATTTGGTTTTGTCTCTCTCGGAACATCTTCCGTGTTCTCTACCATTACTATAATTAAACAACACAAAAATATGAATTAACAACTAACTAATGCATAAACATCAATGCCATAATGAATTAAAACAAAGAAAAACAAAAAAAAACGAAGAAAAAATATTTGAAAAAATGGCAGTAGCTGCCATTTTTTCGTCGTGAAAATTTTTCACAAGTATTCCTCGGTAGTTAACTACCGAGGTTTTCCTCGACAGCAAAGTACTGAGGTTTTCCTCGACAGTAAGCTACTGAGATTTCCCATGGCAAGGTTCTACGTAACTACGTAGAAACCCATAACATTAACAAAAAATCAACCGAATAAAATGCACAATACCTTTTTTTTACGTCAAAAGTGTGTTGATACCTCATATGCTTGATGCTTGAATGATTTTGGAGCAAGATTTGATGAAAAAGAAAAATTGGATTTGGGGATTGGATGGAAGTGGTATGGAAGTTGATGAGAAAATAGTATGTAGGGGGAGCAGGTGACTGTTTCATCTGATGAAACATATTCCTCGGCAGTTAACTACCGAGGATTTCCTCGGCAGTTAACTGCAGCCGGTTTTGAATTCCTCGACAGTTAATTGCCGAGAGGGCAAAAACGTATTTTACTCGTGTGTCTCAACCTTATGCAATGTGTCAACATCAATTTTCATATAAGAGAAAGTTTAGTCAACAAAAGTTAATGTATTTCGTTTAAAATTTGGATCAGATACATCAAGTTTTATTAATCTGACTTTCTCTTGTATATAATATCGGGGGAATTGTTTAAAATATTCAATTTTTTTGTAGAAGAGATATTTATAGTATTATAAACATCTTTATAAAAATTCATTCAAAAATGTGAAGTATACACATGATTTGATATAAAAACAGGGATCATAAACGACGATTGAAATTTTTTAAGGGACCAAAAATTGATAAAATTAATCATAAACTAACTCTTTTTTAAGATATAATTGTAAACACGATAATAATTACAAACAAATTTAATACTATTACCAACTTTCTTGATTTTCATGATATGACTAAATGATCTTATATATAGAGAAAGAGGTAGTAATAAGGTAGGATCACAAACTAATAGAGAAAAAAAAATACATTTGCTAGTGAATGAGGAGGGAGTAATTAAGCAAGTAGGATTTTAAACTAAATACATTAACTTCTTTGGTAATAAAACTAAATACATTAACTTTTGTTGACTAAATAGAAAAAATTATAAAACTTCTTTGGCTTAGTCAACTCCGGTTCTAGGATTTTTAACTAATAGAGAAAATGATATCCTTTTATTATAAAACTTCTTTGGTTTTTATAATTACATTAACTTCTTTGAATACTTCGGTTCAAATAAATTAAATACATTAAATAAATACTTTTGTTTAATGCATTAACTTCTTTGGATTATATTTAGTCAACAAAAGTTAATGTTTTTTCGGTATATTAAAAGGACACTGCCATAGGAAAATTTTCCACACGTTCTATTTTAAAAATCTCACACACACCGCGATCACAGATTTACTTAAACACATGTGTTTTTTCGGTATCACACCCATGATCGAGGAAATTAACCACTGTCCTTTGTCACGTTTTTGATTGATTTAAGTCTATTTTAAACCACTCGAGTTGTTGCGACTATCCAAGAATGATATTCGCAACATAATAGAGAGATCTCTCAAAAAAAAAAAAAACATAATAGAGAGAGAGAGAGAAAATACTCTAAGCTTTGGCCATATGATGCGTACTCTTTCTTAATAACCACATGCATAAGCAAAGTATGAGATGAGTTGCAGAACAAAAAACAGTTTAACTAAAGGGTTGTGGATTAGAAAATTAAAACATATATCAACTAACACTATAAACGAGGACCAATGAAATAAAATTGAATAAAAAATTAAAACATATAGCAACTAACACTATAAACGAGGACCAATGAAATAAAATTGAATAAAAAATTAAAACATATAGCAACTAACATGTCTAGTCTACGGATGGATTATATTTTTAAGGGTCATGTTAACAAGTGTCACATTTTTTAAGCATCTTAAATTTAGTAATTATTCTTTTAAAAAGTCAATTATTATAATTTTTAATGTATTCAATACACAACATTTTATTAAAAATTTACCATTTAAAGTACTTAAAGAATGTCCAAAAACACTAGTTAACATTTCCTTATTTTTAATCCTAACACTATAAAAAAAAAAATCTTCTCCAATAACAAGATCCAAGTAAAAAAGCTCTTCTAGTCAACAAATTTCCTCTAACAAAACTCTACCAATGTTCTGTATCAGGCTCCCTCCAATTCATAAGTGATAAAGTCCACTCTTTGATATATATTCAATTCAATATTTATCTTTGCCTTGCTTTGCAAAGTTTATTGATTACTATATTGTAGTTTTTAATATAAGACTTATGTTGTGAATTTCGGTCTACAACCTCACACCAATACCAACTATGATGTGTAGAGTAAAAGAAAGTGGTAACCAATGAAATTTTTTTTTTTTTGCCCTTAAAATTGCCAAAAAATACATAAATACCCTACCTTTTCGGAAAATTGCAAAAATACCCTACTTTTAGGGACCACGCAACCTCCAGTAGCGAGGTACCCTAAAAGTTCAGGTACCACGCTACCTCCAGTAGCGAGGTACTTAAAAAATATTTTGGACCATTCTACATCGCTCCTTGGAGCAGCGATGTAGTTTCTTTATTTTTTTTACGAAAATGCCACGCAACTCTGTTGCGTTTTATTTTGAAGTTTTTTTTTTTTTTTAATTTTTAATTATTTTGATGTTCTTTATTAATTTTTGAATAAGGACAAAAAAATTTAAAGATAGGGACACGTAAATACATGCAAAATTGTTATATTTTGTTGTTTATATTTTTAATTTTTAAATACCTCTAAACCCCAAGTTGCAAGGTATAATAAAGACAAAAAAAAAATTGAGAGATAGGGACATGTGCATGCAAAAATTAATAATAATAACTTAATTTAAAAAAATTTGAAAAAACTTAATTTTAATAAATTAATAAAAATTATATTACAAACAAAATGACCATATGGTCCACAGAAATAAAAAATGCCCCCACAAGAATTATAAATGGCCTCCTGTCCCACACCCTCGTCTTCGCCGATTTCTTCCGCGATTAACTTGAGAATCATGTTGGTCTTCGTCATTGTTATCCGTAGTCGATTGTATTTGACTACCATAACCCAACGACAATGACACATCGTGTTCCCGTGTTGGCCATCCCATATCCAGAAATTGTTCATTAGAGTTGAATGAAGCCGGAGAGAAGTGAGATAGTAGGTTTGTTGGTGTTGGTGGGTGGTTGTAGTCTTGGTTGGTGTACATTGGGTATTGTGGGTTGTTGAAGGGGGGGTAATTGGTGTTCGACGGTCCAGGTTGATTTGGGTCATTATAGGAGAAGTATTGTGGGTTGTTGAAGGGGGGGTAATTGGTGTTGGATGTGCTAGCTTGGTTTGGGTCATGATAACCATAGTTTGGCATTGAACTTTGTTGGTTAGTTGGCTGATAATGGGGCTCATATGCATTTCTCGGGGAGGTATATGGTGGTGGTTGGATGATATTTTGTTGGGGGGTGTCGAGAAAGTCATACATTACAGAACCACCATGAATGTTTTGTGTTGTATGTGGTTGGGATTGATGATCTTGTAGTCGGGAAAACATGTCTTGATCCCAAAAATCATCATGAATTGGTGTTTGGTTGGTGTGGATTTCAGGCTCACGTTCCGGCTCCGGCTCTTGCTCTTCGTCTGGATCTGGATCTGACTCGGAAGGGTTTGTGTCAATTGAAATTCTTAGACGTGGGTTGCATGTGGTTGTCAACCACTCAATATAGGCATGAGTTGGGGTGAGTGATCTTGGCCGCATGCGTGGTAAAGTATAACGCTGTCGGTTGTCCCAATGTTGGCACTCGTCCGGAAAGCGATAACCATTTGATTCGTACCACGTCTTGAACCGTCTGTCCAACCTATGAAATTGTTGCATGTCTCGTGGGGGCCCTGGTATTTCTTGTGGCAGACCAAATTGAAGCTTGACCCTATCAGTTGGATGCCATTCAACTTTGTCAAAACATATAAGGTAAGTTGTAGCAGTCCAATCCCAATAGTCTTCAGGCAAATTGTGTGGAACTTTCTTGTATGGTCTCCATTTAAACTGACACAAGAGAGAAGTTTTAGTGTAAGGTTAATATATATATATATATATATATATATATATATATATATATATAAACTCATAATGAGAAAATCAATGATATATTACGTCATGTTCTAGTATGTCATCAAACTTTTTTCTGTACGATATAGTATCATGGCTTGGATTCTCGTAGTATCTTGAACCTACACCTGTCCATCTATCAAATGATTTAAACAAATTAGTAACTTATTTATCAAATAATATTATTAATAAGAGCCAATAATATGTGAGGGAATTAATTAAAAAAAATGAAGTGAACACGCTTACTTTAATCCTAGCGGCCACCGGAGTGCGTTATCATTTCTTGGAGCGATATGACTCAAACGACAATATCCCCAAACTTGTAACAGGAAATGACATCCGGTGATTGCTTTTATTTTTGGGTGTGACGCCTCACACAAGCCACGATAGAGATAAGCCAAAACGGCCGATCCCCAACTATACAACCTTGTTTCATTAAAATCTCTTAACAAAAACACCCAAGAGTTGTGCACAAATAGTCCACTTTTATTTGGAAACAAGAACCCTCCGATGAGGTATAGTATGTACCTCCTAGTGTGTTGTATTTTAACATCCGGAGGTGATTGATCATTGAAGTTTTCATCGACTATGTTATCCTTTAACCACGTCAACGAGAGACTAAAACCATCAGTTTTGTCTGGTGGAGGACTTATTCCCAAGAGGTGAGCACATACATCCAACGGACAATTTGGAGGACCCGTAACAGCTGATCCTCCAACAGGTAACCCGAGTAACATATACACGTCTTCCAACGTGACTGTACATTCACCCGTTCGAAAGTGAAAAGTATGTGTCTCGGACCGCCATCGTTCTACAAGAGCGGTTATGATGTGCCTGTCAATTTTGTATCGCCCTATTTGAGACACCTCAAAAAATCCTGATTGACGTAAATATTCCTCGATAAAAGGACTTGGTATAATGTGTTGTCTTGTACGGGTGGCAATAGGTGTACCGTCTTCATCCTAAAAAAATAGCATATATAAGTATTAAACAAGTATTAAAAAAAAGGATATATAAGTAATAAACAAGTATTAATAAAATTGGATATATAAGTATTAAACTAGTATTAAATTTTTTGGATATATAAATATTAAACAAGTATTAAAAAAAAGTATATATAAGTAACAAACAATTATTAATAAGATTGGATATATAAGTGTTAAAACAAAGTATACCCATTTCCTGATGTGTTGTTCCATGGATCTATGATCATTTTGGAACCACAAGTATGCCATTGCAGTATATAATTTGTTTGTTTGAAAATATTTCTTATGTGAGTGAGTTTGGAGAGAAATGTGAGAAGTTGATTGTGTGTAATGAAAGAATACAATTATGCTATTTATAATGGAAAAATAGAAGTGGAAGTAGAGGTATGATTCTTTATTATGAAGTGAATACTGCTTTGTTAATAATGCAAGGAAACATGAATTCAATGGCAGACGATTGAATGGCAGAGGCATGGTGGTATACAGTGTTCAATTGTTTTGTAAAAACTGTTTTATGAAATGACAATTGCCTGTAAGGAGCAATTGAATGCAGCAAGAAATGTAAGCAATGAAATGACTAAAGCCTTGTATATATCACATGGAGCTTGTACGTAAAGCATGCAGCATGCACTACCTCGCTACTCCAAGCAGCGTGGTCGTCCAACACGCGCGCGTGCCAGCCCTACATCGCTACTGCAGGTAGCGTGGTGTCCTTTCACTCGCGCGTGCAGGCCCTACCTCGCTAGTGCAGGTAGCGTGGTGCTTCAAATGGGCGCGCGTGCGGCGCGTGCAGGCCTACCTCGCTAGTGCAGGTAGCGTGGTGCACTGTGCTGCATGCTCACGTCCTCTCTCATTTTATTTCTTCACTCTTTATATTTCTTTATATCAACCCATCTAAACTCTTACTCATTTCATAACCTATCCATTCAACTCCAAACTTTTACTCATTTCTTAAGTCTTAGATATTTCTTAAGACCAAACCATTCAATGGCACCAAATATAAACGTTTTTGTGTACTATAACGGAGAAGTTCAACATAATGAAGCTGGTGTTTTTTTCCAAAGTCAGTATACCAAAGGTTTTAAAGTGAGCATGGCTAGTACTTATTTGCATCTAAAACAAAGAATAGGGGAAAAATTATGTTTAGGAGATAATATGGAGGTGTCTGAAATTATATGTCGGAACCCCATGTTTGTTGGAACTACAACAGTTCACTACCAGGCGTTAAGAATAACTGATAACGACGATGTCGAGTTTATGTTTAACGTACATAAAAGTCACCCTTTTTTGTCCTACATAGAGCTTTATGTTAAATTTGAGATGAAGAATCCAACGTCTAATTTCGAGTTAAATTACCCATCAAGTTCTAGTCAACACCAATGTCTGCCACAACAACAACATATTCCACAACACTATAACCCGTCATCATCGCAACAACACTACAACCCGTCATCGTCGCAACAACACTACAACCTGTCATCATCGCAACAACACTACAACCCGTCATCGTCACAACAATACTACAACCCGTCATCATCGCAAGAACACTACAACCCCTCATCCATTCATGATGCATCCTTATCACAACCTTTTCAATCACAATGGTCACAAAATGTGTACGAACCATCACAAAGAGTAACTCAACCTCATCCATCTCAAACATCATCCCGTTCGACACAACCCCAAACTTTAAACGATGACAACAATTTATTCACCTCCCAATTCGAAGACCAACCAAATGATGAAGTTGAAGACGATGAAGACAATGATGATGAAGAACTCCTTGCCGCACAAAACGGTGATGAGAACGAAGATGACGAAGACGACACCTCGCTACCACAACAAATTTTACCAATCAGAGCTTCTTACAACCCACCAAGATCCATGCGCAACGTCGTTGATGACCACTCAACTGAACTTTACCATTCAATGGCTCTTCCAGTCGATCAAGGAATTGCCCCGGGGATGCAATTCCATAACAAGAATGATTGCATTCTCGCAATTAGATTGTATCACATGAAAAAATCAACAGATTATATTGTGAAACAATCAGATCCTGAAAGGTATGTCATCAAATGTAAAGATCCAAAATGTGGTTTCAAATTGCGGGCCTCGTGGAGGAAAAAAACAAACAAGTGGGAGATTGGGAACATGAATGATCATACATGTGTCTCACAGGAAATGACGCAAGATCATCACAAACTTAGTTACAATGTGATATGTGAAAGTGTTAAATCACTACTACATATGGATACTTCAATTACAGTGAAGGTTATAATTGCACACATCCGAGAGAAGTTTAATTACACTGTTTCATACAGAAAGGCATGGAGAGCAAGAAATAAGGCGATTGAATCAATTTATGGTAATTGGGAGAAGTCTTATCAAGAACTACCACAGTGGTTGATGGTCATGGAAAAAGATTTGCCAGGAACAATAATTGATTTTCAAACAGACCCATCAACAGAAGTGGTAAATGAGACCGTCTTCAAACGTCTCTTTTGGGCATTTCGTCCATGCATATTAGGTTTCGAATTCTGCAAACCAATAGTACAAATTGACGCAACTTGGTTGTATGGAAAATACAAAGGAACATTGTTGTTGGCTGTTGCGCAAGATGGGAACAATAAGATATTTCCCATAGCTTTTGCAATCGTGGAAGGCGAGACCAAGGAGGCATGGAGTTTCTTTTTGAAAAATCTAAGGCAGCATGTCACCCCACAGGCGAACATATGCCTCATTTCTGATAGACATGTGTCGATAAAGAGTGCGTATGATGATCCACAAAATGGATGGCACGATGCTCAGACAAGCCATGTGTTTTGTGTCCGACACATTGCACAAAACTTTATGCGATTATTCAAGGATGTAGAACTTAAGAAGAAAGTAGAAGGCATGGGTAAAAATTATATCTCTTTTCTCGTAAATTCGACATATTAATTGTTTAAAAAGATACATCTAACTTTTTCCTAAACAATGCAGGTTACGCCATGAACATCCCTACATTCGAATACTATCATTCTGAAATTGCTGTTGCTGACCGAAATTCTTTAGCATGGGTTGACAATATTCCCAAAGAAAAGTGGACTCAATCACATGACGATGGTCGACGATGGGGCCACATGACAAGTAACTTGGTAGAGTCACAAAACAACGTGTATAAGGGTATTCGAGGACTCCCGATCACAGCTATTGTGAAAGCATCATATTACAGGTTGGCGGCGTTGTTTGCTAAAAGAGGACATGAGGCAGCGGCAAGAGTAAATTCCGGTGAGCCATTCTCAGAAAACATCATGAAATATCTCAGAGTAGAGGTGATTAAATCCAACAGTCATCATGTCACTCAGTTTGACCGGAATCGGTATACCTTCTCCGTCCGTGAAACCATCGACCATAAAGAAGGAATACCAAAGGGAGAATACAAGGTGGACCTGCAAAATAAATGGTGTGACTGTGGACGATTCAGAGCATTACACCTACCATGCTCACATGTCATTGCCGCATGTTCTAGCTTTTGTCACGACTACAAGACTTTTGTCGATAAAAAATTCACGAATGAGTGTGTATACGCCGTATACAGCATCCACTTCGACGTGGTTCACCACCAGACATATTGGCCTGATTATGAAGGACTTAAGGTAGTTCCCAACAAGTCCATGCGTCGGGCAAAGAAAGGTCGTCCACCAATTACTCGCATCAGGACCGAGATGGACGATGAAGAAACTGAGAGAAGATGTGGCATTTGTAGGATGCCTGGTCATTCCCGCAAAGATTGCATTAATATTAGACATCAGTAGAAATGTAGTCTTTATTGTACATGAATAAATATATGTTTTATTTATTATATATTTTTAATTAACTTTTTTTAAATTAAGTTTTTTTTTTTAAATTTCAAAATTTTGCATTAATTTGCGTGTACTATATTTAAAAATAAAAAAAAAAAACTTCAAAATAAAACGCAACAGAGTTGCGTGGCATTTTCGTAAAAAAAATAAAGAAACTACATCGCTGCTCCAAGGAGCGATGTAGAATGGTCCAAAATATTTTTTAAGTACCTCGCTACTGGAGGTAGCGTGGTACCTGAACTTTTAGGGTACCTCGCTACTGGAGGTTGCGTGGTCCCTAAAAGTAGGGTATTTTTGCAATTTTCCGAAAAGGTAGGGTATTTATGTATTTTTTGGCAATTTTAAGGGCAAAAAAAAAAAATTTCGGTAACCAATATCAAAATAACAACAAACAACAATAATAACAACACCTAGATCTAATCTAGGAATCAAAGTGAAAAGCACAAAACCATAAGCATATGAAAGCAAGAAAGAAAGAAAAAAACACACTAAAGATTGTTCATCCAATTCGGTCCAACTTGACCTAATCTAGGGGAGAGATTGATCTGTCCAATCCACTATCAAAGAGTTCTTATAAAAAGATACAAATGGGTTACAAGAAATTAGCACAAGAGCTCACAAAGAACAAAACTTAATTTCAACACATTTTCACAATCTCACCAATGAACAAGACACTCAATGATTTTCACTCACCCAAGGTGTTTACAATGTTTCCCAACCCAAGAGAACTCTAATCAAAGACCCTCAACCCTAAAGTTATCGCCTTTGATTTCCCAAGTTTTTCTCTCTTGAACCTTTTTCTCTCTTCCCCTTCAAAATGAGCTGAAACATTTAAATAGTGCACAATTACAAACAAAATCACGCCACGCCAGTGAAAAATCGCACCATGGTTATAGAGTACGACCCAAGGTACGACAACCTTATCCAGAAATCGCGTCACGTTTGCACAAATTGCCCCACGATTTCGCCTTCAGTAGAAACCATCCATTCTGCCAGCAAAATCGCGCCACGCCTATCAAAATCGCGCCACCATTTTGAGTTTTCACAACATCACAATTGGAGGCAATTTTCAACAACTTAATTCCAGCTGAGTCATTACGAGAGTCCCATTAACCATCACATTGAGCTAAAACCAAGTGAGATTGTACGTACACCGCATCTTTATTCAAAATTTTAAAGTATTAAGTGTATAGGTCTTCTCATTAATCATTATATGTTGATTAATAGCCACTTTTTCATACAATGTAAGACTTTTAACCACACATGATACCAACAACCTCTCCTTTAAATGTAAATTCATTTACTTATCCGAGTTATTCTTCACAAGCAAAAGTTTTTCCACCTACATATATTTGCACCGCCGTTGGCTCATTATTACCGGGTAGCACTTGGGTGATATAGAATTGTGTGACATTGATCAATCACAATGTTACAATCCTTGTGAAAGAAAGAAAAAAAAAACCACTTGTAATCTTATGGTTGACCAATATCACCAATTTTATGTCACCCAAGTATTATCCCGCATTACCAACGGGACATCATAGTTGGATTTGACTATCATTGTCAGAAAAATATTACTCATCATAAGTGGAATTTGACGTCAGATATTCACCAAAATGGAATTCTTATTTCTCTTACGAGTCCATTCATATACGAGTCATTTCACTTACTTCTCATATCCATTTTTTCATCCGATATAAAATTCTTATTCAAACTTAACACACGATCAAAAACCCCTCTCTGTTAGATTTAGGCTTATTCACACAAAAAATCATACATCCGTAAAAAAAAAAAAAAAATCATATGTGCATCGATAGTATAAAAATAGTTTTATACAAATGTCCAATCAAATTTCATTATTTAACTACCTGTGTAAATCTTTTAATAAATAGCATAATATTATTACTTATATTTTCTTTGGGCAATATTATTAGATATCTAAATAAAATGTTGAGATCTCTATACTGACAATATATGAAATTAAACTTAAAAAAGGATAAAATGCTAGAATAAGAAACCTTTGAGGTAGGGTATCATGGCCTAGTAGCATGCAGGAAAATGCCCACATTGAAGGTTGGTGTGAAGAATTTTGTTGCGGTTGATAAAACAAAAGGTAGTATTTGTTCCTATATATACGTGGGGACGTTCATGATCAATATGTGAGGATAATGCTCACAGTCTTGTACATATATTCATTGAGGTTCAGGCACACAACATAACATGTTCAAGAGCGTTAGCATGCTCTCCAATGGGGTAGGATTGGACAAAATCTGTTTACCGGCCCGACCCCTAACCCGGCCCGACACAACTGGCAATAAAACTTTACATTCGGGTGGATGTGTCAGCATGTAGGTCAATGGCTTGTGGAAAGCTGTAAAGATTGATGTGGACAAATTCGAATATTTGAAAAATAAAATTGTCAATGATCGAACCTGATTGAAAAAGATAGTAAATGGTGGCGAGTTGGATATAACAAGTTGTGGACGAGTTCATGTGAATCGCAAGCGATGGTGTGAGTGCAAATGACGAAGATTAGTGATATGGATGTTTAAGGTTGAGACAACAGAGAAATGTTAAGATAAAATATCCACACCAAACGTTAGTCTTATTATCAACTGGCCTGAAACCTTTAGTAGGTTTAAAATTACCGATGGCTTGGGTGGTCGGAACAAGCATATGTTTTCGTTGACATTATTGATGAATAGGCCCTTGATAAAGGGAAACAATAATCGACATGATATCTCTTCGCTTGACAATAGAAGTGAGTTATGTTTGTACGATTTTATTTGAAAAACAGGTTTGGAAGAAAACTTTATCTAAGTTTTTCGACTCAGTGCAGAATCTACTTTTTATTACTTCCAATTGGACCTATATTTTTCAACTTGGTGCAAAAACTACATCTTATGACTTTTAATTTGACCAATATTTGAAGACAAAACTATTTCTTTGTAAGACATTAGGTAATTGACAAAAAATACAATGCAAACAAAGTGTCATAAAAGAATCTTTAACAAGACCCACCATAGCAGGAAACACCAGAATTGAAAATTATATTTCCATTCTTATAGCATGTAAGACTAATTGCCAATGAACAAGCAAGTTGCACCAAAGTTTATTTGTTCTTCTTCCTTTAACTCAGAATACATGTTGCTCAACCTTTTAATCTGAAATTAAACATTTCAAATATCAATAATATACATGTTGTTCAAGTTAACTCTGACAATACACAACTTAACAGGTTGTTGTTTGTGATGTGTTTTCAATTAAATTCATCATATTTATATAGTTACAAAAACTTCCAAAACTTTATATTAATTTTGTTTTTTTCCCCCACTCAAGTCTCATTTAGTATTTGACTACACAGAATCTCACATCACATGTATTTCCCTTATTAAGAGCAAGGGCACATGGCTGCTTCATTGGTTTATTATTTTACACATTTGGTCACACACATGGACCACTTGGCATATGCAATTTAAGGCAATTCTGCCAAACATTTTGTCTGAATTAATCACTGTCACTGATTCTTCATCATTCAACATCATTGAAACCCTATCAGAAAGGAAAATGCCATCCCTTTAAGGAAAAAGGGGCAGCATATGACATATGGTTGTATAAAAATAGTTAGGCTTATATTCTGAGTTCTATATATATATATAAGCCCTATTATATATGCTATAAGGTCACATGAAAAATAGATAGGCTAATATTAAACATACACTGCAGTCTTAATTAAGTTGCCAGTTTTTATTTTTGTTTTATAATTTTCAATAACTTTGAGTTAAAATATCTAAGAGTTTCGTTCCAGCTCAATGAACAAATATAAAAGTACAATACAATTTTGTTAAAGTCCGGTTGCGCGGGAACAACAACATGCTAATGATCAAGACATCTAATGTAACACCCCGAAATCCCAACATAAAAATTTTCATATATTATCAGAGTTAAACTCATATTCAGGATGTCACATTTCATAAAAATCACTAAACAACAATGAATAATATTTTATTCTTCATCAAAATATTCAATGTAACAGCGGAATTATAAACTCAAAATATTCTTTTAAGTAAATCTTGGCACAAGGCCACATCAACGTCTCAAAAGGTTCAACAACCATTTTAAAGTCATAAATAGTTCATAGAAAATACGTAAAAGAATAGAAACAACGACAAAGTCTCATCCCGTTACGTATCAGAGCATCCTAAGACACCACACACAACGGATTCCTCACA
Source organism: Medicago lupulina (assembly GCA_958299785.1). Taxonomy (NCBI): domain Eukaryota; kingdom Viridiplantae; phylum Streptophyta; class Magnoliopsida; order Fabales; family Fabaceae; genus Medicago; species Medicago lupulina. The sequence goes on along the minus strand of OY283146.1, from coordinate 43,611,428 downwards.
TATACGCACCTAAGCTTGATTTACCTGCACTTGCCCACAAGGCGGCAATTCCAACAGAAGGGGTGAGAAACACAATCAATAATATATATCATATAATTCAATAATTAATGACAAACCACATAAAATCATCACTTCAATCACATCGTAAATAGATACTATTTAACATAAACACATCACAATTCATCACATTTATTCACTTTAACAACATCACAAAATCATCTTCACATCATCACTTAAACAACATCACAAACGACACGACTCGACAATGCAACTCTACACTTAGACATCATGTATGTGGTACCATTATTTTAAGCATTAATATGCTTCACCGCCACTTTGAGCAAAAGCTCCATCGCCACTTTTATGCATATGCAATGGAATCACACTTATAACTTAAATAAGTTAAACAACTTAACACTGACTTCGACAACAATAATAATTGTGCCTAAACTCTTTAAGACTCCCTCCCCAACCTTGACGTTGACAAGGACTTCTCTCCACAATATTCTTAATTCGTCACATAACTTCATAAATTCATGTAAAATTATTCGCAAGGTATTTTTGTGTCAAACCAACGCCATTGGAAAGACAATTGAACTATCTACAACTTTCGCGTTTACAACTAAGGTCAATTCAGTGCCGATCAATACCAGTTTTTATTTCAAATTCGGGTACAGAAACTGAAATTTCACTGTGACCTACGTGTAGTAATTTGACGATAATTTAAGTTATAAGAATGATTTTGAAGTCAAACCAAAGCCATTAAAAAGCTAACATTTTTGTCTACAACTTTCGTGTTTACACCTAAGACAAATTCTGTACCTATCAGTACCAGTTTTTATTTCAAATTCAGGTACAGAAGTGGAAGGGAAAAGTTGTGCTGAAATCTCATGAAAATTACTGTGACCTACGTGTAGTATTTTGACAATAACTTAAGTTCTAAGAATGATTTTGAAGTCAAACCAAAGCCATTAAAAAGCTAACACAATTAGCTACAACTTTCATGTTTACACCAAAACCCAGTTCAAAACAGAAACATGTGAAAAAGGCGCAAGAACATGAAACAGGAGATGCTGTCACTGTGCAGCTCTCGGGAAAAGTGACATTTTCCACCCAAAAATCCCATTTTTAATCCCTTAATCACCCAAATGTATTTGAAATCTTGTTTACAGATCATATATGCAGCAAAGGAGTCAAAACAACATACAATTATGCATGAACCGACATAAATCATCACATTTATCATAAACCTAACCCTAGAACATATTCATCCATCAAAAATCAAATTAACATATATATTATTGAAAGGAATCCCACCCTTACCTTAATTCAGCAACGCAAGAAAATTCTACAGCAAATTCGATCCCTTTCCTCTTCTTCCTAGCTTCCTCTTGGTCCTTCTCAAAACTCACTTTTTCTCAATTGCACGTGAAAACGTTTTCTTCTTTTTTCTTAACCTAATTCTCTATTTATATAACTCTTAAACAATTTATTTTATTTCCACTTAACCCTTAATCTTCCTAAAATTTCATAACAACCAAATCTTAAACTCTTATTTAATTTCTATTAAACTCACTTAATTCCCTTTTAAACCAAATAATACATTTTTCCCTCCTATTTATATATCTCTTCTCCTCTTAATAATAATAATAATACACCAAATAATAAATATATTTCTATACTAGATAACATATACTCCCTCCGTTCCTTTTTAAGTGTCTTTTTAGAAAATTTCCATCAAAATAGCAAAGTGTATTTTTTCACGTTTTCTTTCAATTATACCCTCCTTTTAATTCAACAATAAATTCATATTTTTTTGCACACACTTTATCTTTCCAATAAATTTAATATGTTATCTTTTTCTCGTAACAAACAGTTGTTAGTTATTATCTTTTTCTCCAACAAATTCCTATTTTTTTACGCGCTCTCTCTCCCAAAATAAACAATTGTCAATTTTTTAAATATTCCGCACATCTTTTAAATTATTATAAGTCAATATAAAAATTATTCCAACTTCACATTAATCAAAAACTAAGAAAAACTTTACTTCCTTCCAACTCCTTTAATCAAAGTTAAGACTTCAACTATGGCTTCAACCAATGCTAGATTCGCATTGTGCGACATCTTATTTATAGAATTTTTAAATTTATAGAATTGTTATTCATCTTATTTATAGAATTTTAACTCTTCTTTGAACCATTGTTTGTAACAAAATTTTGTTTAAATTTGAAGATAATAAGAAACAAACTTTGTTTAAAAAAAACAAACTTTAGCTTTCCAAATAGATAACATTAATTAGATTTATTGAAAAAGTTAAAAGTAATTGAAAAAGGGTATAATTGACAAATCATACCCTAAAAATACAAAAAGGACAGTTAAATAGGAACGAAAAATATACGCTAAAAAGACACTTAAAAAGGAACGGAGGGAGTATATTTCTACACAAAATAACAAATATATTTTCAAGCCAAATAACAAATATATTTCTATAACAAATATATCTCTACATAACAAACATATTTCTATAACAAATATATATCTACATAACAAACATATTTCTATAACAAATATATCTCTACACCACATAACAAATAAACATATATCTAGACTCCTCAATAAATTAAATAATTAAATAATTAAAAACGGGCGTTACATCTAAGAGAATTGAACACCACATAGACTTATACAAGATTCCATGGCACCCACATCTACTCTCGCTCTCCCATCAAGCCAAGCCAAAGCTTTGATACCACTTGATAGAGAATACGGAACAACAATGAGATAATGATCAGTATCTATAAGAGACCTAGAGACCACATATTCACAAATAACTTTAAGTTATTGAGTATATATCACCTCTCATATATTACATATTTAACTCATTGATAATCGATATGGGACTAATTACTCACATTTAAATTCCAATAATTTTGAATATTGAGCATTGGTTCAATGCCAACAGTTGGGATGAATAAATGCTTGTAGTATCCCTTTGAAGAGCTTATTGTAATAATAAATGGAGCAGCCAAAGAAATAAAGAAGACCACAAATTGGGTATGACTGTGACTAATATCTGTAAGGAATATAGTTGGTTAAGGGTTTAAGGTCTTAAATATTAACTTGATTGTAGTGTCTATTTAGATGCATAGAGTGAGGTGGTTGTTGATTATGGTGGAATGGTGGAATGGACCTTTTCCAGCAACCTCATTACTTAATGAAAACAAAATATTTAAAATGACAAAAATGAGAGAATAACTGAGTTATGATAATTAAAACATGTGAACAGTATCCCTATTGTTATATCTTGTAATTTTTGAATCAGGTTATATATCTATTGTTTGAGAATGAACAAAGTGTTTAAAATTAAAACATGTTTCACACAAATAGTAAAAAAGAGAATGTTATTTTGAACAAATAGCTGATAGTTTCACTATTGAAAATATGTTTTTCTACGATACGACTCTTTTGGAGAAAGGATCAAGCTCAAGGGAAAGTAAGTAAGAAAGAGTACAAGTTAAAAAACAGATTTTTTTTCTTTCTTTCTGCCATTTCATTCATAATGTTATACATTTATAGGTGTTACATCTTTTTGTTATTTCCTATTGGTGTGAATCTATTGACAAGTAGCTAAACCTCAGTGCTAAGACGCTAGCAGATAAGGTGGAAGCTAAAAACTAAAAAGGGCATATGAAAATAGAATTGGGAATGTACTAGAATATGTAAACAACAAGTAGAGACCTCAAGCATTGTCAGCAAGTCCAATCTCTCGAAGTATTTCTCAGCTATGTATCATTACTCCATCTGTCCACAACAATTTGTGATTAAGGCTGTGATCACAAAAAGCCTTAAGAAATCAGCCACAGCAGCTATATCCGTTATAAATACTATAAAACCAGAAGGTACCAAGCAAAATACTCGATGATTTTATCACCAGGGTTTATAACTATTTTTAAAGGCGTCATCTTTTCCACAATTACCAAAAATCCTAAACAAATATCGGATTTGGTAGTAGAAATGATTCTATTCTGGAAGCTATTGACGGAAAGTAGTCAATCGTGCCACCAATATTTCCAGTTCCAGCCAACCTAAATTGGCTTTCCATGTCCCAGGCGCTCAAACTCTAGTTGTCTGTCAAAGCCAAAATTACCCAAGCAAGCATTATGATGTGAATCAAACACTACTGTAGCAAGAGAGGTAAAGATTACCTAATTGAATATCCATCGTAAGTTGATTGTAACAATTTGATGGAAATAGTGTAAAATTCCATAAAGCTTTGAATATCTGTCGACATTAAGCAGCAGAAGAGAGGCAACGTTGACCTAATTGAATATCTGTCGTAAGTTGTGGGTTTAAGCAGCAGAAAGCTTTGACATTAAGCAATTGATTATTAAAATCATCAATTATACTAAGTGGATCTCCTAAGGACTAGCGCAGTAATAAGGATTGGGACATCGAATAGAATTATGTAGGAGTTCCGGGGTCTGAATTCTGCTACTAACAAGTTCCTCTCCCTCTAAGATATCAACTATTAACATTTGCCTAAAAAATAATCATCAATTATGCAGCATAGATATAGCAGACAAAAATGACATTATACTTGCGCTTAAACTATATTCAAATGACAAAATATTTGAAGAAAGGCTGAATCCTAGATAAGTATTACTATTCTGAAAATGTAGCATAATAGAAATAATTTGAAGATCGGCATTTCCCCAACTTTCTTTTTTAGTGACAGTAACATGACCTACAAAACCTCCACATTATTTAGGTTAAAATATGTTGATTCCTATCATATGATTTTTCGGCAAGCTCTTCTTTTCTACTTAATTGCATTACCATTATTAGGCCACTCATAAAACACAATAGCAAGGCCACTGGCTGCATAATCACACTACCAAGCATGATATCGCAATCACATGTGCAGTATCTTAGTATCGACCCTTCAAATTGAAAGTGTGTCCAGTGTCCAACAATGACACGGCACCGACATATGTGGTAACATAGTTATTCCATTTTCATAAATTATTATTGGTGGCCACGTGTGAGTGTCATGTTCATGTTTGTATCACTACTTCATTGGTAGTATCTCATGTAAGGATTGGTTTTAGCCATAAGAAAAAGAAAATCACCTCAATCAAGATAACTGACCTCAGAGGCTCAGACTATGAAGTATTGTACAGACACAGGTGTTGGACACGGCACTGACACGTCAACACTGATAATGATTGAGAAAATGGAATAATCTAATGTAACTGCAAGTAACGGTGTCGAGAACCTAACACATCTTCAATGTGAAGTGTCAGTGCTACATAGTTCTAACTTCTAGCTTTAAGTTTCTGTATATCATTCTTCTTGTTATTTGTTTATCATCTTCGTGAAAAACAGTCTACCTATTCAATCTACTTTTTTAACACGTGTATTTCTTTAGAGCAGACCTAATAATCAAATCATACATATGTTGACAACAGGAAAAAATATGAGTAACATAGAATTATTCTCATAGAAGACTTTCATAATAGTCATGTAATAGGATACCACTATGAGGTTTCTAAATATCAAAATGAAAAACTAATACACATTTCCAAAATTCCAATACTAAAGTGGCTTGTAAGACACAAATCTTACTTGACTGATAAAAAAATGAAGTGTAAATGTAACTCCTCAACAACTCTATAAACATGATTGATACTTCTAATGCTATTACCTCTAAGCTTGTTGGACAGCCAGGGCTGTAATCCAGACAAAGTCTTTCTTTACTGCTGAAGATAACGTGTCCCCTTAGGTACCAAATCCTGAAATTCAGAACCTGAATCATTAATGATCAAATTTTCAAATTATATGAACAATGGTACAAAACAATGTTTAAAATGAAGTGCAAAGCCTGATGGTTGGAGTAGTAAAACTAAAAAATCTTTTCTCCACTATTTAGTGTCTATCAAAATCTCAAGAACATAATGGAACTAAAATCTAACATTACAATATTCAGCAAGATGCTCCCACCGCGTATAAAAAGTTGAATACTATTTTCTATTCTTTCCAGCAAGATGCTCCCACCGAGTCATCTTTGTGACAGCAGCAACAAACCATACTTAACACAATATACTAGATAGATCATCAAGCTCTTCTTGCATAATCATCCAAGCGAATTTCTATCAATTTAAAATGTTAAAATTGCAATTGTTGGTTAGTAATAGGAAAATGTGGTACATACTTGTTCAGTGAACTTCCATCAATATAAATATATCTTTGTCGTTCAAAAAAAAAAAACTTGTTCAATGATAACACTGAGACAAAGGAAAGAACCAAAAAATACAAATATATCATAGTATGATGATATGACCATGGCAAAATATTTTCCAAAACATGATTTCCTACCCTATTACAGAATTAAAAAAAAAAAAAGAAAAGAAAGAATAAGCTTAGATACAATGCTTCCATCATGTCTTTGTTTTTCATCGTATAATAAGGATGGATGATTATTAAAAACATATTTATGAAAAACTTGTGAGCAACCCATTTTGCGAAGATATAAGACTTGCATAGACTTATTGCATCATTTCAACACTCAATAAACCATATACAACACTGCATAATAGGAACATTACATTCAAAGATCCTACCTTCTCATATTAAAATGAGCAATGAATGAAAAAATCATTAAAGTAGATAAAGCGCATTGAGTGTACATTGCAAAGATAACAGATAACTATGTCAAGAAACAAAAAATAAGTCATTAACACCATTATAATATTGAAATGAGCATATCAACAAAACATGAGTTTTATTAACATAAAAGTGATAGTGAGACCATTGAGTAGTCCACGTATTACTTACAAAAATAAAATAAAAAATCAATAAATCATAATGATTGCATAGTGGTCATCAAAATTCAAAATAACCAATTATATAATGAGAAATTCCTTACCTAGAGTAACTCTTACAATAGACCTCTAGAAATCATTTCGCGAAGAAGTTTCTCCGCCTTTTCATTCTTATTCTTTTCAAATAGAGCGTGAATAATGGTTTGATAATTTACAGCACAAGGAATGCATCCATTGTCTTCCATTTTTGACAGCAGGGCCTCAGCTTCATCAAGCAAACCCTCTAAACAAAGACCATTGATAATAATATTATATGTCCAGGTTGTTACACTGTAGCCTTTAGTCAAAAGATCCTGAAAAATCAGTTGTGCGTCCTTAAGCCTTCTTTGTTTGCATAATCCATCAATAAGTGTATTGTATGTTTGTATATCTGGTTGAATGCCTTGGTCTTTCAAATTGTTGACCAATGCAATTGCCTTGTCAACATGATGGCTTTTACATAAAGCATGTAACAAGGAAGTGTAAGTGATTACATTGGGAGTTTGGCCTCTAGCACGCATCTGATCAAGAAGCTTCCAAGCATCAGAAACTCTATCAGATTTGCACAAACCATCAATAAGAGAGTTGTAAGTTACTGTATTGGGTTTGCAATGCATTTCTGTGAAGAGATTCAAGGCTTCATCAACCATTTTAATCTTACATAAGCCATTAATAATAATATTGTAGCTGGTAACAGTAGGTGTCACTTCCATTTTTCTTATGATGTTGAATACATGATTTGCCTTATTCACTTCATTAACCAGGCAATACCCATCCATTAATGAATTATATGTAAAAATGGTAGGTTCCACGCCTTCTTTCATCATCACAGCTATCACATTTTTAGCTTCCTTGATCTTTCCTTCCTTACATAGAACATCAACCAATATGCTAAAAGTATAAATATCTGGGTTGATGTTTTTCAATACCATTTCACGGAACAAACCAAATGCTTCTTTAAATTGACCAACAACGCAAAATCCATGGATTAGAGAATTGAAAGTGACAACATTAGGAGAAATTTTCTTTGTAATCATTTCAGAATATAACTCATATGCATCATTTACACGTTTATCTTTACATAGACGATCAATGACTGTGCTATACATTACCACATCGGTGTCGACCAATTTCCCTTCAATTTGTTTCAACATCTGCAAGGCGGCTCTCGTCTCTCTCATTTTACACAACCCATTAATCAAGGTCCCGTAGCCAACTTGGCCCAAATGAAATCCAAGTGCAATCACATGGTCGTGAAAGTGGAGGGCTTCATGTACCTTACCACTAAGACATAAACCATTTATAAGAGTAGTCAAGGTTATGCCCGTAGGTTGATAACCAATCTTGAGAATCTTGGCCAATAAAGAAAACGCAAAATTCATTTGGCCTACGTGGCAGTAACAATTGATCAAGATGTTTAAAGTAATTAAATCTGGACTAATTCCGTTGAATTCCATTTGTTTTGAAAGAGAAAGAACAGTGGGGAAGTGGTTTTTCGTCTTAACAAGGGAAGTTAATATCTTGTTGAATTCAACAATTGATGCAGTATGACGCATTTGGAGCATGCGATTGAACGACAAAACAACATTTTCAACATCAAAATCATCGGAAATGGAATGATAAAGGCTTAACCGTAAGGGTGAAAGTGAATTTGAGTGATTTAATAAAGAAGAATAAAGGAAAGTGGAATTAAAAGAAGAAAGAAACCTGAAACTTGAAAACAACATTGGAGGGAATGGCGTTGGAGAGCAGCGGCGACGGTAAGACTTGCTGATGGTGGGTGGTAGGCAAAATGGCGGAGTTTTGTAATTGGACGCGTCTCTCTCTCTTTTTTGTACTTAAACCTAGTTTTTATTTTATTTTTAAATAAGACAATAACACGTGGCAGATTTAGATTAGGTCAAAGATATACATATCTTTGATGCTCAAAGGACACTAAACTACTATAGTGTTGCCATTGCAACGTAATTTTAAAAATCGGTGATCGACTCGGTAAGAGAGTAAGGGTATAGATTATTGATCGAACTATTGGATTAAATGATTCGATCAAATGACTTGGTATATATAATAAACTAGTTCTTCTACCCGTGTGTCATCGCGATTTTCGGGTGTCAAATCATTAATTAGATTTGAACCTTTCAATCATTGATGTCTCTATTTTTTTTTGGGAGAGGTAAAACCGAGAAAAAACCTCAGAAATTCTAAGTTCGGGGCTGATTCCACTACGGGAAGGTGTTAGGCACCCGCAATGACTATAGTATCCTATAGGAACCGTTTTACTATGCTTTACGTATATGCTTTGCTTTTATCGCTATTTTGTAAAAAAGAGGTTGATTTTAAGAATGAGAGGAAGAAGATTGGGTTTTGTTTTATTGGACTTGGAGAGATTTTGAGTCTCTTGCCTACATACCCTTTTAAGGGATCAAAATTCCATGTAGTTCTCTTCCAAAATATTTTGTGAGTTTTGATTCAATATTTTAGTTTTGAAAAAAAAGTTTTGAAGCAGAGAACGAGGCCGTAAAGGCTTGAGATTTGGAAACAAGTGAGGTTGATCAATTATTTACAAAAAGGTTTAAGTGGGGATTATTTCCATTTTTGAATTTGATTAAGAAAATAAAGGGAAAATGGGTGAAACTTTGACTTCACTTTATTGCAAAAAATTTTGAGTGATGAGTTAGTTTTTTAAAAAAGAAAGGATGAGTTTTTTCTAAGTATTACGCTTCCTAAACATACATCTAGCGGTGAACATGCAACGTGTGTGCGTGTCGGTGCGTGTGTCGGTGTACATCATTATAGTCCATAGTCCTTTACATCGGGTCCTATTTTACATTCTATGGTCTTGCAAAAATTAAAGGAAAGCAAAAAACTAACCTAAAATATTACATAGAAATTAACATAGAAAATGGCATAAAGGTGATTAAAGGAAGGAAGAAAGAGAGTGATGCAATGCTTGCATGAAACAAAATGGTTAGTAAGCAAAGTATAGGGTAATAATAAAATGGACAAAGAAAAAGACATAATGGCAAAGTATGGTGAAATGGGAAAAATGCATGCAAACTAATATTACCTATAAAGCAAGAAAACAAGCAATGAACTTCGCAAAGTAATGATACTAGCACATAAACTTGTAAGGTAGAGTTAATCAAATATACTAACAAGATTGAAGGTGGGGCCAAATTGTAAACAAAGACCAAGCTAACCAAATTGAACACATTGCAAGAATTGCAAGTAAAAATCAAACTAACAAGAATTTGACCAAATTGCAAAAAATTACAAACAAGATCACAATTAGCACAACTAACATATGGCAAAAGTTGTAAACAAGATCAAAAATTAACAAAATTGATCACATTGCAAATTTGTAAACAAAATCAATACTAACAAAAATTGAACAAAGGTGCCAAATTGTAACCAAGAGTCATACTTTCAAGGTTGGAAGGAGTTGCGACATTCATTAAACAAGAATTAGCCTTTTAACCAAAAGTGAAAACATTACCCAAAAACAAGCTTAGCCCCCCCAAATTGAACAAATTAACATGAAATCAGAAGTGGTTATATCATCACATCAAGTAACAAATATTTGGATCAAGAATCATGTAAGAAATCTCGCATACAAATACACCAATCGCACAAACCAATAGAAGAAATTAACACATACTTCTAACAATTCAAGAAATGTAAAAAAATACCATCAAACAGTCAAGAATATATCATGAATCCCATAAAAATTTACGAAGAAAATTGCAATAAAATTATAGCGTGCCAGAGGTTCAAACAGCAAGAGAAGAGGGTGCAATTAGCAATGAAAACTCAAGAAAAACACAAAAACCCAGGGCCCAATACCACGAAACCCAAACCCACGGATACTGATGGGTCCGGATCAAACTAACGCTCCAGGAGCGTTGGATTGATCCGGATCCATCAGGATCTTGATCCAACGCTCGTCATTAAAGGGAAATGGACCGGGTATGGGGCAACCCGGTCCAGAGGCTTGTATATAAGGGTTTGCAACCCGGTTCACCTCACTCTCCACCTTCCGTTCTCTCTCTACTTCGCCGTTCTCTCTTCTCTCTTCGCAAACCCTAACCCTAAACTGTTGAATCCGCCCAGAATCACACAAATCATGGCTTAAAAGCTTCATCTTATCATTCTAGACATGAATCCGCTACCAAATCTTCATGCAATCGTGAAATCGGTGTAAATCCTGAGATTCTTCCACGGTTTCAAACTTTTGTTCTTCCCCTGTGTTTCTTTTGAAACGAAGCTTCGTGGATTCACTTCGGTTTGGTTTCGTTGTGAATCTTGAAGTTCTTTACAATTTTTAACGGTTTTTTTTTTAGGGTTTCCACATTTTTGAATGAAACGCTTCAAAACCTCATGGATTTACACCGGTTTGAACTTGTTGATGCTTTTAAAACACGAAGAAGATGAAGTTTGAGTGTTACCTGGGTTTTAATCGGAGGTTTGGGTCAGAACCTTCAGAACCTCTTGAATCTTGATTCTGTTTTGTTGATTTTGTGGCTGGATCCCGAAAATGAATCGGTAATTTTCTTCTTCTTCTTCACCGGTTCAAATCCTTTGAACTTCTTTCCTTCTTCTTCTCAGTTCCTCATTCTGCGATCGCGCTTGAATTCGCTGCTTTTTGCGGTGGATTCGCGCTTGAATTGTAGAGAGGAACGGCTCAATGATGAAGATTCGATTGAATCTCTGAGAGCTACACAAAAAACTCCATTGGTTTTGTTGAATTTTGGTTCTGGAAAAACGGTTAGGGTTTGAATGTTCTTGAACTTTCTTCTGGATTTGTGAGTTTGATCCAACTGAAAGGAGAGAGAATTTTTGTTTCTGTTTGTGACTTGGCGCGTAATGAATGGATCCTCCTCTGACTGGTACAGTGCATAGCCTTTTATAGGCTGCCATGTGTGCATTTGGACCAATTGCATTGTGACATCTGGACATGGAACTGCTTGCGTGGCCTCTTGGACTTGAATCTGAAAAAAAAGAACTCAAGGACCAAAATGAAATTTTAAAGAATTTGGGACTAAACTGCAAAATAAAAAAAGAAGAAAAATTGGACTGTTTTTGAGATTTAAAAAGGAAATTGAACTGTTTTTGAGAATTAAAAAAATTGGGGCGTATTTGTAATAAAGTATAGAATCTGGACTGAATTGCAATTATCATAAAAATTTGGACTAAATTGCAAAAAGTTAAAAAAGTAAAACTGGTAAAAAGGGTAACTTGAAACAACATAAAGTGAAACAGTTAAAACTGACAAAATGGACTAAAACGAACAAACTACCAAAATGAGGTATTTTAAAATACCTCTCTGCCCAAAAATCAAATAACGTGAAAAGACTAAAATGCCCCTGGGGCAAAAGACGACTCAAACTGACTCAGATGCAAATTAAGATGATTTTTGTACAAAACTTGACTAATGATTCATGCAAACAAATAGAGAGGACTCAGGGACAAATTGTAGGGACTGAAGATGGGTTCCTTTGTAGGAAATGACCAAAATACCCTTTTGTATGATCTTATGCAGAAATTTAAAGGACTGAAGCATAGTAGAAAACACGGTGGATTTGAAAGCATTAGAAAATAGCAGAGGAATTTGAAAGAGTATTTTTAGGTCCAAAATGAGGGTATGACAGCTGCCCCTATTTAAGTTTCTTTGTCTGGAGAGTCAAGAGACGGAGTCTTTGGCTTGACGCGACGAAGATACTTAAATATCGACATTTGCACTGATTTTGGGCGTAAAAATACGTTTGTAAATGCTATGTATGCCATGCAACATTTGTGTTATGAATGCAAGACAGACCGAGAATTGAATTTAACAGAATATGTCGTATCCATTGCGGGATTGGTAGACATTAACAGAATAGCAAACAACAGAGTATGTCGTATCCATTGCGGGACTGATTGACATTAACAGAATAGCAAAAAGGAATATGTCGTATCCATTGCGGGACTGATTGACATTAACATAATAACAAGACTCACTGGGGAGACTCGATAGCAAATTGACAGGTACAAGCTGTTCTTGGGTGCGAACTGGCCACTTGACCGAGAGTATTGACAACAAAGGGCGCAAGCTGCTCTTGTATTTGAGCTGGTCACTTGGCTGAAAGAAAATATAGAAAGCACAAGCTGTTCTTGGACACGAACTAGTTACTTGGCTGAAAGAAAACAAGGTAGAAAGCACAAGCCGTTCTTGGACGCGAACTGGTCACTTGGCTGACAGGAAACAAAATATAAAGCACGAGCTGTTCTTGGATCTGAACTAGCCGCTCGACGGATATCAAAAGGGTAGGTACAAGCTGTTCTTGGATGTGAACTTGCTACTTGACCGATAACAGAAACAAATTGACAGGTACAAGCTGTTCTTGGGTACGAACTTGCTGCTTGACCGACAGCAGAAACAAATTGTATTTGAAAAAGACTTGAATTTGATTGACATAACTGCAGGAGCTTGAATTTGACAGGAATGTCGACAAGACTGTTGATCTTTGAAATTGACATGACAGTAGACATTTGTCGTTAGCAGAAGAAATTTGAAATTGACACGATTGATTTTGATTGAGATCAACATAGGGATTGAGAATGCAGATGCGTATGGATAGCATGACAATTTTATCAAATGCATGAACATGTAGAATGCATGATTATGCATGTATGAATGCTTGGGAATGCATGATGATTGGCAATTTGTAGGCACAATTTCGCAGAGACAGACGGAACACTGGAATATTGGGCACGTAGTGGCTTGCGCTCGGACATATATTTGCAAAAGTTCCTCTTCTGGGGATGCAGTTGCTTGAAGATACATCGAGACCATCGCTTGAAGGCAGGAAGCTGTAAAGTTGTAGAGAAAAATAGTCTGAATAGTATTGCTGCTTGTTGGAACAGTCACGTAAGTGCTTTGGACATCGCATCTGTGGTCAATGCTTCTGCATGTTTGTTTTTTTTATTATTTCTTTTTCATTTTTATTTTCATCATCCCATTTTTGCCTGGATCGCCCTTTCGGGTTTTCGACCCACCGGGGAATAGTTTTTTTTTCACATGCCCCTGTTTTTGCCTGAATTGCCTTTGAAGGTTGTCAATCCATCGGGGTGCTCATTTTTGCCTGGACCGCCCTTTCGGGTTTTCGACTTAGCGAGCGTATTTATTTTTTCATGCTTTTCATTCTGTTTTTTCATTCTTGCCATTGACCACAGACCGTCGCTGGAGGGAAGGCTTGCTAGCAACTTGAATTGGAATTGATTATCAATGTTGATTTGTTTATGCATGTTCATTTGAGTGTACCTAGCTGTTCAGGCTTGTTTTCAAAATACTCAAAAAGGTTTTCAGTTTTCAGAATGTTCATTCCAGACATGTATCATTATTAACATAGAAGAAATCTTTTGTACAAAGCTTTGAAAATAGAATAAAAAGGGAGTGCCAAACAAAAGCATAGGCTCAAATCGATGTATAAGGGTGGTAACCAGCCCAAAGGCGTGACTCCACGGATTTACAAGGCTTGGAAAATGGTAATTTTATTGGTTGGTGGTACATTGAACACAGTAGCTGCTATGGTATCTGAAACTCTTGAGTCCACAGGCGTTGGAACCTCGGATGAGAACAGCCAATCATCAGTCGCAAAAATCCCAAGGGGAATGGTAATTTGCCAGATATAGTCAATTGTCTTTTATTTCAATCTCATTCTTGCATGAACCGCCCTTTCGGGTTTTCGGCTCATCGAGACGCTCATTTTTGCCTGAGTTACATGTAATCTCAGCGAGCTTTTACATTTTGTTTCTTGTCCCTTATTTTGCCTGGACCGCCCTTTCGGGTTTTCGATCCACCGGGAAGCGCATTTTTGCCTAGGCCGCCCTTTCGGGTTTTCGACCTACCACGCTGTTCTTTTCATATCTAGACAAAGTATTTCTTGACTATATCGGCATTCACAGGATTCAGAAGTTCTACACCATCCATGTGTGTGAGAATCAAAGCACCGCCAGAGAAAGCCTTCTTGACAACATAAGGTCCCTCATAGTTAGGCGTCCATTTGCCCCTTGGGTCGGGTTGCTGACTCATTCTTCTTTTCAATACGAGTTCACCCTCTTTGAATACCCGAGGACGGACCTTCTTGTCAAAAGCAGTTTTCATCCTTGTTTGATACATATAACCGTGAGCCAAAGCATCCAGGCGTCTTTCCTCAATCAAATTCAACTGGTCGTACCGACTCTGGCACCACTCAGCCTCAGACAACTTTGCTTCCATAATCACACGGAGAGACGGAATCTCCACTTCCAATGGGAGGACTGCTTCCATACCATATACAAGAGAAAAAGGCGTTGCCCCGGTTGAACTACGGACTGTAGTGCGGTAGCCGTGTAAAGCATAGGGTAACATCTCATGCCAGTCTTTGTATGTTGTTACCATCTTCTGCACAATCTTCTTGATGTTCTTATTGGCGGCCTCAACTGCGCCATTCATCTGAGGTCTGTAAGGAGAAGAATTGTGATGTTCAATTTTGAATTTCTCGCATAAGGCTTGCACCATGTCATTGTTCAGGTTGGTACCATTGTCAGTGATGATCTTGCTAGGAACACCATACCGACAGATGATGTTGTTTTTGATGAATTTGACTACTACTTGCTTAGTCACGTTGACATAAGATGCAGCTTCGACCCATTTGGTGAAATAATCGATTGCTACTAGGATAAAACGATGGCCATTTGAAGCTTTCGGTTCAATTCTTCCGATCATATCAATGCCCCACATAGAGAAAGGCCATGGAGAAGACATAACATTGAGGGCGTGCGGAGGCACATGGATCTTGTCAGCATATATTTGACATTTGTGGCACTTCCTGGCGTATTGATAGCAATCACGCTCCATGGTCATCCAGTAGTAACCAGCTCTCAGCAGCTTTCTAGACATAGCATGCCCCGATGCATGGGTCCCAAAGGTGCCATCGTGCACGTCGTGCATTAGCTTTTCTGCTTCACATTCATCAACACATCTTAACAACACCATATCGAAATTCCTTTTGTACAGGACATCCCCATCCAGCAGGGATTTGCTAGCCAGCCTGCGCAACGTCTTCTTGTCTTTGTTGGAAGCATTCGGCGAGTACTCATGGCTTTGCAGAAATTGCTTGATATCATAATACCAGGGTTTGCTGTCGACTCCGCCTGAACCTGTTTGTACAATTGTATCACTGACAGTAAACACATGAGCGGGCCGGTCTAGGCGTTGTACTTTGATCATTGGCACGTGATTCCAATGGTTCACTTGGAACATGGAGGATAAGGTAGCAAGAGCATCGGCCATTTGGTTCTCCTCTCGGGGAATATGGTGCAACTCGACCTTTGTAAAATATGTTAACAGACGCCTCGCATAATCACGGTAAGGGATCAGATTGGCATGATGGGTGTCACATTCTCCCTTTATCTTGTTGATGACTAGCGCAGAGTCTCCATAGATGTCGAGGTGCTTGATTCTCATATCGATGGCTTCTTCAATCCCTAGGATACATGCTTTGTACTCGGCCACATTGTTGGTGCACTCGAACACAATCCGGGCTGTAAAAGGGATGTGATGCCCCTGCGGAGCCACAATTACTGCGCCAATTCCTCGGCCATAAGCATTAACAGCACCATCAAAGACCAACCCCCACTTGCTATCAGGGTCTGGACCTTCACCGATCAGTGGTTCTTCGCAGTCTCTTGACTTCAAGAACATGACCTTTTCATCGGGGAAATCGAACTTCAAAGGTTGATAATCATCGAGCGGCTGGCAAGCGAGATGGTCAGCCAAGATGCTCCCTCTAATGGCTTTCTGAGCTTTAAACACAATATCATACTCTGACAGTAACATTTGCCAACGTGCGATTTTTCCAGTAACAGCCGGTTTCTCAAAGATGTACTTGATTGGATCCATCCGGGATATCAACCAAGTGGTGTGGTTTATCAAGTAATGACGCAGGCGTTTGGCAGCCCAGGCTAGTGCACAACAGGTTTTCTCGAGCATTGTGTACCGAGTCTCACAATCGGTGAATTTCTTGCTTAAATAGTAGATCGCATGCTCTTTCTTTCCAGTTTCATCCTGCTGACCAAGCACACACCCCATGGATTCATCCAACACTGACAGATACATGATCAATGGCCTTCCGTCCACGGGCGGGACAAGGATAGGAGGTTCTAGCAAATAACTCTTGATGTTGTCGAAAGCTTCTTGGCATTCATCATTCCATACCACAGGTTTCCACATTTTTGAATGAAACGCTTCAAAACCTCATGGATTTACACCGGTTTGAACTTGTTGATGCTTTTAAAACACGAAGAAGATGAAGTTTGAGTGTTACCTGGGTTTTAATCGGAGGTTTGGGTCAGAACCTTCAGAACCTCTTGAATCTTGATTCTGTTTTGTTGATTTTGTGGCTGGATCCCGAAAATGAATCGGTAATTTTCTTCTTCTTCTTCTTCACCGGTTCAAATCCTTTGAACTTCTTTCCTTCTTCTTCTCAGTTCCTCATTCTGCGATCGCGCTTGAATTCGCTGCTTTTTGCGGTGGATTCGCGCTTGAATTGTAGAGAGGAACGGCTCAATGATGAAGATTCGATTGAATCTTTGAGAGCTACACAAAAAACTCCATTGGTTTTGTTGAATTTTGGTTCTGGAAAAACGGTTAGGGTTTGAATGTTCTTGAACTTTCTTCTGGATTTGTGAGTTTGATCCAACTAAAAGGAGAGAGAATTTTTGTTTCTGTTTGTGACTTGGCGCGTAATGAATGGATCCTCCTCTGACTGGTACAGTGCATAGCCTTTTATAGGCTGCCATGTGTGCATTTGGACCAATTGCATTGTGACATCTGGACATGGAACTGCTTGCGTGGCCTCTTGGACTTGAATCTGAAAAAAAAGAACTCAAGGACCAAAATGAAATTTTAAAGAATTTGGGACTAAACTGCAAAATAAAAAAAGAAGAAAAATTGGACTGTTTTTGAGATTTAAAAAGGAAATTGAACTGTTTTTGAGAATTAAAAAAATTGGGGCGTATTTGTAATAAAGTATAGAATCTGGACTGAATTGCAATTATCATAAAAATTTGGACTAAATTGCAAAAAGTTAAAAAAGTAAAACTGGTAAAAAGGGTAACTTGAAACAACATAAAGTGAAACAGTTAAAACTGACAAAATGGACTAAAACGAACAAACTACCAAAATGAGGTATTTTAAAATACCTCTCTGCCCAAAAATCAAATAACGTGAAAAGACTAAAATGCCCCTGGGGCAAAAGACGACTCAAACTGACTCAGATGCAAATTAAGATGATTTTTGTACAAAACTTGACTAATGATTCATGCAAACAAATAGAGAGGACTCAGGGACAAATTGTAGGGACTGAAGATGGGTTCCTTTGTAGGAAATGACCAAAATACCCTTTTGTATGATCTTATGCAGAAATTTAAAGGACTGAAGCAGTAATGTATGCAACTGAAGCATAGTAGAAAACACGGTGGATTTGAAAGCATTAGAAAATAGCAGAGGAATTTGAAAGAGTATTTTTAGGTCCAAAATGAGGGTATGACACCGTGCTACCGCACGGGCCATAAAAAGCTAAAAACATTACTTGCTATTCATTTTTTCATGTCGAAATAAATTAGCAAAATGTATATGATACACTCGATACGTTGTAATGTATTGTGAATAGAGTAATTAATGTTATTGTTATTACATATTATATAATGGATGTAAAAATAAAACACCACCCTAACCATTAGTGGATATCATATTGCACTTTTTTTCTATCACCTTCCATTAAATCCAAGTTACAACACCTACAAGATGAGACTTTTTAGAGAAATGTTGACAAAAATTGCAGCTGATCTGTTGAACAAACCTGCTGGAGGGGATAACACAAAACATATACATCATTGTTAGCAATAAGTCATCTTATGGTGGTGAGACATATTAAATTATCCAAAGTTTTAGTGATTCAACTAAAGTGAGTAACATTCTTACGTACCATACCTTGTTATCCCTCTAATAGCATTATGTATTATCATTAGTAGGTAACCTGCATTGACATCCTTTATAAACAATCACTTGCACATAAAGCATAGCATCACATAAACTTCCTTCCTGTAACACCCTATTTCTAATAAGCGATAAACGCGAGAATACATCAGACATATTCAAGAAATAGATGCTACGTCACCAAACAAAATCCAGCATACATGTATAAGTTATCAAATTACATAAACATAGCAGCGGAATATACGTAAACCATATAAATAACATCTCCAAAATCTCATGATAATAAATACATGATCTCAAACTCATAATAACAATATCTCAACTCCAAAAACTACATAGTCATAAAAGAAATAACATGCAAGGACACCCTAGATCAGAGCCCTAATCTAGACACTTGCACAAGAACGAGGAACTCCCGCTCCTCGGCAACATCAAAGCAACTAAGCACCCTGCACTCCATCTACCCGTCCATACGGAAAGGCAGGTGGTAAACCACTGAGGGTTAGCATTACATCATCATAATCCATAAACAGATAAACAAGAACATTGAAATAATGATCATATATTCAAGAATGATAAACAACATTGCCAAACATATACTTATAGTATCTCCACATTTATCTCATTCAATATCATTCATAGGCATCATTTCAAGTTCACAAAATTCAAGTGTATCACACACATAACACAAATCGACCAAGTCAAATATCAATCTCCAAACACAATCACCATGCACAATTCAAATGCAATTCGACTCACAACAATTCATGCAATGTCTCTAGACTCATCTAGATGCATGTGGTACCAAGTCACCTCAAGGTCGTCACCTCCGATGCAACAAACACATTGAGTGTAAGGCTCACGCCTGCCTTACACTTTGGACATACGTCCGCCACCTCAACAATGAATGCATGAACATATGACTTGACTCAATACATATGCTCATACACAATTCTCCAAAACATGCATATACAACTATGCAATCATCACCCAAACCATGCATACAATTATGCAATCATCACCAAAACCATGCATACAATTATGCAATCATCACCAAGGTCATTTAATCAAGTATGCACACATCAACAATTGCACATACATACAACATACATATATTCATCACCTTTGAACATGTATACAATCAACATTATCACCTTCTTCACATAGTTCATCATGAACAAGCAACACTTCATATATTTCAAGTAAAGAAGATAACATGCGAGGTCATGATATTTCACATTATCATTATCCAACTTCAAATTCACAAACATACAATTAACCATAGGAATCCATATCTAAAAAGGTTCACCATCAAATAAACTTCAAGGTACGAATTACACAAGTTCGTCTCATATTTCACAACTTTGAAAATATTTGAAGGTTAAGAACCAAAACCAAATAACGAGCTCAATTGTCTATGCCATGTATTCTCATAATTCACATATGTGTACAGTAGAAATTACATAAGCATTTCATCGGCCACAAATGAAGAATTTAATAAGATCATGAAATTCGGCACACTTAGTCATTTGCAAAACCAAAACATTTTTCGGAAGAAAATCAATCTTGATTCAACAAGACATAAGTTAAATACTCATAAAACATCTCAATTAAACCTCTAATACTGAAGTTTTGAAGTTTGGAAACCAACCATAGGTTTTGGACTAATTTGGAATAAGTTATGTTAAGTTTTCTTAAAGTTTCCTCAAGACCCACGTTGAGTATTTTAATCATAACTTAAAATCCACAAAACATTTTCACGTCAATCCAAAGCCATTGGAAAGCTAATTCAATTATCTACAACTTTCATGTTTACACCAAAAGCCAATTCAAAACAGAAATGTGAGAAAAAGGTACCAGAACGCAGAATAGGGGATTCTGTTCAGAAGCAGAACTTCAGAAGCGAACTTCAGGAGAAACACAGTTTCGGGTTCAACCCATTTTCACCCAAAAATCCCAATTTTGATTACCCCAGTCCCCAAAACATGTTCTAGAAAGTGTTTATGGGTCACAGTAACTTCAATACACTTAAACAAACATGAATCAATCAATAGAAATCACAATTCAACTCATTTTACCAAAATCATAATACTTTCTCAAAACACCAACACAACCACAAATTTCTACTCAAATCCATAAACTACGATTCCAGTTCAACAAATTTGATTCCAACAGTTTAACAATCATCAATAACAACTAATAAACATAATTTCATGCACAATCCAACATCACAACTTCATTTTTCATCAAATTTGCTCAAGAACACAAAACACCAACACTTATGCATTTCAACATGTTAATTCACATATAGCCACATATTTATCATGCATTTCATGTTCTCAAACATAACAGCAACAACTATGCACGAGTTCACATCAATTAGGTCCAATCCAACAATTCCACAAAAATGGGAAAAATGCAAAGTTATGAATTTATGAGTGAAGTCTAACCCTCTTACCTCTAGCACCAAGAATCAACAATTCTAGCTTCAATTTAGCTCCTAGGTGTGAAACCCTCTTCTAGCTCTTCAACCCTTTCTCTTGTTCTTCTCTCTAGCCCCAATTTGCCTCCTCTTGTGTTTGTGTGAAAATGAACAAAGTTTCTAACCTAGTTACTAAAAACTAAGCTTATATACTCCCTCTCCCTTAATGGGCCTTAAACACACAAATAATAAATGAATGGGCTCACACTAATCTACTAAATAACACACCAACAATAACTAATTAATAATCTCGGCTTCTAATTAATTATCGCGCTCCGACAACTTAATTAATAAAACGGTTCTATCTTAGAAAAACGATAAAATGCTATCCTCCCAAAATTACTAATTACCCCTCTAATGCACAAACATATGAAAATGCACACAATTAAAATAACACACGAAATAAAATAATTAAAATAAAGCAAACGCGAAAACGGGCTGTTACAACTCTCCCCCCATAAAAAGTCTTGGCACGCAGGCCTCATCAAACATCTCAGAAAGTTCATCTAAAAATAGTCTTATGAAATCATAAATGACATGCAAGGAATAGAAAAGCATTTGACAAGTTTCCTCATCCCGTTACATATTAGAGCACCTAAGACTCAATCGAGGAAAGTCCTCACACGCCTGCACCTAATCTTGATTACTTGCAAGTTACCCATACGAAGAGCAACATTTTCAAGCAGAAGGGGTGAGATTCACAAAACAATAATATTAAACATGTAATTCAATAATTACAATTAACAATCAAACATCATCAATATAGCATAACAACAACATAGCATATCATCAATGCAACACATTCTTCACAAGTATAATCAAACACTTCGTCACATTTCAAGTATAGCAAACATCTTAGACTTCATCAAATTCATCATGTTAAACAACAAGGCATTCAT
Source organism: Medicago lupulina (assembly GCA_958299785.1). Classification (NCBI taxonomy): domain Eukaryota; kingdom Viridiplantae; phylum Streptophyta; class Magnoliopsida; order Fabales; family Fabaceae; genus Medicago; species Medicago lupulina. Next base: position 43,589,168 of record OY283146.1, on the reverse strand, counting down.
ATTTAATTCATCAAAGCACATCACTAACGACTCAACTTCTTAGACAACTCGACACGACTATGCAACTTCAACTTCTTATTCATCTTAGACATCTTATATGCATGTGGTACCAATCCAGGGCATAAGCCCTCGTCGCTTTGAGCATAAATATACTCCCAGAGCATAAGCCCTCGTCGCTAGTGAGCAAAAGCTCCAGGGCATGAGCCCTCGTCGCTGTTGAGTAAAAACTCCAGGGCATAAGCCCTCATCTCTGAATGAGTATGCATGATACTCAATCTCTTATAACTTAATCAAGTTAAACATCTTAAACATCTTAAAACGTCTTAAACATCTTGGACCGACACATGCAGCTTGAACTCTTAAATTGACAACTACATGTCAACAAATCATCAATCATGGCATATAGCAACATCAAGGGAATCATCATTCAAAACAATATAAATAGTCTTCGCATATAATTCACATAAATCACAAATCAACATCACAACATTAAATCATCTCAAAGCATCAGTACAGATCGTCATTTATAGTATAGTTATCTTCCATTACTACCCAAGGGTCAACTCTCAAAGTCCTACGCGAAACAGATCGCAAAACACCAAGTTATGGCAGTCTGAAACTGCACTACTCGCCATGGCGAGTTGATCTACTCGCCTCGCGAGCTCAACTAGAGGTTACTCGCCTTTGGCGAGTTGAGGGCGAACTGAAAGCAAGCAGTGCTGGGTGCTCTCGGCCTTTTTCACATTTTTCCTCCAAAAACTTCAATTTTAAGTTCCCTAGGTCCAATTTGATCCTAAAAACTTACCTATTCATTCTTATATACATCAAGGCACTCAAAACCATCTAAAACATGTCTTAAAACAACATTCTAAAAATCATAATTCTCACAGGTCAACTCGCTATGGCGAGTGGGATTGCTCGCCTCGCGAGCGTCTAGGGTCTACTCGATGTGGCGAGTTGGGTTGCTCGCCTCGCGAGCGATGAATGTCTACTCGTCGTGGCGAGTTGCTTAGCTCGCCTAGGCGAGCGATGAACAGACAGGTTACGGGTTCAGATCAATTCTCACTAAAAGTCCCAAATTCCACCATGTTTAGCCTCAAAACTATCCGAAACGTTAGCACTATGATTATTCTAGGTTCTGTGCATAGTTTTTACATCGATTACACAAGTTTACATCACCTAATCATCAAATTCTTCACCTTTTAACCTAATTCATAATTCTCAAAAACTCTTCCTACGGCTTGTTAATTACAATTAGATGAATTACGGGTTAATAATATTGAATTCTAGGCTCACCCTTACCTTAAGTTTGCAGATTGCAGCCTCTCTTGGTCTCTTCTCTCTTCTTGCCTCTTTCTCCCTTTTTCTCCAAAAACGTACGTACTGACACCTCTTGACCTAATTTCCTTTATTTATACTCCCAACAAATCTTATCTTATTTACTCTTTCTCCCACATAACTCTCTAAAATCTCAAAACTACCCCACATCTCTATATTTATTTTATTTTCAAATCTTATTTTATTAAACAATAAAATAAGTCACCACATCACATAAATCACATAAAAATCAGTTAAATCTTAATCTCCACATCTCTCATATATATATATATATATATATATAGACTCTTCAAATAATTCAAATAATTAAATAATTAAAATAATCTAAAGTGGGCGTTACAACTCTCCCCAACTTAAAGGTTTTTGTCCTCGAAAATTTACCTCAAGCAAACAACTCTGGATAAGATTCCAGCATCTTACCCTCTAGCTCCCACGTCAAGCTTTCACTAGTCGCTCCGTCCCAAACGACTTTTACAAGAGGTATCTCCTTGCCTCTCAAACGCTTCACTTCTCGACCTTCAATCCTCACTGGTAAGGTCTCAACCGTAAGGTTATCTCTAACTTGCACATCATCTCTTTGGATCACATTAGATGGATCCGATACATACTTTCGAAGTTGCGACACGTGGAACACATCGTGCAAATTCGAAAGATGCGGTGGTAAACCCACTCGGTACGCCACCGTTCCAATCCTTTCCGATATCTGATACGGACCAATAAACTTCGGAGTCAACTTCTTTGACTTCAATGCACGAACAACACCGGTCGTGGGAGTAATTCTTAAGAACACATGATCTCCCTCTTGAAACTCAAGGTCTTTCCTTCGCTTATCATGGTAACTCTTCTGTCGACTCTGCGACGCTTCCATCTTTTCTTGAATCATCTTAACCTTCTCAGTAGTCTGCTGAACAATCTCTGGTCCTAAAACCACATTCTCACCTGTCTCAAACCAACACAACGGAGTTTTGCATCTCCGACCATACAAAGCCTCAAAAGGTGCCATTCCAATACTAGAATGATAACTGTTGTTGTACGTGAACTCTATCAACAGAAGATGACTATCCCAAGTCGATCCTTGCTCAAGTACACAAACCCTCGACAAGTCTTCCAACGACTGAATCGTTCTCTCCGACTGACCATCTGTCTGCGGATGATAAGCGAACTCAACCTCAACTTAGAACCCAAAGCCTCTTGTAAACTCTTCCAAAATCTAGAAGTAAACATTTGATCTCTATCTGATACAATGCTCGAAGGAACACCATTCAGCTTCACTATATCACGAATATAAATCTCTGCCAACTACGATACGGGAAAAGTGATATTAATCGGAATAAAATGAGCCAACTTCGTCAATCTATCAACAACCACACAAATATCGTCATTCCCCTTAGGATTATTCGGCAAACTCGTCACAAAATCCATGGATATACTATCCCATTTCCACTCTGGCACATCTAGCGGTGTCATCAACCCTGCAGGTTTCTGATGCTCCACCTTCGACTTCTGACAAACCAAACAAGAATACACAAACTGTGCCACGTCGCATTTCAATCCAGACCACCAAAACAACTTTTTCAAATCATGATACATCTTCATAGCTCCCGGGTGAATACTCAAGCTACTTCTATGACTCTCTTGAAGAATCATCTTCTTCATCTCATCATTGTCAGGAATGCAAATTCTACCTCGAAATCTCAACACTCCTTGATCATCGACCTTAAAGTCATTGTCCTCAGTCTGATTACTAGTAACCAATAAGTCCACAAACCTTACATCTTCTTTCTGCGCTTCTTTAATACTTTTCAGGAAATCATTATCAATCTTCAGCATTCCCAGCTTTACACTCTGAGGTGTCCGTTCACAAACTAAACTCAAATCTCTAAACTGTTACAGTAACTCAAACTCCTTCACCATCATAGTAGAAACATGCAAGGTCTTCCTACTTAAGGCATCTGCAACAACATTAGCCTTACCCGGATGATAATTCAAACCAAAGTCATAATATTTCAACAATTCGAGCTACCTTCGTTGTCTCATATTCAATTCCTTCTGATCAAACAAATACTTCAAGCTCTTGTGATCACTGAACATTTCAAATCTCGAACCATACAAGTAGTATCTCCAAATCTTAAGCACAAATACAACTGCAGCCAATTCAAGATCATGAGTAGGATAATTTCGTTCATGAATCCTCAACTGTCTTGATGCATAAGCAACCACTTTACCATCTTGCATAAGCACACCACCTAAACCCAACTTGGACGCATCACAATAAACAACAAAAGGTTCATCGGATTCTTCACCTTTTAACCTAATTCATAATTCTTCACCTTTTAACCTAATTCATAATTCTCAAAAACTCTTCCTACGGCTTGTTAATTACAATTAGATGAATTACAGGTTAATAATATTGAATGCTAGGCTCACCCTTACCTTAGTTTTGCAAATTGCAGCCTCTCTTGGTCTGTTCTCTCTTCTAGCCTCTTTCTCCCTTTTTCTCCAAAAACGTACGTACTGACAACTCTTGACCTAATTTCCTTTATTTATACTCCCAACAAATCTTATCTTATTTACTCTTTCTCCCACATAACTCTCTAAAATCTCAAAACTAGCCCACATATCTATATTTATTTTATTTCCAAATCTTATTTTATTAAACAATAAAATAAGTCACCACATCACATAAATCACATAAAAATCACTTAAATCTTAATCTCCACATCTCTTAATATATATATATATATATATATATATATATATATATATAAATATATCTAGACTCTTCAAATAATTCAAATAATTAAATAATTAAAATAATCTAAAGTGAGCGTTACAACTACAAAAAACCAACAGTAGCTACAGCAACAAAAATCCAATAATAATAATCATTAGACTTAAACATGGTCATTACTGAACCATAAACATTGCCAGCAAACCAACTACAAAATATACTGCCCAATACCCATAAAAACACATAATTCATACATCCTTATAATCACCCAAATTCAACCAAATTTACTTACCCATAAACAAACACTAAAACACATAATTCGACCAAATTGGAATAGACCGAACAAACATAATCTTTAACATAACTTGGCACAATTTTCTAATCCCCACGCCTTAAATGCTTCACATTCCTTTTTTGCATTGAAATGTTTATCAACAAAGTCTCCAAATGGAAAATTGTCATCCACCAGAGTAGTACACGATCAATATAGAATACTTGAAACGACACATATTTAATAAATTGCAAATGGATTTTGTCCTTATCAGTTGAGTAAAGGCCGTTAAAATAATAACTCACCTTTAATTAACTCTTGATATGGCTCCAATCTCATTTGCTGATAACTACAAAAATAAAAGTCCAACTTTTCAGTTTCTTCAAATAATAAAATCAGGGCTTTTTATTTTTTGGAAATGGATTAGAACAAAGAACAAAAAGTACCATTTCAGTTGGGATAGGTTTTCAAATTCCAATGATGAAAACGATCTTAAATATTAAGCATGTGTCTGGTGTGGAGTTTGAAATTGTAGCAACTAAAAAAATCGCGTCCAATGCACTTTTTGGCAGTGGAATTAGAAGCTGAGAATTCTAGCATCGACACAAATGTGTGTTTCGCTTCCCAACAGTAAACCAAACAGACAATAAGTAGGAGCAGAAGAATAAGAGAAATAGAAACGATGTATACCAGAAACATTTAAGGTAAATGAAAGAGAAGGTTAAAGATGAATAAATTCTTGAAAATTGATCAAAGAAAATGGTAGTAGAGTCGCACACCACTTTTCATTCTGAACAACAACAACGCTTACCCATTACACAAAAAAGATGAAAATTTAGGTTGTTTAATGTTAACTCATGAAACAGGAACATAACCAAACTCAATTATTTTCGTTTATTTTGAAATTGAAAAAGAAGCATACAATAAAATCTCATATCACATCCAAATCTCGAAATTCATGGCAAACATGCATTTTTTTACTTACCCATAAACAAACACTAAAACACAATTCAACCAAATTGGAACAGACCCAATCCACTAAATTGATAACAATGATTAAATGAATACCTGCTCGTTGATAAGGTCAGGACCGTGGCCGTCTGTCTCAGGTTTGCCGGTGCGGAAGAGAAGAAAGGTGATGCTTTTTTAGGGATTTGAATTTGATTTATCGGGAATGAATTCAAAGAAATACCTAGTCTCAAGAAAAGGAAAGACGACAGTGGTCTGTTGAGGCTGAGGCGGACGACGATATGACCCGTGTGACAGCACGGGTCAATGGTCTAGTTTGAAATTGAAATTTCAAATGGTTGGAGCCAAAAAAATTGGGTTTAGGGTTTGGCAATTAGGGTAAGCATGTTTGCTAGGATTAGATATGTGCTCGTGATTTTTGGGTATCAATCCATTAATTGGTTTTGAACCTTCAACCTCTCAACTTTTATTCGTGGGAAGGGAGAAAGTGAGTAAAAACCCTTATGAGATCAAGGTCCGGGGGTTGGTTTCGAATAGGGAAGGTGTTAAGCACCCTAAACGACTTCGGTACTCCGAAGGAGCCTCTTGCCTAAATTATCTTGTGCTAATTGTTTACTTATTCATTTGTGAAATATTGCCTAAAGTCTAAGTGAAAGAATGGACGGAGAAGAAGTATGTTTTTTGTTGTTTTTATTAATTTGGAAAGACAAAGTCTTTTGCCTACATACCCGAAATGGGATCAAAATCATGTAGTTCGGGGTAAAAATTTCGATTGGTGAGTTGGATTGATTTTAAAAGTTTGAAAATATTTTTAGAGGAAGAAAGAGGCCAAAGACATAGAAGAATAAAAATGTGAGGTTGTTTGATTTTAATTAAAGAAAAGAAAGTCTAAATGATTTAAATTGATTGAAGTTTTGATTTAGAAAAAATAAAGAAAGGAAGATTCACTTGGTTTGTTTCCAAGGTTTGTTAAGAAAATATTTTTTGTGATTTTTGCATATTTGAATGTTTTTGGAAATGATTTTTCTAAGTTAAACGCAAACTAAAAAACTAAGGGTAACGACGTGAGGTAAAAAATTGCGAGAAATTTACAAAGGACGTTGGATCCTAAGCAAATCCTCGAGTTTGAAATGAACCTAAAATTACTAATAGTTTGATTTTAAGAAAATATTTAAAGTCCAATTATTAACCTAATTTGTCACTAATTCATTTAGTCCTTGATCGTGATTATAACATAAAGCGATAAATAAAGTGTGGTGTCGGTGCATATTCTCATTATTGGATATTTACATTGTGCCTAGGTACATGCTAAATGTAAATGAAAAGAAAATAATGTACATAAGTTAAATTACAATATGACCTAAGAACACTCTAAAATAAAAATGACAAAAAAATAAATGATGACATATTAAAACTACAAATGCATGAAGTAATAAAAAGCAATAAAATGTATGAGATGTTTATTATTCTAATAAGCATAAAAATAAACTAAATAATAAATAAAAGCAACTAAACTAACTAAAAAAAACAAAGAAAGTAAAACTATGTCAAAAACAAAATAAATAAAGTAGAGACTAAATAAACAAAATAAATAAAAGAGATGCAATAATAATAAACTAAAGAGTATGAGTACTAAAAAAAGAGAAAAAAAAAGGTAGAATAATTAAATAAAACAATTAAA